>JADMLD010000314.1:0-1200000 GCA_017589585.1 Phylloscopus whistleri | reverse complement strand
AATGGATTAGTAGTGGCTGGGTTTGCTCTTACTTTTTGCTTCTATCTTTTGTATATTCTGGTGATTTTTAAAAATTTAAAACAGGGGGCTCTTGATGTTTGCATTTGTTTTCTTCATATATATATGGATATATTCAAAACCATATAATCTATGGAGCAGATCTCATGTGGAGACTTGGTAATTACAAGCTCCCTTCAGCATGAGATCTGACATTTGCAAATAAATGCTTCAAGTGAAGTATTTTTCTTCCATTTAAGGGCAGAAAATACCAATAAACACAAACCACATTTAATTTAGAATTACTGTTACTTCCTTCTAGTTCTGGCCTCTTCGGGTATTGATTATGATATAAAAATTTGGTCGCCACTGGAAGAATCCAAGATTTTTAACAGAAAACTTGCAGATGAGGTAAGAACCTCTCCTCCTTTTTCATGGTAATGTTGCATCTTTAATTCTATAAAAGCCTTTGGTACAAATTACTGATATTGAATTAGCAGAGTTATTTAATGTTCAGCAAACGAGCTACAGATAAAAAGCTGCCCTTCAGAACAGCTGACTTCCATATCCTTGGCACTCTGCATTTCGTCAGCTCTCCCAGAAATTATATAACATGATCTGCTATTATGTACATGAAAGGAGTTGGAAGAAGTGTGAACACTCAGACACAGAAGGAAAACTGGCAGGAATTAATAAATGAACATAGTGCCTGTCTCTAAACAAATAAATGAAGGGAAGATGAAGGAAATAAACTAAAGGAAATACAGGGATATACAGAACAACAGGGAGTGCAAAAATCAATCCTATTAAATATTCAGTGACATAAAAGGGACTTAAAGGTTAAAATTGCACATGGGAACTTTATGGAAGAAAGCAAACATTGCAGAGGCAATAAGTTATGAAAGTCCAATGTGAAGTTATGTAACTCATTGTTTTCATGTTGCCCTCAGAGCAATAACTGGATATAGCAACTGGCCTGGGGTGACCATACAGCTGACTGCTGAATAATCATATTTCAGTGATTTATATAACACAATATATCAAAATGTTATATGGTTTTCTGTAAATAACATTATAGGACAGATTTGGTTATGGGGTGGTCAGGCTGGGGGCTTTTTTTGTGAAATCTCTTGGGCAGCATGGATAGAGTAGACTGGGGGTTTTTTTGATCATTATTTCTCTGTAGCAGTGCTAAACATATTTTAAACAGAAACACATAATCCTTAGCCACCACCCCACATCCCTTGAAAAACCCCCAAACCATCCACTTGTGAGCTTTGAACCTTTCCCATTATTTTAGCACTGAGTGAAGTGACACTTCCTTGCATGTTGTGTGACAGCTTTAGTCGTGACATGTTTTGGAGCCTTTGGGGTTTAGAAGTATAGCTAAACATAAATGTGTTCTGAAAGTAATTACTGTACTTTAGTTCCCTCACTTTATTTCTAATGATTATCAGTTATTTAGATATTTAGTTGTGTTTTCTCTAATAAAAAAATGTAGAACTGTCAGAAAAATTGACTGCAGTGCAGTTTGTAATTTTACATGTTTTTTGTTTTTTAATTTAATCCCTGTATTGAAATACTTGTCATAGGGACAGGAGACATTCCTAGCAATAAAATAGTTAAGTTTGGCTGGAATAAGTGTCCAACATACCTGAACTGAATTTTCCATAGAAGGGGGAAGTCTGGGGTGAAAACACTATGTTTGAGGAAAGTTCCATATAGATACAGAAATGAGTTTAAAATTGAGAGAGGCCATGACCTTAGTAAATAGGAAAAGACAGTGGGGACGAGAACTAAACTGTAAATGGAGAAAAAGCCTCAGCAGCAGGTTGTCAGAGGGGTTATTGATGATGCACTGGAGAAATAGGGGGTGAAAGAGGAATAAAGAGCAGCCTGCTGCCTTCTCAGTTTGCTTCTGTTAGGGAGGGATCAGCTGTGCCAAGTGCCTGGCAAACAGGTGAGAATGACAGAAGAGAGGTGCTTTGCTTGGGAAGGGAGAAAGGCACTGCAAACATTTTCAAGAACATGTTCCTCACAAGGGGAACAGGCTTGATGAGTCTCAGGGAGAACAAGCACTGCACTATTTTCCTGTCTTACATCAGCTTATCTAGGAGCAAAGACTGAAAAATGATCAGAACTTTTCTCCACCTAAAGAAACTTCTGTGCTTAATGATAAGAAAAAACACAGCCTAAAAGCTGAGACAAGCTACAGTGTGGGACTCGAATTTATGGATGAAGAAAGGATGCAAGAAAGTACCATGAGAAAGGAATAAGGGAAGAAAGCTAAAAGTATTCATTAGTGGATTTTTTTTCCTTGAAAATTAGACAGTAGGAACTGGCTCTTTCAAGTCATTTAGAAGCAAGCTGTAGCTCTGTTTACAAAGAATTATGGAGCTAAAGAATGTTCCTGAAGTGGGATAGAAAATGGCTTGTGTTCCTTGGATTTTCTCCAAAAGTTTCAAGCAGCATGAAGGTAGGAGTTGAGGGTAACCTCATCTCTTTTCCTTCCCACATTCTTGGCCAGCACTGGTGCTAGAACTTTGTTCTCTACAACAGTTGCCATCTGGAAACAGCACTTTCTTTCATCAATCTGCTTTACTTCATGAAAGATTTCCAAAGTTTTTCTTAGTCACTCGTCTTAGTATCCATGTATGTGGACAATGGAACTATGATCTTACTAGAACATTCTTTAGACAGATAATGGGATACCTGCAGGCAGAGTCCACTGTCTGACTTTTCTTACCACAGACAACAGTATTCAAAAGCAATTATTAAAATATTGCTCCCTTATGGTAATTTTTGGACTCTGTAAAATGGCTTTTGCATAGAAATTTTGTATCCGCAGTATAATTGTGTGTTTATTTCTGTTGCTGTTTTTTTTCCCTTCCCTGCCTGCAGGTTATAACTCGTAATGAATTAATGCTGGAAGAGACCAGAAACACCATCACTGTTCCAGCTTCCTTCATGCTCCGAATGTTGGCTTCCTTGAATCATATAAGAGCAGGTGAGAGACTTCTGAAGAGCTTGTCCACAACACTGGTCTGTGAAACAGCTGGTTGATTGGGAGTTCATCAAGATCTTCATCTGTCTGTGGCTGTACTTGGGGTGGGTGAGAAGATTCAAGGGTTGTTCAAGGTTCTCTTAAGAGGAGTACTTAGGAATTGCTTCTTTGGTGTGAGACTTGCAACATCTTTGCAGCTGTTATCTTTTATCTCAAAACAAAGAGCAAAATATATTTTTAGATGTTGAAAAATACTCTCTTCAGGAATGATCTTTTCAGTGATTGCTGTGTGATGGGAAAACTATTGGGGAGGACTGGAATGAATTGTAAGATAAACTGGCTGTGACTGTGGGTTTGGAGTTGTCCAGAGGTGTAGGAGGGTGTGAAGATTCAGGACTGTGGGAGGCATTGCTGAGGCTGCTGGGAGCTGTTCCCAGGGCAGCAGGATGTCCCTCCAGTTCCCATGGGGCTGAAACTGGTGATAAGAGGGCTGCATGGAGGAATCACCACTGGGAACTGGACGTTGCTGCTGGAGAAGCTGAGTGCAGTGGATTGACCCTGAAGACAGTGGAGAGACACCACACACTGTGTAGGAGGCAAGGAGATGAAGTTTTGGGAGGCTGGTATGGCATATGGGGCAAAAACCTAACAGACCAGTAGATGAAGGTGAAAATGATGGGAGATACTGAGGATGGGGACTGTGGCTGAGCAGAGCAGGGGCCTGCAGTGTGAGGTGTGAAGGAAGCTGTGCCTGGTGGCAGCTGCTGCTCCTCTCTCACCTCTGGGAGCCCTGGGAGTCAGAAGGGTGCCATGTGTCCAGCCCAGTGCTACACCTCCATGCTCCTGTGTTTCCTTCAGTTGTCATTATCTCTTTTGAGTGAAATGCTAAAAGAACTGCCCAACACTTCAGTTACAACAATTTCAGCAATAATCTGTTATGGCTGGGTGGAGTGTTTCTAAACTTGGCTGCACATTGCTTGAGTGATTGATCTTGAGCCAGTCATGTTCCCTCACATATTTCTGTATTTGCCCTTCTCTAAATATTTATATCAAAAGGCACTTTTTCTGATGTATTGAAGTGACAGGCAGTGATCCCCCAGTTTCTGGACTATTCACACTTTTAACTGTAGCTATTGTGGTTTCAGCTCCCCAGCACAGCACTTCTGTCCCTTGTAGTCACCATCTCATTTTAATGTTATGCTTGCATTCATCTTTCCTGTGCTGACAGCCAGTCAGCAGCTACAAGGTTTTTCCTTTTGTACACAGATTTTGCTTTCATTCCTGGAAATCCTTCAGGGCATTTCTCCTTTCTTGTGGTTACATTTCTACCCACTCTGTGCTGTAAGTCCACACAGACTTTCTTCTACCATAAAACCCACAGCCATATCCCATTGTGTAATAGCCCAGGGAGACAGCATGTAATAAATATCTACCAGAAAAAGAAAATTCTGCAAGTTCTTTTGACTGAATCTGTGTTTTGCAGACCGATTGGAAGGAGACAGATCAGAAGGATCTGGCCAGGAGAATGAAAATGAAGATGAAGAGTAACCAACAGTTGTGTGTGAGCACCTGGAAGTCAATGAAATTTGTATAAGACATTAATTATATTTTTCCTTACAGAGCTTTAGTGCAATTCTGAGGTATTGCTTTTGGATAACCTAACCTTTTGTTTTGTTTTTTTTGAATGACTGTGTGCATGACTTGGGGAGAGTGTGCAAGTAAAATAAGCAAAAATGTTTTTTAAATGTTTTGCCATGTATGAGGGGTGCTAGAAGATGCCAAGTGCAATATTTTCCTTAAACAGCAAATGTGGGAGCTTGGATCAATGTTTTAAAGTAACTTTCATGATAGTAAAAACGTTGGTTCAAATAAATTTCTATACCTGCTGTTTGCATGTTTGTTGCTTTCTAATTAAAAGATTTGGGTGTTTTAAGTAGTTTTGTGGTTTTTCTTTGTGCAGCAATTGGTTTACCACCTTGTAACTACAACCCCATTGCTGCCTTTGCAGTATTTGCATTCTTTCTCACAGTGTTTGTGAAGTGACAAACACAATTACTTCTTGCAGTGAGCACTAGGGACTGTAAAACCCTTTGTCTCTTGGTTCTTGCATTTCCCACACATATGCAGGCAACAATTCTCTCTCCCTCAGTTGTATAATGTCACTTCCCATTCTCTGTGCTTGGGTCTGTAATGCTGGTGAAATAGTTGTAGTTCACTGATGGATCTGTGAGTTTGCCTTCTTTGCAGCAGCAGCAGCAGCAGGTACATCTTAATTCCTACTGGATTTAGGGAACACGAATTTAAAAATTCCTATGCATTGTTTCCCAGGAGTAATTATTTGGGAAGGCTGTTTTATGGGCTTTACCCTTCCTCCACAGATTTTTGGATGGCAGTGGGGAAGAGAAAGTGAAGGAAGGAAGGTGGAGCACTGGAAAGAGCTGTTTGCTCAATGGCAGTTCTTGCCAAGGATGGCAGATGCTGAGAGGCTCCAGTGGGGAATACAGAATGCTGGGAAGAATTCTAAATCAGGGGGATGAGGGTACTGGAGGCTTCATTACCCTGTTGAAAATAAAATACACATTCATCACACAAGCTGCATAAACTTTGCTGACATCAACAAAAGGAATTCCCCACACTAAATAAAAAAGAACATTAGCACAACATTCTGATGTCCTGATTCACAGTGCAGGCAGGCTGAAGGGACCTGGGGAAGGGATATAAAGCACAGAAACAGAGGGAGAAGGGAAAACTAAAACAACTGAAAGAGATAAAGAGAAATTTGTGAGGGAGGAGAAGTGGGAATTATATGGAACTCAGCTGGCAGTAACAGTGAAGATACTCCCTTGGGCAAGGGAAGAATAACATGAAGGGAGAGTGTGAGGAGATGGATAAGGGTGGCTGGGTGGTTTTCTTGTTTGTTTTAAAGGGGAAGTTAAGAAATCATTTAAAGTGATGCAGTGAAGAGAATTTGGCAAAGGAGAAAATAACTGTTGGGGCAAGAAGTTTTTTTGGAGGCAGAGGGTGCTGAGAATGGACACCTCAAACACTGGAGTGCTGTGAAACCCAGGAAACTTCCCATCCTGAGGAGGTCGGTGCAACACAGGATGGAGATCTGCTAAATGTTTGAGAAAGTATCTGACATCAGCAAGGGAGAGGAGAAAATGTCAAGGTAAGATACTTGTTTGTTAAGGAAATGGAGTGAGGGTAACATCTAATATGAGTATCTCTTTTCTGGTGGAGTAAGTGGCCCTTCTGTGGGAGAAGGGAGCATAGCTGGTTTTTTCTCATGAGATAACATTTTGGTCAAGCATGTTTAGATCACTAAGAAATGAAAGAATATTTTATGACTTTGTGGAGGATCTGTTTGGGAAAGGGGGAACACAGTGGTTTAGCACTATTCAGACCTTGCTGTTCATAGCACTGCACTGAGCAATGTTTTTCTGTCACATGTAAATTAACCTTGAATTTTTATAACAGGAGTTCTGCTCTCTTTAGATTTAAAAGAACTATACAGGAAATATAGATAAGATATTTAGTGTGTAGATAAAGTAGGGCTGTCTGCTCCCCTACTGGAGCTCCTGTGCAATTTTGTGAATGAATAGAATAACACAATGTTTGATGCAGTTGGGTTCTCTGTAGTTGATTTTTGAGGTATTTTCTTCCAAAAATAGCCCTGGTGTTTCTACAGAAGCCTGAGTCCTTGTTTGAAAATTATTAATTTTTTGCCTTGAAAATCAATTCTTCCTCAAGTAAATATATGGAGACGATAGCTTTTGTCTTCCCCAGAGAGGTTTAATAAATCACTGTGGATATCTTTCTAAAAATAAAAAAGCTGCTTCTGCCACTTTTGCTTTAGTTATAGCAATTGCTAGCAAAGAGCAGACCAACAGCAATAATCTTGTCTTTTTTTTTTCCCAGAGTTCCCCCATAGGCACATTATTCCCAAAATGTCTCTTATTTATTCAAAGGCTAAATATTATCTTTAATTCCTGATGCATAGCTACGAGTTTACTGATTAGAAGGAGGATTTAATCTCAATAAGGGAAAAAGTTTAATATCTGGAGGATTTTTCAAATTTCACTGAAGCTTTTCAGGCAGTTTTTCTAAAACTAAGATATCTATAGTGTTTGGATTGGCTTTTTTTTTTTTTTTTTTTTAATTAACATTTATGTAATGGGCTAAATCTGAGTTCCTAGAAGCATCAATCATAGGAGCTGTCGGCAGAAATGGGGAATGCTGGCAATTCCAGAGTTTGCAGCTACAAAAGAATCTTGGAAAAGTGTTATTCAAAAGTGCAGAGAAGATAATCAAAGTCATAAGCCATCCCAAAGTCTCACAACTTGAGAAGGAAATCTCGGGGTCTGGTTTCAGGCTGGGGCTGAGGTGGGTGGTGCTGCCGGAGCTCCCTCTAGTGCCCTGCTCCTGCTGCACTTGGAGATATCCCAAACGTTCCTTGTCTGCTAACAGCCCAAATTTGATAGGACAGGATGGTGATAAGGATACAGGGAACACCTGCTGCTGCTGTGTGGACTGAGGATTGCACACGCACTTCAGCACTGTCAGTGCTTGTGTGCTGGGAAGAGCAAGGGTTCAGGTGTCACTGCTCCCTTCCAGGAAGGATGTTCCTTAAGACCATTGCAAAGATCAAAAGCAACTTCTCTGATATGTTGCCACAACTCCTGGTAAATAATTTGGTGTCTTGAAGCCTGGGCAGATGGCTCCTGTAGGACACAATCTCTTCTTTAAATGACAAAGATGCTGAGCTTGTTCAAACCACTCCAAGTTCTGCTCATTGTGCCTTCCCCGATGGAGGCAGGACAAGGTTTGTTAAAGGCATCCTGCATCACTTGGATTGGGAATTTTTCTTACCTAAGCAGTTGATAAATGTTATAGTAGGCTACAGTGTACACCTTTAGCTCTTTGAGAATATCCCAGATGATGGTTTTGAGGAAGAAATTCCAGAAGCAAATGTTCAATAGGGGTCTCACTGGCCTTGTACCAACAAAGTAACCTCCGAGTGTGTGTGGTTGTGTGCAGGGGATGGACACACTCAGAGGGGCTGCCTGGGAGAGCTGAGCCATTCTTTCATGGAAAGCCAGGTTTTTATGGAAAGATGCCACTGAGGCAGGCTCAGGCCATCACTCACAATCCTTGGGAATAGTCCTGTTTCGTAGGCAGAGCTGGCAGCACTGATGAGAAATGAGCTGCAATTAGCAGCAGTTGGGTCCCAGCCCATATTCCTCCTGATCCAGTCACACACACAACAAGAGGCCAGCCCCAAAAACCTCAGCTGATGCACAGGGAATGCAGGAGGCATCTGTAAGGTCACTGCCCTGCCTAAACAGCAATTGAACTAGTCTTTGAAATGTGGGGTGAAATCAATTTTAAGCTCTTTCCATGAATTATAATGTGCACAAATACCTTTATCTGTGTAAGCATCCAGCTTGTCTTCTCAGTGACATTCTCTACTGCTGAGCCTGAGTTATTTAAGGTAATAGAGATTTATTTCCCTCAGTTTAAATGTTCCTTTTAGTATTTGCATTTGCTTTGTTCTCTTTGATGAAATGGCATCATCCACCTTTTAAGAACTTTGTCAATGCTCCCCTCTAGATTAATTTCCTTTACTGGCAGAGCAAACTGAAGTTCAAGAAACAACTACTACTAAAACACACAGCAAGGTGTTTTGATAGGAAAAACAGAGATATGCTACTCTTTAAAACAAGCTCCTTTTCTTTTGATTATGACTCTACTATGCTGCCCTTTTTTTTGCAGGAGGATGGCTGTCCACTAGTATAATCCATGGAATTTGACAGATTCACTATCCAAATAAGAACCGATGGCTACTAATTTAGGAAAATCTCACTTAAATGGAAAACCCTCTATAAATAGAGTTTGTTAATGGGCTTTGTAACTAATTGGAAAACAAATCCCAGGGGATCTGCAGCTGTTCTCAAACAGCACTACAGTTCTTCTCCTTCCCCTCTGCAGGATGACTCCATGCTCAGACCCCGTTTCCAATATTTTCTCCTTCCTCATCTCACTTCTACAAAAATTTGATTAAAAACCACATACCTTTAAAACAAACCTGTAACAGTTAAGTCATCTAAAGGAATGATAATTAACACAAGGTACTTTTAATGGTGGCTTGAATGTGACACTTGCCAAGTTGCAAGATGGGGTTTCTATTCCTCAGAGAGTGATGACCATTCAGTATTTGTGCAAGGTGAGTTGGGGCTCTCACTTCAATTCTTGTTGACTTAATGTTGTCACAGTTGTCAGCAGACAGCTCTGAGGGTGCTCATTCAGCACTTTGCTCATGGGAAAAATTTTGGGACTGTTACCTGTCTAATTCCATGGGCATTCAAAGGGGAAATACAATGCTTTGAAATAATTTGTGGTTCTTTTACCCAGGATTGGAAAGAGCAAGGAAGCTTTCTGTAAGTCTTTAAATGAACATGGCTTTAAAAATAGTGTTAGGCACTGTGACAAAACTGTTTGGCTTGGATGGTTGCACTACAGAAGCTTTTCAGGCACAAGGATGTAACATACAAGACCCACTTCAAAATTCTTTCCAATTCTTCTCAAGTGATTTTTTTTTTTCTTTTAAAATATAATTATATTGTGCACCTGCTACCACTGAATATGAAGGTTGTGCAATGAGTACACTGAAGAAGGGGATTCTCTCTGTGGCAGGAGCTCTTGCTCACCCTAAGAGCAGGGAGACTGGCACACTCCCAGAGGTACAGTCAGCACCCCTCCCCGTGGCAGGACCAGTTCCCAGCCCCTCTCTCCTTCACAACCACGTCTCTGTGTGCCTGCTGGGCTGGGGCCATGGGTGCCACTGAGGGTGACAGTCACACACTTCCCCCTCCCCCCTGAAAATCCACGTGATGGCTCAGACACTCAGCTTCATTCACACCACTTGAATTTCACAGCGCTGCGCTGAATGGATTTGATTGCAGTCTGGAGGCTCTAAATTTGGACTGTTACATACTCTTATAGAGGAGAGCTGGGCAAGAGGTGCAGAAATGAGAACCTAAATGAGCTTCATCATTTAATTTCTCTCATCTTGCTTCTCATGCTGTCTTTCCCTTCTGTTTGCTAGCATTCTATGAAGCAGTATGGAGTAGTGACTCAAAGATGTAAGAGAGTGAACCCAAGATGCAGTTCTGGCCTGTCAATGGACAGGCAGAGAGCAGACAGGAGGAGCAGAAGAAAGGCCTCCACTTCCCTCTGCATATTCATTCCCTGGGAAACAGAAAGCAGCTGAAAGCAAATAGTGTGAGGATAAATGAAAAGATGAGGTAGACACAAGGAAGGGGAAAAATTTTCAATGCAGCAATGATATTTTGGTTCACTGAAAGACAGTCTAAAAGCAGAGGGATGCTACAGAGAATACTGAGGCACAGCTGGGCTGCAGGGAAATGCTCCAATGCCTGCAGTATGGCAGGGGGTATCCTGCATTAAAAGCTGTGAGAGGGATGTGGCCTCCTGTGTTGCTGGGTCATGGCCACATGACATGGCTCTAAACAATTATTTCCAAGTTGTAGAACTATGCAGGATAACAAATTCTGCTGTGCTGCATATCTAGAAGAGAAATGGGCTGCTCAATTCCAGGGGAGAGTAGCTGACATCTCAGTGAAAATGCAGTGAAAAATAAGGGACATCCACCAGGATATATTCCTGAGGAAAGAGTAGATGGGGAATTGAGGCTGGGAATCTCTTCTGCCTGGCAACAGAGCCCCAGATTTGTGCCCACCAGGCTTTTGAGCCGTAACACCAAGTCTTCTGGCAGCCAGAGAGCAAACAGGGGATGCTCAAGCATCAAGACATGAGGCTTTGAGTCAGATGTTGCCATCCTCCTCTGACAGTGCTTGGCATGCACCTCAGTGCTGATGTAAGTGGTGATCATATTTAGCTTTCACACAGCTTAGCTTTAAAATGGTGCTGGAGCCAGTTTACAGAGAGAGACACCAGCATCAAAATTTCTCTTTGAAAGATTGAGAAATTGGGCATGAATGAGAAAACAATTTGCCTATCATCCCTTATCAACCTAATAATAAAAGCAAGGTTTGGAGCCTTAACACTTCTGAGGTGAGTCCCCTTCCACCAGCCTTTTAAAAATAGGAGATGACTCAGTCTCCAGCAAGTTCCTCCACACTGGCAGCTTCACATTAAGCTCTTGAGGAAAGGGAGCACGTGTGTTTCTTGGTAAACCATTGGTGGCATTGCTGCCCCTACTGCTTGGTGAGCTGTGTGATGGCAAAGCTGGGTGCTTCAAGGGCTTTCTCAAAATAGTAAACAGGCTGGTACAAGAAATGGAATGACTTGTCACTGATGTGGGAATAACAGCTGTGAATGGGGTGAGTTTGTGCAGGTGTGACCTGTGCTCTTTAATCACCTTAGATCTTACATTAAGGACCACAAAGCAGACCTTGAGGGATTCAGCTGTCTCCTGACAGAAGCAGAGTTGTAGCAGGATCAGCACCTGCCAGCCTGTCCCTCAATTGCCATGGTAACCCCCTGGGATGGGGTGCACTTCAGCAAAAGACAACTTCTGGGCTAAATTGTGGGCTGGAGGGTGGCAGATGGATGGGATTCAGCTGCCTCAGAGGGTGGTACTCCACAGCCAGACATTCAGATTTAGGAATCTACCCAGGTGGTCCATTTGGCACATCAGAAGCAAAACTTAATTTAAACCATCAATTTGTTCCCAGATTTGCTCACTGAGGCATGAAACATGTAGAGCTAGATGAATTCCTGTGTAATCCAAGCCTGCCTGAAAGCCTCAGGATTGCCCTGAGCAAGGGACTCGATGAAGCCACAGCCCTTTCTCACGAGCAGCCAGCAGAGACAGGGAGGGCTTCCCATTTTGCTGGGAAGTGGAGCTGTTTGGCAGCCTGACACACCCCCAGAGCCAAGGACTGGGGATCCAAATGCAGCTGTGAGCTGGAATTGGTGTTACTGGAGTCACTGTGCCCCTCTCCAAACACAGGCAGTGTATTTCCTTACAGAAGTGTTTTGAAAGCTCAATGTCCTTAGAATTTTCAGTTCGCAAAACAATTTGAAATGAAGAAAGGAGAGAAAAAACATCCTGTTCCAGCATGGCACAGGACCATGCTTTAACAGGAACATTTCTTGTAAGGGTTTGGCAGCCAGCTGGAGTGCACAGGACCTGAGGATCTGGGAACCTCCTGGATCTAAGAGCAGAAATCAGGAGAAAAACAAACAAAGCAGCCAAGCAACCAAAATCACCAGCACCACAGGTGTAGCAGAAGTCAACTTAGTTATTAACAATTATTGCTGTGGGTTGGGGGGTTTTGCGAACCACATTTTTTGTGGTTCCTTTATCCTGTGTGCTGTGGTAAGTTCACTATAATAGATTTGTTGTTAAATTAAATTAATTTCCAAGATTGTTCTTGGGAACATGAAATGCCTTGGTATCCATGAACAACTTGTGTGTGCCACTTTTTTCCTGCACTGCTCAGCTTTCCTGTTGCTTTCTACATGCAGCACTACTTGAATTCTTCCTGGTTTGCTGGTATCTCAGGTTAAGTTCATTGGGTAACAGATTCATCACCATTCAAAGGTAAAGGATTCATATCTGAATATACTTTTGATGAACTAACTAGATTAGTTCATGCACTCCACATTTACATTCCAAAACTGTAAATAAGTTTTAGGCTGAGCAAACAAACCTTTATTGCAGACAGATATTTCAGTTCTTACTCATATTTTCATTTTCTAAGGAAGAAGAGGAAGCAAGAACTTTTCCAATGTCTTTTTTTTTTTTTTCTTCTCCCCAAAGAAATTTGACATTTCTAATTATGACAGAGCAAAGCAAAATGAAAATCTATTTCAAGAGATGATTCTTCCTGTAAACAGTGCCTGGGCACTTCTGCCTCATCTCATTGCATTTGGGCTGTCAGATGAGCACAATAAATAACACGTCCTCTAACCTCCATTTTGTTGTTCTTTTTTTCTGTTGAAATAATTGTCAGTTCTAGTCTCTGCCTGCATGTCACTGAAAGAGTTTCTAAATGACAAGTATACAATAGCCTTGGTCTGACTGGAGATAATTTTAGCTTCTCTCTTCTGAAAAAAAACTCCATGAGTTAAATTTGGACATGATTTTCTTGCAGAAATATTATTTTGTTTATCTTTTGTTTATTTTTAATTTGTTAAACTGCCTCAGTTATTTACTTAAAAGTATTTATTTAGGAGAGACAATCAGTGTGGGCTTTCTTTTTAACCAAAGTATCTAACTATTCTACCAAGGAACATGATAAATGTTAGCAATTTCTAATACAGTTTCCTGGCTTTACAAGAACATTAAAAACCCATCAGATTCAATTCACTTGCTGAAAAATTTAGCCTGTGAAGAAGTTAATTCACTCTTCACGGGGAAAAAAAAATCTTTTTTTGTTTACTTGAAAAAACCACAATGAACTTCAGAAACCTTTGAGTTGAGTCCTCTTCCTTATATTCCATATGCAGTAGATGGACAAACACTGGAATCATATCAGCAGCTTCCACCAGTGCCCTCTGGATTTGCCAAGTGTTACCTGAAATTTCTCATCTCCAGACTGAGGTTTTAAGAATGCCAGCTCCAAAATGGCACATCCAGGAAGGTCCCTTTGCTAATGGACAAAGCAGAGAGAACACAGGAGAAGGCAGAGAAGGGAAGAGTTAAAAGGTGAGTGAACAAAAATGACCCCATAATAGCAGCAGCAGAGGGAGGCTCCTCACTTCTCTACACAATTCACTGTGCATCACTTTGGGCTCTGCCATTGTCAACAACACATGGTCTTGCTATGGCCAAAAAAATGCAGTTACCAGCTGAGAGATGCACTGCTTTTAAAGGTTGTGGGTTAGAGCTGTAAGGGATGGTGGGTTTAGGATGCTGCCATTTTTTCTGGACTCCATTTCATCTGTGCAGTACAACCTGAAAAGTCCAGGATAAATGTGCCAGGTTTTTTCATTTATCAACACCCTCACTTGAGGGATGAGCAGAGGGATCTTGTGTAGCTGAATCTGCAGATTCATTAATCTGCATTGAGTGTGGAGTAATCAAATTCTGGGCCTTTTTTTTATAGATTAATGTTCAATCCCATAGCCAATATATACACTGAAGGGAGCTCTTAAAAACCAGCAGCTGAAATGAGGAATCAGTATTTCCATGGAAAGTGAAGAACACACCTGATTTCTTATTATATAACACAGAGAGAAAAAAAACCCCTCCAAAAATACACAACTCACTGTTTGCATGAGATAAGGTTTTTTCTCAGTTCCACTTGAGAGATCATCAGCAGCATTTTTCTAGCCAGTGGGAAATTATGCAGCTTGATGTTTTTGCTAAACTGCCAGCTTTTAAAGGCACAGGATCAAAATCCCACCTAATCAAAACAAATTTGGATCCCCATTTTTTGGTCATTTTTTGTATGATTTGTTCATCTCTTGGGGCTAGTAGGAGATGTGCTACTCTCTTGCATAAAAGGATCACTTGCCCTTATGCTCAGGGTACAGCATTTCTCTAAATCATGGAGAAACTGCATGCTTATTTTTATTTTTAATAATCTGTAATTTCTATTTGCTATACAATGATTTGCATATGCATAATGATCTATCATCAAGGAAGATAAATTCCTAGACACCATTTTCTCACATACTTCTGCATTTATTGAAACTCTTCTACCACAGCACTAAGCAGACTTGAATTTTAATCCAAAGGGAGGACTATACTTATCAGTCCATATTTTTATTTGTAAAGATGAGTAATTATGGCTTTTTTCTACTAGGATGTTTACAATAGCTGAATTCAGGGTGGTTTTTCTCCTTGTTTATGAGCCTGGTTGGTTCTTTCTGCTGTAAAATGCATGTTTATGGTAGTGCATGCCTGTGTATTGTTTCTGTCCTGTTAAACATTGTCTGCAAAGAAAAGTCACTGTTAAATATCTGTACTGCTGATCTGCACCAAGACATTCATGTGATACAAGACATTCAGCAGAGATATGTTGATGTCAGCTGCATTCCTAATGCATTTTGGCTGTCAGCTTCTTGCTGTTGTATGATCAGCTTGGGGCCATGGTAGTAGCAGAAGCAGCAGTAAGTGGCAGATTGGTGTCCAAATTTAGTCTCCTAATGATTTCTTCTTGGGGTAAAAAAAACCCAACAAAACCAAAACAAAACAAAAACAAAAAACCAAACAAAACAACAACAACAAACCCACAAAAAACCAAAACCAAACCAAACCAAACACACAAAAAAAAAGGAAAAACAAACCACAACCCCAACAAAATTGTGGAAATAAATGGATAAGTGGATAATTTGATATCTGTTTCATGTTCCCTTCTTAGGACTTCCTTCATCCCCTCCCAAGCAGAGTTGATCTATTTTCTTTCACAGGGTTACATTTCAGTCAGAAAGTATCTCAGCCTTATCCTCATTCCACTTGGTGAACAGCAATGTTTCTTCTCACTTCCTTTTGCTATCTTTGCAGTAGCTGCAAAGCCAAGACTTGCTGAGTGAAGACAGTTTCCAGGTCTGGTCTTTGATCAGACCCTCTGGAGCAACCCCAGTGCTGCCATCTGAGGTAACTCCTGTGCCATGAAATGCGGTCAGTGAGCACCAAACATTACTTGTATGCAACCACTTGTGATTTGTTTCCTTTTCTCATTCTAGTTTCCTGTAGCTTGGAAGGAATGCTTGAGGTGATGTTGGTGCTTTCCTAACTTGGGTATCACTTTAAAGGATTTTAAAGTTTGAAGGTGCCAGGATAATCCTCCTGCTCCAGGCCACAGAATTTCTCTTCAGTTTTTAGCCACTGGATCTTGCCTGCATTTTTCTCTCAGATAAAGACACATGATGAATGAAAATCACATCTGTGCTGGAATGGTCTCACTGCAATATGTGAATGGTTTTTTTTTTTCTTCCAATACCTTATGAAAGGGAGAAGTTGGTACTCTGAAGCTGGATGTGATACCCAGTGATGATGGCCATGAATTGGCACACCAATGCAATTACCTTCCTATTTCCAAGGAGTAAAGGATCAACTCTAGATTTTTTATAGACAATTAGCTTTTAGAATTGCTCTTTCATTGCTTGGATTGGATAATGCATGTTTTCTATGGACAGCTGTAATAAGGTTTCAGAAGAAAATGGAATGAGACAATGCAATTATCACCCATGATTACTCCTTTTGTTCTTCTCTAGTCAGCTCCTGGGGGGGGAGGGCTTCTTGTTTAGTGTTTCATAAATTACCTCCTGTTGTAATGCTTTTAATTCATTTGATGAATCAAAGTGGTAGAGATGTCAGCAAAAAATAATTGTATTCCTAAAACAATGTATCAAACACAGAAGATAGCTGAATATGAAATATATTGTGAGAGCCAAAGCTGGTACACCCTGATAGGTAAGGGAATGCACATTTAAAAGTAATAATTATGTACTGAAGGATGCAGATGAACACCAAGTTCACAGCAGGAGAAAAGCAAGATGAAGCACATGTTGGGTTTATAGATATGTATACATAATGACTTTGCATTTTATACACTGTGCTCTTGGGAGACTCTTCAGTGCCTGCAGCATTTGATTCAAACTTTCAGCAACTGTACTCTCAGATATCAAGAGTTTTACAAATGCTGCCAGAAAGCTGGGAAATGGAAACGCTGTGGTCATGGCTGGCCAGTGAGAAAAGGTACCAGATCACACCAGGACTTTTCAAGCTACTGCCAAAATCAGCTACATCAAGAGCAGGGTTTTCTAAGCCTGTTCAATGACCTGAGCCAGCTGGTCACCTCCCCATCTTTGCTTTCAGTAAAATGGGTCCCACAGGCCACACACAGCACTTTCAGTGTCACTAATGTTTTCTCCAGGAAAAATATTTCATCCTTAAAAAACCCCAATGGACTTTACTTATAATTTACAGAAATATTTTAACATACAATTTTTTATTATTGTTGGTTTCGAAATGATATCCCTTGTGTGGCTTCTTGTAGCTCCTAATAAATATTATTTTCTGGAGACTTACATGTCTCATTTCTCTCCAGATGACTGAAGCTAGCAAGAGCTCATAAACCACAGGAAAGTAGACCTGAGAACATTTAATAATGCAAATTACCTTCTTCAAGAATAATTAGTGAAGAAAACATATTCTTGTTAGAAGCTTGCAAGAGACTGAACAGCTTTGAATGAATTGGCAGTCAACTATAAGGTTGGCTGTGCAATAGAAGAAAATAAACAGAATAGAAAGAAAAACTTATCCAGTTAAAATTACTTGGATCTGTTAATTACTGACAGGGCAAGAGCATTAAAAATACAAAACCAAAAAAATACATCAAGGCAGCTATTTCAAATTATATTAGTCCTGCCAACCCAAACACTGGGAACAAAGTGAGGTGGTTGTTTAGTTTGTTTTGATTTTTAATTTAAAGGAAAGAACTTATCCCCAGCATCTCTGCCTAGAAGATGTGTAACATGAAGGAATGTCAAGAAGGTCATGATTATCTAGCCTTTTATTCTTGTTTGTTTGTTAAGAAGTTAGCAAATTCTGTGTGATACTGAGCTTCTGAGACAGTGAAACTGAAAATACTCTCTCCAGATTAAGTCTGGGTAAAAGTAACACTTTGTGAATAACTTGGTAATAAACAAGGTTTACTTCATTTTATTTAGTGTGATTCAATACAATGTGCTTTAGAATTTCACGTAATTAACTACTTCTGAGAAAGAAACCTGTCTTGGTTAAACAAGAATTACAAAAAATTTGTAAACCTTAGTGCACATGGAATAAAACTGTCTTTTTGTGATTTTATTTTAATAGAACATCTTACCCACTAAGGTACTTCATATAATACAACCTCATGTTTGGAAATCTTCTCTGTCTTTGCCTAAACAAGGAGAAATCAGTAAAGTTCTGGATGATTTGGGAGACTTAAATCTTGGAGAAAGCTGGGGCTTGAGAGTGGGAGCTGGGAAAGAGGCACACAGGGTTGTGTGAAGAAAGTCTGGGCAAGGGAGAAAGGAGTGCACAAGGGTTGTGCCTCTGTGAGAGGGAAGCTGTGTGGTTAAGAATAAGGCAGAAGGAATGCAAATGTATTTTTAGTTGAAATTAGAGCCACCTTTCTAAGTCTATGGCCAAATTATCCAGGCTCCTCTTACGTGAGGCACCAGCTATCCTGGGGACTTAACCCCATGATGACAAATGAGCCCAGTTAAAAAGCTCAGTCATGTATTGTTGAATTTCAGTGGTGCACATGCAGGACTTTTCTCTGGATTTTACTATCTCCAAAAGATTCACCTAAACTTGCAAAAATAATAGTAAAACAGTGTGTTATTTCTAGATTTCTGGGAATACTGAGATTTCTGTGGGCTGGGAATGTCAGCTGGGAGCAGGGGAGCTATTTTGAGCATGAAGAAGCTGATAGCTGCACAGTGAGTGGCAAGGAATTCACAGGGTGGCTGTGGGTGAGAATTCCTGTGCATGTGGAGCAGGCAGAATATTGCTAAGCTGATTGCAAACAGAATTTTGAACTAGTTACAGTCTTTTCAGAAGAAAGGACATACTAAAACCCCTGGTAAAGTTGGGGGCCTGGGTTTTTTTACCTCTGTGGGATTAGAGGATTTATTGTTCCATAGAGGGTGAGGAGACAGAACCTTGCTGGGCATGGCTCCTTTTCTAACTCTAAACCAAAAGACTTTTTTATCCTGAATTTGCAGGAGTTGGGCCTGTTACCTCTGAGAAAACCTGATTGTTCTCTGGGCTACATGCAGACAGTACAAACTTTGTTCTCCTTGTACTCCACCCAAGTATCCCTCATTTTAGCCCAAGCTCCTGATTTGACATTAGTACTGGATTCCTGCTGTCTGCAAAAATAGCAGCTGTATCCCTGTGGTTCAAAAAGGGACAAGGCACTTAATTAAACAGTTGATTAAGTTTTACAGGCCTCCCAAAGCCAAATGACTGCAGACTTTATCCCACTCATGCTGCAGGCAGCTGGGGCTAATTAGCAGGAACTTTGGTAATCTGCTCACCCTCATATTTTCTAGATCCTACTAGGTAAGAGTATCCTGGCTATGATAATAACACTTCTTAAAACCCTCTTAAAATACAGGTTTGGTTGAAGAACTGAACTTCAGGAATGGCTGCTCTTCTACCCTGACTGCAGGTTTGCAGCCAGACACTTGCCTCTGTCATGGAACAATTAATGGCTATAAATGATCTTGGGAAATATGAGAAGCAAGTAGGAGCACTGATACTGACTGAAAAAACAATCAGGAAGTTGCAAAAGTTTAAATTTGTCCAGTTGTGAAGTGAATAGGATAAAAAGCCATCATTGAGAGCCAGGGAAGCAAGTGTTCATGAAAGTGGCAGAACAATCAGGTAAAACAGCACCAGAACTGTCTCCTTTCACTTAGCAGTCACTGTTGGAGGGTACTGCAGGAAAACCAGGACATGAGATGTCAGAGAAGACGAGGTCTCATGAATTTGCCTAAGACAAATGGAGACAGCTTGAGGAGACATGATCAATTTTGTTGTCTCAGAGTCACCAGCTAATTTATTGCAAGTCAGGAAGGTAGAGTGTGAGGAAGGGCAATTTTTCTAAGATTAAAGAAGTAGAGCACTTGTAAGCAAAGAAAATGAAGCAATTTAAAATCATGGAGAGAACATTAGGACATGGAAAGGTAGAGGGACAGTTTAAGTGCAAAATGGATTACCTTCCCCTAAGCTGTTGAAAAGACCAAGCTCTTAGCACAACTGCCATCTTTGTAGAAAAATGAATCTCCTGAAAGCTGGGAACAACATCTACCAGATCAGAAATTACTAGAAAATAACTGCTTTACAGGGTTTCATGAATAACTAACAATCTAACAATCCTCTTGTGTATAGACACTGGGATGGCCAGACTGTGATACTGGAACCTCCTCTGCTCTCCACAACACAGGAAAACAAAAACCTGTGGTTTTTCTCAGAAGGAGTAGAAATTCTGCCTCCTTTTCATGGTGATGCTGTGGCATAAGACCAGTCATTGATGAAATAAGAGCTACCAAGACTCCTTTCAGGATTTACATACACCTTAAAAAACAAACACTATCACCAACAGAGCTTGTACCAAGTGAACATTTTATGATATCCTCCAGACTTTTAAGTTACAGCTGTCCCTTTCATCAGCTTTTCTCTGAGGAGCACTTCTTTACCTCTTTTGCTTGTGACAGAATTTCTTTGTGTTAAAGTCTTGTGGACATCTGAACTTGACGACTCCTGTCATCCCCTTCCTGGGAGTTTTGTCCAAGCATCCTGGATTTTCTCAGCCTTGTTGGCTTGATTATGGCATTTATTTTTATGAATAGTAATGGTCTTCTGTGGGACTAGGAGAGGGAGCTGCTAAGATTCAAGCATTCAATCAAGAGCTTTGTATCAGCAAGTCTGGTTACAGGATTGTCCCAGAGATTCCTGCAAGGTTCTGAGGAGGAGGAGATGCTGCTGGATGGAGCAAATGGTCTCAGGTGCCCCCAGCCCACAGGGAAAGACATGTGGATCCAGGCAATATCCAGCATAAAAATTCCATTCCAATTCAAAACCAGAATGGGTCTTTTAACTGATTTGTAATCAGTGTGATTCCTACAGAGACAACAAAAACATCCCAGGGTTTTCACCACACTTCCACCTCCTGAAATCCACTGGGACCAAAAGCTTGCAGTGGAAGTTTAAAGTTGGTTTGGTGTGTTTGCAAGACCATGGAGTCTGAAGAATTCCAGAGAATCATGCCCTCCATGCTCATTAGGTGTGCTGTGCTATTAACTGGCAGGCAATCTCATCAAGTTGGTAGAGAAATTCTCTTGGTTGCAGGCCAGACTAAATTTAGGAGAAATTCTGAATGAAACAGACTCCTCCATTTATCAGGAGAACCATCAGAAGTTTAGCTTTAGAGATACATTTCTCCTGATCAGCCTTCACAGCTGAACAGGTATCTGTGGTAGCACACCACTTTATTTTCTTTTTCTTTTTTTTTTTAATCCCTACAGCCAAATAACTTTAGAAAAGGTGTTGTTATTTTGATGGGTGTTTATTTAACAACTCATTTCATAGTGGAAACCCTTTAATACCAGATACTTCTGAGAAAACAGCCTCTTCCATCAGCCTAGTTCAGTCTGCAGAAAGGCTTTTCCTTTTGATGAAAATTGTATTTTCTGGTTTTGATCTTGATCTGCTGCTGGTCCTTGACTAAAGTGTTTTGAAACTTACCTAGGTTCAAAAGTCTAATTTTTATCAAGACTTTTAAGACAAAGGGGCTTTGAGGACATGAAGAAAATCACTTGCCTTCTTCTACTCCAATAAAAACTGTGAGCCACTGTGTTTTATCTCTGAAACTCAGTACTAAAGAAAATAGGATGTGGGTTTGACCTGAAATACTTGATTCTTCTGGGTATGTATGTACTTATTAGTCAAAGTGTGTTTGCATTTGTTCTCTTCCCTTTCTCCTTACAGTCTGTTACTCAATCCACTGGGCTAAAGTAGAATTTTACATCTGTTGTGAAATGAAAGCCAGTGGTCAAAATGCTGTTTTGGCTCTTTTAGGATCTTTTAAAGCCTCCCACCACTATCTGAAAGGGTAAAATGGATTTGTGATGATCCCTTGCTTCTCCTCTTGAATTTTTACACAAATAACAACTACTCTGTCTTCATAAAAAGAAAGAAAAGATGTTTTGTTTTGACACTGTGTAAGACACACTGGAGATGATTCATGAGCTTTTACTTCAGCATGACTATTGTAGCATCTTGACCTATAGTGCCTATTTTAATTTGAATTCTCTTACCTGCACGGTACAAATCATCCCTTTGTCTTGAGTAAGATCTTCAAAAAGTAGGATATTCCAGTGTAATGAAAATGCATTATTTTCAGCAATGACAAGGCAAATAATACCACCCCTACCTAATCCTTTTCTATACTTGGTGTAGGGTTTGCTGAGAGTTACAGCCTTTACTTGAGTAGCTCTGTTCTGGGCAGGAGAAGATGAAAGTGAGAAATTGTCTTGTAAAAACACATGTACCCAAGAGAAAATTTAAGGCAAAGAGGATTTTCAAAGTGTAAACAAAAGTGTGAATCATTGCCAGTGGATGTTAAGCTTCATGACTGCTTTTTATTTCAATTTGCATAGTTGCACTTTCAGGCTGACTTTAGGTGATCTTTCTAAACCCTACATTTTCCTCCTATGGATAAGGCTTCATATCAGAGCATAGCTGATCAAGAGTTTAGTAAGGAAAGATATTTAGCAGTAGTGATACAGCTGCCTTCCTCACTCCTGTTATAGTAGTAATATTTGTGTTAATATATGTCTTTTTTACACTGTTTTTTTACAGGCTGGAGTTAAAATCCCACAGGATCAGGGGACTGACAACAGAAGGGCTGGAAACTCTATGGACACCAAGCAGTGAATGTTTGCCCAATGCTCTCAACTACAAGTACCCTAAAACCCACAAACTATGCATTTTCACTTAATGCTGCAGGAGAGAAAGTAGCTTTTCAAACAGCTTTCCTTACCCAGTGCTGAAAGCCCTGCAGGCTGCCCAGGGTTTAATAACCACCCCTGTTTCTCTGTTGTGTTGAATCGTGATATGCTGGACTCTCTACACTGCCCTTTTCTCTGTTGCTGAACACCTTGATCTGCAGCCTGAAAAACAAAGAGGTAGAAGCAGCATTGTGAAAGGCAGAAAAGAGAGCCTTTTTTTTTTTTTCAGTGAGACAATCAGAATCAGTTTCTACTTTCCCTGACATTTCACAAATTGCAAAATGGAGCCCTGAGCTTCTTGCTCAGAGCTCTCGGGTGCAGCGGGAAGAGACTCACATGATGCAGACGGGGATGCTCTCACTACGCGCATTTTCAGCGTGATTTTATTTATTTTTTTACAAAAAAATGAATATGAATATTCATATGAATAAAACCCCTCGTTGTCAGCACTGGCGGGAGGCACCCACTTCCCCAGTAATCCATCAGTGCAAGTCCGTGGGGTGTTTGTGAGACGCCGGCGGGGCTGGGAGCCGGGATGTAGATTGAGGCTGCTGGTTTTAACTCCGAGTGTGTTGGAGACTCTGCCTGCCCTGGGGCTGGGAGATATCTCCTGCTGCCCGGGGCTGAACAAGTGAGTTACACAGCGGTGTGCATTGATAACAGCTGCTCGTTGTCCTCAGGGTGCTGAGAGAAGCTCCTTCGTTACAGGAAGAAAAAAATCCACTTCAGAAATACTGGAGAGGTTTCTTAGGTGGCAAATCCCTGAGCCTGTGAAACCCAGGGCTTTGCTACAGGTTTTAATCAACTCAGTGTTTATTCAAAAAGAGGCATAAAGCCTTTAAAAATTAGCCTTATTTTTCACTGGGACTCAAGGTCAAGTCTCTGTTAGCTCATACTTCTGGAAATGTCTCAGCCAGAGTTTGCACATGCATTCCTCCATCAGAACAGTATTAATCACACTCCTGCCATCTCAGGGTGCTGGAGTACCTCTGCATTTCCCAAGCATTTATTTTTCTTTCCCTTCATATTCTCCAAGTCCACACACTATGGTGACCACCACAGGAATACCTAGCAAATTTACCACCTTCCTTTCTGAACACTCTGGGTATAGAATACGCTGTAATTTAATGTTTGGCAGACCCACACTCCCTGTAAAACAAAACTTTGTTTACTCTTGGTTTTTTTTACTCTTTACTTTTTCAGTCTGGTGGAGAATCTTAAACGTGACCGCTCAGGACTAACAAAGTAGGAGGCAAGCAAAATAGCTTTTCTTACCTGAAGAATTTTCGCACTTGACAACTTTTGAAATTTGGGGGCAAAATGCCTACTGTGTTGGCCCTCAAATTATTTCCACATCAGCAAATCTGTAGGGTTTATTTCCACCATATACATCTTATATACATATATCACTCCTGTTCCTATTGGTGACAGATGAAGGCGATTGCTGAGTCGCTAGGAATGCCTTGTGCTAAGGTGAGCAGATTAAAAGTGGAAACAAACAAACAAACCAAAAACAAATAAAACAACAACAACAGAAAGAGAGAAAGAGAGAAAGAGAGAAAGAAAGAGAGAAAGAGAGAGAGAGAGAGAGAGAGAGAAGAAAGAAAAGAAAAGAAAAGAAAAGAAAAGAAAAGAAAAGAAAAGAAAAGAAAAGAAAAGAAAAGAAAAGAAAAGAAAAGAAAAGAAAAGGAAAAGAAAAGAAAAGAAAAGAAAAGAAAAGAAAAAAGAAAAGAAAGAACACCACCAACCAAAACGTGGGCTGTAAGGAGCCTCCTCCCCTTCTTAACGTGCTGCAGAGTGATGCCACCTGCATCAGGTCACAGATGCCAGTGCAGATGGTGTGTCACCTTATGTAACCTGGCAGGGGCCATACGATACTAGGACACCGTGTCTGGGTCAGGTTATACAACTGTGGAGGATGTGTTTGAGCCTGATGGCACAACCCAGCATCTGGGCTGCGGCCTCTGTCACCCTACGTGCAATGTGAATTACAAGGACTCGGAGAAACTGGGACCTCTTGCAGTCAATAGATTAAAATCTGTAAGGTCTCCAGTACAAGCAACCTCAGGTAAATAAGGATGAAACCAAAGCACAAAGAGTGGCAGTACGAGGTGGTGGCAGCAGCACGTTCAGGGTGAGTACAAGGAGGGAGGTGTTCATCCCTGCACTGGGTGAGGAGGCTGTGGAGCTTCCAGCTGCAGGCTCCTGTGGATGCTGCTGCTTCAGGCTGTGGCCAGGAACACCATTCCTGAGCAGACTCCTCCTGTGTACTATGAACTAAAACATTCCTAGTGTACACAAAGTAAATAGGCTATTCCCAGTACTGAGTTATTGGGGAAACAGTGTGTGTGTCTGTGTGTGCTCATTTCTTACTAGTGAACGCCTTCACCTTTTCCTAGTGCCATCATTTCCACTAAGTCCGACTAAACTCCATTGGTTTTCCTACCTTGTCATACTTTACGAAGCTGCTTTTATTTCAATTTTAAATGACTTCCTGTGGTCTCTCACACCATAAAATACAGCAAGGATTACTGAAGGAATTAAGAATACAGTTACCAGAGCCTGTTTTATTCTTGTGCTAAGGGGCTGGAAGTCAGTCTCTGTAAGGACATCAGGGAAGCTACTGTGAAGAACAGCACGCTGCCGGACACGGACCGTGAAGTGGGAACCTCTTGGATCATTTTACACATTTCGCCAGCCTCACAATCAGTTCCCTTCTCCCCCCGCTGCTGCCCCCTTCGCTTTTTATCCTCTCGTACTTGCTGCTCACTGGGCTTTGGCCCCACACCGCCCTCCGCCCGCGGCCGCGCTCCCTCAGGTGCGCTCGCTGCCGGGCCGCCTTCCCCTCCAGCGGGCTCTCCCTGAGCTGCCACCAGCGGCGGCCATTTTCTCTCCTTCGCCCCTTCCCCAGCCCTTCTCGCCCCTTACCACCCTCCCCACCGGAGCCGCGGGCGGGACTCGCTGTCCCCGCCGCCGCCGCCCTCACCCTCCTCTCCCGGAGGGCGCCCCGAGCCGCGGCTGCCGGCAGGGCCGCGGGTGGGGCGGCGGGCGCTGCCATCTCGCGGCCGCTCGGAGGGAACGGCCGCCATGTCGGCTGCCTGAGGGCGCCGCTGGGGGCGTCCGTGTGGGGACACCGCGGTTCCGCCGCCTTTCAGTGGAAAAGTGTTGCAAAATGGGGAACATGTGAAAGTTTTCTTACGCAGGGGTGCTCGTTGATGTTTGATCTTTGTATACTGGCCAGGCTACTCGACAAGATTTAATCCGCGGAACAGAGCGGCCAACAAGCGCCAGGTGTTAGAAAGACGTGAATTGTCGGTGGAATTGCCTTGTTGGGATTTAGGGCTCGGCGTGTTTTAATGCTCTGAGATGTAGGGGAGGTTAACAAAGCTCGGGAAGAAGGATGTGCCACTGAGAGAGGGCACAGAGAATGCAGAATTTACAGGCCACATGGACACTTGGCAGAACCCACAAGATAAGGAAGAAAGCAATAAAGCCAACTCAGCAACTGTGCTGAAATCAGCTCAAGCTGGATAAAAGGTAATCCTGGCAGGGGCAGATCCTGACCACTGACTCAGGGACCACCCACCCAAAAGAAGGGAAAGAGTGAGCATATGGACTAATTAGCATTGAAAGCGAGAAAATCATTAACCCAGAGAAAACAGAATGCTAATTAATAAGAGAACTGTGTAACTTGCAGCCAGTGAACACTGATTCCTTTGTTTGCTAATATGCGTAAATACTGAAAAGTTTTGATAGTCTGGGTGCTTGATTTGTGGAATACCTGGGAGCAGCCAGGCTTGTACAGCCCTGAAATAAACACCAATGTCTCTCTCATTGGTGTGTTGCACACCGGGAGGTGAATTTGATTTCTGTGGACAACAAAGGGGTTTGTGAAATAGTGAGCAGCCCTGGGGCTTTTCCCCCTCAAAAATAAATGGGGGACAAAGGGAAAGTTAGTCTGTCTTGAGTCCTTTGTCAGCACCTAAGGGTGAGGGGGCAGAGCTGGAAGACCTGTCACTTTGGATTAATCTGGGTGACTTTTTTTGTCTTACAGAAATCCATGTTGACACATTCCAGAATCGCCCTCAGCTTTTCCTGCATCTGAAGGCAATTACCAGATCAGGGTTTCTGTGCTGAAGGCATCCCAGCAGGGTGATCTTGCAGTGCAGGTGCTCCGTTTTGTTGGGGATCTCAGCTGTACTTCATGTATCTTTTAAGGATTGAACATGGTGTAACCTGTATTGTATCTCCCAGCCCAGACATTTGTGGGGTATTTTCTTTATGTTAACAGGGAAATGATGAACAGGAGCACAAGAGCTTGGGCAAGTGCTAGAACTTCAGGAGGAAATTCTTCCCTGTGTGCACAGGGACCACACTGGAACAGGTTGCCCGAGGAAGCTGGGCTGATACCCCATCCCTGGAAATGCCCAAGGCCAGGTTGGATGGGGTTTTGAAAACCTGTTCTAGTGGGAGGAGTCCCTGCCCATGGCACGGGGGTTGGAATGAGGTTATCTTTAAGGTCACTTTCAACCCAAACCATTCAGTGATTCTATGAGCAAATTTCCAACCAACCTTCTCTGCTGCTCTTCCATCATTTAGCTTCTCTCTCCTTCAAGGTTTTAACGTGAATTGTTCAGATGTTTATTGATTTAGAACATTATTTTGTCAGCTACTAGGAAAACAGAAGTTGTAAAGCCTTAGAAAACCCAAAGACACTTACCTCCTCTTAAACCTCAAATTATATGTAAACTAAATATATATTTACTTAAGACTACAATTCACGCAGTAAGAATTGGCTTCCCAGTTTGAAATGAGCACCTGCTCTGTGATGTTAACATATGTTTCTCTGGAAGATATCAATGGGAAAGAAAAGCCTGGAAAACAGCCACTGAGAGTTGTGCCTGATGGCTTTTGGAGCTGTTTTGCGACCTGGAGAGATCAGACTTTAATCAATAAATCTGTCTCTGTTTTCACTGTAAGATGAAAAAAGTTTGCAGTGCCAAAGCTGAAAGGCACATTTTTTTTCTCCCCACTATTCAACATTTTTTTTTTTTTCTCCTCATGTTCACTGGTGACAGAAAAGGAGCTTTGTAGAGATGCAATACATTTCATAGATTAGTTCCTGTTGGAGATACATTGTTGACTCCTGGACAGCAAACAGGGAATGCTGGAGAAAACACTTAGTACACATCAGCTTGGCAGCAAGAAAAGAGTAACAACACTTGCTGAATTGTTTTGTTTTGTGGGGGAAAATGAGCCACAAGAACTTCAGGTAGCAATGGGGATCTGACTGGCAAGCACTGATGAGAGACTGTGCTGTTGGCCAGGCTGCCAAGGAAATCAGGGAAAAAAAGAATAATCTCATGCAGTGTATATTGCTTTTGGGAATTAAGTACAGTGTTGAGGCCATACATATGGCAAAGTAGCCTTCTTCTTGGGGATACACTGTGCTGCTGCAAACACTCGCTTTCTGAGAATTGCTCAGGCTTAAGGGTCAGCCCCTTGAGCCTCCCTGACTTGAGAAAGAAGCTAAAGGATTAAAAAAAAAAAAAAAAAATCCTACAGAAATAAAGAAAGAAACTCTAGAAACTGTTCCTGGAAAAAAATGAACATACATGTGGGAGTAGGGTAGCTGTATCCCATGGATGAGGTGGCAGGAAGGCAAAGTTTTCTGCCACTGAGGCTGTGAGAACTGTAAATCTGGGAAACTGTTTGTAAATCTGGGGAAAAGGTGGCTGCTTGCTCTGTCAGAGATCACTCTCAAGATGCAGATGTTCCTTAACCAGAGGCAGCAAAACTGACTGTTCTACTTTCAAGGTTGTTGCTGTAGAAGCTAAGTAAAGGGATTTAGGGGTGAAATTAATTCAGTGATTGTTCTCTCTGGGGCAGAATCATGAAAGGGAAAGAATCCCCGATTTAGAGGCTCTGGAAATGGGGAATGCAAAGAGTTGGGGGAATTGTGTGGTTTTTCTTTGTTTTTCTTGGCACTCTTTTAAACCAAATGTCTGATTGTACAAAAAAAGTGTGTAGCCAACACAGCTCCAGAGCAAAGAGAAGCCTGAGTTTTATAAGGTCAAGGAAAAGCAGGGCACTGTGCCCAACAGAGTCCCCTGTTCAAGCTTGGTATTTAGAGGCTGTTTTATATGGGAAAATATATATCTGCCTTTGGTGGATTATGGTCTTGTGAGGATCCCACACTACAGTTTTAAAACACTCCTTTGGATGAATAGGCAGTGGACAGAGACAATAATAAACTGGACAAGTCTCAGGAGTGGAATTTGGTCTCCAATCTTTGGCCATTTCAGTGGAAACTGTCCAGCTCTGCTCTAGAAAGCTGCAAACTTTGTACAGGTCCCATGCATGCCCTGTTTGTCACCAGATTCTTGGACACCCAAGGAGACCTCATATCACACAACAGCTGTGTTCAGGAAATTGTTTAGGTGTCCTTTACTTTTTAATGAACTGCCCTTTACCTTAGTGAAAAAATAACAGCTGGCAGTTCTGTAATGAGAAGAAAAGGCAGAGATTGAGATTGGCAAACTGGAATCACAATTCCCAGTATCTGCTTTCCTCCCACTTCATCCTGTTGGGAAATGTGAATGGATCTCTTAATTCTGGAAACTTGGTTTGTCATTTGTGTTAATGTAAGCAGGACAAACTGTCCTTAATTCTAACATTAATTTCATAAGTCATCATGACATAAATGGTAAGTGCTCTGCACTGAGTCTGTTACCATAGAAAAGCAAAATGCTGCCTATTCCTGTGCAGCTGTATTGCATTCACACTCTCAGAGTCATGGATGTGGTTAAGCTGCTTTCTGTGATTTGCTGGTTGTTTGTAAGAAGTGACTGTCTCTTGGGAGACTTATCAATGTTTTCTTCCTTTATTTCATTCTCTGATTAGGAGTTTAAAAAAATACTTTCCATGTAAACCTACATTCCCCGTTCCACATTGCATCTCTTCTCACTGCAGCCAATTTACAGCTTGAAAAGTGCTAGTGTGCTGTGGTCTTTCATCTCCATATGTTTAAAATGGCCTTTAGGTGGGATCAGATTTTCTGCAGAATTCCAGGCTCTGAAGCATTTCTTTATCCCTGGTATGCTTCTGTTCCTGTTTTTATAGTAGCTGTTGTCAATCTGCTTTGCTCTGTGATCTGTGGTGGAGAGGGCTCTGTAGCTGCAGATTGCAGTTACCAGAAGGGATGTTTCATTTTGCTGACTAAAAGAAGGCAGCTCGTTTTCTGAAACCAGGTGGTGTGTTCACCTTTGCTCCTCTCCCTTGCTTGCTTGTTTGCAAACTGTTCCAATGAGCTGATGCACTGTTACCACGTGCTGGGTTTTGTCCCAGGAAGATAAGCATGGCAAACTTTTAATAGGCTACAGATCATTTTAGAGAAATAATTTTACTGATAGCAAAGCGACAGTTTTCTGTGTTTAAACCCAAGAACTGATCAGCAACTTGCCCAATACAAGCAAAGTGTATTATCTTGTTTTTATTCTTCTCCAAAAAGGGATCTTTTTTGAATTTATTACTGACAAATGCTTAGGAGATGAACCTGTTTTCTTAATGGTAATTTATAGTGATATTAGAATCTGCTCTATGCAATGCTCCCTTCCCCAGAGGAAATGAAAACAGGTCTAGCATGAAGAAACCCTCTTGCTGTGGGTTTGCCCTCACTGATATTCACACCCATCAGTGGAAGTGTTTTTGATTCCCCTCTGCAGGAATCTCTGCCCCTCCCTGTGCATGGGCAAGACTGTTTCTGGAAATATGCCACAGGACAGAGGGGTAGTGCTTAGGTTTTCAGTGTGCTTAGGCAAGGCCTCCCAAGGTGTATTTATGACATTAAATGGGTGCAGGTGGTGGAATATGTCAATGCAGGCAGGCCTTTCTTTTCTTTTCTTTTTTTTTAATTATTTTTTTGTTTGTTTGACTAAATCTGATTTTAGCAGGGATGGTCAAAGGAGCAGTCAGCACGTTTTGGAAATCCTCCACGGAGCAGTCTTTTCAGCAGCACAGCTTAGTGGTGAGCAATAAAGCAGCAGGGTGCTGATAGCTCAATGGGAAAAACAGCCTCTCATTTCCTGTGTCTCTGTTAAAGACTCCCCTCTCCTGGAGGGAGGGACATCCCTGTGCAGCTTGGCCAGGGACGTGCCAGTCATTCTGCAAAGCCACATCTCTGCAGCAGCACTTCTAAGCACTTCCTTTTCCAGCTGGAAAATAAATCCACAAAGCAATTTTTACTTATTTATTTTTAATGGACTCCTTGGAGTTCCTTTGTGTCAGCACACAAAATCATCACGTTAGCACGACATGATGTAACCACAGGTCCCCTGCAGAGCTCTTGCTGGATAAACCTCAGCACCCAGAACATCCTCTCTCTCCCCATTCCATGTCTCCTGCTGAGTGGGGATAACAGCCAGTGGTTTCAGCTGAGGGTTACATTGACATCCAAAACACGGCTTTCTCCACAGTGTCTGGGAACAATGGGAACTAGAATTAGCAGGGAAGGCAGGATATAAATGTTATTGTTTTATAGCTGAGGAAAGTGGTTGGAAATGAGTTAACTCTGGTGGATGTGCAGGTAGGCAGACATGCAGAAATGTGCTAACATATTTATCACACAGCCTGCAGTGTAGTTTGCTTTTTATTTCATTTGCTGCTACTCTTGGGCCTGTGCTTGGGTGGGGAAAGAAGAGGATCCAAAGGCTGTAGGATTTTTTTCTTACATGCAGTTTAATCAGTGGGCTAATACTTTGATATATATATAGGCTGGGAGACACTAGGGAACTTAACCAGACTGGCTCAGGAACTTGTCCTCATCTCCACCTGGAATAAATTCTCATTAGAGCTATTGTTTAATTTTCCTTTTCTCACCCATATGATAGTGCAAATTAATGATGGAGCCTGTCACAGATTTTATTAACTGCAGCTGGTGTTTACCATGTCTGGAAACTCCACCCTGGGAATTCACCAGAAGCACTCTCTGACTATCCCTGGGCCAGGCAGCAGCTGATCTTCCCTAAGTTTGCTGAACAGGGAAGGATTAAACTGTTGAACAGCTGAAGGAGGTGGATAGTAGGGTTGAGAGCCTTTGATCTTAGGCCACCCCATTCAATCTAACAGTGGGAATTAGCTGTCCATTGGTAACCTCCACCTGGAAATCACCTGCACTTGAGGATTATTGCTTGGCCCAGGTGAAGTTAGTTGGAAATCTCAGGGAGCTTCTGAGGAGGCAGATGCCCACATGTCAGGATTATTGGCCCAGGGAGTGTGGTGCTCACAGTCTCAGCAGATGCAGTGTTGGGCTTGGTTTTATTCCTGGGTTTGTCTTACTTAGGAGTCCCCTCCTAGGAGACCCAAATTACTCCTCCATCTGTTAGGTAGGGATGGGGTATTTCCATTTCCTAAACTTTTAGTCTCAAATCTCTGATTTTTAGATAAAGGAAAATAAATGTATGCTACCACTTTTAATAGCAACTGAACTTGCTGATGGCTTGAAAAGGATAAATTTGACAGTGTCAGCTAAGAAGATGTGTCCCCAATATTGTCCAGTTTTAAGCTCTTGAGAAATCTTACCACCATTTCTAGCTGCCGTGTGCAAGTTATTGCTTAAGCAACATTTTGTTAATAAAGTGTTTTGCAATTCAACCTTCTGTTGAGCAGGTAGGACAGGCTAAATGAAATAAAGATAAAATTAGGGTTGGTGGAAGGATACTGGATCTTAGACATGCACATACCTTGTAAATTCAGGGTGAATTAAATAGCTGCAGAGCTCAGTGAAAAGAAGAAAAAAGGGAGGGGGGTGGAAATTGTATTTTCTGGTATTGGGGGATATCAAAACAAGAGTTCATTTTTAGTTTGGGCTTGTACTGTGATATTCTGTTCAGAAGGAAGCTTGTGTGCACTGACAAAATGCTGGCAGCTGACGGAGCCAGAATTGATGTTAATGGCTGGGAGGACAGGGCAGTGTAGCCAGTTAACAAAAGAGCTTGATCTGTGCAGAAGATGATTTTGAGCAGATACACACATATATAGAAAGCAAGATTAATTTAGAGACCTTTGTCATTAGAGCAGATTTTTGTATGGTTTTGTGTGGGATTTAAGGGGGATTAAATGTTTGACATCACTTTGCCTGCACAGGCGATGTCGAGGAGGTTACTGAGCGGGTGGTGCAGAATTTAAAAACGCGCCTTTGCTGAAAGAGAGGCAGCAATGGCTCAGAGGAGAGCAGCCTGGCCAAGCAAACTGCCCTGCCTACCACAGTGCTGAAAACAAGGTGCTTCTGCTTGGACAGCAGATGCTGCAGGGATGTAGAGCTGAGGGAGTTTTTATGGTTTGCCAAAATACGAGGGGAACTCGGTGAGGACGTCAGAACTGGGATGCCCCTGTCTTCTCTCTTCAGGGATGCCTTGCTTCACGTGCATCTTTTGTCTGCTATGCTGTTTCTGAACGGTAAAAACACTGGAAATAAGAAGTCAGCAAGGTGGATTGGGTGATCAGCTGCATTTCTCTTTTGGAAGAGATGGTCCTGGTCATGAAGCTTCTGTTCCTCAGCTGCCTGTGGCCAACAGCAGTGCTACACAGTTCTCACAGCCAGCATCACCGTCTTCATCGTCGGCAGCAAATGTCATTCTCAAGAAAACATAACAGGTAAGAAGTAGGCTTTATCTGTCTCTGTTCAGGTAAACCTCATGCTGCCAGCCACCTTTCAACACTCACTGTCCTGTTTTTCCAGTTTCTGGATTTTTAGTATGCATAAGTATTGATAGGATGTTCCCAGAACAGAAATGGTGAAGTATTAATTAGTTTTTCATAACCAGACCTTTCACATTGTGATTTTATGAATGTCTGATAAATATGCAGTTATGTACCCACCCACACCCACACAGAGCTCTTTTACTGGTGCGATACAAGGCTACCAGACTATTGCTGTGATGTTCCAAGTGTTGTTCCCCTCTAACTCCCATCACAAGAAACAGAAATGCCTTCCAAAGTCCTATGCCAACATTATAAAGTGACTTCCATTACCTGAACAGCAGATACACTATAAAGTTACAGAAGACTTTTTTTATGGCACTAAATGAGGTGAATGACACCTTACTTATAGTGATGACAGAGTGTGTTCCCTTTCTGGACTATATTTAATGCTTTTAGACACTGAAGATTGTCTCTCTTCTTGGCCTTTCAGTCGAGTAGCTGGTTGAAAATGAATAATGATAGAGAGGTTTTACCTGTAAATTTCTGGGAAAAGTGTCAGTGCTTTCTCTCAGGAAGGCAGCTCACATCTGCCATGTGAGGTCTCTCAACCTGTATCCAGATTAATCTAATACTGTGTGAACAGACCAATGGCTGCCAGGGATAATCCAAGGAAAATTCCTCTTTCTTGGGAATAACTAGCTCCATTGAAGGAAGGAGAAGGGATACAACTGTTAGATTTTAAAATGTGCTTGACCTCCTACTAAAATGAGCAGGGGAGCTCATAGTTTATTTGTACAATATCACATTTTGAAGAAAAGTGACATAACTGGACTCCCCTGATGTGTTTAAGCTGTTTTTTCCCCCCCTCATATTGCGTGCTTTACAGCAGGTGTACAGCTGTTAGCTTCCTGTGTCACTTCTCATGCAATCATCCAGCAGTGAAATATCTCTGGAACCTTCCATGTCTTGATAAAACCCTGTTTAGCAATGCAGGTAACACAGAGGTGTTACACAGCAGAGGTGCCCAAAGGTGCTGTGTCCCTCAGGACTTGTGGGTTTCTGTTCAAAGTTATGGGTCCAAGTCTGGTGCAGGCCAAGAGCTCATGAAAAGAAAGGCTGTTCAGCAGGCTCTTTCAAACAGGCTGAGTGCTGGTGCACAATTATTTGTAATAACAGAGGACAGTAAACAGAACTAGCCCCAGTATCAACATAAGATTTCATCTGCTGCTTTGCCAGTCTCGGGAAGCAGTTAAGAATAAAATGAGAACAGAATAAAACACCTTGTTAGTGGTAATGGCAAGGAAGGTCTATTTTAAGCTCAGCTGGTACACTTTTGTCTGTTGTAAGAGGGGAGCATATGCTGCTGTTGTTTGCATCTATCCTGTTCTGCCTTAGCTGAGAGCAGTTGCTTCCTCGTTGACATAAAAAAATCACAAAGCAGGAGGGAAACCTGGTGGTAGGAGACAGGAAATTTTGTGGCATCCTGATGAGCACCCTCTTACAATGCCAGTGTTAGCACAGTGTCCTCCCCATTGTCACAGATCTTTACTGGTACATGCAAATGGATCCATGTGACAGTCCTGTGAGACAGGCACAAGTGTGTTATCAGAAAGGAAGAATAGGAACAAGGAGGAATCCATCTGCTGCTGCCTGGTGTGGCAGTTTTCTTTACACAAGGCAAGCTCTGGCATCCCACATCCTCATTTCCAAGGTCCTGGTGATTTTGAACTGGGAAGACGACTGCAAAATCTGAGCCACAGAGGATCCCAAAGCTTAACAGCAGCAAATCAGCTTTTCTCTGCAAAGGATCCAGATGTGTTTAATTTCTCTTTGTTTCATTCTCTGCTTTTGTTCTAAAGGCTGCATTATCCTTCAGTACATTGCATCAGGTCTGACTTTCCACCAGCATCTTTTTCTGGGGAACAATCTTTCAGCCAGCACTAGGGTTCTTAGGGACACAGATGACAGATGGCCTTGGTTAAATGGGTGGCCTTTTAAAAAGAATCCCATGTGAAAATGTTACTTAACCTACAAGTTCCACTGTTTTAATAGAGTAACCCAATTCTCCCTCCAAAGCTGTTTGTCTGCATTCTCCTGTAAAGAAGATTTTAAAGCATTAACCAAAAGTACATGAGAAAGCGATTATTCTCGTGGTCCATTTCCTACAGCAAAGAAAAAAAAAACATTTGATTGTCAAAATATTAGGGGTTTTTTTGACAGTACATATTGCTGATGTTACTGAACAATTAGAAATGCATTTTCACGTGTATGAGAGAGAACTGTGCAGTTTTGATTATTGCATTTATCTGGGCTTCAAGGCTTGATGGAAGTATTAAAACATTTAAGAGGTCACGCTGCTGGATTACCCCACAGACTCCCCTTAGAATAAGATTTCTGTAGCTTCTACCTTTTGGATACCTTTGATTTAGTAGTAGCCAGAGTATCTTGGGGACACAACACTGGGAAGATACTTATGGCCATGACATCCAGGGTATTCTTTTCATAAAAGGCACCTTAATAGTATTCTTTTCATTAACTTAGTTTCATTCTGAATATGAAAGGATGGTAGGGGAAAAAACCTTTTCTCTAGTTTCCTCCAAGAACTTTTACCATATCATGAGCAGAGCTCTAAAAGAGAAGAAGAGCCAAGCAGGATCTTTCCAGGGATCCCTGTACTATACTGAGTTTATAACAAAGGCCTGTAAGCACAACCTTGGGTGAATAAGGACAGGGCAAATAAGATATTTTCCCCTAATATTCATGACTGTACCAAGTCACCAGATTTCCTCCAGCAACATCCTGTGTTGGATGTAATTTCTGCAGATTTAATGATCTTCAGTGGATTTCTTTTCCATGAACTTGTCTGATTCCTCCTTGAACCAGCATAAACTTTTGATAGCCTGGTAAGTTAAAGACAACCAGCTGGGACACGAACCACATCAATCCCACTGATGCCATTGGTTTATGGAGCTACACTGATGGCATTAAGTGATTAAATGCTTTAACCAAAAATTATCTAAGTACCCTTGAGCAGACCTTTGACTTTTCATTCGCTAATGGTTTTTAAGGCTAGGTAGGAGCAGCTAAATTTGTCTTTAAAAGCCTGACACGTCTTTGTCCATTGTTAATTAATTCTGAATTTGGTTTTGTAGGCAGTGACTAACTGCTCTTTGAGATCTCTGGCAAATACCAAGGTCCATGCAATAGTGTTGGGTGGGGAAGTGTCAAAACAGTGTTCCTCACTCTCAGCCAGAAAGTTAGTGCTCCCATTAATTTAATATAGAAGTACCAACAAGAGTGAATTCCCTATGTGATCTGAAACACTTTTTATGAGGCTTTTTATGGCCTCTTTTGGAATGTATAGAATCTATGTATTATAGATTGCCATTTAATTTACATAATGTAAACCCTTGCCTGAAGTACAGCTGTGGAAAGCAGAGCTGGGAGTGAAAGCACTATTTTCTTGAGGACGTGTCTCAGTGAGACCAATAAATTTTTATCATTGCCCAGCTCTACACCAATACCAGAGTATTAGTAACTCTTTGTTACTACTACCACAGATAGGTAAAGAGAGATTTCTTGTCCTTAGGTGCATCTGTCTTCTAATGGTTTCACAAAACCATCTGCTAATGGTTTCTCAAAAATTTCTTCACCAAAAGGGCTGTCAACCCTGGAACAGGCTGTCCACGGAAAGGATTGATTCCCCCACCATTCCTAGAGGTGTTTAAAAGATGTGTAGATGCAGCCCATAGGGACATGATTTAGTGGTGAGCTCGGCAGGGCTGGGTTAATGGTTGGACTCAATGATCTTAAAGGTCATTTCCAGCCTAAATGGTTCTGGGATTCTGTGTGGGCTTTTCCTCTCAGATACAGCCTGACATCTGCCATACCATGAATGTGCAGAATCCATGGCTGTGTTCAGATCCCTCAGCCATGGTGTGCTGCTGAAAGCTGCACAGTCAAGAGGCCACTGAAATATAATCTGGGTTTTTTTTTGCTTTGCTTCTCTTGATGCTTTTTTCTGGTCTTAGGAAATGGAGAGCCAGACACAGTTAAGTGATGAGGGGTTTTTACCTCAGTATTTTAATAAGGATCCTTGTTGGTGCACCACTTTGCCAAGGTGGAAAGAGCTGCAATGCACACACACGACAGATTGAATATACAATTTATAGACCTTACAAATTAGCATATATGACAAGGATGCCCCAGTGGGAGGCCTGGATGAATGGTGTGGTGTTTCCCCATCCTGAGGAATTTCCCCCTGGATGGGCCAAATCTCTAATTTGCAGGGTGTGTTCTAGAGGAGCCTTGGTTTCTCAAGATAGTGTAGGGCTGTCTGGCCTCCTACTATGAGACCTTTAGGATGTTTGGTCTCCTGGCCTAACAAAATACAAGAGCTATGCTGAGTTATCAGACTTAAGGAATTACAAGTGTGCATGCTGAGAGTAATGAGGATACATAGAAGTTATATAAAAGGTATATAAAAGGCAAAAAATCATCTTGGCACCATTTTTTTTTCCTTTTAGAGATTAACAAGACTCTACTTTGTCTAGTCTCTGTATTACCCACAGTACCAGTTTACACAACCAACCAACCCACAGGCTATTAGGCAGATGATAACTACTATGATAATTACAGCTATTATAAATGTTTCTTTTATCCAGGCCCAGTTTAGTAACCATGAGGTGAGGGTGTGGAAGATATGGTCAGATTTCAAGGTGTCATTTTTGGAAGCTATTTCATGTAAAATTTGAGTCCCCTTCCAAATTTCATCCACATCCTTCTTAACTTTCCCACATTGGTCTACATAAGAACAATAAGTGATATTGACAATAGCACACACACCTCTGTGTGGCAAGTATGAAACTGAGAGCTGTCCTGTTCTGCATAACTGCATGGGACAAACTGTCAGCTTCTTCCTGTAAGGCTGAAGTTGCATTTGCAGTATGCTGCTCAATGTGTTCAGTGACAACTGAGATGTTTACAATCACTCACTCCAGTTCCACGACTCCATAAGAGGGAAGGAGAGTTCTGACTATATTATGGAAAAGTGTGGGAGGCTCAGTGAGGGGATTAAGAGATCTTTTCTTCCTCCCATTTGGTTTTTCAAGATGATCATTGATTGTTATAATTGGGACTACAGCCCCAAGGGCACAAGCCTGATCTTTATTCATGGGCAGGACTTTCCAGGCCTTATCATCACATATCCAATACAACCCTGTCTCAAATGGCAGAGCAAATCTCCATCCTGTCAGTTTCATCTCTGCCTCAGCTTTTGGGCTGATTATTTCTCTGAAACTGGTTTTATGACAATATGAAGGAAGAATGGCCTTTCCTGTGGCATTTACAATCACACAGGGAACCGTATAGTTCCCATGTTCTATCAGGCTGCTCAGGGGTACAGGGGACAGAAGTTAACACTATTAACTGGTTCCCACCTTTTGTTAAGTTTCTCTTCCATTAAAATGCCAATCAGTGGCCAGTGACCATCCCCATCTAGAGGTGGTAACTGGGTACAGATCCAGCAATAGTTCTTATTGAGAGTTTTGGGCACATTTTGGACTACAGCCCTATGCAAATCATGGGGCGAACCCTGAATCACGGTTACCAGCTGGGCAGACAACAGACATGTACAAAACAATTTAAACCACATCCTCCTGATTTGTATCAGCCTCTGTCTTCTTAATGGTTTGGGGAGCAGAAGCTTCCTTCACTCTGGAGTAGTGGATCCACAGTCCTTTGCCAGCAACCTTGACTGCAGTGAGGGGGATCAGCAAAACTTGGAACAGACCCTTCCACGTGGCTTCAAGGGGTCACTGTCCCACCACTTGATACAGACCCAGTCTCCAGGCTGGAAGGCGTGGACAGGTGTGTCCAATGCTGTTGGCTTGGATTGCATGATGATCTCTGGAGCTTCTGCAAAGTGGAACTCAGAGCCATTAAGTACTTTAGTGAGTCAGTTTTACCTTTCATGTGAATTTGCCCTGGGACATGTGGAACCTGATATGGCCTGCTGTATAATATCTCGTAGGGACTTTATGTTGGCCCTCTGCTTGTGGCCTCTCAGCAAGGCTGTAAGCAAGGCTTGAGCCCCTGTCATGGATGTCTCTTGACAAATCTTACAAATCTGGGTTTGGAGGGTTCCATTCATATGTCCAGCTTTGCTGCTTGCCTGGGGCCTGTATGGTGTGTCCCAGAATCCTGCTGAACTTCCCCAACTATCATTGCAACAAAATGTGGTCTTTTATCTGATGACATTCCCAAAGGAACCCCAAACTCTGGAATTATATGATTGAGCAAAGCTGTCACTACTTCCCTTGCTGTGTTGGTGCAGTGGGTAAGCTTCAGGCCATCCACTGAAGGTATCAACCAGTACCAGTATATATTTGCATCCCTCCTTGCGTGGCATCTCAGCAAAATTTATTTGCTGATAATTTCCCAGGAGATCTCGTGTCTTTGTTACCCCTGACACAACTCTCTTGCTCATGTTGGGGTTGTTTTTACAACAGGTTTCTCAATTGCTTGTTCTAGATTGTGTGATATCAGTCATTCTTCTCCCTGTTACTACTTTCTTCAGATGTTATACAAGATCTTCTGTTCCCCCATGAGTACTCTCATGCTCTTGCTGGGCTATTTCTCAAAGGAGCAAGGGTGGAACTACAACCTGTCCTGCCAGGGTAACAGCCCACCCACCTTCTTTGATCTCAGCAATAAGAAAATTAATTAAGAAAATAATACAGTCGTATTTTGGGGTAAACTCTGACAAATCTATTCTCTGGTACCAATGCCCTTTGCTGCAACCCCTCTTGCTGCTTCATCAGCAAAGTGATTTCCCAGTCCTGGGGCTGTTTTCCATTTTTGATGATCTCTGCAGTGCATGATAGCTACTTCTGTAGGCTTCCAAATATTTTGCAGGAGTGCAAGAATCTGTTCAGCATGCCTAAGCTCGTTGCCTTGAGCAGTTAGCAGGCCACGTTCCTTCCAAATAGCTTTGTGGTTTAAAATCCCAGAAGATCTCTTCCCAGTGGCTTATTAAGAAGAAAATTCCTGCCCTGGTAGCTTATATTTTGCCTCTCTTGTCCAGGGAAAGTCTTCCTCAGTCACAGACTTGCTTCTAGTGAGAAGTTGTAATAGATGAATCAGTTCCAGCCTGCTTCTTCCAGTGAAATCCTCGGAGCATCAAACAGGCATTTTCCTTGGCACATCAGATGACAAATAACCTCATGCTTCCCAACTGTATTAGCTGTGCCATGGCATTCTGAACATCATTCATCATTCTCTCCTCTCCTGGATCCCAGGCAGCAGAATTTCCTCATGTAGAACATTGCAGCTGTTCAGTTCTGCTGCCCATTCTACCCTGATGCAGGCTTGCTCTGTGGTGATTTTAATTCTCTGAAGTGTGGGCTTTCGTTTCACCATCCACATGATTTTCATACTTAGAAAAGTGAAGTCTAAAGTATTTGAAATGCCTCATGGACCTTCTGATTGCTCTGGTAATTTGATTCAGAAAGCACTGCCAGAGACATTCAAGAATACTAAGGTAAATGAATTTGTTCAAGCCCAACAATTCTGAGTAGCCCAGCAGCTACCTCATCATTCCTGTAACAGGAAAGTAATTTCTTGGGCTTCTTTATTAAGAAAAAAAAAAAGGGGGGGGGGGGGGGGAAGGAGAAAAATAAGTAAATAGAGGCATACACCTTACCCTAAGTTATTCCATATCTTGCTTTAAGCAGGGTTTGACTACAAGGCCAATATTCAGAAGACATTTCTATTGTTCAGTCAAGAGTAATAATTAGAGTTGCTTGCAGCAAAGTCCCAGAGAATCACAGAAGGCATGAAAGAAATTGTGTCTAGGGAGAGTCCCTTGCCTGTGGCAAAGCAGCTGTATTCAAGTCATTCCTACAAATAAATGTCTGACCTATTCTAAAACTGCCTGAGTAAAAGGAGTCTCAAAACCTGCCCAAGCAATACATTCCAATGTTTCACTGTTCTCACCATGAGAACACTTCTGTGAGAAAGGTGTTCCTAATGTGTACAATAGAACATAAAATCATGAGATCATCTCATTCCAACCCCCCTGCCATGGGCAGGGACACTTGCCACTAGACCAGGTTTCTCAAAACCTCATCCAACCTGGCCTTGGACACTCCCAGGGTTGGAGCATCCACAGCTTCTCTGAGTAACCTGTGCCAGGCCTCACTGCCCTCACAGGAAAGAATTTCTTCCTGATATCCAGTCTAAACCTACTCTCTTTCCCCTTAAAGCCAGTCCCCCTCCAAGTCCCTAGATCTAGGATCATCCTTTCTCAGTCCTTCTAAAAATTTATTGACTCATTTGAACTCCTAGGAAAAAAACCCCACATTTATAATAAAAGGAATAATTGTAGTAGGGATAATGTATGAAGTGGCTAAACCATGGATATGTGGTGTTATTTCCAATTTTGATTTGCAAGTGTTTATGTGAATAATAACTTCAAACAGCTCTATTCTCTTCTATAATGATAGCTACAATCTCTGAGGAGAACAGAAGAGGATGTAATAATTATTCCTGGGACTTCTTATAAATAATTGGTGTCCTTCATGGACCTGGGCACCCTCACACCTCATTTCCCAACCTTTCAGAGTATATCCTTCTCCAGCTTTATCAGCACAGTTGTTACCCTTCACATTCCAGATTCAGCTGCCCAGTATTTCCAGGCCCCTACTTCATTTGAGTAGCACTGTGAATGTCAGGGCAGAAGAAATAAATTGTTTCTCACTTTTTTTTTTTTGAACATAGCAAACGAGAAATTAAAATGAGGAAACTTGACAGCACCAAGGTCCGACCACTGAAGACTGAGCAACTCCTTCACATAGAGGAGCATGACTTTGCACTGAGACCTGGATTTGGAGGTAAGCAGCACTTGCCTGCACTGTGCTGGTTAAGGGTTCATCCTCTCTCTGGAAGGTTACTTGAAATGTGTAACTTCAAATGGAATGACAGATTTTAATGGCAGCACACCTCTGCTGTTGTGCTTCGGGAAATAAAGAGGGAAGAAATACAGAAATAGTCAAAGACAAGGAGCTTCTCTGTGTTTGGTGTATCAACAGGAGAAACTGTTCAAATGGTCTGCTTTACAGAACTAAGTAAAAAAATAGAATAAGGTTCTTTGAGAACAGTGATTAAGGTATCCCTGTAAACTGCACAGTCCAGCAGCAATTAGCAAATTACTTAGTCATCAGATTTGTTTTGAGAGATTGAAATGATCCATCAGTTCCTAAATCTGTTTGCTCTGTACAAAATCAAAAAAAAAACAACCCCAAACTACCCACAGTCCTTCAGGTTATTATCATGTTGTTTCTCTCTTGTTGAGCACTATGATGATTATTTGTTCATTTAACTAAATTGCATCTGGATCAGGGGACTATTCAATGGGATGTTCACAGTTTGGATTCAATTTTGACTCTCCTTCATGGAAGGGAAAATGAGAAAGCTGCCCCACTAATAAGCTTTGTCTGAGCCTTTGCTTCACCAGTTCCCTTTCCATGATTCATGAAAATAGACTGCACTGCTCTGGATTATGAGGCCAAAATAAAATATATGAGGACCAATAATTGGTTGTGTAGACAAACACAGATTTGGGAGGCAAGCTGAGGTCTGGGGAGCTGCTGGGGTCTGGAGCCTGCTGATCATGCCAAGAGGGAGAATGGGTAAGGAAAGCATCTTTGGATGCCCTGGGAGAATGGGAAAGGGTTTCTTGTTACCATAGAAATGATGTCTTGTCAGACAGCAAAAACCTTGCCTGATTTTGAATAGTTGAGACACAGTCTGTTTCTTGGCAACAGAAATTCAGATTACCTCTTGCCTAATACCTGTCTTGATATCTGTTAGTCTGGACATCTTCTTGTTACCTTGCAAATTTTTGAGAGTGTCACCTCAGAAAGGAGGTAGCATTTCCATGAAAGCAGACAGCAGTTTGGGGTGTCCTTTATCACTGGATCATCCCAGAGAACAATACTGGTGATGTACATAAAAGCAGCTTTGAGAACATAACCTGTGATCTGGCAGTTGTAATTTTCCACGGGCACTGAGGCTTTTTTACACCCAGGCTTTTTCTCCTTGTCCTTTTTTTTTTTTTAATTTTTTTTATTTTATTTTGTAGATGGCTCCTCACAGAGCCCATTCAGCTCCTCTTGAAGCCAGCTGTAGTTTTTCCACTGATTTCACTGCACAGGCCTCTCACTCATCACATTGCCCTGGGTGTGATTTCAGCTGTACTCCTGTCTTTCAGAAATAGCTTTCAGCTGGAGAGTGCCTCAGCTCTGCTTTTCCTCTGTCATCCACAGTGGCAATGGGAAGCACCTTCTTCTTCACACACTTCCAGGTTTTCAGAACTCCCTTAATATGTGGAATGTGAATCTCTCTTAGACTAGAACAGATCCACTGGCATTTTTACAGCACAGAGTGAAAAAAGTCACAGTGAAATGAGTGTCAATCCCAAATTTATCCTCCAGAATTCCTGTTCTACCATTGATTTCAGTGGAGTTGCAGTAGTAAGGAATGGTTTGGCATTCATAAGGCAGCAGCAGAGATTTAACACACAGTTGTGACCTCATCAGTGGACAAATGTCTGTACTGAAACACGAATCTGAATCATATCCTCAGGATTATTTTATGACAGCAGACATGGGGAGTGGGTTTCTCTGAAGAACTGATGATTAAGTGTGCAGCAGAAGGAAACTTACCTAGAGGAGAGGGAGAAATTAGAGATAGCATTGCTGCAGTCATTTCCACAGCAGTTACAACATAACCCTGAACTGTATCCAGACTTTCAGCACTGTGGCTTTGTGCAGTTAACACAGGTGAAATTTTGGGATTGTTTTCATCAAATTTAATGAAGCAGTTCTGTACTGTGACTCATGAAGAGCTTGTATCTGTCACGTGGCACATCACATGATTTATTCAGCTCAGCACAATGCATCAGTTTACAACAAGAGAAAACAGATCAGAAAAACTGGGTGAAAAGATAAGTATTTATTCTTTACCTGTAGAGGAGGGATGGGGTTTTTTTCCCCTCTCCTATTTACCCAGTTGTGATTTTCAGGGTATGTCAGGGAGTTGGAATGACAGATTTTGTTAATCTGGCTCCATTGTGCCCCTTTGCCTGAGAAGATCAATCACCCTTTGCACCAGTTTAAGAGAAAAAGCAGCTGGAAAATTCAGCAGCTGGAACCTGCTGGAGATTCCTCAGTTCAGGGAACTCTTATCCCTAAGTCTGCCTTGTTTGACTTCATCTAGCCCCATACATGCAATGTAAATGAGCAGGCCACAGGACCCAGAGTTTTTAGTATTATTTAAGTTACAAAGGAAAAACGTGCTGAATTTGATTTGTAAACTGAGCAAACATGCACAGGTAAAAACCTGGGGGAAATGAATGTAGAACTGTTGGATACTGATGCTCCTGGCTGCAGTATTACTGGAAATAATTGTGGAGGGGAGAGATCCATGTTTTGACCAAGCAAACAACTCTGTTGCCATTTATGTGAGTGTATTTTGACATTCTTCTGTTGATTGCAGTGCCATTCCAGCTGCACAATCAGAATTTGACTCTCTGACATTTTAAAATTTAGTCCTGACATTGTCTGTTTATTAGCAGATTAGAGATCAAAGCCAGAGAAACAGAGCACTGAGATGAAGCAAACCCAGAAAGCTGCTGGCAGGCTGATCCTACTCTTTAAAAATGTTACTTTGCAGTTCATTATACAGTGAGGTTAAGTGAGGCAAACCAACAGTTCAGTACACCCAAACTTTAAAAATCTAAACTTGACATTGTTGCATTGTACTTACTCCCTAAGCCAGGCTCTTGAGTTGTTGATGGAAGTTGGTGGTGTGGTTTTTTTTTTTTTTCCTCTCCTAAATGTTTTGTTGTGGTTGTTGTTTGATTGTTGCCTTCTGTGTAATGCCATGGTCTTGTTTGGAAGTGAAAAGGCAGCTTCAGCTGGGAGGGGAGAAAAAGTAAGAAATGAAATTATGCTGCCAGCACTTCTTGGAATGATTATCCCCAAGTTTTAAACTCAGCAAGAAAGGGTGAGCACAGACAATGAACGAGACTTCTCAGCATATCCTGACTTGTAGCAGCTCAGGTCTGAGGGGCACAGTGCAGGCTGCCACAGCAGCCAAAACTCCATGTTGAGAGAGGTCTTAGAGCAAATCCTTAGAAATGTTTTAAATCTACATTCTTTTTCTATTATGCACCTATTTATCTATATACTTTTATTTTCTGAACTATCTTATTTCAAAGCACTAGTTGAAGTAACACATGGTGTTGTATGCATGTGTGTGTATATGTGTATATATATTGTTTTTTCTTTTACATTGTGCCTTAAGGACCTGTAGTTTCCTATGCTACAAGTGTGTTAAAAGTTTTAAAATTGATGATCTCTTCTTTTTCAACCATTATAGAAGATAATAACATAAGCAAGTATTAGAGATTGTGAAAATAATTTAACAGCATTTAGCTGGTCAAGAGGTAGCAGTCTTTCCTGAAAATTTGCATCTCAATCTGCAATAAACATAATCTTAATTCTGGATTTTCAGAGGATCAGAAATCCCATTATATCACTCCCCCTTTATGCTTCCTCCCTCTTCAAAATAAATTAGTAACATTTACATTCATATGAAGGTAAAAGCAGGGAGAAGGAAAGAAAATATGGCCCAGTGTACATTCAGAAAGTGCTGCAATCCTAACAGCTCTTTGCCACTAAGTTGTTTTCTTTTTTGCACCACAGCTCTCCCAGAAAGATGAAAAATGTCTTCTCACTGTGGTGAAGACTCACATGGATGAAAGTGGAATGGCTTTTTATCCTCTCTTACTGGAAGGAGTAGCTGGGGGTCCAGGACAGAAGGGGAGGGGAAATATTTTGATTATTTGCAAGACCTCTAATAGTCTTCCTCTGGGTTTTTTTCTTTCACATTGCTAAATCTTCCATTCCAAGAGCTGGTTACTGCTCATGCCAGACCACCTTCATTTCTTACATAAGTAAGAGGAAATGGGGTAGCAACAAGAAGAAAATACTCTTGCCAGTACTCCTGTACCTGTTGTTATAAATGCATATTTTGGAGTTGGCTTTTCGTAAATATTGAGATGAATGTTATACATATAATGTAAGAAGGTGGTACTGTATTTCCTTTTATTTGTGGAATTTAAAAATGTAATGAAGGTATATTTCCTAATTGTAACAATGTAGAGATGGGGGTTGTACTTTTTTTTGTAACCTCTAACTAGATAGAAGCCAGAAGGGTCTTCTGACATTCCTGTGAAAAAAGATTGCTGATAAAGAACAATTGAGCCTTTTGAGGGTTTGAATCTTTGGAAGACAGATTTACAACATCTACCCAGACTACATGGAATTTATACAGATAAATTGTATATTTAGGGGGGTCTTGACACCAAAATGAATATTTAAATATGCATTAGTCTCTTTTTGAATATGTAACACCAAGACTTTTAAATACCAAGAAATCTGGAATGGGCAGTGTGTTGGTTTACACCCTCAGCTGAGAGCTATCTTTTTCTGTCTCCTAATTGTCTATTTTATTTTATTTTATTTTATTTTATTTTATTTTATTTTATTTTATTTTATTTTATTTTATTTTATTTTATTTTATTTTATTTTATTTTATTTCTATTAAACTCATAGATTAATATAAAAAGGTGAAACATCATTTTTCACACTGTCATTGCCAGAAGAAAGTAAATAAATCCACAAAGCTTCACCTCCCTTGAGCTTGTTTACATTTCTATCCAGTTTTCTTCCTCTACAGGCCCACAGGCCTTTTTTAGAACAAAGTCCAGCTAGAGATCTTAATTCTCCCCTGGTCTCCTACTGGCAGTTTTCTCTAGACCTTCCTTTTTTTTCCAGCATACCCTCTTACAAAGCCAATTGGGTACAGTTGTTTCTAAATTCAACATTTATCCCACAGATCTTCAGGTGCAATCTGCTGCACACCCAATGGTCTGGCTATTATAAAAATATTATAGAATTCATTAAACTGTAGATACTGATCCTAAAAATGCTAAAAGGATAGCCTTTTTACATAATACCCCTTCTAAAAAGGGTATTGCAGAACTTGCATGATGTACTATCTATTAATAAAATTCCATGCTCGTCGAGGAATTCTTTTGCTCTGCTTAAACCTTTAAAATAAAAGCCTGGAAATGGCGTGCATGAAGATAAACCTGTCTGAAAACAATGCTGGTTTTTTCTGCTGAGGAGTAATTATCCTGAAAATCTGTGGAGCCTCCATTGTGAAAATCACTAATCCCTCTAAAATAATGATTTGTAGTGACCCTGCAGAAGCAACTGAAGCTGCTCAATTTAATAACAAAATCCTCTCTGCCATCCCCAGTTTTGTCAAACTGGGAAATAAAAAACATAGCTTTGCTCTGGTTGCTTTTTTTTTTTTTTTTTTTTTTTAAAGTGAATTTGATGCTGTTGTCTGATGGTCAGCCAGAGATTGAAATTCTCAGTCTAGCAGGGAGAAAGCTGTGGTGCAGACACAGAGGTGGATAAATTGCTTTCCTATTTTGGCTGGTTTAGGAACCTTTTCAAATCTTACTGCAACATTTTTCTTTTCTAAAAAACCCGTTTGTTTTGTGACAAAACAAATCTAAGGGATGAAGAAATTACAGTTCCCAGCAGCCTGTTCCCAACAGCTAATTATCCCTGTTTCTAGTGGAGTTCACTTTTAATCACCCACAGAAATGTTCCCAAAAAACATGAAGGATTAGACCAGACTGAGGCCAACAGGTATCTTGTTGGGTGTGTTAGTGACAACAGTATAGAAGTGCTCCAGATGAGAAAATTGAACAGCACACTGATCAGGGCTGCATATATGTGCAGTGTTTACTGTCTTTATTATTTGCTTACATTTGTTGCCAAAGTAGAGTCAGAATAGAAAGGAAATATTTGCAGCTGCTCTCATCTGTTAGTAATGGGTCAGGGCTGGGGTAGGGGATGTGCTTTAATAATTCTCTGAGGTGAATGCTAGACAGGACAGTGTTTTCTCACTAAGCATCATGAGTAAGGTCTTTGTCTTTCTTCAGACAGAGAAGAGGAATCTCTTCTCAAGCAGTTTGTTTCACAGTTCTTGCATTTCTACCTAACCAGGAACTAATTTAATTGTAACAGTTCCCTTTTTATTCAATTCACTTTAGAACTGTTCCCTGTATTTCTCCTGGCCATAGGTTTTGATTTCTTTTATGCTGTTCACTGCCACCAGCAGCATGTTTTTATAGTAGTTCCCAGTGCAGTACAAGCTGTCCTTTCAAAGAATCAAGTGTCTCTATGTATTTATGGATAAGTGGCACTTTGGTTTGTGTGCATGCAACCAACATAACCATAAGCTGCCACTGATTTCTAGTTCTGTGATCAGTTCCTTTGTATCTGCCCAGAGGAGCTGAATTGTTGGTGGAAATTTTGCCCACAGTGGAATAATGGTTTTTTGGGTATGAAATTGTCTGTAATTTTTGAAATTCAAAAAAATACCAGAACTGCTATCATCACACTTGGAGCAGCTGTCACTAAGAAATCCTTTTCCTCACTACACGTGACACATGGCTTAGAAAGTCAGATGTCTGATTCTGGGGTATGATTTGTGTGTAGCTCCTTGTTTGCCTAAAGAATGTTGATGGGAGATATTTAGCTTTATTTGATTTAGATTTGTTCTTGACTCAGGAACTGGTAAAACCTTTCTTGACCTTGAGAGCTGCTCCCCGTCTCCTCCTGTTCCACCCACATAATTCAACATAAACTGTTGTTTGCATTTAAATGAGGTGTGAATGCCTTTTGTGAGCAATGCTCACATCAGGTATAAATTCCACAATGACTTCTACTTTGGCTAAACCTGTGTTATTTTACAAGATTTCAGTGGAATACAGAAAAGATGACTCCACTCAGATTACAACCAGGCACTCTTGTACCAGTGTTTGGTATTTTGTGTAATTAAACTATTTGTGTGTTGTGATCAAGACAAAGCAGGAAGTGGGCAAAACTAGTTTAGGAGAGATATAAAAACTTCAGTTGTTTTGCATGAATATATTCATTGATACTCTTGTGCATCAGCCTCTGGGCAGCTGTCATTTGCTGTCTCTGTTCTCCAGAAGCAGCAGCATTTTCCAAAGTGCTGCCTCGTGTTTTACTAATAAACTTTGCTGTCTAGAGTCCTGAATCTTATTTTGGGCTTTGGCTAAGAGGCTGAGGGAGGCATTCCTCTCAGAGAGAGACACGATTTCTGAGCTGAAGAGCCCAGCTCTTGTCAGTGCCTAAATATTTTCTGGTGTGCCCTGCTAAGTCTGAGCACATTCCCCTACACAATGCATCTTCATCTGTTCTCTGGCAGGGACAGACTCCCCGTTTCAAAAGGACAAGTAAAATCAAGAGATTACAGAGCCAGATTTAAAAATACCTCTAAAATAGTTCAAGATCTTTACTGGTAAGAACTGGAGGCAGCTGTGTAATCCTCGAAGGCTGCTATTTTAAGGATAATTCCAAAAAGGGACACAATGTTGTAGCTGGTTATCACAAGAGTGATGTTCCTGGACTATTTTGGCTTGACAGGGCTAAATGGAAAAGACAAGAAAAAGAGACAAGTTAGAAAAGCTGTTGCTATTCAGACTTCCTTGTGTTCATGTTTTTAACTGGTTATTTGAAATGTGTCCTTTAAACATATTTTAGCTGGCTGTTTTTGACAAAAGTGATTGGAATCCCGTGTACAATAATTACTACTGATTTTCTTGCCAAATGCAGAATATTCCTGGGGTGGTGGTGTGTATATGCATATATGCATGCCCCTCTCTTCCTCCCCTGTAAAGAAGTCATTAATCAATTAGTGGAATGACACCATGTAGAACTAGATCCTTCATTCTAGATATTTCATACTGAAAAGAAATAATTTCATATTTGGCTGTAATTTTTAATTGATTTGGAGTGACTTCATCCTAAAAATGCACTCAGTAAATACACAACACAGAACATGATTAGAGTGTGTACAGCTTTTCCCTCGTGAGATAGTGAGCAAGCAATGCTTTTTCATAAACATCTCTACCAAACCTTAAACAGTTCAGTATCTAAAGATAGTAAGAGTCATAATAAGTATCTTGTTTGTGAATAAGCACTGGAAGTGGTGAGAAAGCTTTGCAATCTTTGATGTGTTTCATGTATTTACTCAGCTTTTTGCTGTGGTGGTTCTGAATTGCACTCCCAGGGGTTCATTAGCTGTGGCATCACAAGGACACTGCCACTGCTGGCCAGACTGCCCTGCCAAAAACAACTGGGCTGGCTGCAAAAAGATCACTGAAGATCTTGTGCTTATTTTCACAACTGCTTAGCTTCAGGTATTACTTTGTTGCCTTTTGTCATTCAGAGTTCCCAAGTGGAGAGAATGTACTAAGTGCTGGGATGGAGTGCTCTCTGCATGCTGCTGGTGTTGCACAGTCTTCCCCTTAAAAATAGTGATTTTTGCTCCTCATCCCTCTTTCTGTTCCCATGCAGGGTCACCAATACCTGTGGGCATTGATGTGCAGGTGGAGAGCATTGACAGCATATCTGAAGTGGACATGGTGAGTAGAGCTGGAATTGAGAATTTCACTAAAAATACAAGAGGTTCAGAAACATCCAGATGGATGATAGACAATACTGTAGTTAAAGAAAGCAAACCCTAACAAGCACCGCCTTGCCTTGATGCATGCATTTAAATTAGTAAGGCTTGTTTTTCTCCCTGGGCCAGAGAACAGCTCAGAGTGGGCAGTGCTCTGGTTTGAAAACTCCAGCTATTCAATAAACACCTTGGGCTTCCACAGGAGCTCTCAGTACTCTGCACATTGCCTGATGAGGCTTCATGTCCTGTGCTTCTTTTGCCTATGCAAATCTGAATAGTCCATAATTGTAGCATGTTTGGAGCTGTGATCATAACAAATGGAAAGAGAAACATCAGTTCCAGAAATGGTCCTGGGAAGGAGACACTGCAATTAGAGCCTGTGGTACTGGAATGCAGGCTGTTCATTCTTCAGCCCAAATTGTCACTAATACTGTCAGTATGAACTCCTTTACAAACCTACCCAAATCATAAAATCATATTACAGGGCTATAAAATCCTATTTCAGGGGAAGATCTAATACTCTCTTCACAGTATTCTTATCAGAAGCAATTGTTCTACTGAGATAAATGGTGTCTGCCTAATAATATAAAATTTATGTAGGTGAACACAGAGCAGTCAGGCTGTGCAGAAGCTCACATTGGCTTTGCAGCATCCTCTCCATCTCTTCCCACATGTATATTTGCAATATACATGTGATGTTTCTATAAATAGGATCATAAAATATTGGTAATAATCTTTTATATTTAAAAATACTGTAGTTATTGTAATTGTTGTAAAATCTAATGGCTTGCTCTTACGATATTCATTATATTGTTTCTTTATGATGTATTTAATTAATAAATATATTAATTTAGCCCCTGTACAATATTTGTACAAAATGTACAGATTTTTAAAAATTGACTGAGTGCTCATGAAGAACTCAATCCCTTTAAAGGAACTACAGTCCATTCTTGGAAAAGGTTGTGAAGAGGAAATATTTTTTCCATTTACTTTTGGCTGGTTTTAAAGCTTCTTTATCACTGCACAGCTGGCCCAATCCAGAAGACCACTGAAATATGTAGAACTTTTATCTAAGAATAAATGAAGTCTGAGCCTCAGACACCAGGGACAAGACCAAGAACCAAAATCTCAGCAATATTCACATTCAAACTCAATGAGTGATACTTGATTCCTCTCATTAAGGATCTTTCAGATAAGAAAAATCCAGAGAAGAAACTGATATAACTGATAAGAAACTAAATAATTTGTCGCATTTTCTGTTGCACTTGACTAAAACAAGCATTGTCTCCTTTTCTTTTGAATGGCACAAAGGACTTCACAATGACTTTGTATCTCAGACACTACTGGAAGGACGAGAGGCTCTCGTTCCGCAGCAACAAGAACAAAAGCATGACTTTCGACGGCCGGCTGATCAAGAAGATCTGGGTGCCTGACGTGTTCTTCGTGCACTCCAAGAGATCTTTCATCCATGACACAACTGTGGAGAACATCATGCTCCGGGTGTACCCCGATGGCAACGTGCTCTTCAGTCTGAGGTGAGGAAACACCCTTCCCTAGGAAAATCCATCACTGCAGTTGTCATGTGTTGGCTGGAACTGGAATTACAGACTGGGCTGGCATTTATCCCCTGGCAGCTCATCATGGGAAACTGGTGGCCAGTCAGAAAATAAATTTAGGATTGAAAACATTTTTTTTTTTCTATCATTCAGATATTGCTTCCTGTCAAGGGAGTTTATCAAGTATTAATTCCTTGCCAGTGGCTCTAGCAGTATTGCTACTGAGTACAGTAAAGCCCAAAATTATTAACAAAGGAAAAAACATGGTTTTGGTTGTTGTTTTTTTTATTTTTTTTTTCCTGGGTCTTTTAAAACTGTCTCAGCTATTTTCACCCTGGCTTACCAGTTAACATGCCAGTGATACAAACCAAAGCTCCAGACAGGCACAGAGAGCAGGTTTTGGGTGCTGATCCCAGCAGTGTCGTGGGACTAAAAGGAACTGGAAAGTGAAACAGCAATTCCAGAACTGGAATAGCAAGGTCATTAATGTGTCTCCCTTCCCTCTGCATGATATTGCTTTGCTTTATGAAGGAGATTTGGATGATGTGGCAGAAATAGTTTTAATGGAGGAATTTTCCCCCTAGGGTAAGGAACCTGAGGCCTGTGCATTGCAGAAATGCAGTTTGTTACTAATTAGCTGTGCACAGAGGTGATATTTCATGCAATCTGGACAGTTTGAAGATTTATGGAAGCATTTGAGATTGTGGCTGTGTAATAATTGTTCCAACAATTAATGAATTTATCTCCTCTGTCATGAGGACATGCAGAAATCCTCACAACAGCAGCTGTAGATCACTGTAAAGCAGTGTCTGTTCAGGAGTCACACTGACAGTAAGGAGCAATGAAGTGAAGTGTGCTTTTTATTGCTGTATTAGTTTCCATAATACTTGAGAAGGAGGGATCAGAGGAACTATACCCCTCCACTAAGGGGAGTGATTCTCAAAGTGAGAAGTAGGAAATGTTCCTTAGATGTGGCTTTAAACACCCTTTTTTATATTGCCATGTTTACATGTACCAAGTAGATTATATTCCAAATACTTACATGCAATAAATCTGCATATTTCACAGTTTTTCTTCAGTGCCTGGCATCCAGGATTTTATTGAAGCAAAGTGAAACAAAAATCCAGATCTGTTGCTAAAATAGACTTTCTTTTCTTCTTGTTCCCCTGGTCCTTTAATCAACAGCTGAAGGATAGAAACAACATCCTTAGTTGAAGTCCTGTGCATGTCCCACTCTTAGGATCTCATTTCAAGGCAGTAAAGTCTTATATTTGTAAAAATTCAGCTACAGCATGATTCCTGATCCCAACTTTTCAAAGGGCACTTGTATAACCAGTATAACCCTCATTGAAATTCCTGTAGGATTCCATGTGGGCAAAACTGAAAAATGGAACTAAACCTTCAAATGACATGCAAGCTGTGACAGGAAAGGGAAATTTGGCAATATGTACCATATTTAAGTTGCTTCCCCTAGCAAGTTCAATTTTTTTTGATCTTTATTTAATACAAAGGGATATTTGTCCTCTAAACATTTGTGAAAAAGCAGGTTGAATGTGAAATAGTCTTTGCCTAGATTTCCTTAAGCATTTTACAATATAAAGCATTTCAATTAAAAGGAGAGTAAGCTTCCAGAAATGGCAGCTAATCTCTTCTTGCAATTAACTATTATAACCATTCCAGCTGGGAAAACAGCACTTGAAATAATATTTGCTCTAATCTGTAATATTATCTACTTCAGTCTATGAGAAATCAAGTCAAGAAATGTGAGCTCCCTTCATTAATCTTCAAAAGTGTAAACCTTCAAAGAAAATGTGTGAAAAGCTAATGAAGGATCAGGCCAAATATAGGGTTTAAAAATCAAATATAATGTATTTAATAATAGAGACTATTTATGTTTTTTTAAAAAGATGATAGCTCACTGATACAACTTTATTTCACCATCTTGAGGCTAATTTAGAAGCATCTAAAAGGGCAGAAAACCTCAGTCAATAGGATTCTAAACAGCAGATTGGTTGGGAATCTCACTAAGTTGTGTGCACAGCTAAGAAAGTGTGAAATTTTTCATTTTATTTCCTTTTTTCTCTTCCTTTCTGCAGAATAACAGTTTCTGCTATGTGCTTCATGGATTTCAGTAGGTTTCCTCTGGACACACAGAACTGTTCTTTAGAACTGGAAAGCTGTAAGTTTATTTCCTAATTGTTTTTCACATGTGCATTCTTACCAGCACTCCATCATGTATATTAATACATTTTTCACTTACTTTGAGGTGTGACCTGGACCCTTTAGCATGTATATATTGAACTGTAAGCAATTTGGGATCCTTCCAGACCTCAGAGAGCTTTGGGAAGGTGGAAAAACCCTGATGCACCCTGCTTTATTCCCACTGGGTATTTATTCTAAGGCCTAAATCTCAAAGTCTGTCAAAAAGCAGGAGGGGTTTTTTTTCTCTGAGAAAAAAAAAAAAAAGATTAAAAGTAAAATAAAATGTTGATATTTGACATGTCAAGTAACAAATAGATGTCAAAAATGTCTCTTTGGGGTTTTCCCAGATTGGCTGAGTGGTCTCCTCTTCCAAGAGGAAGTGATTTCCTTTAGTAACTTTATAATTTCAGTCTCTGCTTTCTCACAGATGCATACAATGAAGATGATCTGATGTTGTACTGGAAACATGGCAACAAGTCCCTGAGCACAGATGAGCACATCTCCCTCTCCCAGTTCTTCATTGAGGAATTCAGTGCTTCCAGTGGACTTGCTTTTTACAGCAGTACTGGTATAGTAAACCCTTCTCCTTAGAAGAGAGAAGCACAGGATAAAATCATGCAGAATGTCTTTCACATTCAAATTCTTTGCTAATAAATGGCAGTGGCTGCTGAGAGATCAATTAAAATTAGGTCAGTCTGGGGCCTTGGTTCTCTTTGCATTACCAATATAAAACTTTGTTTTAGCAAAAAAAAAGAGGCCATAATAATACTTGTAACTTTTTATCTGGCATTAAGAACCTGGAAAAAATGCACAACAACCAAAAATGTGTTCTTATGAACTCTTGCAAAATCATGGTGCTTCTCTGAAAGCCATTGAAATATTGAATTTACAGGAATCTTTATGTCCTGGCTATATAGTAAAGCTTGAAAATGGAAATCCTAAAGGGTCAGGTACTAGAAAGCAAACAAGAGGAATTCCAGTGTGTTTTATTGGCTAAAATATCCTCACTTGTGGAGCTGTGTAACATCACTAAAAGTCTGCTAACTGGAGGATTTTCCTATGAGACTATTTATTACCTGTTCAGGCCTAATTCATGATCTGCCTGATTTTCCTTGTTTATACATAAAGTTGCAGGAAAAAAAAAATCCCTTTATGTCAGTGCAACATAGTTTAAATTCAGGTTAATTTGCCCCAGACAGGATTTTTATTCCTCCCTGTAGATCTTGCTCCATACTTTCTGGCAAACTGCACAAGGCTTTAGGAGTTTATTGTAGTCTTGGTTTCATGCAGAGTGGGGTTTGTTTTCATGGATTTTACATGAAATTATAAATTTTGAAACACTTCTCTATGGGAGTAGTCTAACCAGATGTTTTTAACCAAAGAAAACAGCACTCTTGCTATTGTACTTTACAGTCTGAGTCAATTAATTTCAGTTTGGTTATTGCCCTTTATATCAAAACAGATGAATAAAAGAGAAATTATTCCATTTACTGTGATGAAGTGCAAAACACTTTGGAAAAAAGCCTTTAAGGAAAGCAGCAGACAGATTTATTTGGTGTATTTCATTTACAGGCTATTTTCTTTTTGCATTCAAAAGAGGGCTATTCAAGTTTGTGGTGGCTGATACTGAATGCAGAAATCCCAGTTTAAATTATGATGCAGCCTAAGCAGTGAGGAATTCACAGCTTGATAAGGTTCTTCACCCTTATCTCCTGCTCCTGTATGGGCTAAGAACAGAGCTCCATCTTTCAAGAGCCACTGTCATGTGAGAGGAGGGCGAGTGATACCCTGCTATGGTAACTGTGCCTTGCTGAGAGCTACATCAAATTCATCCTTGTTGCAAGAAGGAGACTGGGATATATTTTCCACCAGACTGGGTTCCAGGAGCTCAGCTGGCTTCTTTCTGCCTTGCTATTCTCATCAAAAAACACTCATGGCAAGCAAATAGATCTTTGTGCACAGCAGGGCACTCTCATAATACCCCTGCACTCAGGGCTTTGCAGCACCCTCACAGCATCTTTGACTTGGCAGAGTGTAACTGCTTTACACTTAACACGCAGAGGTTCTGATGGTGAGCTTATTCAGCAGCATAAAGGTGAAGGCAAAGACTTTTTTTAGGTCTCAGGGACCACTGGGAAGTACCTGAGTAATGCTTGTAGCATATCTGGTAATCACAATGCTGTCCTTTGTAGGCTTACACTTGTCTTTGGCTTTGAGGTTTTGTTTGCTCAGGAGGTTCCACTTTCTGGTTTGGTTTTTTTTTTTTTTTTTCCTTGTTAGAAGCAAATTTACCCTCCAAGTAGATAACAGTGGAGAACAAACAGCACTGCTCTAATGAGAATCATCATTGCCACAAAGCAGCATTCTGCACTTTAGGTTCTGCAAATCCTTTCCTGTGAATCTCTGTGAGCTACACCTGTGGTGTTTAGGCTTTTGGAGTTCCCACACCTCCAGAGGAGCAACAACTTAAATCCATTTTAGAGACAGTAATATTTAAAACAAAAAAACCTTCTCCACAACTGAAAACACAATAGAATGTTTAATATTATTTGGGGTTCATTTTGATATCTTCTTCTCTATAGAGTCACTCATTGTGATGGCAGGTCTGCTGCAACACAGGCTCACGGATGCCTCTGTCTGTCCTGGACAGGCAGATGCTGTGCAGCCACCCACTTTTGCCTTTTTACCTCCCTGTGTCCTGGTTTTCCTGCCGTGGCAGGAAATGACAGCACGGATGCAGTGCTGCACAGGCAGTGAGTGCCCCAAAATTCACTAGATGGCACCCTGTCCTCTAAAGTGAGTGCTGGGCTGGCAGGCAGCCAGCTCCAACAAAAAAAAATAAATAAAATAGGAAGGAAGGGCTGCTTCTTGTCAGGTATTTCAAGGAAGGCAGGGCATTGACATCAGTTTCACATCAAGTGTATTTATTTTTTTCAATTTGCCAGCCTCAGTTATAACAGAGTATTTTAGACATGCAGCCATGACCCTTTGCTGCCATGAATGAGGGAGGATGGACAGTTTGTAAAGCACTGTGTAAAACCACGGTGGTGGCAAGATTTCTGAGGCACTTACTGCTCCTGCTGTGGATACACCACTCCTGCCAGGAGGGGCCAGCAAACAGAGCTCATAAATAACACTGCTCTCTTCTCTTCTCCCCCAACCTGTTCCTTTCCCCTTTTTTTTTTCCCTGACAGGTTGGTACAATCGACTTTTTATCAACTTTGCACTCCGCAGACATATTTTCTTTTTTGTGCTGCAATCCTATTTCCCAGCCATGCTGATGGTGATGCTGTCTTGGGTTTCCTTTTGGATTGACAGAAGAGCTGTTCCTGCCAGGGTGTCATTAGGTAAATCTTTGCTGTATATTCCTTGGGAAGTACAGAATTGAGAGGGAGGGGGTTGGAGTTACCTTAGCTTATTTACACAGGACATGAGCAAAAATACCAGATAATTGCCTGAACAAGACTGTTATTACCTCTGTTGTCATTACCTGTAGTCAGTCTCTACATTTGGAAAGGGAATGTTTGTTCAGACTGGCTTTGCTGTTTTTGAAAACAGCTCACACACCACAAAAGCAAAAAGGGATGATTCTGCAGATTTCCTGATAGAATTTTACTTAATTGCAAAACTTGGGCTTTCCTTCCCTCTTCCCAGTAAAGTAACAGGTAGGAACAGGCAGTCAGATCCCTCCTCAAATCCATGGATCATCAGGTGTAGCCCAATCTGTGGAAAAGCTCTGCACCTTTTCCTTTACTCAAGAAACATTCATTATCTACCTACCAACTTGGAAAGAGTAGCCTGTGTGGCAAAGCCTTTCCCTGTGGGACACCTTAGAAATGTTTGCTTTGGTGTCTTAGCTGTGCAAGGCACACAGTCTTCTGTGGAAGCCAAAAAGTAAGTTCTGAACACCTCAGCTCAGGAGAAGAGGACCTATTACAGTGGTTTTTTAGAAGTTTATTTTTTTTTTTCTCACTGGTGAATCAGTGCCACTCCAAAGCTTTGTTGTTATATATAATATAATGCTGAATAGCCTTGGGGAAAAAGTAAATTTTTTCAAAAAATTAGGATCTCTAAAGATCTGATGGGAATTTGTTGAGATATCTAATGCAACCATAATGCACCTGAGTCCTGCAGCTATCAGGTTAAAATAAAGAAGCTCCTGTTCTTTCTTCTCACTGATGCTGGTCCCAGAAGCCAACTGTATGTTGCCATATTTCTTAGACAAGAGAAAAAGCCCTCATTTTTCTCTGTAATTGTATCAACCTAGAAAAAATAGTACTGCAGCCACTCAGGTCCCTTTCTCTTGGCACAGTCTAAAGCTGTTAATACATGAGATATAAATCTATTTGTTAATCTGTAAACAAATTATGGTACCTCCTACTTGCTTTTATTAATGCATCCATCTATGAATTCCTTTTATTTAGAAGAAATTTAACTTCATCTTTAAAAAATAACTTTTTAATTCTCGGTAGGCAATTTTTAATGTTGTCAAGATGCCTTTGCTGATCATGTTCTTTATGTATGGATTTCTGCAGAAGGTTATGCATCAGGAGTTCCATGAATAAAGCACATTTCATTAGCATAATCATACATAATTTATGGGAAACCTTAACAACAAAGTTTAATAAGCCTAACTCCTTAGCCTAGAGTATATTTATATTAAATAAATTCATTTCCTCTTAAATGGTGTATTTCAAACTCCATCCTTCAACCTAAAGAAGCTGCAGAGAGGTAGGGGAAAACTCTTGTATGTTCCAGTGAACTTGAGCTGGTGTAGAACTGGAGAAGGGCTGCAGAGACCCAGCTGGCAGTGCTGTCTCACAAGATGTCCAGATGTTTTCACTTCCAGAGTTACATTGATTTCTTCCAGAGTTACATTGATTTCTTCAAAAGCAGAGCCTGAATTGGGTTTTGGTTTTTTTTTCCTGAGCTGGAGCAAACCAAAATGAGATGAATAGCTGACATAAGAGCAGAGATTGAAAAGATGAGGATGAAATTCTGGTCACACTGAGGCAAACAATAATTTTTTCTTAGTGGCTGTAGTATTTTTATGCTAGATTGTTTTTAGAGAGCCATGGAGTTATGACAGGGACATAGAGGCTGATAACATCTTCTCAAGAAGTACAATTTGAGAAAGGGTTGGGAGGGAAAATGGTGATTCTTTAGTGATTTTCCTGGACAAGAAAATATGCAGTGGTGACCCTGGCTGTGGGAAGGGAAGGATGACCACAAACCTGCTTTCACCTGTGTATGCCAGTGCCCAAAGCTGTCACAGAAACATGTTCCTTATGCTGCTCAGTGGCCATTCTGGGCAGAGAGATGATTTAGTGCTCTCAGTATTGTGTGTGATGGGTCCTTCATGGTTCACTCCCCTTCTCAGAGCCTGTGTGAGGAAGTTAAAGGGGGTGTCAATCACATGCCCTCACAAAGCTGTGCTGTCCAAGCAGTGCTGATGAGCTAAACAGAACCAGCTGGCCAGGGCTGTGATAACCCCTCTTTTCTCTCTGGCAGGTATAACTACAGTGCTGACAATGTCAACCATCATGACAGGAGTAAGTGCCTCAATGCCTCAAGTGTCTTACATAAAGGCTGTGGATGTGTATTTATGGATCAGCTTCCTTTTTGTCTTCCTGTCAGTCATCGAGTATGCAGCAGTGAACTATCTCACCACGATTGAAGAGAGAAAACAACTCAAAAAAAGGGGCAAGGTACAACCCTCTGTGTTTTGTTGCCTTCTGAAAGCATCATGGAAGCCACAGAGTAGTCCTGATACACCACTTTGATAACAGAACAGTAATAATCTCTCTCCACTCTGTATCTCACTGGTTTTCTTTCACTTGGGTGAAGGGAGACAAAGTGTCCTCCTCTCTGAGATCCTGAGAGCTCTGTGCTTTCTCTCCCTTTTCTTGTGGCAGAGATTAGGGATATTTTTTTGTCCCCTTTTTCCCCCCTCAGAGGAATATAACCTTCCTTTTATTTTCAAATGCCTATCAATCAAGGCATTTCTCCTGTCTCTCAAATAGACCTCAGCATGCCCTCATATGATATTCCTCCCTCTTTCCTGTTTCTTTTCTGTTTCAAGACCAGATGAATGACAAGGTCACTTTTAGAAAAGTGTGCCTGAAGCAGAAATAGTCACAAGTTAAACATCTGCTTTCTGTGAAGCTCTCACTTAAAACCTTTGCTTGAAGAATATCCCCTCTGTAAACTCATTTGCTAGAATATCATGAGGGGAAGAACACAGAAAGGATGCATATGTTGCTCACATGATTGGATAATCCCATCAAAAACCTACTCCCAGAAATCTTTGAAGTCATTTCCCACAACTCCAGCAACACAGACCTACAGGAGAGAGTTTGATTCTTCCATTTCAGAAGCTGAGGCACGAATTGCCAGCCAGCAGCTGGCAATAATCAGGCAGACAAGTGTGTTTTATGACATTTGATGACATTTCCTTGCTCATGTCCTGCTCAAGGGGGCAGGCCCCACAGAGAGCCATCCTGTGAGATAGCCCTGTTCTCCACATGCTCTCCACAGAGAGCACAACACCGAGGGGAAAGCTTTCTTTAGCTTCTGTTTTATTCATGTGTGATTTGCCCAAATGGCTCCTGCTGGGCACAGAGTAACTCTCCTTTGTTGCCAGGCCTCAGGAATGTACAGCATGGATGCGGTGCAAGCAATGGCTTTCGACGGCTGCTTCCACGACACGGATGTGGACATGGACCTGCCTCCCTTCCCTGACCCCTGTGAGGAGAATGAGACCAGGGCAAGCCAAACCAACATCTCCAACACGGACACACCTCGCCTGAAGAGGAAGAGATCTCTGAAGGGAAACGTGGGCAGGATTATTTTACAGAACAATCACGTTATTGACACCTATTCCAGGATTATATTTCCCAGTGTATATATTGTGTTCAACTTTTTTTACTGGGGTTTGTACATATGAACAAAAATGCTTATAAGCTAGACTTTATTTTGTGTATGAGGGTTGCAGCATACTTTAAAAACAATCCAACAGCAGTGGAGGAAAAGGTTATGATTTTCCAAAAGAGACTTCTGCATCAAACCTGGGCTGGTTTGGTCAGCAGCAAAACTCTTCATGAAAAATTCTCACATGTCTGGGTTCTTTTTCAACTGGACTATGCAGAGCTTCACCGGGGTGATCCCATGCACAGGCTGCACTGCAGTGTGCTCACTGAGGGAGCCCTTTGTCACCCCCTGAACAGACAGCAGCTCCCACCTGAGGTATTGCCCTGTCTCTGTCTGCACTCCAACCCTTCCTCTCAAATCAGCCTCTTTGTTCTTCACCTGTGCTCCATTTTGGTTGGCAATTGGCACCAACCGCTTTGGGATGGCTCCTGACCTTGTTTCACTTCCTGCATTTCAATTTTCCTGGGCAACCCCTGTGCTCCTCAGCAGTCTCTGCCCTTGGATGGGAACCAGGAGGAAAATTATGGCTTAGCAGTGCAGTAGAGACCAGCAGGAAGCCAGGCTGATGGGGCTCAGTAGATTGTGCATCAACAACACCTCAAGAAAACTCTTCACCCTTGTCAGCTGTCCATGACTCCCCATGGGACCCCTGTTTTGAAGAATCTGGCTCACCAGTCCCTGAGGCAGCACAGGAACAATGTCCCAGACCCTGTGCACTTGCAGCCACCTCCCAGGTGGGTGAGCAGCATCCCCAGCAGGATCTGTGTCCTTCACGTGCCACCCACACACCTCTGCCTCACCTCGACCTGCTGGAATCCCCTGCTCCCTGCAGAACCCTTTGGTTTAGAAACACAGGCTTTGAGACAGAGATTTTAGATGACTTTGTCAAGAGAACAAACCAACCACGCCTTTGGTTCTTCTGCTTTATGTTGCACGTGAACTTGGGGTTTTGCCTCCCTCCCTCTCCCTTTGGCTTTTGAGATTGAATGTTCCAGTGAGGAGAAGCTGCATCTGCCCCTTGCAGCAGTGATCCCCAGCACAGTTCCAGGAAATAAAAGGAAACAGCTGTGCCAAAACAGAGACACATACAGGAAACCTGTCAGTCTCAGAGGAATCCTGCATGGAAATACCCTTAGGTTCAGGCTAAGGAGGCTGAATTAAGGATGTTCAGGGACAAATACAGAAAGTTTTCACAGCTCCAGAAAAGAATCAAGATTACTTTTGTAACTTGCCCAAATGAGGAGCATTTTCTATTAAATTCCTTGGGTTCATCTGTAATTTAATGAGCTGAGTTTATATTTACGAAGTCAGTTCAAAATGATCATTTTTGGTGGCAAAAAGTGTCACAAGGTAAATGCTTGGTCAAGTTTATTGGTCAAGGAAGTGGGAATAAATTTGGAAGCTTGGTTTCTTTATTTCTCTGGTTTCTTTATTTACTTTATTTTATTTGCTTACTTTTTTTCCCCCCTTATTTAATTTACTTACTTTCTTGCTCTCATCTTGTTTGTTCAGAGCATGGTGACGTCTCTTAACTTTTTCAAAGAGCTGCATTTTTCAGGCTTCCAGTTCCAGAGCTGGAGAAGTGGTGACACGGTGCCTGCTGAGTGACTGAAATCTCAGAGAGTGAGTGGGACAGATCACTGCCAAACAAATGTATCAGAGCTGAGACAGCTTTGATACTTTTCCAGGAAATCCTGTCATGGAAAGCAGAACCATACCAGGAATGACAATGCTGGGAATGCAAAGCCAAAGGATACACAAGCTTTGGCAACAGTACCAGCACACCAGACCTCAAGCTGAGCAGATGTATAGTGTAGCTGTATATAAAAATACACCATCACAGCCTTGTTCCTGCCCTGCCATTATGAGACATCCTGCACAGATGTTCCAGATTGCCTGAGAAAATCCCATCTAGTTGCTCCAGATGTGTAATTTGTCTTCTAAACTTTTCACATGAACTAGTATAACATCATTGTTTTCACATAATTATTTTTTTAATCTGCCCTACAAGAAGAAGTATTTGTTGTGTAGCCAACAGTGAAGCCTCAGCCTCCAACAGAAAAAAAGACTCCAAATCACTTCCCTTTTGTAAATTCCTTGCAGGATTTGCAGCAGCAGGAGCCCTGCAGCACAGCCTGCCCAAGCCCTGTGGAGGCTGCAGCAAGCTGGTCCTCACGAGGAGGTGTGGAGGAAAAGAGATTCCTGCCTGCATTTACCTTCCAGGCACATCCTACAGGTGCCAGAGAGCTGCAGAGCTTGCTTTTGGTGGAGAAAGCTGCTGTTACTTTCAGAAACCACTGGCCAAGGGTTCTCCCCACCCAAGTACTGCAGATCATCCAGTTCAGCCCTCCCGCCCTGGGCAGAGATGCCTCTCATTAAACCAGGGTGCTCAGACCTGACCCTGAACACTTCCAGGGATGGGATATCCACAGCTTCTCTGGGAAACCTTTGCCAGAGCCTCACCAACCTCACAGTAAAGAATTTTTTTTCTAATATCCAATCTAATCCTCCCCTCTTTCAGTTTGAAGCCATTCCCCCTTGTCACTACATGCTCTTGTAAATGATAATGACATTTAACTGCATGCTTTTACAGCAAAGCTTACAATTTTTATTTTTCTTAATGCACTAAACAGGGATGATATCAGGATAAATTATGCTTTAAAAAAATCTATTGCTTGTATAAATAGTAAAAGATAATTTAGTATTTCAGCGAATTATTTCTTGTCTAGAGGGTGCTAGAGGGCTGGCTAAGCTCCCGCGACCCGCTGAAGTGTGTGTTAACTTCCTGACAGGTACGTAATAAATATTTTCAATTTGTCTCTGCAGATCAGCACGGAAGCCTTTAAAAAGGTAATTCACAAGTATTTCCCATTCCTGCTGGTTTTGCAGCCAGTCCCATGGCGTGGGTTTTATATCCCACAGCATTTACTGCGAGTTAAAGCACCACAGGCATTATGTAAATACATACTTGTGGGAGTGTTCACCCTGGTGGCGCTCGGGCAGTTATGCCGAGGGTACTTTGTGGATTTTTGGAGCAGAAATAACAGCTTGTCACGATTTCTGTGACCAGCTGAGGTGCAGGATGTGGCCTCGCTATTTTTAACACCTGTTGCTACACCCATCTGTAATAAGAAAACATCCTGTGGGTGTTAGGGTAGGTGACGCAAACTTTTAAGTCGGGACAACTTCATTCTTAAAGGTTTTACAATTCTTCAAGCTATCAGTACGGAAGAATAAAGCTTTAGCAAAGCCTACCTAACATCTTTTTCTGATGTCATTACCCAATGTAAACGAAACCATTAACTCTTTAGTAGGCCTCTTTAGTAAAGGTAATTGAAAATACTTCTGGAAGCTCTCGTGTGCTCGGTAAGGATTCTGAAGATTTCTTTGAGGAAGCTTCAGGGAGACTCTAGAACAGGATTTTGGTCCAGGAAAAGATCGCGCAGCTAAAGCAGAGACACCGTTTGTGTGTGCGAAGCAAAATTTAATCCTCTGGATAACTTCAGTGGAGATACTGTCGCGTTCCTGCTGGAACACACAGGAATAACACTGGAACAGCCCTGCATTTCCTACCGGCCGCCCGGAAGCGTCTCCTCCCGTGACACCCAGCGCGGCAGCGACCGCCTCCAGCGGGCACATCCTGCGGCGGGGGGGTGGAAGTGTACCCCATCCCGGTCCGATCCGGTCCGGTCCGGTCCATCCCGCCCCGCCCCGCCGCCATTCCCTCCCTCCCGCCCGCAGGGTGAGTGCGGGGCTGCGGGAAAGGGAGGGGAAGGAAGGGAAGGGGTGGCGGCGGGGCTGCGTGTCCCCACAGCCACGTGTGTGTCCCCAGAGCTGCCGTGTCCGCCCGTGCTCCCGCTCCCCATGGAGCGAGTCCGTGCGGAAACACGCCTTGGTGTCACTGTGCCAGCGACACCGGCGACAGCAGCTGCTCCCGAGTGGGGCGGGAGCGGGTCCCTTCTGCTGCTCGGTTCTTGCTCCAGCCCTGCCGGGAGGGACCTGGCGCTGTGGGGAGGCGCAAAGCGGGACAGAGCCGGCCATGCGCGCCGGCAGCGCACGGAGCCGATGTGTCCTGGGCTGCAGCCAAAGCAGCGTGGCCGGAGTCAGGGAGGGGGTTCTGCCCCCCTGCTTCCCTCAGAGCAGAGACCCCGCCTGCAGGGCTGCAGCCACCTCGGGTCCCCAGCACGGCAAGGACAGGGAGCTGTTGGAGCGAATCCAGGGGATGCCACCAGGGTGATCAGAGAGCTGCAGCACCTCTGCTGTGAAGGCAGGCTGAGAGGGCTGGGCTGCTTCAGCATGGAGGAGGCTCTCCAGGGATATTTTTGCAGCCTTTCAGTACTTAAATGCTGTAAGAGAGACAGAAAAAAGGCTTTTTACCAGGGCCTGTCGCAACAGGACAAGGGGGAATGGTTTTACATTGTAAGAGGGTAGGTTTAGGTTAGATATGAAAGAGGATTTTTTCTGGTGAGGGTAGTGAGGCCCTGGCACAGGCTGCCCAGAGGAGTTGTGGCTGCCCCATCCCTGGAAGTGTTCAAGGCCCGGTTGAATAAGTCCTTGACCAGGGGGTTGTGCCTGGTGATCTCTTCCAACCCAATCCATTTGGTGGGTTTGCAGCTGTAATAACTAACAAAACACTACAGAGAAGCACCTGGTGTAAATGAAGCAGAGTTCTGTGAACAGTACAGGTGTGGATTTAACTTCATTAGATCAAGCTGAGCGAGCTGAGAGGTTGAAATGATGGCTTCAGGTCTGGAATTCAAAACCATCAGTTCAGGGTTGGTTGCATTTGTGTTCCTGACGTTTGGGGAACACCAGTTTTAGATCCTAGTGCCAGCAGCATCTTCAGATCTTGCTGCCAACCAGGGACTAATTTTCAGTCTTTAATTTTTCCAAGCATTCCCTTGCCTCATGTAGACCAGTGGCTTCCTGCTGCTGGGAGTGTCCATCCTGCTGGGAAGGTGGTGATGTGAATTTGCTCCTGCAGGACTGAGGTGGCCACAGGTTAGTATCGAGGGACAGGCTGCTCCAGGAGCTGGGGGATCAGCAGGGTGTCCTGCTGCTCAGGAGAGCTTAGTGCTGCTTGGAAGTACTGGAGTTTTAAGTTTCAGGATAAGGGATCTGTGCAAGTAAAAGCATCTCAGTACATTGATAGCATTTGCTTTTGGAGTAAAGCTGCCATTTTTACTTGGAAGTGAAAGCATCAGCATGTTCTGACTCCTCATGGGTTGGCTTCTCAGGCTCGCTCAGACGTGCCCAGAGCCAGTTTGGGTTGGCCAGCCCAGAGCTGCCTGCCAGGCTGTGCTGCCCCAGGGCTTGGTGCTGGCTCATCCTCAGCATGCTTAGCTCAGCTCCCCAGGCAGGCTTCTGCTGCTGCTCTGGGGGAGGAAATGCTGGAGCAGACTCGAGGCAAGTCTGTCTGCACATGGTTTAGACTTACTGCTAGCTTGATTTGTGCCTTAACTTTCTCGAGAACTTGGCAGCTAAACCATTTGTGAATTAACTTGTTTTTATTCTTGCATAATTGTACACAACGTACTGTGGAAAAACAAAGTCAGTGACTTTCAGCTTTAAAATTAATGTCTGTACTTGTAGGAAAGAGTTATTTTTATTCTACATAAACCACAAAGTTTGACAGCTTGGCAGAAATCAAAGCAGAATCTTGGCATTTTGGGTTTTAAACTGGTACAAGTCTTAAGCTTGTAGATTGAGTAATTACATAGCATCAACAGAAAGGCCTAACAATGTTCCCTCTTTTGTAAAATGTTACTGTTGAAGGAAATGTAATAAGAGAATACAAGTTTCTGATCCTGCCCCCTTTTTCCACCTCCCTTTGCATGTTGCCACTCAATTGCTTAAAGCTGAGTTGATTTTTTTAAAATAATTTTTTATTTTTTTAGATAAATATTTATTTTTTTAAATAATTTGCAGCTCTTACTCCAGAAGACCACTTGTTCTTTGTGTGGGTGGGCTCCTGCATTGGTAATGATCCACTGGGTTTCATCACATGTTCTTTAGTGTGAACTCAGCTGTGGGGTGTGAGCTCCTGAGGGCTCCCAGCAGAGCCCTCTGGAGTTTGCTGAGGTTTGAGGGAGGACTGGAGGCTGCTTGGAGCAATCAGTGAGCCCCTGAAGCCACAGCTGTTCCCAATATTACTTTGATATCCCCCTGGATAAGGGAGGAGCTGCTGCTCTGGCACCTCTCCAGGTTGTGTTGCTGATTGTTCTGGGTCTCTCTCTTGGCCAGGAAGATGCCCAAGAAAGGAGGGAAGGTTGCTGAGGTGGCCAAGGAGACACAGGCGCAGTGCAAACGGCCCAAGCTGGACGCAGCCGCTTCTCCATCAGTGCTGAGTTTTGAGAGCCCAGCCAGCCTCTTCAGGAGCCTGATCTCTCCCATCGAAGAAGAGGTGTTCTTCAGGGACTACTGGGAGCAGAAGCCACTGCTTGTTCAGAGAAATGACATCCTGGTGGCTGCTTACTACCAGTCCCTGTTCCAGCTGTCACACCTGAAGGAGCTGTGCAGCCAGGGCCTGTGCTACGGGAGAGATGTCAATGTCTGCAGGTGTGTCAGTGGGAAGAAGAAGGTTTTAAATAAAGAAGGGAGAGTGAATTACATGCAGCTGAAGAAGGATTTTGACCAGAAAAAGGCAACAATACAGTTTCATCAGCCTCAGAGATTTAAGGTGGGATTGTTTCATTGTAATTAATGCTTGTTTTAGAATGTGGTGTGGCTTTTGCTGAGTGGCACTAGACATGGCTTTATATCTGCTCCCAGGGGAGGTTGGCATTGATGAACTGCTGAAATCTTTGCATGAACTATATTAAAACACAGTTTATTCTTCTACACTGGCCATCATGTCTCAGTGCTCTGCACTAAGGACAAAGTCTGATTCATGCTGTAATGTTTTTCTGTAATATTAAGTACTCTTTTAAAATGCATTGATGATTAGGCATCTGTCTCACTTGTAAAAGGTGCTCAACCTTTGTGTTATTCTCTCTTTGATTAGGGTGGATCATGGGTGGTTTATACTCCTCTGTTTTTGCCTGGTTTTGCAGCCTGAATTTCAGACAGGGAAGAGAGCAAACATCAGTGTTCTATTGAGGCACCAGAGTATTTTGCTTACCCATTACTTTCATGGCAAATCTCCTTTGCTACTGCAATGCTTGCCCTGAGGAGAAACTGCTTCGCAGGCTGTGTGTTCCTGTGGGGATCTCACCATTCTTCCCCAGTGATGGGCTGGTGGCAGCCAGGCTTGGCTGAGCTCTTCAGTAGTAACAACATCTTGTTTTGTTTTTTTAATAGGAGGAGCTGTGGAAGATCCAGGAGAAGCTGGAGTGTTACTTTGGGTCTCTGGTGGGCTCCAATGTTTACATCACCCCCCAGGGCTCTCAGGGCCTTCCCCCTCACTACGATGATGTCGAGGTAGGACAGCACCACCTTGTCTGTGAGACCTTTTGTGGGTTCCTGGCAGTGGATTCCTCTGTGTGTGCTTCCACCTCTCCCCCACAATAAACATTCCAGAAAGAATTCTGTTTTTCTACTGAAAACTTAGGGTAATTATTTGCAAATATGTATTCTTGTGTATTTTTGCTGAGAGTGTACTGATAGTAATGGCTGAGTTTAAGTGACTGGAGAGAAACGGGGATTTCCGAATTCGGGATAAAACAGATCACACTTCACAACTCTTCTCTCAGTTGTCTCTAAATAGAGTACAAGAATTTAGTTCAAATGCCAATTTCTGCATTTGGATATCCAAAAGGTAATGTGAAAGGAATTGTATTTGCCATGCTGTGGAGGAGCTGAGAGCAGGGAAGGGGGAAACCTGCATTTGTCAGAAAAGCAACCTGTGCCACAATTTCTGTCCCTGGTTTCTGGCGTGCTTCCACAGACTTGGCAAGTCAGAAGATAAATTAAAACACCTGATGAGTTGGACGTGTGAGGGGCAGCAAGGCTTCCTTAGGCCCCCCAAAACCTTTGGGTTCATGGTCTTTTGCAGGTGTTCATCCTTCAGCTGGAGGGAGAGAAGCACTGGCGACTCTACAAACCGACGGTGCCTCTGGCTCGGGAGTACAACGTGGAGCCAGAAGATCGGATTGGGAGTCCCACACATGAATTCATATTAAAGGTGTTAAAATTCAACTGCTGCAGGTGCTCTGGGCTGTGGGAGCAAGAAAAGTAATCATGCTTGGTGGGCTCTTAGAAGTAGCTGATGTGACCAGGTTTAAAGAGCATAAGATAAAATGATTTCATCACTGTTGCTTTATGATGTTTCTCTTTGTGCTGGTGTTTATAGGACAAGCCATGAGTAAACTGATTTTTGCTTTGGGGAGGCAATTTCATGGGCTTTGCACTTCTTTCTTGTCTTGACTTCCCTGATCTATGTGATTTTCTGTGGAGGTATTTAATTTACATTGATGAGAAGATAGGGGAGGAGGAAGGTTCGACTTGTGTTTTTAGTAAAGTTTTTGGACTGTTTGACTTCTCTCATTAAACACTGGCCTTTTCTTTTGTTATGATCTGACCAAATTCCTGGGGCACTGAATTACCAGCAGATTCATCTCAGTTGCTTCTTTGTCCCCTTCCTGCAGCTCAGCAGGATTGTGCATGTTCTAGCATGTTAAAAGCTTGTGTTTGCAGACAGGTGTAGAGCAAATATTGACAGTAGGTTGGAAAGTTTGAGGTGTTGGGCTTCTGGCTTAGAGTGCTTTATGTCATTAAATTGCTCAATTTTGTGATTTTTAAAGAATATATATCATCAGTCTGTCTGCTCAGGGAGTATTTTCTCTGGAGTACAGTATGGTTTGACCAAGTGGCCTAAATGTATCAATTCTCTTTCATTTTCCTGCAGCCAGGTGACTTATTGTACTTCCCAAGGGGGACCATTCACCAGGCTGACACTCCTCATGGGATCTCCTATTCAACACACGTGACCATCAGCACCTACCAAAACAAGTAATTCCTCTTCACTTCTTGTTTTGTATGGATATCCTCTGCCAGGTGATGTGTGTGGACAGTGGAGACCTGAAGCTGGTGTTTCAAGGAAGTGATGTCCTGTTTCTTAAAAAAATTAACCTTGTAAGGAGCTCTGCTTGGGTCTCTCCTGTGTTCATCCTATTCAGCCCTTGTGTGGTTTGTTTTCCTGTGGGTATTGCAGGGATAGGGCTTGCCACCTTCCCCCCAGAGGTGTGGTGACATGGAATATTGGAGATACCTCACTATTACATAGGTGTCCTGCTGTTAGGGACAATCTCAGTGTTGAGGTAGCAGTAATTGAAGGTTTGGGGGAAGGAGGGGAGCAAGGCCATTGTTGTTTGAAGCAGCCTCTCTGCCAGGTTTTCATGCAGCAAGCTTGATTGCTTTTTAATTGCTTTATTTATTATTTACCAGCTGGAGACTTTAATGTGGAAGATAATGTTACAACTGCAAACTCATTGTTGTCTTTAAAAAAACCCCTCACCAGTGGCTGAAGTTGCTGTTCATTTCGTAATCCAGAAAAAGAGCCATCAGTTATTCCTTTCATCAAGTTTCCTCCTGTATTTGGTGGTCACCCACACCTCTTCTGACAGATTCTTCCATGCAAATATTCTCTGCTAATCTGTGTTTTTCATTTTCTACCCCATGCATGAGAGTTGGATTTCTTTTGGCACAGGTCAGGTCCTTGTCCTCCCCATTGAAACATTGTTATCACAGAGGGACAAATGCTGCTGCTGCCACCTCATCAGCCCTCAGGTGCTGGGCTTGGAGTTACTGGCCTGACTTGGGAAGGATTTCTGTGAGCTGCAAAAGAGGGCAGAACAAGTTTGGGCATATTTTGGATAACTGTGAGGTGAATCTCTAACCACCAGCTGTGCCACTGTGGAAGCCCAGGGTGCCAGTGCTGCTGGTCACTCTTCCTGTGCACAGCAGGGTTTGTCCAGCTGGAGCTGTGTGGATTTATTGGTCAAGCAGTGCTGGGAAGCCAAGGATTCAGCTCCTTGGAATGGGATTGCTGGAGATCTGCAGCCTTGTGTGGGGTCAGAGCAGTTTCTCCATGGCTGCACGAGCCCAAGGCCAGCCCAGTGCCTGACTTGTCCCTGCCAGACATCCCTGGGGGTCTGTCATGGGTGAGCAGAGCAGGAAAAGCTGCAAGACTGCTCTGCTTCCAAGGTTAAAAAGTGGAATCATCATCCATTAAGGTTATTGGCAATGAAGTGTAAGAGCCTTCCTCTGCCCCTGCTGTCAGGGAGTGTAGGTAGAAAAAGCAGCAGTCCTGCTGTTTTGATTTGGCTTGTAGATGGAATTATGATGTGGAAACATCTCCTTGGAAAATTGAAGAGAATTTGAAAATAGCTGTGGCACTTGCAGGTATTTTTAAGGCACCAAGACAAAAGGGAGATCTCTGTTGAAGCAGAGTTTGTCTGGAGCAGATCCCAGCAGGCAGAGAGGTGTGCATGTGTGGGATAAGCAGGGCACTTTGGAAAAGCAGTGAGCAGCTGAAGACCTTTGTCTGGGTAGCAGACAATGAAACATTTGAGCAGACACAATAAAAAACCCAAGAGAATATAATAAGTAATAATTGTTTTGCATCTTAACACTAGTTAGGAAAAACAAGTAGGATTTGTGTTTTGTTTCAGTGCAAACTGTTTCAGTACTTTTTTTTTTTCTTCCTGTCCTTCAGCTCTTGGGCAGATTTCTTACTGGATGCAATTCCTGGCCTGGTGTTTGATGCAGCCAAAGAGGACGTGGCGCTGCGGACAAGCATTCCAAGGCAACTGCTCATGGTCAGTGGGTGGGACTCAGGGAATGGTGGTGCATCCAGGTGATCTGCCAGACAGAAAAAGCTCTGTCAGGCCAAGCTTCAGGCCAGGCTTCTGAATCTTTAGGTCAGTGAAGCTGTGAATTGCTGTGGGACCTCCTTGTGGTGGTCCTGTCCTGCAGCTGCTCAGCTTGTCACTGTGCAGGAGGGACAAGTGTCCCTTCAACTGCATTTGCAAGTCCTTTAGCCCCAGAGGAAGGAGAGTGAGCTTCAGCTTTGATATGTGAACAGCTCATGGGGAATGTGTAAGAGAAACAAAGGTTGGTTTGGGACTGAGCAAAGATAAAAGAGGAGTGTCCAGATTTTCACTGCTTTGCTTTAGGCCTGGTCTGTTCAACCTGAATTCTTTGTGGATGTTTAGCAGGTGAACACAGGTGACTGCACCAAAAAGCTGAGCAGCCTTCTGAGAAGGCTGGCAGACAGTCTGGAGAACTCCAGGGAACTGAGATCAGCTGACATGAAGAAGGATTTCATTACACACCGCCTGCCGCCATGCTTGGGATGTGACTCTGAACCTTTGACTCCAGGTAGAGTCAGAACTTCCCAAACCTGGCTGATGTGGTGGCTAAGTCTGCCTCCTAAGACTTGTAGCATTTCATGGCAGGCCAAGTTACAGTCTAGGCCCAGCTTGGTGTGGTGCCTGGCTCTGTGTGTGTTTGCACACCTCTCTTGGCCAGTTCCCAGTGTCTGATGGGAGAGATGACCCATTTCCCTTAGACTGAAAAAAAGGTTATGCTAGAATTAAAAAATCTTTCTCATTTCTCCTTCCACTACAAGTTTGAGCTGTGGAAACACAGGTTAACCAAAAATCTGTCTACAAGAGAATGGGTAGTGCACAGGGGGCTCAATCTGTATCATGTCTGGTTTTCTTTCTTTTCTAAAGGAGAATTTATTCTTCTTAGGTGGGAAGTTGCCAAAAATAGACAGCAAAATCAGGCTGCAGTTTAGAGACCATGCTATCATCACTGTGGAACCAGATCAAGAGAATGCAGTAAGTACAAGAAGCCCCCTTTTATGCCTGGGGTAGGGGGTGGGAGGCATGTGAATTGTTGCTCTGTTGTACTGAAAGGGTTGTGCAGTTCTGCTTGGTTGGATCCTGCATCCCATCATGGCTGTTAGGAGATCCTGGGGCTGTTTGCTGAGCCTTCTGGAGAGAGGCACAGAATTATATTCAGTCTGTGATTCTGCATGGCTTTTATCTGAATCACATGGGGTAGATCATTACAGCAGCTAAAACAGCCTCTATAGCTCTGGATAATAGATTTTTTTTAAACTCTTTGTATTTAAGAACATGGAGTTATAAAATTAGGGTTCCTGAAGGGAAGGAATTCTCTTGGTTGCATTTATTCTTCACTACTGAGTTATCCCTGTACCTAAGTGTGGGTGACAGTGGCACTTACAAATTGTTCCACAACATAGATACTGGCATCTTGCATCATTCTGTGTTTACACTGCTGCTTATCTGTGAAGGTTTATTAGTATGAAATTATAGAAGTGCTTTTTTGTTATCCTAATTAAAAAAAAAAATGGCTTGGGGAAACACACACAGAGGATGGATTGTCTAGTAAAAGTTTGTGGGTTTTAAACATAGCAGAACTTTCTGATTTTTCCCCTCCATTTTCTTTGTGTCCATATTGCTGTGAGACTGTGTAGGGTTTGGAAACATTCTTTCCCCTTGCAACTGATTTGCACAACCTTGACCAAGGACTGATAATGATTTTTAAGAGACAGATTAGTCTCAGACTGGAGATTTACTGATGCACACCTGTTCATTAACACTTTTTAGGAGAGGTGCCTTTAATGGCCTTTTTCCTACACATCATCAGTCCTGTGACTCCAGCAGAGGCAGCTTTAAGGCAGAAAGCTGTAAATAAATTTTCAGAGGTGTTTTGGAGAGTCCCTTCTTGCTGTGGCAGGTGGCTGTTGGGTCATTCAGTTGAGAAGGTGACTTGCTTTCCTTGCTGTACCAGTGGCCTCTGGAATTAAAGAGCTGGCACTGGAGTGAGGTGAGTGTGAGGGTGTGGATCACCTGTGACCATTTTCCTCCTGCTGTCTTTTAGGATGAAATTCGCAGGGAGATGGTTTATGTGTATCATTCCTTAAAGAACAGGAGAGAAACTCACATGATGGGGACAGAGGATGACACTGCCAGTGAGGATGGCCTGGCACAGGTTTGTTCCTGCAAACACACCCCAAAATTTATCTTGCCTCTGTGGGTTTGCCTGTGTTCTTCAGCACTCAAGAGTTTTTCAGCCCATTCCCAGAGTACCTGGATGAGCTGGAGCTGCAACAGAGGCAGTGAATAGCAGAACTAAGTAATGTGATCTCATGCTTAATTAAACATTTGAGATGCTAATGGCATGTCTTTGTGCATGCCCCGTGGCCCAGGTAACAAAGCTGCTGGAGCAGCTCAAGGCTTCTCTTACCCTGTGTCCTTCAGCAGGTCCTGAGATGGAGCAGGTGTTTCATGGGGATCACTGCACCACATTTCTGTCATGTTAAACCTGGGTTAGCTCCTGTACCCACTGGGACACCCTGGGAGTAAAGGCCTCACCCTTCTAAAACGTCTGTCAGGTCTGCACAGCTCCACCAAGGAGGCAGAACAGAGCACAGCCTGGCCTTGGCCAGTGCTGCAAGGCTTTTTGTCTGGCACTTATTTTCCTTTTGAAGTAAATCTCACTGCTCCTCTGGGGCTGAGGCTGGACACTGGCACCTGAGCAGCACAAGCACATCCCAGGATCTTCCTTCCTGCTCTTAAAAAAGAGTCCTGGGAGTGAGGGTCCTCTGTGCTTCTGTGCCCAAAGACTGCATGTGTCAGCTAGAAATAAAGCCCTTGCTAAAATAATGGGTAGGGTTAGGCAAGAGGGTAAATTCTAAATTTTTTTTTCATCTGTGTGGAAACCACAGGAGGAAGCCACATGTGCCATAAATCCCCTACCTTGTGAAGTGTGCTACAGCATGAAGTGTTACTGCTAAGTGAAATGGGTCTGGATAAAGCTGTATCTTTTGGAGGCTGCTCTCAGGAGTGTGCTGCTCCCTCTCCACAGCCTCACACCCTGCTGTATAACAAAGTCCCTGCACTTTGCTGAAGGGTTTGTTTTCTCTCTTTTCCCCAGCAGACTCACGGGCTGCGGTTCCCTCTGTCCTACCTGGATGCTCTGAAGCAGATCTGGTGTAGCAGCACTGTTGATGTTAAAGAGCTTAACCTGAGCTCAGATGAAGAGAAAGAAAACCTTGCCTTGTCACTCTGGACTGAATGTCTGATTGAAGTTCTTTGATGCTGCTGTGAATTAGCTGCTCCTGGCCATTCAGCATCTCTGGAGAGCAAGGTTTATTAAATTAGGTTTTTTTATCCATCCGGCCTCTGGTTTGTAGTGCTAACAAAGCTTTGCAGATCTGCACTTGGCTACTTTCTGGTGCCAAATGTTCACTGTCCTTCCACACTTCAGGGAAACTGGGCATGGGGAAGAACAGGTAAGTGAGCCACAGCTGCAGGTCTGTGGCTGGATGAAGTTAATCCTAAGTACCCACAGGGCTGTGGTGTCCCCTTCCCTCTGGAGAGCTGCTGGGATGTGGAGGACATCTCAAGTTATCCATGGAACAGGCTCCAAAACCTTGGGCATAAAATATTAACTTGTTTTTTTCATTTGTAAAGTTCATCAGCAGGAAAATCTGTTTGATTGCCCTGACAGAACAAAAGCTTCCTGGTAAAAGCTGCGTGTGCTGTTCCCACAGGGGGAAGACCTTGCCCAAGAAAACCCCTTTTCCCTCAGATGCTGCCATCCCTGAAATAAACAAACAATAATATTTATCCTCTACCTCCCCCAGCACCAATTTCAGGTGAAAGTAACCCAAAAGCCTGTAGCTGGAATCTGTGTCTTCAGTATTCACTTGAGTGGGTTTTGATGAGACTGGTGCAGTTCCTTTAATACTTCATTGATTTTTAATATGCAATCTCATGTAACAGCACAGCCACATCTTCAATATACTTACCCCCTTTTTTGGCCCTTGGAAAGGAAGTATTTTACAGGAATGTGCTCAACATCTCCTGAAAACTATTATTTAGTTGGTTTGAAAAGAAGCCAACCATCAAAACGTTTCTCCTAAAAAGTTTTATACAGTTAAAATATACATGCTTTAGCATTTTACATTCAAGGTCTCTTAAGTACAAAAGCCTGCTTTACTTTGTTATGTAACACTGAGACACCAAGTATGATTTAGTCATTCTTCATTTAAAAAACTACAACTTTTTACACAGGCTTTTAAAATTTCATATGGAAAGTCACATGCACAACACTTGATGTACTGACTTTTATGGAAAAAAGCTTAAGTGCTTTAGTTGAAAAAATATATACATACATTTGAGGATCTGTTACTCAAACAGCAGATATATGATAATTTTAGAATGTAAAATAGTAAGTGCAAGTAGATTTTTTTTTTAAATAGTACTATTTAGAATTCCATTTCATACAAAAATAGACATCCATATATTTTATTTCTATGGCAAACTTAGAGTTATGTCTTTGTTTGGGGATGATCCTGTTCAAATTGCACAGCTGGCATAGCTTTTGGAATCTCAAATAATCTGTCTTCAGCTAACCTGAACTCTTTAAATAGTCCTAGAAATACATACCCTGAATATACAAATGCTGGCAAAAAAAAAATATTTTCAATGAAGATGAGTTTAGTGATGCTGAAGCCAGGGAGCTGAGGGCCTTCTCTTCCATGTCAGGTGTTCACAGCCCTGCAAGGAGCTGTGGTTGCATAGCTGGAAACTGAGGAGAGCCCTGGCACACCAGGCTCTGGCCCAGCAGGTGTCCTGGGTGCCACAGTGGCCCTGGTGTGGGAGCAGGAATGCACCTCTGGAAATGCATGCCAAGGTGAGTTGCTTTCTGCAAAACTGCAGATTTGGTGCTGCTCAAAGCAGAGGAGGCAAAGGCTTACCAGTATCATTTGGGGGGGAAAGGCCCCTGTATTGCCTCATTTCACATGATGAGCTGGAATTCCAGTTCAAAGGTGTCTTTATGAACAGAATAAATTGCATTTTCATGAGAGACACGATTCAGGATCGCTTGGAGCCTGAACAGTTTCACTTGGGACATAAAAGCCCAACTCAAGTTCCTTGAAGCTCATCAGTGCATTCACTCCTCAGTGAGCTTCCAGCAGTGTCAGAGGAAGGTGAAGACAGCATTTCTGAAGAGCCTTTCCCTGTTACCTCCTGCACTTCCCATGCTGCAGAACCTCTGCCTGCCCTTCTGCATTTACCTTTTGTACTTCAGAGGAACAGCAATGGTGACTTTCACAGGAGCAGCCTCTGCAGAATCAGCTTCCCTGCAGAGAGACATTGGATCAACCTCCCATCTTCCAGGTTTGTGCAAAACTCACTTCTTTTAGGAGCTGGTGCTTGGCATGAAGGAAAAGAGAGGGGAGTTGCTGCTTATGGTTCCAGTGGTGTGTGACTTCAGTAGTTGGGTTCTTTTTTCCCCTCTAGATGTTGGTAGCCCACAAAATCCACCATTTGTGGGGTGGATTTTACTCACAGTATTTCAATATCCCATTTCTGGGAAGGTTTGTTTTCTATTGGCTGATTCATAATGATGTGATTCTTGTCGTAGTAGTTTCCTCCTGAAAAACAAAAGGAAGTCATGAAGGAAAAGCTTCTGAAAGAAATACTCATAAAAATTATACATAATATTTGAGAAGTGTGACTAAGTAGGAAAATCAGCTGAAAAATAGCAATCCCATGAGGTAGGGGCTGGTGTCTGCAACTGAGTAATGACAATTTTAACCAGCCTTCTTTTTTGAACTCCTTTTCCCTTTTTGAGCTATTCTGTGGTTGATTTTCCTTCACCATGTCTTCTGCAACTTGCACTTCTTGCCATCTGCGCTACTTCACTCCCCAAAGCACAGCTGTTGATCTGATCAAAACAAACCTCTGGAATCAAAAGAGAAAGGTTCCTCCCTGCCCTGCTGTTTCTTGTCCCACTGCTGAGCAACTGCACAGGAAAGGTAAGATTCAGTTTCTGACCTTAAGTACAAAAAAAAAAAAAAGGCTGGAATATGGAAGCTAACTTCAATTGAAAAGCACACTTAAAACCTGTAAGGTTTGGAGTTTTTAGTTTTTGAATACCTTTAATATCAAGCACCAGTTGCTCACTGAGGTATGAACTGATGGTTCCATCCTCGTTGAGTCTCCACTTCTGCCTGTCCTTCCCATGTTCTGTCCACAGGGCCACCTTGGCCCCAGGCAAGTCTCTGCCCCCAATGACATCCAGACAGGCATTGTTGGCCTAAGGAACAAGGAGAGCAGTGAGATCCAGGCCACAGAGCCTCAGTTTTGTGCCTGCCTTGAGCAGGAAATCGTGCTGCAGCTGGGAAAACCCTGGGAAGCAAGCGAGGAACAGAACATTCAACACCCACCCAGCTGCTTGATCAAAGGTGGTGGTCTTTGTTACTTCATTTCTTTAATATTAAACCACCAGCTTTTTTTAACACTAATAACAGAGCAGCAAGGGCAGCGCTGCTAGGAGATCCCCCCGAGACTCACCTTGGACTTGAGCAGCCCGCGGCAGTAGCGCCAGAGCTGGGAGCTGCCGCCGCAGCGCGGGGCGGCGCAGACGGAGGCGGCGCGGATGTCGGCCAGGCCGCCGGCCACGCTCAGGTACCGGCCCTGCGCCCGGCTCCGCACCCGCAGGAACACGGCCGGCTGCGGGACAGGGACACGGACAGCACACAGGTCAGCAAACACCTCACAGCAGCCCGCTAAACTCTATATTGTTCCATTTTGGTTTGCAGCTGAGCACGCTCAGTAATGTTTTGGTTGGAAACAAGCGTGCATGTGAAGCACAGAAAGCGGGTTTTCACATGCAGATGGGCAGCGATAAACGGCAGTGGTAGATAGGTTGGGTTTTTTTCTAATCCCTGTGATCTGCAAGGATGCCTACTTCAGCACATTTCACTTGTTCCCAGGGCAGGCACTGGGCTGTACTCCACAAGTTTTTAATTCTTGGGATACAGAACTTACTGAGTTACATACCCAGCAACTTCAGCCCTGACTAACTGGAATGGATGGTAGAGAGACACACCACTGCTTTTGAACATACGTGGAAAACATGGTATCCCTCTTGTATTGGTTTACTCAAGAAATAAAGAGGAATTTGCAGGGTTTGAGCTTTTGGTCTGTCCTTCACTGGTTTCAGTGCAAATAAAGGGCAGCTCTGCTGTAACCCCAACTCCAGCACAGCTTTTTTTTTTTTTTTTTTTTTTTTTTTTTTTTTTTTTTTTTTTCTGGGAGCTTTAAATCTCCTTTTTTTTTCCATATTAAAACAAGCCCTGAGCTACAGGCCATAAGGCCTCTCTCCCACCAAACATCCATAAACACATGTGGCAGTAGAGTGTTTAGTTACTGTTTGCAGTTTAGAGACCTGAACCTTTGAATGAAACTCAAATTGGAATTACCCAGGATGAGGCAGAGAGGCAAAACCTGCTGGGAACTGTTACGACAGGTAAAAGAATTATAAAAGAAAAGCCTCATACCATCAGGCCTGCTCTGCTAAATTGCCAGAGTTAGAAGAAGTGACAGGCTAAGTAATTTGCAAGTTCCCATGCAAAAACAATCTTTACATGAAAGTTCATTAGCATAACAACCTATTCTTGGATTGGAAAACAAATGCACTTGCAAGAACAAGGTGTTTGTCCTGTGAGAAGAATCAGTAAAGAAAACATGTAAATACAAGACTAGAGAGATTTGGAAAAGCAGAATACCTTCTACTGACCAATATAGTAATTGGCAAAAAGGCTCTTAACCACTGAAAGTTACACACAAGGTCTGTAAAAACTGTGTAAGATGAGTTGGGAAAATAAAGAATTGGCTTTTCCTGCACGAAGAAAAGGGAGTCTCGGCTGACTTATTACAGCACTCGATGCCCGGAGGCGCTGGGGGCCGAGGCTGCCGCGGAGAAGGAGGCGGCCCCGGCCGGGAATGCGCAGAGCCGGGAAGGAGCAGCCCGCAGTTTCCGAAAGGGAATTCGAGCAGGGAATGCACAGAGCAGCGAAAGGCGGCGGCTGCAGCTCCAGCCACCGCGGGACGGCACAAAACAGAGACGGGAACAGAACCGGGGCGGGAGCGGGGAGGGGAGGGGAGCGCCCGGGGCCGCAGAGAAACACACAGAGAAACAGAGAAACGCACAGAGAAACGCACAAACAAAGACAGAAATAGAGAAACACACAGAAACAAACACAGCATCAGAGAAAGACACAGAGAAACAAGCACAGAAACAAAGACTCAGGTACAGCTCCCGGAAAGGCGTTTTTCGCGGGGGAAAGGACCGGAAAACGCTTTGCGATCACTGAGACAGCGGAAAAGCCGCGCCGCGGCAGATGGATTTACGCGCCGCGCAGTATGGATTTACGTGCCTTGGAATATGGATTTACATGCAGCATCACGTAATATGCATTTACGCGCCGCGTAATATATATTTACGTGCCACATAATATGGATTTATGTGCAGCACCACGTAATATGTATTCACGCGCCGCGTAGTATGTATTTACGCGCCACGTAATATGTATCTACGTGCCACGTAATATGGATTTATGTGCAGCACCACGTAGTATGTATTTACATGCCGTGTAATATGGATTTACGAGCAGTGCCGCTTAAAACGAATTTACGCGCCGCGGCGCGTAATATAAAATTACGCGCCGCGGAACGTGGATTTACAGGCAGCGGCGGGTAATATGGATTTAGGAACAGTGCCGCGTAGCATAAATATACGCGTCGCGCCGCGTAAGATGAAGATACGCGCCGCGGAGCGTATACGCGGGATAGTGCGCAGGCGGGCCCGCGGGGTAATGTCCATACCGAGAGTTTAAAACCGGGTAAAATCCGGGAAAGCCGCCCCGGAGCCGCTCCCGGTCCGAGCAGCGCGGGGACCCCGCAAAGAGCCCGGAGACGGAACCTGTGTGCGTGCGCCCTGCGAAAAGGCTCCGGCGCGACACAGCGTCCCCGGGCGGCGCGGGGGGGCCGCTCCCGCTCTGCGGGAAGCCCCGGTGTCGGGCGGGGGCCGCGGTGGCCGCGGGGCCGGCGGGGGCTCGGCGCGGGTGAGGTTTTAGCCTCCAGAGACCCCGAGGCGCTGGGCAGCTCCATACGGAACGCGCGAGCGGCAGGAACCGGAGCGCATTCCCTGCGGCACCGCTGCAATGCCGGTCCCGCTTCCCCACAGCCCCGGGCCGGGAGCGGGGCAGCCGCGGGCGCTGTGAGACTTTTTAACCTCCCGCGCCTTTCTGAATGTGTTTGCGGCGTTTCCCCTTTCGCTCCAGGCGGCCTTTAGCGGGGCTTGGTGTTGCTTTTCCCCTCCGCGTCTCTCCCGCGGGTGTCGGGGGAGGCGCGGTGCGGCGGCCCCGGGGCTGTGCCCGCCCCGCTCGGCTCCCGCCGCTGCCCGGCCCCGCGGAGCCAGGAGAGCCCCGCGGAGCCCCACGGAGCCCGCAGAGCTCAGCATCTCCCATCCCTGCGGCTCGGAGCGCAGCACGGCGGCCTTGGCTGTTCCCTTTCCCCGGCCCCCGTTCCCTTTCTCTTTCCCCTTCTCCTTTCTCCCCGCGGGCAGCACGAACCCCCCGCTCCAGCGCGGAGCGGGTTCTGAGCGCCTGTGCTTAATGAAGCCTTACACGCTGTGTTTGAATGCCTGGAAAACAGGTTGATACTGGGTTTTTAAAGTTAATTTTGTTTTCTGACTGAACTGTAAGCTTGTGCAGTTTTACGGTTGCTGGAGAGAGGGAAAGCAGTAAATGCAGCGCCTTATCACCTGTCAGGGATTTCAGCGAAGTCTGATTTCTTTAACAAGGATGTTAACAAATGTCAGATGAAATTATCGTATGTACAAAATACAATTGCGAGAAGCTCCTCAGCTGTTCAGCACTCTGCCAACTCACACGTTATTGTATTTCTTTTTCAGTAACCCTGCACTCTACAAAGTCTGGCTAAATTTCTGTTTCTGTGAAATCTGCAGTTGCCATGGGTTTTTCCTCATAATTAAATTACTTACAAGTTTAAGATGCTTGTTGCAGCTTTTCTCCCTCCAGTACACCATCATGCTGTTATTTCTCTTACAATTTGGTCACTCTTTCATTTTCTTTTTGTGTCAATGACAGTAGAATAAGCTACGTCTTGCCCTACCTATAACTTCTAAAGGTACTAATTTGCAGTTACATTTAGTTAAGGTCCAATAATAGAATGCTCTGTTATCTTCTGTTGAGCAAGGCTAAATTCTATTAATTTACTAAATTCCATGTCTGCTGAGTTTCAGCATTATTAAGTTTAGACAATGTTTTGTTCCAGTTTTATATAGAGCACAGTTGTATTCAGTATTAATAAAGATTAACTTTGAGTTTTCTTAAGTGCACCTGCTGCTTTACTGAGGTAACAATTGAGCTACATTTTGTTAACATAAAGTCCCTTTAGGGCAGGGGTCTGTTTAGTTCATTTTATTCAGCTTCATTGCTGTCAAAATTCATTTACACCAGGTTTGAGTGTTGTTCAACCTGAGTTATTAAAGCTTTTACTGGTAACTTGTCCAGTTTCTTTTGTCTCATTTTACTGTTACACGTACATGAATGTTTGGGATCTGTTATCTCAGCTTTTCCAGATGGTCAGGACTGATCTGCTTTTAGGAGAAAAGGTTGCAGACCTCACCCCTGATAAGTCACAGCTTATCAATGTTAACCGATAGCAGTGCTATCAGTGTGATAGAAGATAATGATAAGATAAAAAATTAGAATTATAAGATAAAAGAACAGATTAGCCAATCAGGGGCAGATCCTGAGGGAGAAGGAACTGGAAGTACTGAAGTTTGGGCAGACTGGCAGACTGAGCAAATGGGAGAGACCCTTCCTGCTGTGAGGAGTCTGCTGTGAGGTCAGTCTGGCCCTGCAGGGAGAGGCTGCAAGGAAATCCTTGCAGCAGGAATGTTCCAGCAGGAAATAACCAGCAGGCAGAGTCTGCAAAAGGAACCCCAGGGAGGGTTTGCTGCAGTCAGAAGTCAGTGAGTGGTTAAGATCAGGATGGCTGAATTATAAAGAGGAATAAACCAGGACCTTTTCACCTTACTGGGCAAGAGACTGTGGCTTTACCCACTTCTGTCTCAAACCTGAGGTCTGCTGTAACAATATTAATTACACAGTGTCAATTTACTGATGGGATAATAGGCATTCTTCATAAGTTGATATTACTGTCTTACAGCCAGCTTTTCATGTACTTTACCATCTCCTTGTGTGTAATTAGCTACAAGACAGGTGTCATTCCAGGGTCCTTTTTTGTTCTCTAGCTGCTTTTGCATCTCTCAGACAGGTTACCTCCCTAGCTGGTCTCTGCACTGGCTCTGTGGGTTGACCCAGTGCTGCCTCATGGTTTTTAAGCATTTTTCAGAGTTCCAAGAAAAGATATCTGAGCTTCATGGAAAGCCTCCTCTGAACTGATGGCATTGTGACCTTTACTCTCAGAAATCAGATGCAGTCCCAGTTCTTGTTACAAAAGCACTCCAAGAGTTTGCTGTGTTTGAAGCATCCCTGTCCTGAGGGAATTTCAGAGGAGACCAGCTATTAGATGGTTCAATTAGTCTTTCACCCCAAGATTCTTAAGAGCCTTGTTTTAAAATATATTAAAATATATCTAGGGAATTCTCTCCCAGTTAGAGCTTAGGCAGTGGCCAGGCTTTAGAAATTCTCATCCATAATTTCTGGATGAGAAGTTTGCCAACAGACCCAGGTGTTTTCTGCATCAAAACAATGCTCAAGTCACTTTGACTTTGCAATTTGAACTGATTGATAGGACAGCTGGACCTATTTTTGAAGTGAGCTTGGGAATCATTTTCTAGAGATGATTACCCAATTCTTCACTGATTTGAGGTTTATCAGCTGTTTGCAGACTCAGAGATGATGGTACAATGTTTAAGAGATTGCTAATTACCTAATTTCACATGTATTATTAACCATGTCTGTTATCTGAAAAATTCCTGTTGGTTGTATTTGAATTATTCCTGATTGCTGTAAGCTTCTGGTTTCACTACATCTATTGTCCTGTTCTAATGTTCCCTTCATACTCAAAACAAAAGGCATGCACCTCATTTAAAAAAAAAAAACCCAAACCCAAAACCAACCAAACAAAACAAACAAACAAAAACCAAAACCCAACAAACAAAAAACCCAAAAACCCCCAAAACCACAAAAAAAAAAAAAAAAAAAGAAGGGGAATTTAACAGGTTAATAAGGTTCAAATAATGCAGTATGTAAATTAAAGACAAAAAATAATTTTGAATAATGCAATATTTACATTAAAATTGGGAAAAAAGAGATCATTAAATCTAAATCCCAATTGACTGTACAACAGCAAAGCCTAATTGATTGATTAATTTAAAGAAAAGATATGGATGTGTTTTTATCATCAACAGGATAAAAGTAGTTATCTATTCATTTGGTCAGATATCAGTTGCCTCTGAGAAAATGAGGCCCAGTGAGAAAAGAAATGACTTAAACACTACCCAGCCTTCAAATCAGAGCAGGAGCAAAGGCAGGACTGCCAGAGCATGGCTGTGTCTGGAGACTTACAGGGGAAATTTGTTAACAAAAGCCTTATGGCATCATCATGGTAGAGTGTTTCTACTAACCTTCCTCAGCTATTCCCTGGTCCAGAATCCAGAAAGACATTCAGTGATGTCAAAGACCAACATTTCCAGCTACTGGACTTTCTCCTGAGTCTCAATATCTGGGCTTTAAAACAATGCTCATTGATCTCAATTTCCCCTAGAGACATTCCACATTATTTTTATTTTTCTCATGCTGTGAGCCTCTGTGTCAGTGACATGACTGGATTTAGTAAGTTTTGTATATATGTTTTTGGTTTTTTATATATCTTGTCCCATATTTAACAGATAACTGGAAATAGCCTTAATAAGATGCAAATTGTTCTAAGAACAGAACATACGAGCTTTTAAAATTAATAAAAAAGAGGGAGGGGTCATGAGAGGTAAAAGAATTATAAAATCAAGCCTGCTCTGCTAAATTGCCAAAGTTAGCCTGTCACTTCTTCTAAATAATTTGCAAGTTCCCTTGCAAAAACAATCTTTATATGAAAATTTGTTAGCATAACAACCTATTCTTGGATGGAAGAACAAATGCACCTGCAAGAACAAGGGGTTTGTCCTGTGAGAAGCAGTAAAGAAAATATGTAAGCCACACAGGCATAGAGAGATTTGATGGAAAAGTAGAATACCTTCTACTGACTAACAGAGTAATTGGCAGGAAAGCTATCAACCAATGAAAGTTGCACATGAGGTCTGTAAAAATTGTATAAAATGAGTTGGGAAAATAAAGAATTGGCTTTTCCTGCATGAAGAAAAGGGAGTCTCAGCTGACTTACTACAATAGGGAACTGCATGAGCTTTGCCTCTTTTGGAAATCCAGGCTACAGCACAATAAAATTTGCTCTTGCTTCCATTTATGTTAATTATGAAACAAGCCAGTGTGGAATTGCTTTCCTCATTATATTGTTATATGGCAAAAATGTAAAAATAGAGCATCCACAGGACATGCTAATGAGCAATTCAGCAAAACAAAACTTGGCACCAAGAAACTGGGAATCATTTCCCTTTAGGAACCTAACATAGATCTCAATAACTGCCACAAGAGGCGTTTTCTGCTCCAGCAATCTCCCAGTGGGTCCTTCTGGCTGTCATCACTTGGCCTGATTTAAGGAGTACAGCACACCCCATGTGCCTGGTGGTGGAACTGATCCCTGAGCACAAACCCCTGTCCATAAAACCCCTTCTCCTCACTCAGCCTCACAGTACCTGCTTCACAGGACGAAGAGAGCCAATCACTTTCCAGCCACTGTGCTCACTCCAGCTGGGAATCTCCCTGGGCTCCAGCAGAATCTGCTTTCCCAAGAAATTGCATCCCTCGTAGGCAATCCACCTGCATTCACAAAACAGAAGGTGAAAGGGCACTTGTTCTCCACAGCAAAACTGAACTGCAGCTCAGGGCTGTGCTCTTGGGAGCCCCCACACCTCTCCACAGCTAACATCAAGCCTCTCTTTCTGTGCTGCCAAATGCCATCCATTTCAGTGGGATGACTGCCTTCTGCTGAAAATCAGACCTGCTTTCTGTCTGCCTGCCTAAAATTTGTAAACTACACTTCCCATCTCCCCTCTCCCCCTCCATTTTTTTCCCCACAAGAAGGAGAATTTCTGCATGACCCCACAAATGAGAATAATGCTGGTTTCAGCAGGCCTGTGTTAGGAAAGTAGGGAGCCACACTTGCAGCTTTGCCTGGTTGTGCACATTAATTATGAGAGGATCTTGTCTGATGCTTTTGTTGCAGTGAAAGCTTTTTATACAATTCCACTTGTCTGAAAACACATTACAGGTATTCACTCCAAACCCCACACCCTGCTGCAGCAGGTTTTCCTGTCATGAATACACCATGGATGTGGCTGAGTCCTGGAACGCCCAGTTAAAGCACTCACACAAACCCCTTGTTATCTGGGCATCTGCTCAGTAAATGCTGCTCACAAAGGCAGCCCCAGGAGCACAGATCCCTTCTGTTTGTATCAATAGCACACTGCTGTGTGGACAGTGACTCCTAAATGCCTGACTCATTAGCTCCTCTGAACACAAAGTGCTGGTTTCCCAGGTTACCTGTTTTACAGGTCAGCTGCCAAGGACAGGAGGGATGGCTGTGCTCACAGTCAGTGAGAAAACACCCACAGCCTCACAGCACCTGGAATTGCTTTTGCCCACTGCCCACAGCCCAGAGAAACTGAGAGCAAGGCCTGCTCAGGGCTCCATGGAGGCTCAAGTGTGCCAGTTGTGAGCTGCCTGGCAATGAGGCTGGGTCCCTGTTTCCTCAAACCAAGTCCACACCTCCTGACCAGCAGGTGTTCAGGGCAGCCTGACCACCCCTGTGTCTTCCTTACACTCTGAACACAGTCCTGGCTTTTTTTTTTTTTTTTTTTTTCCTTGCAATGGTTTCTGTCAAGTCACTGAGAATTCTCTGTTAACGTTACTCTTGGAGCATGGAACAATCTCATGTGGAATGAAGTTTCAAAGCAGACACTTTTAGGGAACAGAGAGGGGAAAGACTGACAGGGATCACCATCAGAAGCCAGGCTGTGCTCCTGGCATTCAGTGACACAGGCAAAACTCATCTCTGCTCTCATACAGGCTGTGCCACCTCTCCCACACCTCTGAGAACCCCAGCACCCCTTGCCAAGGCAGATTCCAGGTTTGTGCCTTACTGAGGTGGCCAGCTGGCTCAGGAAGGAGCCTTTTACCTCAGCCTGGCAGCAAGATGATGCCATTGCAGTATTTACATAAAACTTCTGCCTAAAGCTGACAGCAGGCTTTGGGACAAGGAGCCAAAGCCCCTCTATATCTGCCTTCCTGAACTCTGAATCCCAGATAAGGCAAACAAACCCTCTAGGACTCTGCCTAAACCCTCAGCCTTTAGGTTACCTGTCTGCCATGTGGGATGGGAACAGGCTGTGGAGGTCTCTTTCCAAGGAAGCATCGAAAAGAGGAGACCCAGCCTTTCTGCCCTGAAGCCATCCCAGAGAAGGGAGGCAGCTAACCTGGCTTGGACACCCAATAATGAGTAGAGAGATGCAGCAGGGGCTGGCCTGTTGCACTCACTCTCCTGTGCTTTCTTGCCACGTGGTCCCAAAGCCATCACCCTTCCTTTGCAGGCAGCTGCTGGGGCAAAGGGATTGACTTTCCAGACAACACACCCACTTTTGTATTTTCAGCAAAGGCTCAGGGTGGAAGTGGCCCAAATGCTGGGAACTGTTGTGAACTGGCAAAGCTCTGTGGGGAAGCTTATGTTCACTATTCTCTCAAGAAAATCACAGCCTTGCCCGTGTGGAAAAGGTGGGGAAAGGTCAAACATAAACATAGGAAATGTGTGCCCCATTAGGAGAACAGCAGTTTCCAGCCACTCTCAGTTGCAGGATGAGACTCTGCAAGTTATTTGTTGCTGCTGGGGGTGTGGAGGCTGCAGACAGAACACTTGGGAGCTCTTCTAAAAGGTGAAAGGGAGAGATGTCAAGAGGTGAGAAGGTTACTTCTGCAGATGTAAAATGTTTTCACAGAAGAACCTGGGTGTACATTCACACTCCTGCAGGAGGGTTAAACTAATAACAGAAGCAAATTACTGTTCCAGCTGTCAGATCCACCCTGAGCTCCTCTCAGAAGCTGCTGCTTCTCTGGCAGCCAGTCAGCACATCAAGCTTCCCTGAGCCACTGCAGTAGCTCAAATCTCTGCAGTTTATAGCTGGCATTTTACAGCCTGTTAACAAAGGCACTCCAAGTTTACACTACCTGCCTTATAAAGTCTGGGCTTCAAAATAGAAGTGGAGAATGTAAACCATCCTATAACAGGGCAATAATCATGAGACAATGTTAGCTCCTGCAGTGCAAAACAGACAGGGATATTTCTTCCATACTTACAGTCCACTTCTCACCCACACAGACTGGGTGTAAAAATGAAGGTCCTCGTTCAAAACAGAATTGACTGGTTCACTGAAGTTCAGCTCTCTGCCCTTGCAGCACTCCAGGCTGAACAGACTGATGGAAGGCTCAGCAAAAACCTGGGGGAGGAGGAAGGAGAAAAAAAACCAACAAAGTTTTAGTGGGGATAGTCTAACTTCAGTTATTAGAGATGATGCACACGCTGGCCCACTTCAGTTGAATTTCCTACAGTGCTTTTGGGTTAGCTCTTGCTCCCTCAGCAAATGTAACAAGAGAAAACCCCAAAGCACACAGAGCTGAAACAAACTGCATTTATCAGTGGCTTTGCCATCAGTGACACTGGCCAGGCACAGAGAGTCACCAAGTGATGCAGAGGCCTCTGCAAAAACTCATTTTGACCCGATTTGTATCATCAGGGCCTTGACTGCTTTTCAAAAGTCCATTTTATTTACTCATTGATGGAACATCCATCTAAAACAGGGAGTCAAATCAAAGTCTATTGTCCACAGACTTCAATTCATTGTAGTTCACTGCAAACATTTTAAGGAGCTACAAATTGTGAAAGGTCAGAAAGGTCAACTAAAAAGTTCTCAATGTTTTTAACAGACATTCCTATTTTTCTTCTGCCAATCTTGAAGGAAGAGCATAATTAGTAAATTCTACAATCTCATTTAGAATTGAAACATTTTTCACTTAATGTCCTTTTCCTTAATGTTGACAGATTGCCTGTGGAAGCAAATAAAAAGATAAGTTTGCATGAAAATGTGGTGCAGCTTTAAGGCCAGCAGAAAACCAGAGGAAGCAGATTTAAATACACAAATTCTGTGCCCCAGTACAAGGAACACTTGTACAAAGCTTCAGCATTTTTAACCTAAAACCAGAAGCAAAAGCACTTGCAGTTTACACCTGGAAAGGAAGAGGGAACAGGTCTGACTAACTCAGTGAGCTGCCTCTCCAGGAAAGGCTTTTTCTTTTAGGAGATGTTACCCTGAGATAGCTGGCTCAGGCAAAATCCAGGATTTCACCTGCAGCAAAGACATGGCCTCAGGTGAAATAAAACAAAACCAAATCCTGAATTGAAGTTGACACAGGCACTGAGTAACTAAGAGAAATTAATTTTCATGTTTGAAGAGGCACATGTAGTGGAGGGAGGTGTCTCTGAAAAGCTCAGGGGTGCGTCAGGACACACAAATTTGCTTGCACTGACTCAGTGCCCTTGGCATGCAGCTGGTTCCTCAGATTCTGCCTCAGAGATTGCCTTCCTCTGCCAGCCAGTGCAGGGACTGCCTAAGGCATGCAACACTGCAGGGACAGAGAGTTCGCTCAGACATTCTGAAGAAGAGCTTGGGGTCATCTCCACAGAGAGATTTTTAAAGCCTCCTGTACTCCCACAATCTAATGTTACACACCAGAAAGGGATTCAAACCTGTAACGTTTTTATTTTGGAACGTCAGCTCTTCCCAAGTGCCTTCTGCTGCATGGGGTGGATCAGATTTACAGCTAAAGGTTCACTTTGAAACCAGCAGGGCTAGTGCAGGCAGCTACTCCTGAGGTTGCTTTGCTCAGCCAGGCAGAATCATCACACTCCTGTTTGCAAGAGCCTTGGCACTGCCTTTCACCTGAGTGGACACCAGAAGTGGTGTCCAGAACAGGCCCAACAATTTTCCCAAGTGCATTGCTAACCATGGGAAACACCATTTGGCATCCCTGCTGCTGGCCATCACCACCCAAACCTCAATATTGATCCTGCTGTTGCAACACTGAGGGTGTTAAGAGACAGGGCTGCTCTACCAGATGGACAAGTGACCCGACCCAGCAAATCCATTTGTACACCAGGAACCACAAGGGCAAACTGCTGCAGTCAAATGAAATGATTCCAGCTGTGCTGTGGTTGTGACTGTTTGGACTGAGAGGTCTGAGAATTCCCTGTCCAGCTGCTCAGAGTCCCTGACACACACACCACTGCTGACTCTGACCCTCAGGAGTGATGCAGTGACCTTGCAGACACGAAGCCCAGAGAGAAACCAGGCTGCTGTGCCCAGGCCTAAGCTCTCCTGTTTTCACAGCCATATCCAGAGCAACGTGGATTCCTCACGTTCTGCATTCCCTTCTAGGCCAACAGCTGGCAGCAGTGACTCTGGCCTGGCTTTCTTCTCTGACTTTGTTTTCACAGCTCCATGGAAACTGGCAACAGTGCAAAACAAGGTTTGGGGCTGTGCTGTTAGGCTGGGAGGCATCTTTTTCCCAGCCTTTCTTGCAGAATGCTGAGCAGCATTTTCACCTGAAAGGTGAGCCAAGGAGATCTATATTTATCCATTCCCATGTCTAGGTCAGCATTACTCTAGCATTTTTTCAGTTACTTCAAGGAAAATACCTGAAATGCCATGCTTTGGGAAAACCTTGCCAATTGTGAGAAAGCACTACAGAATTTCTCAACATGATTTTTATGTGTGAAGGAACTGACTGCCTTTGCTTAAATCAGTACCAATAACATGTTAAGAGGTTTTGCTTGCCCTGTTTTTTCATCCAACTGTCCAGAGAGAAACTTGAGGGGGTTTATTACATTCAAGAGTGATTAAGGAAATCTGTATTTACATAGCATTTCAAGATATGAGCAGCCTTGTAAATTGTTAAATACACTGATACACTTTACTCAATAGGTGTGGTGTTCTATGGCTAACACAGCACATGGTGCAATGAAAATGACACAGGTAAACCATGGAAAATCAACACTAAAAATCAACATGCTAAAAATCTCCTGCACAGTTCAACTCAGCTCAGGCTTCCCCCTCAGTGATTTTTACTCTGCTTTTAGTGAAGCTGTGCAATACAATTTTTCACAGTTCAGAACAGATTTTTATCCTTCACCAGTTTAGGAAAGAACCCACACATGAAGTGTTTGAGATTAAACAAAAATCAGTGCAAGCTGAGCTTCCTCAGTAGTGTACAGACACAAAGAAGATGCCCAAAGGGCACTAAAACTGAAACCCAAGTACTCAGGTGAATTTCCACACATCTTGGAGCAAAAAGCATAATTTCAGCTATGGATAACTTCTCATTATGGAAATTGTGAGAATTTTTACTGATAAAGCCTCTTTGAAAAGGGCCTATCCCAAAACACATTTACACATTTTCTCTCAAACCTTTTTTTTTTTTTTTTTTAAGGAAAGCCTAATAAAGGCAAAAGGGAAAACCCAAAGGGCCAGACCAAGGCATGAGTGTAGCCCAGCCATGGCAAGGGATGGTGCACTGCCCCATTTCCCATCACTGCTGGCCTGCTGCTTTGCAAAGAGCATTTACCAGAGTCTGACCTGGGGGAGCCTCCACAGCTGTGTTACAACATCCTTGGGAAAATCTTTACTCTCCAGGCTTGGCCAGCTCATCACTCAGAGCTGCCTTTGCTGGAGCTGCTCCCTTCAGTGTGGGATGGATGCCTGGCTGAGGGAGCTCCAGTCCCAGCCACACAGAGTGACTCAGTGCCTGGCCCTGGGAAACTGCACTGAGTTTTTGTAGCTGAGCTCTTTATTTGCCTCACAGGAATGCTGGGGAGATTAGTTAAAACCTGTATTTAACTTAGAGAAGATAATATAGAAATACAAGGACTATCACGATTGATCAGAGCAAGAAGAAAAGAGAAAAAAATCCCAACCAAACAAAAAAAGCATTGCACAACCTACAACCTGGATCTCATTTCTGCTTTTAGAAGCTAGGAGACTGGTTTAATTTACAGGTTGAGGGTAACACTGCAGAAGGAAAGCTAATTGCTCATTGCAAGAATCCTGGGCATTTTTGTCCATGTAAATCACACCAAATATGGCAGGGAATTTTTCAAAACAACCCACCTGAGAAAAGGCAGCACCAGAGCTGAACTCCCCATTGCAAGACTATCTATCCCAAAAGATTAACCTCCTCAAGCAGCAAACACTGGACAAATGCCCCCATCAGCCACCATGGCCCTATAAATGGCCCAGCTGCCTTCACCTGCTCTCTTGTGGCTGGGCAAGGGCCCACATTTCCTCTCCATGAATCCATGGCAGGGCAAAAGGCAAGTCCTTGCTGATGCAGGCACAGAAACCTGCACCACTGCAGTAATTCTGACCCTGTGCTACACTTTCACCTGCCTGCAGGAGGGCTGTTAGCAACAACACAACAGCACATTTCATCACCAAGCTTTCCTGGAAGAGTGCTTTGGGATTTTTAGATGAAAGATGATGAGAGACAAATCACATTAGTGTCAGTTGTTCCTTCTTCATACCCTCCTGTTACTCCACAGCTTTTCCTAAATGCTCTGAGGATGATGAAACAGTCCAAACCTGTATTTGAGCAAAATGGAACAGCAGGGAAAAAGCACAGCTAGGGCCTCCTAAAGATTAGTTTGAGTATTATACACCTTGGAGAATAAGGTGTGATGGGAGAGAGGAAACTTCATCAGGAACAGAGGAAATTGGTTGCAAAGATGTGCTGAATTCCTCCACGATGCCAGTGCACGATAAATGGGGAAATAACCAAAGTGGAACCATATTATTTTGAATTTCTTGTGAAATGGGAGCAGCATGCCATACCTAAATGCTGACAACTTCACTTTTCACCAGACAACACATAAAACACCCCTCCAAGAGCTTAGAGCTAGAATAAAAATAAGCCAACCTAAAATACTGTCACTACAGTGAAACCATCAAACTGTCACTAGTGTGAGCCTATTTTCTTATCCAAATCATTTTGCATTGCTCTGAAAGGTTTTTTTTTGGAGTGTTTGGTGTGTTTCTTTTTTTTTTTTTTTTCTATTTTAGCTGGACCAACTCAGTGATTTAGAAGGAAGATTTTTGTTTTGTTATGCAATTAAGCTCTTAGACAAACAAATTACATTTCTGTCAGTTTTCAAGTTTACCTTCTTCAATAGAAAAAAAGTTTACGTTCTTAAATAGAAAAAAAAAACTTTTTTTTTTTCATTTAGTGCAGTAGTTATATTTGTTTGCAAATGGTTTGTTTCCATCAAAGCTGCATTTTCTGTAGAGCAAATGGAATGTCCCCAGCATGGGACTCCTCCACAGTTCCACTTGAGGCAATTACACCTCTCTGAAAGGAGAGCAGGAGACAATGCACATGCAGGGCCTGGTGTCAGGGTAAAAAGTTCTCCTTCTCACACGTGAGCTGCCAGGGGACACCTCAGCTCTGCAGAGAGGCAGGTAAGCTCCAAGCTGAACAATGGAAGGGGTTCCCACTGCCACAAATGAATTCAATCAAGCTCCACAACAATTGCCCTTGGGAACAGGCTTGCTCCTCTCTGGAATGAGCTAACAGAAATATGCTGTAAGAAAAGGGGCTCAGTTCCAAGAACAGTGCACAGTGGACAATGCTCACAATTCACTGTGGCTGCTCCTGGCCGTGACCTGCTGGGTGCTCTGGGTCATGTCTGTGCCACATCAGGGTCCCCAGCACTGCCCTGGGGGCTCTGAGGCCACATAGGTAGAGTTCAGTGGCATTTCAGGCTGTTCAGTGCCTTGATTTTGGGAAATACAAGGGCTCCTATTGGCAAGAAAAGAACCAAAAGCAGAGGAAGATGTGTGGGAGCTTCCCACACACAGCCTGCCAAACACACTTCTTCTTCCAGGGCCTGGCCCTCAGCAATCACGGGCTGCCAGTAGTCTCCTACCATGCCAAACTTCATATTTACTTCCCTGTGAGATTACAGGCAGGGGGATTTGGATGAGGCCTACTATTATTTGATGTCAAAACTTCACTTGCATTTGGCACAGCAGAGTCCAAAAGCCTAACTTGGAAAGGGGAACTTTAATCTAAAACCCAGGCTCTCAGCAGGTGGGAAGTCACTGTATCTGTATAGTCTGGTGAAAAGTCCAGCTCTCAGATTTGAGTTGTACATCCTTCCCACCACGCCCATGGGTTTGGTGTTTGCATTTGCTTGGGGTTTGGGGTTTTTTTTGAGGGCTTTTTTTCATTTGGTTGGTTGGGGTTTTTTGCTTCTCTTTTTAAAAACTGTTCACAAATGGTAAAAAGGACTTCATACATGAAAAAGCTGAACTGAGTAATCACAGAAGTCTAGCTTCATAGGAGTTGCACTGAAGGGCACACGCCACTTAGGCTGAGTTTGTGTGCCTGTCATCAGGGAAGGAGGAAGAGTTTTGGAGAAGCTGGTAGAGGGGGCAGAGAAGCCACTTGCTTCTCTTTTACCAGCAGGGTTACAGCTCATCTTTGATGCTCCTGCATAAGAGCACACCAAGATGTGGAAGAAAGGCACAGGCATCACATCAAGACCAGCAGGTTTGCATGTCCTGTGTGCAGGGTTACAGTGGGATGTAAAAAAGGTTGTCTCTCTTGTGTTCTGGAGAGCAAAATGCAGTCCTGTGCAACCCTCTGGCCATGGAGAGCCTCGTGTCTCACTTGTAAGAAAGAGAACAACTTTAAAGCCAGAACACCCAAGAGCAGCCACAAGTGATCTCGTGCAAGTGTGCACGCAGCCTGTTCCCAACCCAAAAAAAAACCCTGTGAGCCAAGAAAACAAACCTCCCTCCTTTTCCCTAACTGGGATTTGTTTAGGGCAAGTACTCACTTCAGAGATCTGACAAGGAAAAGAGTTCCCAACTGTTATTTTTCTTTTTTCCCCAATAAAGTCTTACATATTGAATAGGCTTGAGGGATTTGATTGTAGCAGTGGGGCAGCCACAGGAACTGAGGTCAACATAGAGGCCTTCTTCCAGCACACACTGATTGTCAGTGGTTTCCCCTTGGTAACACAGGAGCCAACTGCAAGAATAATGGAACAACAAAAAAAGGATAAGCTGCTCTAGCTGCTTATTTACAGTATGTTTTTTTCAAGATCTAATACTTGCTAAGGACAAAAGGAATAAAAAATTTTCTTTGTTCTTGTCAAGCTTAAAGTGAGGTGACTTGAAAGGCTATGCAGCAACCAAATCAAATCATGTGGTTCAGAAACCTCAGCTCCAGAGTCAAACGATGTTCAGTGGAATTCAGACACTTCCACTGTACCAAAGTTCTCCAAATCTGGAATAAATTCTAACTGGAGTTAAAAAAAAGAGTCACAGTAACTGTGCAAAACTTCCCCAGGGAGAGCAAAATGCACAGAACCCAAACCAAGGACAGGATGAGAGTTACTGAGATGCCTTGCAGGACAAAGGGTCTAAGATGTGATGGAAGATGATGGGCATGTGTTATGTGCTTTCAGCTGTCTGAAATTTTGTAAAATTTAGAAAAAAAAAATTCATAATACTGAAAATGATGGCATGTAAAACAACAGACACTTACCATCCCCGGAGAACCTTAAAAGAACATGGTATGAATGATGTAAAATCAGAAACTTCTGCTGTGAAATCTACACATGCTCCTTGGAAATGTGTATTACTGAAAGCTTTGAGCTACAAGAACAAAACAAAACAAAACCAATGACTAGAAGGAAAATGAAGGCATTATCATTAATGTAAACAGAGAAAGCTGCACTCTCAGAGAAGTACCCATTCAATTCACAAAGATACAATTAATTGAATGAATTGTCATTCAAAGAATCTTTTACATTTTCTACAGCTGCTTAATTTTTAGAGTCAAGATACTTTTAGAAATATCAAGTATTTTGTCGTCTCTGGGCTGGCACAGGAGGCTTCCCAGTGATGCTAAGGCAGAGTTATTAAGTGTAAGTTCAACTGCAGCAGGAGGGGGCCCAGGCAAAAATGAGAAGAGGCTGTTATCAGCCACCCAAAGTCCCCTGAACTGCAGCTTTACTCACTACAGCTCAGCAATCCAGTGCTCAAAGCAGGATGGGGAAATCCTGGTCAAAAGATACAGAGCTGCTATTGACAAAGTGCCCTGAAATCTTCTGTGATCACAGTGGTTGCAGGTGGCTTTTCATTTCAGAGCTAGTAGGGGGATTTCTGAGGGATCTGGAGACCTCTGAAGTTCGGCCAAGCTGCTTTTGCATGTCATGGTAAAGAACTGCAAGTCACAGTGAACCATACCCCACCAGTAAGATGTGCTCAGAAAACGCAAGAAGGCTCAAAATGTTGCAGTAAAATAGAAAAAACCAATCAGACAAAAAACAATCAACCCCCCAAAAAACCAACCTCACCCACACAAATAAACAAAAAGACCAAAGGAACACCCCCCCCCCAAAAAAAAACAAACCCTGAAACAAACCTAAACCAAAACAACCACACACAAAAAACCCCCTAAAGTCCCCACCAAAACAAAAAGAGACCCTGTTATGATGTAGGCTATGATCTACAGCAAAGACACCCAGAATTCTGTACCCTTGGGCTGCCACTGTATGACTGAGATGGATTTCATTTGCAAGCCTGAAAGGCTGTAGAAGAAATGAAAAATTGAAGTGTATCAAGAGAACAGCTCATATTCTGTAATGGAAGAAAAACACGATGGCTGTTGCAAGAGCTACTTCCCCCTTCATGCCCCAACTTGGCCAAGCTTCCTGCCAAAGAAAAGAAATCAAGTGCTTTTGCCAGCACAGAGTGAGAAGGCCAAACACAAGTGTCAGCAAATGATTTTATGGAAAAGTTCAGTCTATGTTTTGAAAAGAAATGAATGTTTCCTGTTAGAAAGAACAAGAAAGGCTTAAGCTGGCCTTGCAGGCTACGAGAGCTAATTGGAGAGCATGGATCAGCTACAATAAAATTAATAAAGTGTACCTGACTTTTCTGTAAATACAACTGCACTGCAATGTCACAAAGCACCTATTTAAGCTGCAATTACACTGTATTTTTACCCACTCATCTCCAAGCTCTTTACAAAAGGGAATATATATATACATACACACTGCCTTCCTTTCACAGGCCACGTGCTATGTAAGGCTTTTTAAAAAGATTCACGGCTCATTTTAACACAGAATTTATCTGGTAATGAATTAGGGTCTTAATTTGACAAAAGCTGGGGTAGGAGCAGTGATTCCTCAGTGCAAACACTGCAATTAGTCTCCAACTGCAGCCATCTCCACTCTGTCAGGCTCTGACGCTACTGTGTCAGGTTTCGCTTCCCAAAAACCCAACGGGTAGAATATTACAGTGCAAATGCAGGGCTGCACAGCAATTATCTCTGCTTCCTAAATCATCTGCACAAGTCACCTGCTGTTGAAAGAGGCTTTGTTCTTGCTGGGCAAAGCTTTATTTTAATAAATGAAATGAATGGCTTTGCAGAGTTGGTGATTTCTTACACTCTATGTAACTTGGTTTATTAGGAAGCCTGGCAGGCAGAAAAGATCAGGGGAGTTATTGAGAGATTTAAGAATATTTTGCTGCTTTTGAATTTCTGATAAGAACAGAAATGAAAAGAAAGACAGTTCCCTTAGTTCAGACATGTGCTTAGCAAAGGTGGGAGAATGTACAATCATTGTGAACAACCAATATATAACTTATTCAAGGGTCAAACATCAGGATGTTACCACAATTAGAAGTTCCAAACTAAAGAGACTGGCTTTCATGAAGAAAACTTTTATTTTGCTCTGAGCATGAAATTCTTGGTATTTATCCAAGGGCCTGTCTTTTACTTATCCTAAGTGATTAAATGTTTTCCCATTAAAAATTACTCAAAGTGTTTCTCCTCCTATAAGAACTGTAGTGATATGAAATATGTTCTTTCTTCCCTAGCCTCAAGGCAGAATCCTATGAAAACCAGGATTGTGGTAAGTGAGGATTTTAGTAATTTTTTCACAAGTGGTGTTAAGACTGTTATTAAAGACCACAAGAGGAAAAATACAATCCAGCACATGTCAATATTTAAAGGTGTCTCTGCATATACACACATACAGGTTTTTTCACATTTCTGGAAATAAAAAGCTTGTAAAGCACAATTTATTAAAACTTCAAAGGTTTGAACTGATCTTAAGGGTCTGCAACACTGGAATAATACACTCAAAGAAGAGATTTTGGGAGATCCTGAAGAAATAGAAGAATTGGAGATGGAAATAAAATAATCTTAAACTGTTTAGACCCCACCAGTTTCATCTGAATCAGTTATTTTATCTGGTATCCTTTACCAAGGCCCTCTGGTGAACATACTTGCAAGTCTTTGGATTTGGCTGCAAACTGCCATGTGAATAGGCCAGGCAGGAAGTCAGTGTTTAAGGCTAAAATAATACACCAATTATGCCTTCAGACAGGAAACATTTCCTGTAGTCCTGGGTTAATCATAAAATGGTAGAAGTGGAGAAAAAGGAGGGTGTGGCCCACCTGCTAAGTAACACAATGCACAACATTTCCCATCCAAGCAAGAAAGAAATTGTGTCCAGATGACAAAATACTTAAGAGTTTGCTGAAACAGAACCACAGAGCTCTAAAACATCTTTTGTCTGAAAATAAGTCATGTTTCTTGAAATAAACTTTCCCAAATTTGCTTAATTAAGAGCACGTCAGAGAAGGCAATAAAATCACTCAGATCATCACCCATGCTGGCAGGACAGAAAAAGATCAATCAAAAACTCATGCTGGACAGGGGGAGAGCCCTGCTAGGACAGAACATTGCAAGGGACATGGAGCACACATGGTGATGAACACAGAGCAGGTTTGTGTTTCAGAAAGATAACTCAAAGGTCCATTAATGGAACATAACCTTGTAAGGCAAGGACCAAACTTTAAGACCCTAAACTAAGGCATTTTTGAGACTAAGAGTGAATTATAGGCACTACTTTCTCTTAATAAGTTATCACCAAGTTAGATACAACTTTCAGGGAAACTGTCAGAATGGATCACAGATTTATCACAGATTTATCATGATCAGGATGTGCCCAGTTAAGCTCTGATGTTACAGTAACAAAAAGGGAATTTTAAGGAACAGCTCTACCTGCTTGTAAGACTTTGGAAAGCAGAACTACCAGCACCCAAGACTAAAAAAAACCCAACTTTCAGGTATTGATGCAGGTTTAAAATGTGCAGTTCAGTTTTCTGCAGTTTATATTTTCATCTTCACTTCACACATAAACACAGGAGTGACAAACTGGATGCAATGCAAAATAATGGGAAGAAAATCTGCCATAAAGAGAAGGATGAATGGATGGCAGGGTGAGTTCCCAGAAACAAGAGGGAAAGAAGAGGAAAATCAAGAGCTATAGAGATCCAAAGTCACTCAAAACCTATTAGACTGCTTGCATTTTTGGGGACAGAATACTAAAGGGTATGATCCAGAATAAAGCAAAGAGCAGAACACCTAGCAGACTTTACTTTTATCCATCTACCACTTTCCTCCATCACTGATTTGCTGTAGCAAGGTGACAACACTGAAGTATCACCTGAAATTACTGAGGTATCATCTGAAGCAACAATACCTGCATTTAATTATTAAGTGCAGTTTAGTACTAGAGAGTGTTAGGTAATGCCAACATACCAAATGTGGAGGTTCATTCATCCCAAGGGGCTCCTGCAATAATAAACACATATTAGAAAACCCCAACATTAATTACAATTAATTTCCCAGGAGACATGCCAAGTTGCCTGAAATTTGTAAAGTGTCAACTCAGGAGCAGAGGAAAAAAAAACTTCCCATGCTTTTGGCACAATTCTCTTCCCCAATTTCTGCCATGAGCTGCCTGTAAGCTCACAATTACCTGCCTGATTGTTCAATGCCTTTCACACAGGGAACTTGCATCAGCATTAATTAGTTCCCATAATGTGCACTGGAGTCCATGTAAATCTCTCTGCATTTACTTTTGAGGCTGTTTCTTGAAAAAAAAGACAGAATTGAAACCAACAGAAGACATCTCTCTCAACGTGCTCTTCAAAATCAGGTTAAGTATTCCTTTTGCATTCCTGTAATTTATTACTTATTAGTAATTTATTACTTATTATCATTTAATACTTCTGGCTGAAGATTGTCTTTGTTTTGCATTAGGGTTTTGACAGTGCTGGCACTAATCTGTTTGGGTGAGCTGGCACCACCTTGGATTGAATAATGGATTAAAAATATTTCCTGTCTTTATTCACTCTATCTAGTACAAATATTTTAGCATAAAAATAAAAAAACCCCAAACCAACAGAATTCTATTATGTAACAACACAGGCCAGATAAATTCTCAAGTATTTTAAAATACATTATCGAGTAGGCATTATAAATTACTGTGTTTAAAGGCAAATTAATCTTTCCAGGCCAGGCTATTTTCTCCATGTATGCAGTCTGCTAAAGGGAAATGCTTCTTTTGAAGTTTCCCTGACAATTTTCTCAAAAGACAGAAAGATCCACAGTGTCCATTAAGTCTCCATCCTGAACAGACTCATTATGCCTTCCATGAGGGTCTTTAAATTGTTTCCAAGCAAACAGACAGCTTGTTATAGTGTGGGCTCTCCTCTTTAAGTATTATGGTAAACTCTGAACTCCAAAGTCTCATTCCTTTCAAGGTTTTCCCTGAAATTCTGGTAACTCACCAGCTTAACAGGTCGAATTGACATGATGGTTTTACTAGATCCTCCCCAGTCAAAGAAGCATTTGTATTTTCCTTTCTCCAATACATATTGTTCTCCACAGAAATATTTCTGCTGATATGCCACCCACCTGGAGAATGACACAAAAATTAAACTGAGAGCATCACATTTTTTCTGAGTAATTTGACAATAACAGCAAGGCAAGCACAACAGAATGTCCACCTGGCAGACAGTGCAACATTAAACTGATGAGAGGCACAAAACTGTCTTTTGATTTTCCTGATTATCTGCTTGATTTTTCTTGATTTTCTGCTTGATTTTCTGCTTTTCCAGATTTTGGGTGTCTGCCTTCCCATCAAATTTATAGTGAGATGATGCCCTGCTCAGAAATTCAGAGGAAAGACATTTAATTGATAACTTTTTGAATCCCTCTAAATTGAATTTTTGCCTGTTTAACATCCCCCTAGACAGGGCTTTCTTACAGCTTTTCCAGTTGGATTTAGGAAAAATGGTGCAAGAAGAAGAGAAGTAACTGAGGAAAACTTGATGAGAGAAAGTAAAAACGTGCAGCAGTTGGCAGTTCAAGCTTCTCCCACCCTGCTTTCCCTGTTGCAATTAAGGAAGAAATAAATCCCCACCTAGAGGGTCCCTCTAACTCTGCACAGTGGCAGAAGCAGACAGGGGACAGTCAGACACCACTAAATCACCCACTTTTGGTGGTGCATTCCTCTCTCACTCACCCAGCACTGGGATTGTTACATTAGGGAATAACAGGGCACGTCCTTACCCATTTTACTTTTATCATCCACTGGTGAAACTGTTTGCTGTTAATTTATCTAATGCTTTTTTTTAACCTCCTGGTGCTCTCTGCTACCAGAGCCCCTTCAGCAGCAAGTTCCAGAAACTCACTGCCTCTGATGTAGGAAAAGCTTTTTTCCTTCCCACATCAAAATCTGCTTTAAAGCAATTTCTAGTTCTGTAAAGCATTTCTCCCAACAGTTGTCATGCAAGATTCTGGGAAGTGCATTAATCTTGTCTTACCACCTTCAGGGATTTTGGAACTCTCATTTGTATCCCTTCTTTCCAAACTGAGCCTCAGCCTTTCATTCTTGCACCTAATCCTCGTGAGACACTAATCACCAATCCCTACATAAGCAGTTCAGGTCCCTCACTTCCCAGTTCCTGATCCCCATCACTATTAGGGTAGTTATGACAATATTAATACTGCATTTTAAAAATTACTTTTAAATGTCTGAAACCCACATGACTTGACAGTGCTCTTTTCCCTTAATGTCTTTCATGTTTTAGTTTTTATAGTTCTATAAAAATTATTTTATTTTCAGTGCCAGCAGTCTGACTTTATTACAAATACAGCACCTCTCATCCTTTCTGGACATGCTCTACCTGTCCCAAAAGTTATACCAGTTCCTAATGTACCTAAAATATTTTTTCAGTATTACTGCCATGAAACTCAGTGACTCCTCTGGGGGAACATCACAAACTTTTTCTGTGAACACTCAGATCCAAATCAAGGTGTAGGCATGAGAGCTACAGAAAACTACAATTACTATTTCCCTTCCACTCCCCAAGGAAACTTAGAGAAACACTCCTCTTCTCCAAATATTTACCATGTGGAATATAAGCTGTCAAAAGATGCAGCCAAATGTGCACAGAGATGTGTAACAGTTCCACCCCTGTATTTATATTTGAGCAGACTTACACGCCGCTTTTCACAAGAATCGACCTCGTCTCGGAGCCAAATCCTGCCTGCTCCAAATCAGGGATTTCCTCATTGATGATGTCCAGTGCTTTCCCATCTTCATCATCAGACTGGAAAAGTGCCACTGAAGACTCTATGAAGTCCTAAGAGGCAGCACAGGAGTTAGAAGACTGTCACAGCTCAATGACTCTTCACAACATAAAACATTTTGGGAAAGAGTTGTGCCCAGAAAGACAGCATTTTATAGAGCTGTGAAGGGACTTGGCTCCCTGGGGTGCATCTTTAGGGGATATTTGGGCACTGAAGTTCTGGAATAACTGGAAGCCTGACAATCTGATTAGGCCTTCAGGGGTTTGCACTGGAGAGAGGAAGAGCCTGCTGCCCCTGAGCACCATCCTTTCCTCTCTGAGGATGGCACAGAGTGCAAAGATGCCTGTGTGGGAAGAAGAGTAAAGAAGAAAAGAGTTTAGCACTGATCTTCCAAAAGCCTACAAATAACTACCCCAAGCATGACCACAACTGCAGTTATTCACTGAACTTCTCCTTCCTCATCCCTTCCAAGCAACATGGCAATAATTATGGAGAGGAAAAGGCTGGGCAAGATCACCTTTCCAGCACAAGGCATCTGTACTTTTTGGATACATCCACTATAGCTATAAATAAATCCTGCTTAACACTGTCACATTCTCTCTCACATAGCTGTGTGACACTGCTTTGTGCTTTCAGCCAGCTTAGTTTCCTGGCCAGATTACTTGCACAGCTTCAGATTATTTGAATTTGGGTTTCAAATCTTCAGCTTTTTAACCACTTAGCAATTTTAAGCACATAGTTCAGTTGCTGCTTGGGAAAGCAGAAAACAACAATCCATTCACTTTACTCCTTTAACATTTAACAGAAAGCATGAACTTAATAATTTCAGTGTTTCTCAATCATTCAGCAGTGTTATAAATTGAAACTAAGTAAGTCCTGCAAACAAGAAACAATTGCTGTCAAGCAAATAACGTGGCTAACAGAGACTCACAAACATATGAGGACTCCACCATGGGTATTATTACACTAAACACTGAGAAAACAAAGATATATAACTACAAAAACCACTCAGAAATTAAGGCCAAGCCAAGCATGCAGCCAGATTAATTTGTCCAGGTGAACCTGATCAAACAGGCTCTTTGGAGGACACCATGTCATTCTGCAAGATACAATCACAATGAATAATGGAAACCAACTTTAGAACCAACACTTGATGTGGCTCAACTTCCCTGCACTGTTTACAGGACAGTAAAAGGCGATGGAACAAATTCTGTAGTAAAACTGGTTTTCTTGCTGTGCTGACCACTTCCTTCCTTCATTTATTTGAACTATTAACCTGTTGCAACTATTTCAGGTATACATTAGAAATTACAGTGCCAGGTCTGGAAAAATCATCATGAACAACTGCAGCTTCAGAGTACTTTTTTTGGGAAAAAAAAAAGAACAACCAAACTAGTGCAGTATTAGTGCAAATGAAAAACAGCTACTCCTAACAGTCCTAAAGCAAAAGACTTTAGGAGTCTTTTAAGAGTACCCAAAAAGTCATTTAGATCAAATTTACACATGATTTCCTTAATTAAGTTTAAAATACTGAAATACATCCACAGTTGTAATTAAATTTAAAACATCTTTCAAATTCAGCCATCATTCTTTCCTTCCTAAACTCCCACTACAACTTCTCTTACAACAAGCAACAGGAAAAATATTTTTAAGAGAAGACTTTCAGACCAAGGCAGATCATTCTAGACTTGAAAACATTGGTGGGAAAGCTCTGAAGGCCACATACTCAGAAACTTTGCTGTTTCACTGAGCCATGGGCAAACCCCAGCCTGAAAGGCATTTGACACTGCAGAAAAGAAGCAAATGCCACTGTCCCCCAAAGCAGCTCACAGCCCAGACTGCTGCCTGCCCTCAGGAGCAGGCTGTGCATTTGACTCAGGTGTGCTCAACACAGATGCTGACAGGGAGCTGGCAGCAGCTGGAAAAAAACAATTTCACAAGATGCTTTTATCTCTGCTTCCCAAACACCCCCTGAACCCCCTATTAGCCCTCGTGACTTGAGCAGGAATATTCAAGCCAGCCAAAAGCTGAGAGCCCTTGCAGTGTGCCCACACATGTGCTGGGGAGGGGGGATGTGAAACAATGTCCCTGTGGATTCTGAGACCATTGCAACCTTCACCTTGCTTCTCTGATAGAATTCCTGAGCTTAGGGAGAGGAGCCAGGACATTTGCTGTGCAGTGAGGGGCCTCAAGCACACAGAGTTTGGATTTTTGCCCAGGCCCCCCTTGAAACGGAACGTTTGGTACTAAAATATTTCTAAAATCCTGCCCTTAAGTATGGCACAGAAAGTCAGAAAGGGAGCATATGGCCAGCCTGAGCACTGCCCTGTGTGCTGCACATCACTGGGAGGGAGGCAATCTGCTGGTCAAGCCAAGCAACACAATGCCAGGGCCATTACTCATTTCATTGGCAAGCAGCTGGTTGCCTTCAGTTATGCAACAAATTGAGAGGAATCATTCCTTTGCACTTCTGTTATCAACAGGTAAATATTGATACATATTTATAAGCCAAGTGGAATGATATATGTTGGTATGTGACTATGAATGATGCATGTTTTTAAAATGTTAATGACTTGAGCCTTCTGACAGTTCTAGGTGCAAGTTAAATTAAATATATGACATGGTAGGTCATTCTTGCTACACACATGCATGATTTTGACTTGTATTTATGAGTATATTTATATTTATTATGTATTTGACTTGTCCCTTGTCAAGAGGAAAATCTAAAAAGATCAATTTAAGTCGCTTAGGTATCCTACATATAGCTGGAAAAGAGAGGGAAATTAAGATTATTCAGTAATTGAATAGGATTCTGCACATTCAAAATGAGGAATCTGAAGAAATGTCCTACCTACTTTTTTCTCAGAAATCTAAAAATAAATTATTTTATTTTTCTTGAATTCAATTCATTTTCTTATCTTTATTTTGATAGATTCTGATTATAAATACAGCTTTTGCTAGGTGCCTGTCATGAAAAACAAACCTGCAAATTGTGAATTTTAGTATGGCCTTCTTAGGCTTACATTAATTTTTTTTATTAAAAAAAAAAAAGAAAAAGATTGTTTGGACAGTGAGTTTGCTTTAAATGCCTATCTTAAATTTCCACAAAATTCCTGGCTCAGGAATATCACATGTCCTCAGATGAGGAGATGAATAATCTGAGTACACAAAACTGAGCAATATCAGAGTGAATGATCTTGGTCTCAGAAGAACTTACTCTTTGCAGCTGTATTTAATGCTCACAGAGTTGTCATCATAATAAAAAAACCTTCAAACCCTTACACAAACAAACAAAAATCCCAAACCAAAACAAAGGAAATTATAAAGAAGTTCTAATCCCATGTTTCCCCATTGCTAAAAGGTGTAACTTTGCTCCCAATAGTGGACTCCTACAAATAGTTTTTATTATTATTTCATCCTTGCCTCCACTAAGCACATTTTAGTAGCAGGGATTTTTTTTTTTTTTTACCATGATTATTTTTGCTGCCAAAATTTTCTGGCAGAAAAATCGCAGACAGAGGGTAATGCTGTTTTAAGGCTTGCAACAGCTGCTGCATTGAAAAAGCTATTTTTGTTTTAATCAAGAACTACTCTGTACACTCAGGCACATTATGCTTTTAAGAAAATTCCATTTGAGAGATTCAAACAGCTCGAGGTGCAGGGCTGAGGTACTTGGGAAACCTGGCAGGTAGACAGGGAATTCTGCACGATACAATTTCTGTGTGAGCTTCACAAAGACTGTTTAGAACCTGATCTCAGCCAGCAGGAAAAGAAGGATGAACACAGGCAAAAGCTGTGTTCAAGGCAGCTGTACCATGTACAAAGAATAACCTTGCTCTTTATGGACAGGGCTGTGCATGATTTGTATGAAATCCATGTGAGGACTTACAGCCTGAAGGAAGCGGAAGGACAGCAGGGCACTGTCAGCTCCCCCCCAGGAGTGTCTGTCCTCATAATCTCCCTCCTCCAGCAAGAACTGATGGCCTTTGTAGCGTTCCTTATCATAGGCAACCCATCTGTGGCACCCCCACAACAACAAAAAAGAAAAAAAGAAAAAAAGAGAAGTCAGTAAAGGCAAAACAACTGCACACATGATTTTCTCTAACAAATAAAGGGAGAAGAGAACACCCCAAAACCACTGAAACAAGTATCACCAACCCAGTCAATGAACAAAGCAATGCCTGTTCGGAATCACAACAGGCACCCATGAAGTGTTCTTTGTGGATCAAAATCCTGGCCATGTGATTCTTTGCCCAACAACAGCTGATTTATGTAATGCTTCTCTGTGTACCTCCCCTCAGCCAGCCACATTCCCAACAGCAATATTTGGTACCACAAAGCCCAGGATGCAGCTAGATGCCAAAACTTTCAGTGATAAAAAAAAAAAAGCAGTGGATCTTTTCAGTGTGCTAATAAGTGATGAAACCCTACCCTTGCTGGAGCTGGCGACAAAATGAACAGATTTCACCAAAAAAAGATTTCACCTGCTTATATATATATTTTTACTTCAATCAAAAATGTATACATATAAACAGACAAGCAAATTGAAGATATAAACCCTATTGCATATGGAATACGTTTTAGCAGTAAACAAATAGAAATTTTCAAAGTATTTTGAATAAATAGATAAGGATCAGTTAAAAGAAGGTGTTTCCATACCAACTTTAAATCTCTAATGGATGTCAATTTTAAAAAGTGCTTTCCCCCCTTTTTTCTTCTAAGCATTTCTTTCATTAAAGCTCCCTTGTAAATATTAGAACTGCTGTACAAATTCTGTTGGCAGTGAAATTTGGCAGGCAGGGATAGCTTTACTTTTAGTACCATTTGGTTTACATTAATTCAGCTGTTTAGGTTACCACAGCACTAAAAATAAAAGCTGCCACAACAGAGAGAACAATGATTTTTAATAATCTGAGGCTTCTCAGATAGAGAACACCCAATGCATTGATGAATAGATTATTTGAGTATTAACCATTAAATTTGTTTTGAATTTAGTGCTCGTAAAATTCTGACAACAGCCTGAAAGGATGGATGTTATTCCACTTTTATGCTGAAGTGGAAAATCCCTTAGGAAACAAAAGCAAGATTTTCTGAAAACTCTTTTATTACTGAAGCCTTTGGCAGAAGCAACCACCCTGCCTCCCCTCAGACAGTCCTGTCCTGTTGGGAGAGGGTGAAAGAACAACATGAGGAGTTGGTGGCTGGTGCTGAGTTCAGCTCAGAGCATCCACCTGTGACACAGGTGTGACACAGTCCTGTGTGTGACACAGGGAGGGGCAGGGCAACACAGAATCCATCCAGTGCCTCAATTAATGAAAATAGCAGCATATTCCCAATGCCAGGTAACATGCAACAGCTGGCAGAGGAAAATCATTAAGACAATAAACCAGTTTGTAGGTTTCAGAGGTATTAAAATGTCAAACTGAAGGCTGACTACCCAAGGTCATTCAGCAAATCAAGTAGAGACTATCACAAGTAATACAAATTAAACCTCTGTGTGAACAAAGTGGCCTAATTTATTGGCATCCAAATGGAAAATACTCACTTCACACCTTTCACACATTTAGCTTGGAAGGCTGATAATTGAAGAGCTGATAATAAAAGAAATATACACTCCCTTCTTCTCAAAACATTTCATCTGGGGAAGACTCCAATCGTCCCTTAGTTAGCACTTCTAAGCATTTCATTGTGCTTCTCTATTTTAAAAGAAATAAACATAAAAGTGAAATACACTCACACTCCACCAATTACACGTAGTGATCCAACTTCCTGAAATTCCTCTTCACTACCAAACAGTGCTGGGACAGAAGTGATGTTTTCTGAAAACTCTTTGGACCGTCCTCCAAAGTGGCTTTTCTCATATATTATTATCTAGAAAACATGATGTTGAGCTTAATCCTTTAAAAGTAGACAAGAAGCCCCTCCCTGTACTTTGCTGACGTTATTTCCATGACTGCAGTTAACAGCCCCATCAAGTTCCCCATCTGCTGAATCACACAGATCAGCTATTAACAACATTTCTATCTGTTGCAGCATTTATCAGAAAAACACCCAAGTCGTGCATGTATTTGTATAATTAAAAGTTACCTGAAGTGTTAATGTTTTTATAGAAGGAGGAAAAAGGAGCAATAGCCCTGGATCAGCTTTCAGCTCCTCAGATCATGGTCTCACTCACAACTCTTGTACTGGAATAGGGGCTAGGATGGAAGGGTGCTACTCCTGCCCTCTTCCTCCCTTCCCTCTCCTTTTCTTTTTAAACTTGGTATCTTAAATGGGAAAATCTCCTCCAATCCCTTTATCATTACAGTGACTAATGTGTCAGGTCAGAAAAACTCACTTTATAGCAAATTCACCTAATATGTGAAAAACAAACTACTGCTACTTTTTACACCTCATCAAACACTACGTGAACTTGACAGCATTAGGGAATTTTTCTTCAGCAGCAAACACTGAATAGTTATCAAAGATCACACACCAAACAAAAGGAAAGCAGCTTGCATAAAGGTATATTCCCAATGTGCTTAGATTTTATTCTCAATGCACTCTGTGCTTACCTTGACATTCATTGGCATTTGCACCTTTAGTCCACCCTAAAAACAGATGGGAAGGGGAAATAGTTATTTATATTAGACTTGAAGGTCCACTCTGACATGTGTTTTATAGTGCTATCAGAGCATGAAGCCTTTGCAATTATGTTCACCACTTTCAGTGCTGGCCATAGATTCCAAAAGGCCAGGCACACTATAAATCTGACCTACAAACAAATCAGTGCACTGACAAACCTCTAAAACTGCAAGCAATTTAAAAATATTCCTTCATGGTCCAGAAATCTAAAGTAAATATTTACTGCATGTTTTTAAACTAATTGATGCTGACCACTTTTTAAAATTAACTTTTAAAGCTTTGTTGTATGCATTTCAAATTTCTAAAGCACAAATAGCACAACACTAGAAGAGAGAGAAAACAGCAGGACAGAGAGAAAATAGAGTCTAACATATTCATGTTTATGGTCAAAGAGCAAATACAACAAATGCATCTTCTTTGGAAATGTGAGTGAATGATGCTCTGTGAGGGAATAAGAGACTGACCTCACAGCTATCAGGTCTTAGTCCTTTATGGCTTTTCAGCTGTCTTTCTGGGGGCTTGCTATGTACACAGTAAATTTGTGTTACACCCCCTCCCATCTCTCTCACATGCAGATCCAAGTGCTGTCTATCAACACAACAAACAGCTGCACCTCCCCAGATGTGTGTGCAACCTGTGGTCAGAGAAATACTACTGGGTAAGAAACTCCTTATCTGGTCCTCCATCCCCAACTGAAAAAAAAAACCAAAAACTTCAGAAGGGCTTTTTGATTAATTAATTGGTGTTGGAGGCAATAAAATGAAGACCCTTTCTGTCTTATTTGACCTCCTCCCAATGACAGCAGTTTCCCAGGAAGATGCTGGGGTGTGCAGAAGCCCAACAAGTCACATTGACCAAAGCAAACACACCATGGAGGATTAACCCAGAATGAACATCAGAGCCCAAGTTTTCTTTAGGTCCAAACCTCTGGGGAAGCAACAATAAAAAAAAGGAAGGCACACAACCTATCAGGGAACTGTGAAGTCCTCACCATTCTTAAGGGACGCAGAGATTTTACATCTGCTGAAGGAATTTCAGGTGGTGAATCACATTCTTCCAAAACCATCATCTCTCCCTTGTAATTCAAGTCTGAATAAGCAAGCCATCTGGAACAGTAAGGATAAATGACTCAATAAGTTCATGAATTAGATTCCAAATACAAAGATCTTATTAAAATTATTTTCCTTTTTGTACTCCTAAGAGCTAGATAATGTTTTAGACAGCACATCAAAACAAAGCTGTATTTAAATATGCTGGCAACATCACTGCTAGGAAGATCTCAGATGCTTTTTCTTAGTCCAAGCTAAATATAAATGAAAATGAAGAAAATTACCAATTTGTTAATTCATTTTAAAAAAGCCAGCTTGCTACTCTATGAGTATACAAAAAAAGTCAGTACTGAGGATGAGATAAATTCAATTTGCATTGAATTTTATCTAAGATTATCACCTTATGAATTAAAAGGCTTCTTACATCAATCTCATGTTATTTTTTTCAGTGGAAGTTAAATTAAAGTAGGATTGTTCACAACAATCCTTGGGAAAGCTATCGTAATTTTGACGTAAGGATTAAAAATGCTGGGAGTCCTTCAGACTGTTTTAAATCAAAAAGAAAGCTGAATGTAGAAGCTGGACACAGGTTTAGGAGACCACCCAAGGAATGGAGGAAGAGGCATGGAGCCATGTGGAAAGCAATTTCCTTAAAACTACCAAGTTTTGTCAAAACTATGACAGGATTCTGCTTTTAACTCCTTCACCACCCCAAGCTTCACAGACACATTGTGAGATTGTGGGAAGGAAGACTTGGCTCACGTGGAAAGGCAAGACTCCTGTAACAGAAGAGCTGTTGTCACTCTGCAATTATTTATGGCAAGAGCCACACAACTCCCAGACTTCAGGAACTGTGAGGTTTTGGCCCAGGGAACAACAGCCCATTTTTTGCTCAATACAGGAAGTTCTGTGGTACCCAGGGGCCTGTGTCATTCTGCATCACCTCCCTCCAGAAGGTCAGGATATGGCAGTAGCTTGAGAAATGCCTGGATGATGTAACACCCATTTTCTGGTGTTCAGCCACAGTGTTATGGTTGTAACAGGGTGGGTGACTTGGGAGACAGTATCTATTCTCCAATGAAATAAAAGCTAATTATAGCTGAGTTGCTTCCTCTATTTATAAAGCTACTCAAATATGGAATTACTGAAGACTTCTGCCAGCAGCTAGGAAAAAAATGCCTTCAAACTAGGAGCCCACAGAGCACAATGCTGATGTATAGGGCTGGGAAAATTAAATGTATGTTTACTGATTTTTAGCAAAACCCCCTAAATACTGTTCATGTTGCTGAGTGAGTTTCATCCCCTGATATTTCTCCTCTACCTGATGGCAAAATATGGTTAAAAAGGTTCAGTACTCACACTCCTGATCTGACTCTTATGTAAGGGTTTTTCTCAACATCCAGTTCTTCTAAATTTGCAACTGCACCCTGTATGCAGATGGGAAGTCCCTCTGTACTACCAGCTGCCAGGCAGAACTCCACCTCTGGAATGCCACAGTCCTGTGGAAACAAATCAAAGGGTAACATTTATCCACACTTGAAGACTCTGCCCGCAAACATTCCCCTTTTTGCCCCATCTTCTCACCCTTCTCCAGGGCTTCATATGATGGAAGGGTTTTATTCTTTTTAAAATGGAGGCTGGAATTTTTAGAAAAGCTAAGGGAGGTAAATTTCCAGCTCCCACTAATTTATGGCTGTCAGGCTACTTGCAAAAAGGCCAGTTCAAATATTCTCCAACCAAGGGACTGAACAGCATTATAATACTGACTTCTTTTTAAAAAGGCAATGCTTCCATAACACACATGATGCATGCATGAACTAAAACTTTCCAGAAATACCAATTACATTCCCACCTCTGCCCCTCCATGACAATTAAGTTCTGTAAGGCAGAATCCAACTACAGTATCAAGCCGTAAAAGTTGAATTTTTTTGTTGTGCCAAATAAATCTACAGCATTTTAGGTGAAGAAAGAAAAAAAAGATCAGTATTAGAAAACATCTATTCTGTTAAGTAGACACTAAAGCAATTTTCCTGTTACCACAAAGCAACAACCTCCATTTCTTTACTGGAGGTTTACCACTGAGAGAGACCACGCTGGAGAACAAACTCGTTTGACCACATGCTCCTCTCTAGAATTTGCAGGGATTTTATTGAGCCTCATTTTGCAGTATTTATATAACATGCATTGCCAACACTTTCCTCCCCAGCACTCAAACACGTGGTGAACCAAGGAGGATTTTCTGCAAGCCTCTGTTTCAGCAGGGTGTTCCGGAACAGCCAAAGGCAGCTCACACGTGTGCAGCTGGAAAACTTCACTTCTCTGTGATAACCTCCCAAAACACTTCCCCTTCTCCTCCTGACCCACAGGCCCATTTGCTTTAGGACAGAGGGCTTGGACAGCACACAGAGATCCCCCAAATCCTAAAGGTGGCTTGAGGAATATGCCCCCTGCACATGCCCTAGAGAAGAGGGATGAGGAGCGGTCTCTGAGGGTGCCCTCAGGGAAGCAGCTGATTTCTGGATTTGGTGAGGACCCAGGAGGGGCACACCACGACAGAGATCCTGCATGGACTGTGGCTTCTGAGAGGAAGAACACAGGAGCTTGCAGAGAAACCCTGCAACAGGGCACAGAAGCCCTGGAAGTTACAGCACCTCATCTCATGACAGCACCCGCAGTGCTCTCCTTTTGCATGTGGGTTTTTAGCGGGGTTTGCACGGGGTAACATCCCACTTCTTGGTTTGTAAGATTTTTTCATTAGTTATCGAACTGCCAGCACTAAGTGTGGCAATTAGCATGGATGCACTTCAAAATATTGTTTGACTTTCCTCCTGAGACCTGAGGTAACACAGTAATACTGCTTTGGCAACTCTCCCTCCTGCACAATCACGTTTCCTCTGTATTGTACCTTGCAAACAATGCTCACTCTGTTTTTAGAACAAAAACTGCAATGCTGGAATTTTTATGTTCATATTAACAAACCCAGAAAAACTAGGAAAAAAAAGACTTTCTAGTACAATGCTGCTTTATGGGAAAATGCTAAGGAACTCCATTCCTCAGTTCTAAGTGGCTTGCTAGACAAGATTTAAAAAAAATAAAATCTCCCCGTAGTTTTCACATGTATATGTATCTTACTAAATCATAGTTGAGAAACATTTGAAGTCTGTGGGGGTTTTTTTCCTAAAAATATCTGATATTTAAGAAGGCTGAAATTCTTAAATCCGACAATAAAGCTTGATCCAGAAAATCAGAAGTTGTACCTAGAAGAATTCCACAAATAATGGTGCCAGACTCTTAAAGGCTTCAGATAAATTCTGAAACAAAGTACATACAAGACTAGACAAGTAGCAAAATAAAAGTATCTGCCTGCGGGCTCAGACAGAATATGAGATGGAGTACGTTTAATTTTAATTCAGCAGGAGGCTTTTGTTTTTGTTTTTCATTTAAGATTGAAAAAAGCCCGTCTGTAAGCTCTTTTCAAGTCTGCTCTCCTGACTCTGAAGCTCATGAGGCAGTCTCCAGCTCAAGGGATGACAAATGGACGAGGGTAGGTAAAGCACAAGCACTTGTAATAAAGTCTCTCCTATTTATCACCATCTCTCTCCAGCCAGGTTTTGAGAGCAATAAAAAAACCTCTACATACAGTGATTGTATTTTTGTGTGTGTTCTAGATTAAGTCCAAAAATTTCTTTCATAAAGTGCAACACAATAAACTGAGGTCTTCATCAAAACAAGTTTAAGTATTTATTTTTAAAGGTGGTAACATGGTTGATCAACAACTACATCATATTTTCTAAGCACATTTTTTGAAGTCACAAATACACATTTTGACTCAAATATGGAGTTCGGTTTACCTGTACTGATGCACAGAGTGCAGAAAATGGTAACATTTATTATTACTGTATGAGATGAACACTATATATTTGCAGATGTACACTCTGTGCCATGCCATTAACTTATACAATTCAAGCATGCAAACTTAGCTTGATAAATATTGGCCCCAGCATGTTCACATTTGCCTGGGCACATTTAACAGCCCTCATTACTTTCAGAGGCTCCTTTAACATTCCCAATAAAGCCACCATCCTTGGAAACAAAATGAAAACCACACAAATATGACAGCAGTCAGGAGGAGAACTAGATCCTTCAGTCCCAAGCCCTGTCATCTGCAAGGCGCCAAGATCTGAAAATAAGATACACACATGCACAACTATTATCATGCAAAACTGCTACCACAGTATTTCAGCCCAGGTCCCAAAATGGAAGGTTTCCTCCCTAAAACCACCCCCTAAACTGTGCCACCCCCCACCACAAGCAGTCCAAACTCGTGTTCATTCATTGTCCTACAGACACATCGGGCAAAAATGAACAAAAAGCAGAGCAAACAGATTAGGCAGCTGTGCTCATTTCCAGTGATAATACACAACCAGCAAATGCTTAGCTAGGTCACAGCCTCCAGGCATCCCTCTCTGCCTCCACACAGTCATCCTGGAATGCCTGTGCTTCCCTCGTGGTCTGCAGGGAGCTGGGATGTTTACAAAGCACGTGGAACACTTACAGACACCTTCAAAAGAGTAACCTGGCCCTCAGCAGAAAGGTGAAAGCTCCTTCTGGAGAGGATTAACACAACCCTTAAGCCTTTAGCACTAAATATTCCTCTTCAGTGGCATCTCTGACATTTTTCTAGCCTGACCCAGAGGTCCAGCAGAAGTGACAGACCTAAAGCCTTCAAACCCCTCAAGGTGGTCTTGGTTGTTTCTCCTTCTTCTGGATCTAGGATTACAGCCCTGACAACTCCAGCAGGGCTAAGTAAACTCAGCACTGTTAGGTCTTCTCCTTGGACCTGTAAGTCCAAGGTGGTGACTGAAGTGATCACATCAGCCTGTTTAACTGGGGTAGTTTTGTGTCAACAACAGGACAAAGAGTGACTCAAGTCTGGCTTCTTAAGGGAAATGTCAAAACAAGGATGAGAGAAGAGACTACTGAAAACCAGGCCTAATTAGTTCTGGTATTCACATGATTGCTTTGTAATGCAGTCTAGACACCATTTTACTTTAGATACACATTTTGTCTTTAGGATGCTATCTGCTTCTGGAGCTTTTTTTTTTTTTTTTTTTTTTTAATTGGACCTGTTGGTTCTCCAGGCTTTTTTACCCATTCATAATTCTTGATCCCAGTGCTCTAGCACTGTACCACTCTGGTTACCACCCACCACCACCAAACCCAGCTACAGAACTCAACAGGGCTGGTAAATAATGTAATACAAAGGAAATGATTACTGCCCTGTAAATACCAGCCAGCAAATGAGACCTGAAGATGCTGGGTGTCTTCCTATGGCATCTGACAAAGTAGTCCCTGCTTAAATTATTAGCTTCTTTTCACCTGGCAAACCACACAAACAAAAGAAACACCCTTCATGTCATAGTGTGAACAATCCCATTACCAAGAGCCTTGCTTAAGGAGACTCCAGGAGGAATCCAGTTATTCCCTGCCTAACCACCTTGCAGACAGTGATTATAAACTGCTGTTTCAGGTCCCCTGTCACCTTGCAAAATAGTGGTTCACAAGACTATTCCAGAATGGAGGCGTCAGGAACTCTTCTTGGCTCTTATTTTTGGGAACATAACATTTAGCACTCTCTTTGGGCTTCCAGAAACTGATAGAAAAAAGCCCAACATGTGCAAAAAGGTCAAAATACATATTTACAGTAGGCCAGAGAACTGACCTGGCTAAACAGACTGTGCTGCAGGAGCTGCACTGAACCTGGGTGTGCAGGCAGACTTTGCTAGCCTTGGCCCATGCTGCCTAGCCTTAGAGGAAATCAGTCTCCACATCATTTCAGACAGGTCTTCATTGTACTGGTTGCACAATCTGCTTCTTTGGAATCTTCTCCCCACAATTTTTTTGAAATTAAATACACATGGATGCACCTAATGCACATCCACGGTTAGCCAGGCCACAAGTTAACCAAAAAAGTGAACAGAATCTCTGCTTTTTGGGGAGGCTTGAAGCCAAATTAAGAGCACAAAGCTACTGGCAGACTGTTCTTCAGTCGATATGCTAGTAAAAAATGAAAATACTAAATATACCTCCTACAGTTTCCTTAGTAAAAATCTGTTTTTCCTCTTCTTGGCAAGCAGTTTTCTTCTCAAATATTTAGCCAATGTTCAAATCTGCTAACCCAAGGCAACTGAGCAGCCATTAAACAAAGACCACAGAAAAAAAAGAACTTGAAAAACTGGAAGACAAGCCAGACAAACTGGACACAGAACCAGTATGGCCAAACTACCCTGGAGAAATGACAATAACAGCCTATGAAGAGGAGAATGGCAGTAAAAAACACACATGAGCTGCCTGAAGAAGAATCCACTATTTGTCAAATAAAAACAAAGCCCGTATTTTTCACGAAAATAAATAATTAAGGTAGCACTCTGGGAAACTACCTTCCTAAAGCAGTTCCACAGCAGCTAAAAAACAACCTAAAAAAGGAGGGATGCCTTCATGAATCAAGGTTTAGATGACAAAATCTGGCCTAGTAAGGACACTAAACTCACCAACCATACCTGCTAGAGGTTTGACTTACATGAGGAAAGTGTTGATTACTGATCTAGTGTACAGGAACAAAGCTTTCCATCTGTGTTCTATATAAATGACTGGAAGAAGAACAAAAGTCAAACCTATTTAGCTGTACTGCAAAGATCTTTATCAAGCATGATAAAGTTAAACACAGTATCTTTCCTATCCAAGAGTCTTCTTTCATACCTAAGACATATCCAGCTTCCCTTGGCTGTTATTGTGGAATAACTTCATTTATTTAGTTGTCTTCCACATTATTGATCAACATTCATATTACATATTGGTCAAAGGCTTTTAACTAGTTTAGCTCAAATAAATGTTAACTTCGTTATTCTTGCCTTCAATCAGCCTCTTTTGAATTACCTAATTTCTAAGTTCTTTAAGAGAATGAAAAAGTGTTTCTAATTGTTATGACATTATGCCCCTGCACTGATGACAAAAAGGTTATCAATTTTAAAATGACCTCTATACCAGCAGAGAACACAGAAACCACTTCACTGAAAACCTTTCACATTGTGATACAAATGATAATTCACTCACAGCAAGGGCCACTGCCCTGTGAGTAACTGGATTGTTGCACTGAACAACGAGACCACTAAGTCTTCTTAAATCACAAGATCTGGAAAATATATTCCTCATCCACTGAGTAACAATGGATGCATTATGTTTAGTTTTAGACATTTGATTCTTATCTTTTCAACAAAAAGCCTTCTGAAGGCAGAGCCATGTGCTGTAGGTGTACCACTGGTCCACGTGGAAATCCTACAGATGGCACAAAAGCTGTAGAGGGAATGGCAGCAGGTTTTGGAGGCTACACTGTACAAACAGGATTGGAAACCCAACTACTACTGAAGCAGAAGCCATACAGACACAGCAGACAGCCTAAGATAAAAACTTCCTAAAAAATATGAATTTATTCAATTTAATTTCAAATAACTGGACAGGTAAAAGCAGGGGAGCCTGTGTCATGTGAGGGTGCTGGCAAAGAAACATAATCCACCTACTCATTAACTCAGGAAGAAAAGGGAATTTAGCACAGCAAAAGCCCTGGAATTTATCACCTAAAAAGTGAAAAAAACCTGAGTCACAGCAAATGTGAATAAAGTCAAGAACACTAGACACACATTTTCCATTGCTGGTAGTACACCACTGTGACCATCAAATCAATTATGCATGTGAGAATACTGTGGAGAAAGTCTGTACCTTTGTCACGTGTTTGATTGAACCAACTGTGAGGTTTCTTTGATGATGTTTTATGCCTGGGAGATCCCAAAGGTGATCCAGCACAGCTTCTCCTTCTTCTAGTACATGTTTTCGACCCTGGAACTTTGGTTTCTCATAAAAAATCCAACTGCAATAATGATAAAATGAACTGAGTCATTGCTGGTAGGGCACATCTGATGGAAACCCCAGGAAAAAGCTCTTCTAACCAAGACAAATATCACATCTTCCTTATGCTGTCCCTCAGTAGTCTAGTCACATTCACTTTGGTGTTGAAAAGTAAAATAGACAGTTCTTCTCCAGGACAAAATATAAAATGAAAATACAGCTAAACTAAAAGGTGAATGAACAGCCTTATTTTACCAGGAAAAATATATTAACTGTCACATCAAAACATCTGTCCTGTTCAGGCAGACACTACAGAAGGTATAAAACACACTAATTATGGCATTCAGCATTTCTTAGGATGTGACAGGAATGTATGCAAAACCACACAAGGCTGCCTCAAAACTGCATAAACGTGACATGCATGGCTGACAGCCAGAAACATTATTCCCTGTAAGCTCCACCAATTAAATTCCAGTGCAACAACTGACACAGACCTGGCCCCAGCTTCCCAAAGCAAACTTAAAGGTCCTGGTACATATCCTTCTGTATCCACATTCCTTTCAATGCCACATTAAAACTAGCAGCTGAGAATGTTCATTTGATGGTCCTCTTACAACAGCTACTGTATAATGAAACTGAACTGTAAAAATCCTTTTTTTTTTTTTTTTAATACACATATTCCTGGTCATGATTATGGCTGCACTGGCTCTGCACTTCAGGCAAGAGCTCTAAATTCACTTGTGGCTCTATTAGGAACTTTGTGTTTGAAGGTAGCTCCCAGGAGAAACAGTATTTTTTTTTTTTAGTGCAGCATTTAAAGCCTTGTTTAAGGCTTTTTCATTGGTATCAGTCTAATTATAAAGCAAGAAAAAGACACTACTGCAGATGGGACGTGTCATAAATAAAAGAAATAAAAATACAAGAGGAACACACATGCAGTCTTTTGGAAAGACTCTATTTAAATATGACCTGGATTTCTTACCATCCTCTAATTATCCTAAGTACTGTTCCAATGGGAAAGATCCACGATGAGGCATCTAGCACATCAGAATGAACTTCTTGTTTACTTTTGTTGCCACAAGTATCATAAATAATAATCTGAAACAATACACAATGCATGCAAATGAGGGCCCATTTCAACACAGAGCACAGAGAGTTATTTTTCTTGCTTGCAATTTGTGCCCACTCAACTGAGAGGCTACACAGTTTCTTCCTTTATGAAACACTCTACTCAATGAAAACAACAATTGCTGAGAAAGACAGCAAAATTACTAGTGGCAGGATTTTAAATAATATATTCTCACTATCAGCATGGGGAAGCACATGCTATTAATACATAAAAATACAGAAAATTAGACTAACAACTTCAGATGCTTTCCATTCAAAAATTGCAGTATGACAAATTATTCCATGTGAATAATTCCATTGATTCAAGTGACACAAACTCTGCTTACCTTCCCTGGTCTTGGGTTATATTTGAGACTCGCCCTGTCAATGAGGTTCTGAAATTAAAAGGACATGGCAAACAACTATTAACAACTACAACAGTGGCACAAAGCACAGGCAGGTTATTCTGGGTCCACTATTCCTGTACATGTACACAACTGTGGTTAGTAGGAAAAACCCAAGATTTGTTTCACTGCCATTCAGAGCTGGTGTAAATTATTTAACAGGGTCAACCAGAAGAAAGCAGCATGTGCTAGAAAGGAAGAGCTGTTACAAGTGTATTACCCCTTCCCAGAAAAAAATAAACTGCATTTCTTAACAGAGGAAAGAACAAAAGATACATCTAACACAGACTGGAGTACTCCCTAGGTAGTGGAAAGACTTCTTCAGTTACACACTTGGTCTTTGTGGCACTTTCAGATTCTAAACATGGGAAGAACTGTTTCCATACCCCCATTTGCCATTGATTTAAGCAAACTGAAAAAAAGAAATGTTAATCTATGGAAGCAGCTATTTACTTGCTAACTGAGCTACAGTTTGTAGAAGACACTGTGATGAAACAATCAAAGAGCCCAGTAAACTGATATTTACACATTATTTTTTGGACAAGACAGCTCTATTAATCTCAGAAGTGAAAAAAATAAAAGAACAATTTTCATTTCATATAAAAGGGAATTCCATCATCTTCAGGTTGAAATGTCCTTAACATGGAAAAGTCTGTCTTGTGCTATTATAGTGACTTTTATTATGCATACTTCCCTATTTTACCTTCTGTTCACATATTCTGTTTTACAATTAAATCACTTTCACCTGTGTGCTGAACCAAGACTGTTACCTTTCAAAAATTATTTTATCAGAAGACTTTTTTTTTTTTAAACTATGACATAAAAAAGCCTAATAACTTCTGAGAAAAACTTTTGATTACTTTTATGATAAAAATTTTAATTAAAAGGTAGCAAGGAGGATAGGGCAGCACCAACTTTGAATCTGGGCTAATCACTTTGATTATAAACACCACGTGAAATGACATCTTACCGCTGACAATTCTCCCAGTTTTGGCACGGCGTTGTCTCGAAACCAATGAATCTTTGGCTGCAGCACATCCTGGAGGATGCTTCCAAACCTGGTCCCCTTTTCAGAAGAGCCTGTTCTGGCAGATTTCAAGTACTGGTAGTACACACTTGTAGGAGGCTGTGCTACAGCAGCATCAGCTTTCTCTGGAACTGGTTTACAAGGTGCCTGACTGGGAGAAGAAACATTTGGAAACTGTTCTGGTTGCTCCTCTGAGTCAAGCTGTTCTTTTGAAAGAAGAGGTGATTGTTCAAGAAAAGATCTACTTTGGTCATTTGATAGAGGGGTTGCTTTAAAATTCCCTCTGCACTGACTGGAAAGGCAGTTGTCTTCTCTTTCAACATCAAGAATATTTTCCTCATAGGAAGATTCTTCCTCCTCTTCCTCCACCCCTATCCTCCTCGTCCTCCTCCTCTTTGCTGAAACGAGCGGTGAACTGCAAGCGCTCGGACACCGACTGGAGGAGGGAGAGCACAGAAGTGTGGTCAGAGCTGTCTTTGGAGACTCCCCCAGGACGGCTTTCTGGAGACACGTCCGTGGACAGCAGATCTTCCTGGGAGCTGTCGTCCTCGTAGATGGGAGACAGGGAGAAAGGATAAACTCTGTAGCGCTTGGCCTCCACGCTCAGGAAGGACTCCGAGCCTCGGCTCTCTGCTGCTTCCTTCACCCTGCTGTCCTGCCCACACAGACAGACTGACTCCTGCTCATTCCTTGCTCTGTCACGCCTCAGATGGTCTGTATCATCTGAAGGCAAATCAGAAGGAGAAAGAGAACCAGTCTGCACCTCATCAGTTGAGACAGATTTGTTCTCAGCTTGAAGAGCACCTTCGTAAATGATGGTAAAAGAACTGTTTTCCCATTGCTCAATTAGTGGAGAAGAGGCCAAAAGTTCTGTTGGCTCCTTCACGTCATTGCTGCAGTCCAGGCCATTTTCTTCAAGCTGATCATTTCTCCCCATGCCTTGACCCTTCATTGTCTGCTTCAGATTCTCATTATTTTGGGCAAAGACTGTGTCGAAGCAGTGTTTCCCTTCACTGCCCTCTCCAGGAACAGACAGTTCAGGTACCAAGGACTGTGTATCTAACCCAGTATTAACCTCTGCTCCCTCATTTACCCCTTCTGCCAGTTCCTCTTCACTCTCTGCTGCCTCTGAATTCTCTAAGGTTGCTTTTACTTGTACAGGTACTTCCTCTGCAGCCTCTTTCCCACAGTGTTCGTGCAGACTGTCCTCTGCATTGCTTTCCAGAGACATCTGAGGGCTGCTTTTATCTTTGCAGTCACTCTGCAAGCCGATACATTCTTCACCACGCATAAAAGATGACAAATCAACATTTACAGCTGGCAGCAGTGTGCACTCTGACATACTTGCATTACTGCATGAACCTTTCAACTGCAATGGCAAAAGTGTTTCTTCAGTCACAGCAGCATCTCTATCTATAAAATGTAAAGTTCCATCAGATTTTCTACTTATTGCTGATGCTTTGCCACACATTTCTGCTGCAGCCAGATGGTCACGCACCTTTCCATTGTGCCTCTCTTTTGCTGGTGTCAGAAGATCTATTTCTGGCCTTGCTAAACTGCCAGAGGGAGAAATCCATTTGTTTGACAAGTAATTGCATTATTTGGTACCTTTTCATCTCTTTGGGGCCAACCTATGCCATTTTCCACACAATTTGGAAGCAAAGGAGGACCTGAGGAATCTGCCTTTTCACAGTTTACAGCTACAGTCTGAGTTTTATCCATCTCTGCTGGTTCCTGAGTGTTGGCAGGAAACCTCATATCCAGACTTAAAGTCTTTGGCATTTCAGCCTCAGGTTTAGGCTGAACCTTTCCAGAAACCCTTTTCCTCTCAGTGGCTCGCTGCTCAGCCAGTTTTTGTATGGCTGAGTTAATGACCCCATCAACTGTTTCTTTTGCTTTTAATGCTAGTGCCCTATGTAGGTCAATTTTATCAGGGGTGCATGAGAGTATCTTTTCATCTTGATTATTTGTATCCACTCTTTCATTTCCTGTAAACGAAGATGAGGCTCCTCCACCGGTCTCATTAAAACCTTTTAATGACTGCACAGCTGGCTGGATTTCTCCTGCTGCCAGCTGTACACTTTCAGCCTTCTGGTAATTTGCAATATCTGTATTTATTAAACTACTCTTGCTCCCACAAAGCTGGCAGATACCAAAGCCTTCTTTTGCTATTATTTCTTCTGTAGCCAAGTGTAAAACCAAGTCCACTATTTCTTCAGCCTTCTTCAGCAAAACAGCAGCATCTGGGAAAGAAGAACATTCTTGTCCCTCCACATCAGTATCTCCCCATCTTTTCCCAGAACAGAGACCATTTGCCTGGGCAGGTGCAGCAGCTTTTTGGCCAGAGGGGGCTTCCACGGGAGCAGAAGCACCAAGAATCACCTGTCCCACAGCATCCCTGCACACAGTCTCAGATGCAGTTTCCAAAGATTTCAAGGGACAGATGGGTGATGGCATTGCCTCTGCCAGGACACTGCTGTCAGCCCCTTGTGTGGAGAAGGTCTCATCTGCCCCATCATGAGCTTTGTGACTGGAAGAATTACTGTTCCCCCGAGCAGTGCTGGGCATCTCCAAGGCAGAAACAGGAAGGTTGGAGGCTTCTCTGGATACCAGAGGAGGAGAAGTGGGCCTGGAGATGCAAACAACCTCTGCATCTACCTCATCAGCAGAGCTATCAAGCATAGGAGGAGCAATCTCAGGTTCCAGAGAATTTGCTGGGCACAAAGTTCTCAGGTCTCCCGAGTAAGGTGGCCCCTCAGCCATCCTGTTCACAGGGATTATTCTCCCAGGCTCTGCAGCTAGAAAAACAAAACTGTCCTTTTCAGAAGCAGCAATCTGGCCATTTTCAGAGTTAGTGACAGAAGGAAGCATTTTTCCCTGTTTGTCAGATGAAGTATCAATTACTGTGGGTGATAGTCTAAGTTTATTACTGTTTTCCTTCTTGGAAGAAAAATTAATACACCTATTTTCAGAAACAGGTGGAGATTCAGAAATTAAGTCTACATTATCTTCTTCACGGGTGATAGCAGAATGGTTGGTCAAAGGCTTTCCTTCAGATCTCAAGGCAGAATGAGGAACCACCACAGAGGTGGATTCGTGGGTTGGAAGCACTGTCAGCTCATCAAAATTTGTTTTCACAGTCTGACACCCATGCGCACATGGTGACACGTTGGCAAGGCTTTCCACTGCGACCTCAAACAAAACCTTCATTGTTTCCTCACTCTCCATTCCTGGACAAGGAACACCAGTCTGCTGTGTGGCAGTATCCTTACAATTCTCCACATGGATTAGCCTGTGACCATTCTGTACGTGCACTGCGTTCCCTGCCTCGCTCAGTTCTTCATTACAAGTCCCCCTGCCCATGACTGTATCTTCACCATACCCAAAAAATGACACTGAAGCAGTCAGATTGCCTGTGGCCAAGCACTTTCCTCCTTTGGATTCTGTGCTGAGTGAAGTAGGTATTTGTTCATTAAAAGGAAAAAGAACAGTAGCAGGAAAGTTCTGTGGATTTTGCTCTCTTTCCACAGCTGTCACAATTTTCTGTGCATCACCATTTCTTGGATCACTGTCTTTATTGTCACTCCTGGTGTGCTGATCTGCTTTCTGCTGAAATGTAGTGGTACTGAAATGAAGCCTCTGGACATCCAGTGTTTGCTCTGAGTGATTATCCACTTGATGATTACAGCAAAATTCTCCCTTCTCCACCTGCAGTTCTTCATTAACTGCCTTGCTTTTTGACTTGGGTGAATGTAAACAATCATCCTGTATTTCTTTTGGGGACTCCTTATTACCTGCTTTACTACAATAATTTTCTTTATCAAAGTTAGAAGTGGCTTTTCTCTCTGTCTGAAACAAAGCTTCTGCTTCTCCTGGCAGTCCATCTTCTTTTCCAACCAAATTGTTTGCAGAACTGACTTTAAGGGAATGAGTACTCTGGGAAGTGGAATTGGTTAGGATCCCACTGTTTCTACCACGAAATGGCAATAATGAATCTAGTGAACACGTCCTTTTAACTTTGGTTGCAGCTAAAGCAGGTGTATTTCTTAAGTGTAGCTCATGACATGACCTAGTGGATGAAGCTGTGGCCTTTGCAGTGCTTTCATGTTTACTTCTGCCCAAGCAATGCTGAGCTTTGCCAGACTGTTTGCTTCCCACTCGAACTGCAGAAGAATTTAATATGGCGTCATCCTGGTGATCTTCATCCTCATCTCTTCCATTTTCTTCTATCAAGCATCCTGATTTCACAGACAGAGTTGTTTGGATTTCTCCATTTGCTTTTGCTGTTGAAGCCTTTCTGTTCTCAGGACCTTTTTCTCCTTTCCCAGTTTCTGACTGACTCCTCAGGAGCTGCCTGATCCTTGCAGAACCCCGATAGGTTGCGTAGGTGACTGCGGGCGCCTCTGGCTTCCGTCGTGTCTGCCTGGAACAACGATCATCAATATCAGCAAGGACTGACAATAAATTGCTGGCATGATAATAAAGGTTAGCACTAGCTGTAGATGATGCAAAATACTGTTTTCCTCCACAGGTTAGCACAAACTGCAGGTTGCACTCAGCACTATTTTCCTCCTTCTTCCTCTAAATACAGGTTTGTGTGACAAATGATTTGGACATCACCTTTTACCACAAAAGCCCACATAAACTGTAAGTAAAAAAGTAGATGTTGGCTTAACCAATTTCCATCATTTATTTTCTACCAGGCGAGGGAATTACTAGTGACAAGTGTCACTGCAAGGCAACATTTGCAGAGACAGAAATAATCATCCTGTTTTGAAGATGTTTGATCCTTCTAAAGCAGGGGATTCTCCACATTAAAACTGAAGAAAATTTACTGTACTAATGTTCATTAAAATATTGAATTGAAATTTAAACTTTTACCCAAGCTCTCTACATATTGTCAAAAAACAAGATGAGGAGAAGCAAAACATATGGGGGGAAAAAAAGAAAGTATATAACAGGGCATGCTTTTTTGAACCACAGGGGAGTAAGGAAAGAGATTGAATGGAGAATGGTTAAGAATGAAGACTCTTGGAATGCTGGAGAGAATACCAAAATGGGAAAACTAGAAATGTGACAAGGAATTGGTGGGTCTAGCTATTCATTAGTCTTAAATTTAGCTGCAAAAAACAGGAAATGCAAAAACTAAGAAATGAAAGAATCACCACAGAGGAATTGTGATCCTGCTCCTTCACTGCTCTTTCTCATAATACTAAAGATAAGTTCAGAGCCTGTCACTTTCAATTTTCTGAAGAAGCAGTTTTCCTCTTTTCTTAAAACTAGGAGACATCACAAATACTCACCTTTCTTTCAAATGCTTCTCTCTTTCCCCCTATTTTTCTGCCTGTTAAAGAATTCTTGCAAAAATCAGTCACTGTCAGCTTTACCATTCTTCACCTTAAGACAACGTAGATGCTCAGACTAGACTTAAACTCCCTTCTGCCTCAGCCTCCACTTAAACTAAGAAGAAACCTTTCAAAGTCTGCCCTATATCTCCTAACACAGTGAATGCTGGAAATCAGCCATTCAGTTGTCTGGAAAATTGTCATACTCATTTCAGGAGACCCTCTTAGGCAAAAATAACAACAACCAAAAAAAATGCTGTTGGCTAAGATTTTGATTTCTAATATAAAAGCATTGCAATATACAAACATAGCTTAATAGCTTCTAAAAGCTCTTTGCACCTTCCCCCATTCGTTCAATTTGTTTAGAAGTTGTTACAGCTCTAGAGTTGAGAACAAATAATTTAAGTGAGAAATAAAAAAATAAATTTACTAAGGAAAATTAAGCATCTGAGTATCACTGAGTAACTTCAAATCTCATCTGTATGGATTCTGAGTATCTATTCTCCCCAAAGATACATAAGAATATTAAAATGGAGTGGATTCGCCCATCTAAAAATACAATCTCTTTTCTGTCAAGATTTTAGAGGCCAAGATTCTTACTTCAGTATTAATTTTATTTTGAAGAGAACTTAGTGCTATTTAAAATCACAAGTAAAGAATACACACAGAGTACAAGTGAACTGAAATGTGAAATTATTCATATTCATAAACATTATAAAAGATATATAAACAGTCATTAAGATGCATGTTTTACATTGTCAGGTACCTTTAGGCTAATGCCAAAATACATTAATATGGGAATTTAGACTTTGTGAGAACTTGAAAATTCAGTTTCTATTGAGATTAAATTCACTGTCATCTCTGATTGAGCAAAATCTCAGTATAGGGTTTGTTGGCCAGGTATATTAAGGCACAGAGGAAATAGGAAAGTCCTGTAAAAATAGCAGACCTGCCAACTTGCCAAGTTAGATGCCTACATTTAGTCTTCTATAGCACCAGGTTGGTTTCCAGAAATACCAGCAGTGGTAAACATCACACACTCCATTTGTTAAAAAGGCTGACTTGAGGATTCACAACCCTCCAAAGAAACATAAACACTTCTGAGTGAGAAAAACCAAAACACAGTGGAGAAAAAGGGTAGTAAAAAAAAAAAAAATAGCTTTCCACAGCAAATCACATCCTAATATTTTCTAAAACTCCAGAGATCCTAAAAATGTGAGGGGAAGGATCTGTTGAGTTCTGCAGCACAGTATGTTTACTCAGCACCAGCCACAGTCATACTAAAAATAAGTCTTAAGAATGTAAGACCTGATCATGCTCTTATCAGAATTAACCTCACTGAGTAACCTCTCCTGCTTTAAATAATCACTATTGAGCTTTTACAAACTTCAGCAGCTCCTCTATACTTTGGCCAACCTCAAAAATAAAAGTTGGCCTACAAGTGCCCTGAATCCAGATGAAATCTCTTTTAAGAAAACAAGCAGAACAAATACTGGCACCATTTCTCGAGAAGAAAAAGAGTTTTATGGATTCTTGAACAGATCAGCTGTAATGACACGTTTGAAGTGAGCATATAAATGGTACTGCAAGATGCCAAACACTCATTTCCACCAAAACCAAGGCATGACTATGAATAAACAACTTGACAAGAACTAGCTTTTATTTTAAGTGTCTTTTTATGTCATGGTTGATATTTTTGTGTGATACGCAGTGGGGAGAATTCAGCTTTATGTACAAACATGTGGTGAGAGTCAGTATTCCAGAAGAAACCTGGAACACACCTTTCCAGTTGTCCCCTGTACCAAACTTTGCCTTTGAATTTTTCATGTGAACTCAGAAATTCTGAAACCCAAAGCATCCATATATGGGATGAATAGGTAGATTTTACAGAAGATATGCCAAGGAGAACCCAGCATGATTGGTTTCTACATCCACACTGACTGGAGCTACATATCCCCCCAAACCAATATTTATGACAGCTAGTCAGACAAAAACACGTACTCAGAAGCTTTTTTTGCCTTTTTTTTTTTTTTTTTTTTGTGGCGACCTTTATAATTTCTCCCAATTCTTTTTGCTCTCTGCTTGTCTTCTGAGGGAATTTTACGCTCCAACTGATCAGTTTGAAGTCAGCAAGATTCCAAGCCATTTGCCCTTCGGAGGATTGTGCACAAATCCAACCCTGAGGAGCACTGGCTCCAGCTGCAGAGCCCCAGCCTGTGCCAGTATCTCCCAACACACAGCTCTGCTCTCCTGCAGGCTTCACTCTACCAAGACTTTTGTCAGTGAGCTCTGTTTTCAATCAGGACCAACCTTTCCTCCACAGACAAGGCAACTCCAGGGTCTCTGACCTTTGATAAAGAAATTGCTGCTCAGGATATTATAAAAAATTTTGCCAGCAGACCTTTTAGTCCTAATGCATTTCCCTTCAGAGCACATAGAAGCATATTCACTCTGAATGCAACAACAAGACATTTAAAAAATGAAAACCCATGTTCCTACGTTCCTACCAGCAACTCAGCTGTAAGTCTTATGAAACAAATTTAGAAGCAGGCTGTGCCACCAGAAAAAAAAAAAAAAAAAAATCTTCTGGAAGTGTCACTAGAGACTTGTTTCATTTCTGATCACTACAAGAATATGTCAGTTCAAAACTTAACCTTAAAAACTCTTTGCAAAAATTTTTCTCAGCTCATGTGAGGATGCAGATGAAAGCCTGATTATACAAAGAACCCAGTGTGCATTCTGTCACATATTTCAAATAGTAGGAGATTCCTTCTTTCCTGTCCTCACAGGAAGCTATTCAATTCCCTATAAAGCCTTAAATCAGTTTCAACAAAAGACTTTGACAGCAACAAGAGAGGATGTCAACATGAGTTACGTTAAATTGGTCAAAAGTAGGTGCTTGTAGATATTTCTTCTATTGTGAAAAAGATATAAAAAGTTAAAGGGGGAATAACTCAAGGAGGAGAGGGGAACATGTTCTGACATCTTCTATGACAGACATCTTGTGTAACTTGCCCGAGTGGCAGTGGTTATAAAACAGTGTTGTTGATTGGGAAGGCCAGAAGCAGGAGGAGACCTGCTGCCTTAAATGCCTCATTCCAATGCACCCATGAAGAAAACATTGTTTGCAATGTTCCCTCCTACCCTGTTTGTACCATACAATCATGCAGAAATCAGAGAGCCCTGTACATTTTCCAAAAGGTGGAGGAAGACCACCCAGGCTGATAGAGCATCTCTTGCACAGCAGGGCACTGCTGCCCAGCCTGCCTCTCCCAAAACATGCCATGGTGAATTTTCCCCTCACACCTCACTCTTCCAGGTATTTTCTCCCCAGTCCAGCAGTCTGCTGCTTTTACAAGCATATCCATGTATGGTTCTCCCAATGTCTTCTCACAGACCCCACAGAGGGAGCTACCAGAGGGATCTGCAGGCTACAGGCTGAAAATCACTGATCTAGATTTGGTACTTGTGGCTCCTGGCTACCCCTCTCTGACCATCTTAAAATTACACTGCTGTTTATCTTAATTTCTTTCTGCTTAGCTTCTATTCCATTGTATATTTAACTGACAGCTTTCTTTAAAAATTATGTTAAGGTATTTCATCTGGAAACAACTGTCTTAAAGTCACTTTGAAACACCTTCTGGTGGAATCCAGCTTACTCAGCTGGTTTCTACGCTCATGTAAGATATTAATAAATGGGAAAAATTAAAGACTTGCTGGATAAAAGACACTGTGGGCTAACTGAATAGTTGCCATACACAACTTAGATGAAAGAAGTTTTTTTTAGCCAGAGGGGATAGCTTCATGATTAAATCTGCAGTCTGAAATACACAGTGTCCTGGGACATCACAATGTATGTTGGAAAAGGTCAAAAGTTTGATTGAACAAAGTGATTTACACGCAGTTGATTCTGCAGGAAATTTCAAAGCTAATGTTCCATAATTAAGAGTCAACGACAATTTTAATAAAAGCAAACACGGTCTCTGTGACCTTGGAAGGAATGTTTTTCCTTCCCCTTGCCCTTCAGTGTGGTACTTCTTGATTATCTCCCACATCTGGGAAAATCTATTCTTTGAGTCTGAAGGAAGAGAGCACACATCAAGGCTGACCCAAAACACCAGAGGCTGCGAGACCAAGACCAGCACAAAGGGTGTGGGATCACTCCTAGTTAGTTCTTCCTTGCCCTACTTCCCCAGTACCTGGCCACAGCCAGCCTTCCTACCCCATACCTGTGGGAACCATCCTCACCTGCTGCCCCTCCCTTTTCCTCTGTCACACTCAGGGACTCAGGTGACTGGGACTTGCCTCTCCCAGGGAGCAGGGACAAGCAGAGCTGCTGCTGCTTCTCACTGCTGTGCAAGAGCTGGGGACAGCAGTGAGGTGTCCCCTCAGTTTCACATCTTAAGGCTGAAGAAAGCCACTCCTCTTGGCCTCTTCTGAGATGTAATGAAGAATCGAAGCCAGTGCATTCCTTTACTCACTTCAAGCAAGAGTGTAGCTTCAGGTGTGGTAGGGAAAGCAAAGGGTTTGACTCAGTTGAATACATTGCAGAGCTGAACAACTCTACTAAAAAAAACAGTTCAGCAGAGAAAACAATCCAGTGAATTAGTTTCTGACTTTATTTAGCTCAATTTTGCATCACACATCTGTTAAGAATTACTCTTAAAATATAAAGTTTAATTCTTCAGAAACACAAAAATCTTGGCTTTGGCACCACCGAGAACCTTTCCCTTTGGACCACATCCCATCTCTGGGCAGGCACCCCTCTCTGGCAGGTACAGAAATGCTTTGGGGTCTGCATTTTGCCCACTGCACGGCCCTGAGAGTGACCACCCTCCACAGCTCACCCAGGAAATCAGGGACAGGATGATCCTGCTCCTTCCCCCAGGACAACCTCTAATTTTGGGTGGTATTTGGCTGACCTGGAAGTGAGGAGCTGCCCAGGTAGTTTAAGCCCCTCTCAAATGGCAGCAGGTCACTCTCAGCAGATGACTCCCTGTTCACCTAAGCACCGGCAACTGAGCAACACTGCATTTCCATGGCCAGAAAGCCATCAAAAGATCAACAAATCAACACCAACAAATGCAGGAGCAGCAGCTTCCCCACTCCTCCTCCTGAGAAATTACCTGATGAGGCTACTGCTTGGAATTAAGTGATAAATTTTCATTCATTTACTCTTGATTTTCTCCCAAAGCCATCTATAGGGAAAGATGAATGTTGCTGCTACTGACTGAAATCAAAACCACAATAGACAAAACAATCCATCAGAAAAATTAAGGGCTGTGTTTTGTTATCACCACAAGCCTGCCTCTGACAAGCAGCACAAAAGAGAATTACAAGCTCTGAAACAAACCTATTAACCAGAGCTATGTAAACCTGAAGGATTTTATCAGACGTATTTCTGTCAAAATAAAAGGGTAGGATTTGCTGACAGTAACAAGGTGGGATTGCTAATACTAATATACATCAATTAGATGTACAGCAACAGGTTTACTTGACTTAAAATTAATTTAAAAAACCCCATTCCCTCACAAAACCCAATAATGTATAACACAGTAGAACTGTAAATGGACTGAAATTTCTTTCTCCTTAGGAGTACCTCCCTTCTGAATGAAATGCTCTCACTAAATTACTCCTTTTACCTGGCTCTTAGTAGGGTGTGAAATGTAATTGCACGTTTTGAGCACCTGCTTTTGAAATCACCCCCTCCCCTCTTTTACCTGCAGTTAGAAAATCCTTGCAGTTGTGGGGTTCAGAGTTCTTTCTCACTTCCAAGTCTACAAGGTTCGTAACACAAGAGGACAGGATCCTAAAGAACCTTGTTGAACTGGGGTATTAGTGTCTTAACCAGGATTATTTAATCAAAACATTCAGAATAGGTACAATTTTGATTTCTGCCCCTTCAGCCATGTTCAGCAAGGCAATAAAGCTCCTCCTTGCTGAACTCCAGAACAAGCTGTGCAGTTTCACAAGCACTATTGTTCTGCACACCACTATTTGCAACATCCACTTATTGTTACTGGATATTACAAAAAAAAAAAAAATCCACTGGAAGACAGATAAATGGCAAACAGATCTGGGTCATTAGTTTTTGGGGTAGGAGGAAAGGAAAATACCAAAGTTTTGTCCTCAGTCACCTGCACAAGGTACCACCCACCCATCACCACTGGGATTCTTGAGAAGATAGCATGTATTCAGTACAGGAAGTCCATTCTCAATTTTGAAGCCAAATCACTGCTTTTTAGTGACAGGTGATATATATGAAAGTGAAAAATTTTTACATTATAGGAAAGAAAGATAATGGGGCAAATCTGTGTTTTATATTTTCACCTACTTTATGAAATCATCATCTCTCTCATGTAGACTTTCAGCAAAGAGAAATGAGGGGAAGTGCACCCCCACTGTTCCATGGTTTTATTTTCAGGGCTTATTTAATCAGTTAAAGGTTGGCTTTTAACATCATTAAGGAGTGCAAAGGCCAAGAGTGAACACAAAGTTTTCACTTTTATACTTACCAGTCAGCCACAAGGGACTATTCTACCCAGAGGCTGCCATCGTACCTAAGTAAGAGGGTTTTTCTACACTAAGTAGCAAATACCCTACTTTGCAATTGCTTGCTCCCCTTCACTACTTAAAGGCAAAGAAACCTTCAACCATCCCAGAGAAATGGAAGACTAAGGGATGAAATAACTGGACACTTAGCCTGACTCTCCTCACCCATCCTCTGTGCTGCAATTATTGTCCACAATAGCTAGAGACTCGGCCAAATTTATCATGGTTTTGTCTTTTGTGCTCCTCCTTTACCACTTGCCACTGTTGGGATTAAAGGAGCAAAAGCCTTTGAGGTACAAATTACTTCTGAGCCAACCAGCCTGGGTGATGGAGGAATAATGTGACCTACACATTTTGTCCCTCAAAAACACGCACTCCACAGACTGAGCTCATGAATTCCACTTTCCTTGGCTCAAGGCCTGGAAACTCGAGTCTTTACCAAATGCCAGACCTCCCACTGAGGGCAAAATTAACCTCAGTTTACAGGTCAGAGCACTCTGATATCCTTGTATTTCACTAAATATTGCTTCAAGGATATGAGGAGAATGAGGTTGTCTGAGTAGAGGCACCTGAGACCATTTGGTAGGTTTTTAAAATCTGAAAGGTTGTTTGGTTTAGGCTTTCTTTTTTATACAACTCTAATGGGGATTATGCAATCTAACAACTGTCCCTCTTCCACTTATCATTGCAACCTCCTCACCAGCCACAGACAGTCCCTAACCCAGCATTTCACTGCAGTTTAGAATTAACAAATTCATTTACATCTTCCTCATGACAAAGGGAACTGCTGTAAGATTAATAATGCAGTGGTCACAAGGATTTGTAAAGCTCTCTGCTACACCCTGCCTCTACAGGAAAAGCTAAAATTGCAGTTTAATTCAACAATCAATGGAATCAATACCTTTGGCTTTAAATGGCTCACTAGCATGTCTCATATGACTTTTAGGACTCAATCACTTCTAGGTTCACATCATCTTTCCTCTTCATGGTTTCCACACCTTCCTGTTTCTTTGTGCTGCATCTTTACCCCTTCTCCCCATCATTCCTCATGTGCTTGTAGAACCCACTCTCAAGAAGACTAGCCAGCTGGCAGCAACCAAGAGCATTTTTACAGTTTAGCTATGCTAATTGAATACCAGCTAGTTAATAGTTAGTAAAAAACCCAGCTAGTACTGGAAAGAATAAACTACTCTACATCCTTGAAACTTTTATAAACTAAAAGAGAACAAATCCAGCACAACCACTTCCATAAAAGAAAAAAAAAAGCAAACCAGTCATCCTTACTAAAAAAACAGTTATTCAAACTTTTTACAAAGGTAAACAATGCAAGCCTCTGCTTCCCTGCAGTCATTCCAATTTTTCTTTACTAATTGCTTCAGAAGAGCAGTTCACATTGTGTGGTCAGGCAGAGAAAAACGTAATTAAAGTTACACAGAGATTGTCTAACTTGTTAGTATCCCAAGCCAAAAAGGGCAGAATGTACACTGCACTTTTGAGAATGAGCATAAAAGGACATAGATTGGTTTAATGTTTGCCCTAATTTACAAAGAAAAAAATAAATACAGTTTTTCTTCCATTTAAAAAAGTTGTTTTCAATGGAAAAGCTGCATTCTGTATACAGGCCAACCCACCCTTACCTCTAAACTAGCAACACACATTCTTTCATGCTTGCCTAGCCATGAGACACATGAACTATACTGAAAAAAATCTACACTGGTTTGCAAAGCTTACCTAACAATACAGGACAATGTCAAAGGATAGTCAATTGAAAAATCCAACTGTAACTGACTTCAGGAAAACAAAAATAACTCAAAAGTTTTTGCAGAGAGCCAAGAGGTCATGTCAGTGAGTTAACACCCACACTTGCCAAGCTCTGCAAACTTTGATAAATGCCTTATTTTCTTAATCTACATTTTTATGAAGATTTCACAAGAAGAAAGAGGGGAATGAGATCCATCTTACCCTGTAAATTGTGCATACACATAGAAGGACATACTACAGAAACAGCAAATAGCAGCAAGAGACTGATGCAGCAACCCGGCCTGTCCAACAGGTTTTAGGGAATAGAGTTTGCTCAGGAACTAGACCAAATAACACCACGCTCCTGGGCTCTCCAGGGAACAACTAAGGGGAGGAGGGCTTTTCACCTGCATTGATCAAAGCAGTGGTGGTGCTGAGCTGCTAGTTTGGAAAAAGCACAATCAGATGGGTGATAACATAAGAGTCTGGATAAAAACCAGCTGACCATGTCACAGACCCAACCAGAGTGCTCATGAGAGAACACAGCAATTATTACCATTAATTACTGTATTCTGAAAGTGGAAATGCAGTTTTAACTTCACCTAAATAGGTACCACATCACCTAATTATATCCTGATCAGCCACTGCATTTATAACATAAAGCTTCAAATCATTATTCTGCCAAATAAGAGGTAAGGGCAGAATGCTGGAGATATCCCCAGTATGGAAATGGAATTCAATAAACAGCCATTTTGGCTGTCTCTGACCTCCTACATGGAGATGAAACATTCCACATGCCACAAATAGACTGAGACAACTCAAATTAATTAAAAAAAAAACCCAAAAGAAAAAAAGGTGTTTCTTCTGAGTCCATCCTCCCATTCTGCAGTGCAAGCAGGAGCACTGTGACAGATTTATTAGTTACTCCCAATCACTGCTTTCTGCTTAAATTTGAAATAAATATTCTGGGCCATACTGAAAGCCTGAGTCATCATCACTTGCAGATCCACTGCCCACAAACAAGTCCATGTTCTACACACCCATCAAAAATTGGACAGGTACCACAGGCAAACATTCACACCTAACTCCAAGTCTATGCTGTGCTGACCCATATGTAGTCAAATTTTCAACATAACAGCTACAAATGATTTTGGAAAACTAATAGCTATGTTTATGAGAGTCATAAAAGGTTTTGTAATACACAGTGTTGACCACAGCCAGTGTTTTAACTTTTCTACTCTCAAACACACAATGGTGCCCTTGCCAACATTTTTTTTTTAAATCTTCTTTTAAAAATACTACAGGACTATAAAGAATGCTCCATGTTTGGGCTAATTGAAATTGCTTTACATAACCTTCTTTACATCACAGGAAAACCCCAAAGAACTAAGGGAAAAAAAATCACATAAGCAATAAGCACCCAGTCAAATAAACTAGGAAAGATAATTTAAAAGTGAGAAAACCTTACTTGCAGAAGTAAAGTTATTAAACTGCTGAGATATAAAAAGCACAAACATTTATACAGACCATAATATGGATGGAAATAAGCTCTTTACACTTCTTTGTTTTCTTAACATATTTTAAGTGCCACATCTAGTCAGGAGATTTCTAAATAACTCAACTAAAATTATATTGTTGCAGTTGACTTCTCCACTTCTCATTTATTCAGGGCAGTTGCTACTGGAGTTTTGCACAAAGTCCAGTCAGAGACACTCCAACCACCCTTAGAAATGACAGACATCCCTCATACAGTCAGCAGAACTTGGTCAGCATAGTTCTGTACACACAAACATCAACATATTTAATTAATAAATTATAAAACTTACTTTTCTGTATCTGAGGATTGTTTCCAGCCTCCTTGGAGATCCCGTGTGGTATCTTTCCCAATATTATTTAAGATGGCATCATCTTTATTTACAGAATCCTCTTTTTTTCTGGCTGTAGGCTCTTCAGTTTTTGGGTGCTTTGGCTGCATGTCCTTTGGAAAGGTATTTGTGCTCTGTAAATCCTTTTCACATCTGTTGGGTTCATCTTGGAAGGTAGAGGGTTTAGATTCTACCAAAGAAGATTTTGTTGCAATATTAAATAAGCTTCCAAGGAAATGAAAAAAGCCTTCTCGGGGTTGCTTGTCTTTATCTGATGTTTTGATTCCAGGAGTCAAACTAGGAAGGCTATTAGCCTTTTTCAGCTCCTCCTGGATTTCAGACTTGCTAAGTTCTTCTGTGGAATGGTTCTTCTCTTCATTATGACAAGCCTAAGACAAATACAAAAAGCACATAAAGTCAGTGGTTCTTGTCATTTTCACACATTCCCAAATTCCTTGATTTTAATTTGTGCCTGTGCATTCTATTCCTTTCAGGAGATCTGTCATTTAAAAAGGTTAAACCCCACTGCTTGCTGTCTTCTCTTTTTGTTCCAAAGAGGTCCTTATTCCACAAAAAGTAAAAAAGACTACTAACACAGTCTAGAATATTCCCAAAGCAGATGCAGTGGGAAAAAATACAGGACAGATGGCAACAATTACTTCAACTGGCATAAAAAACATGGGGAAGAAGCAAGGAATAGTTATTTCACACTTCAGACCAATCTCCTCAGAAAGCACAGCTTCATAAACAAACCTCCATGTGCTTGTGAGAACAGTTTTCAGCTTGCAAATCTAGGCAAGAACACCACAGCCACACACAAACACACCACAGCCTGCTGCACTTCTGAAAAACTGAGGAGAATCAAGGACAGGATTGGGATAAAACAAACTCAACTCACATCCCAGAGGTAAATCCTACATATTATCCTTAGCAACCTGATGTTGAACCCTCTGGCCAGCCCTCCTTCAACTGCACAGCTGTTTCCAAATGGATTGTTTTGTCTCCCACAGTCTCCAGCACTCAAATTGCCTGTTTTTCCACACAGCCAAAATCTTACAGAGCACCACTCCTGCACCTCTGACCTCCTGAACTGCCTATCAGCCCTATCAGTGACCTAAAATGAATGAGCACCAAGGCAGGGCTTCACCTCATTCAAGCCACATGTTCATTTCTTCCCTCAACTCAGCTGAGCATCTACACCCAGAGGCAAGGCAAACTCTATTCCTCACCACTTTATGCCCTTGAATTTTCCCCGTGTCAGCTCCTCTCAGAGATCCAAGGACTGCTGTCCAAGCTCGTGTTACTTCTGTCAAGACCATCTGCCCAAAAGGATGATGCAACTTCACTGAAAGGCTTCACAAACACCACATGTAACCATATTTTCAGCTTCACAGTCTGCAAATGGTTTTTTTTCCCCCCGTACTAAAATTTTCTGGGAAGCACCTCCCCCCGTCCCCACCCTTTGTAGTGGGTGCCATAGGCTACTGCTGCATATTTTATCTTTACAGTTCAACCCTTGTAATTTCAGTTCCTGATTCAACCGAGTTTATTAACACAGATTAAAGTTACCCCTGCTTTACTCAGATGAAATCTATCCTGCTCAACAGGAGTGGGAAAGAACATGAACAAAAAGTCCTATGCAAATTTTAGCTGTGTCAACAATACATTTGGATAAGAGTAATTGTTTCAAATTGGGCAACACCTACCCATTCAATCTACACAGAAAGCTACTATTTCCACTTAGGGTGACCAATCCTATTTTCACTTGAAGTAATCTTAAGTAAGCCAGCAGTCTTATTTGTTAATAGGCCATCTAGGATCATGTTAACGATGCAAAAAGTGTTTTAATGAACGCAGCTTCATCCTTGGGGAACAAGAATTTCTTAAGATCTTTCAAGATATATTTAGTGATACTGGAGCAGTGGTCTTTAAACTTCAAGCAATGCTTTTTCACCCTTTAAATACAGAGCAGATGCAACTGCTTCATATTAAGAGATGCATGTGTTGAAAATGGAATTGTTTATGTGAGGATAGAAATTGAACAGCACTAATTTATCCCTGAGAAATCCATACAACCTCCATTCTCTTTGTACAGGCAAGACACTTGGACAACCACACTGAACTTCTAAGTAAACTATTAAAAGTGGGCTAAGTCAAACTCTGGCTTTTTTTCATCCCACCTGTGACAAACCCCACCTGCTCCCCCATATACTGCACTGATCAACAGCTGATGCATCACAAAGGGATGTAGTCACCCCAGTGGGATCAGAGATTTACCACTTTACATGTCAACTCTACCCAAACCCACCCCTGGAAATGAAGATGCCAACAGTGCAGCTTGCAGATGTGCCACAGCTCTGGCTGCTATCTTCAGTATTAGACAAGTAACACCAGAGCCTGGAATGAATCTCTTGAATAATTAACCTTAGCTCATAGGAACTGGGTACTTTGCATAAGGAAACAAAAAACAGAAACAAGAAAATAAAATAATTTCCAGAATTTGATGAGCGAATGATTCACCGTGTCAGCTTCAAAGTTCTACTGCCATAGAACTTTTCTTCCTTCACTTTGACTAACACCTCAGCATTCTTCAATATCAGATTTTAATTCAACTTTAAGTGAAGGAGGGCATTTTTTCTGTAGTTTTGTGATTTGTACCATTCACACAGATTTGTCTAATCTAAAAGAGTACCTCAGTGCAGGAAATGCACACAAATCCTAGTCTTTTCTCTGCACAACCCTTTTAAGCCAGAAACATTTATATTAACTATTAAAACATCTATGAAATTATCAACGAAATGCATTAACTATAAAAGAAATTGTTACATTAAAAATTTGACAACTGTTTAGTCCTATAAGTGGTTTTATTTGTTGTTGTTTTGTTTGGTGGTTTTTGCCCATTTTTTAAAACCATTTGTATTCAGAAACTAGTGGAGGGTTTGGGGTTTTTTTTCTATTATGAGCTGAGACATCAAATACAGTTAAATCTCTACATGTGAAAGTCTTCTCCTAGCAGCTCTGAGACATAACACTTGTAAAGACTGTGCTGCTTATTTGTGAGCATAATTTATGCCCTGCTTGAAAAGCTGTTTTGTAGTCTCTGCTTCCAGAAACAGAAATCTATTTAGACTTGCCTTCCTCTTTAATCTTCCTGTCTTTACTTAACTTTTGGTAAATCAAAAGAACAGGAAGTTTTAATATGAAAGGGTCCTTCCATACCTTTAACCATAAATAGCGTCTTGCATGAAAAAAGCCACAGAGAACATTTACACCGTGCTTATTTGAAGATATATGTGGATATTAAATCCTAACACAGAAACTATGCAAATCCTTCTTTCTTCCCTTCAATATAATCAATCCTACTCTCCATATATTCTCCCTCCTGCTCCACTTTGCCATAACAGACAGCTTGAGCTATTGGTATTTCATCATTTGCACACAAAATCTCAATTCAAAGTCTGAGGCACTGTTTAGGCATTATACAAACAGCACTGTTCCTGAAGTCTGTATTTTGAGATGGTGCCATATCCAAATTACTGAGACGAAAGCACATGATTTTACTTTACCAAAGCCAGTAAGCCTCCAGCACAGCAGCAGCCTTCAGGCACCAAGTGCCTGATGAACACGCAGCACGGTGGCAATTCCACGAGACAGTATCACAGAAACTTCCACTTATCACTCCCCATGCCTCTCCCCCAGTCTGTCTCTGACAGAGGCCCCCAGGGAACATTCAGGGGAAAAAAAAAAAAGGTAAGAGTGTAGGGTATTATATAAAGTAATCCCTTCCATGGTACATCCCACCAGTTTTCCACAGTCAGGGTCTCTAGCTGACCTTGATGGAGTATTTGATTCTGTGTCACAATTAAGCTCGAGCAGTTTGATATTCCCAACACTGAAGGAATACCAGTGACTCTTCTTTTACCTACACTTCATGTCATCAAAGAAAAATAAATTTTAAAAGTCCTCTTACAGTGTCACAGCAGTCTGAATAGTTTCTCAGGCTCACCAAGAAAACAGCACTTTCTAGATGGAGACCTACCTGCCAGATCACCTTTGAGATCCTTGCTGATGCAAGGAAAAAAAAATTCCTGCTGCAGTGCTGTCTTTCTGCTCCTCCTGCAATGAACTGTCATCAGTCTTCCCTTGCCTCCCCTTTCCCACTCTCTGTGAGCTTTCCTGCTTGTGACATGCTTCATGAAGCTTTAATTAGCTTTTAGTCCTTTGGCAACTCACTCCTGCGAGTTTCACTGGGCAAGCCCTGGGTAACCTGGCCTGACCTTGCAGCTGAACTGCGGCTGGACTGGATGACATTCTGGGGTCCCTTCAACTCGAATTATCCTATGGGCCTGTGCCCTCACAGGCAAGGAGGCTGGTGTGGCAGAGTGTGAAACCAGACTGTGACTCCAACCAGGCGACCGAGGGGACTGCGGCGATAAGCGACGCTGTGCCTGGGCACCGTGCTCCCACTTTGCTGCACAGAAGCCTGGCAGCTGGGGCTCAGGAGACAAGCCCACGATGCCACGTCTCAGGCAGGATTCTCATCCCAGCTGGTTTATTCAGCAGCAGCCGAGGTGTGTTTTCCAGGCTGTAATCCACTCCTGGCTGCAGCACAGACACCCGCCCTCGGCCTAATTGCGCCTTGGTAGGCGGGCCCAGGGCTCGCCACCGGTGTGAACAATGCCCCGAGGTGGCACAACAGCACCCTGAGGTGGGAGTGCTTCCACGGGTTTGCCTCAGTTTCCCTCACCTCCTGCACCAGCAGGGAACAGCCTGTAACCCTTGTAACCACGCTTGTAAAGCACCTTTTCTCAGCGGCTGAGTAGCTGAAGTCTGAATCGCCGGAGGTTCTCACTCAGCCAGGGCTATGCGCGTCTGCCAGAAACACAACCTCTTTTATTGGCCTAACGAGCGAAATCAAAACATTAACAGCATTAAACACACTGATCTCCCTGAACAAAGCTTTAGCTTCCAGTCACAACTGCCAGACATTTCGGATCTCCCTCCCCAGGAACGGCTGCTCATTACCAAGCAGGAGCTGCAGACAGCGGCGCAGGGACCTCTTGGGCCGCCTGTCCTGCGGCACCGGGAGCTGCTGCTGGAGAACATCCATCCTGCCTCCTGCACGGACACACGGCCACCACCTCACCCCTCCTGCACTTCATGTCATCAGTCAAAGAAAAAGAAATTTTAAAAGTCCTCTTACAGTGTCACAGCAGTCTGAATAGTTTCTCAGGCCTGCCATCAGAAATTTAGGATCATCGCTAATTCACCCCAGGGACTTCCAACAAGTCATTTAACCCCAACATCCCGATTTACTCATCTGGGAAAGGGTCACAGCACTACTCCTGAATTTCTGTTTGCTGGCATTTAAAAAGCATTTAACAGCTTCAGGCTGAAGTGCTGGGTGCACAAAGTAGCACATCTAGGCATTGCCACCTATAGCACAGGAAAATTAATCTTGTTCCTAGCCTTAGCTTTGACCTTTCAACACAACTGAGATGGCTGCATTTCATTTAACAATTATGAGCATCTCATTCAGTTTGAACACTGACACAGTATATAAATTCTGTGTGCTAAGCAAAATCCACAGTGATATAGCTGGGGCTGGTGGTGTGCTACTTCATCCCCACAGTGAGTCACTAATGCAGGTTTTTCAGCAGATTTCCTTTCTCTGGGAGGTTAAAGCATCTTTGGTGTCATCTCCCACTTTTTTTTTTTTTTTTTTTCAGTGAGTGAGACACACTGAGGTGCCTTAAATCCACATGTGAAATAAGTTTTTCAAGTACTGTGAGGAAAATCTTTTAGGCTTTCACAACCAACAGGAGGCAACACATATGGAAACCTAATGAAAAACTATTGGACATAGTGAGACATAGATTAAGAATAAGACTTGTCTAAGGAAATTAGAATAGCATTAAGAAAAACTCAGGCAAAAGTACTATCAGACAGTGAAATGCACAGTAAGAACCCCTATAAGTCTACTATTGTTAGTGTTCATGAGAAAAGATGGATTGAAAAAACACACGGTTAAAGTGGGTTTTTACTATTTAAGCCAGTAATTACAATGGTGATGTAGAGATGTAAGGGAGGTCCACCATTGTAAAAAGCTATTTAGTCTTTACTAAAATGTGCCTTTTAACTAATGAGAAAAATCAAAAAAAACCCAAACAAGCAAAGAGTGACTTGGGGTTTTGGGGGAATTTAAGTTAAAGATGAACTCAGTACCTCCACAAATACCCAATTAAGCTGAATATTTTGGCTTTTTAATACTGTGAAGTTTTCCTTCCACATCCTCATTTCTCTGCTTGGTTTGACATGAAAAAAATCAGGTCATGGCAACCCCGGAAGACAAGAGTAACTAGAAAACTAATGAAATCATGGCATCTTCATAATCAGGAGTAAAAGTTAAACAACAGGAAGAGACTTTTAGTTAAACTGCATCAGTTTTGCATTTTTAAAAATAAACCTATTTAAAGTCAATGACTATTTAACATTTGGAAAAACAACTGCATCTGTTCAAAGTTCAGCACTGGGACTTTAAAAATTTGTTTATCCATTTGAATTCTTGGAACAGCAAGGAGTCATCAATGTATATTTAATTTGTCAGATGAGAAAATAAAAGATGAAACAAACATTCTCTGAAACTCTATAGTATTCTCCTAAAATCTCAGGAAGTATCCAGAGATACATTCCCTGACAAGAACAACAGATAAAGTGGTAAGGGTGAGCCAAATGAAAAGGTAGAAAAAAGGTGGTACAATTTGAAATAAAGTTTCTGCTAGGTCACCTTCACAGGGAATTTTAATCTCAGTGAAAGTCTCTAGAATGACAAAATTAACTTTTTAATTTAAAAGTTTCTCTTCACACTATTTGCAGAGCTACTCAAAAATTTTCCCTTTTGAATTTTCTCATTAAATTATTTTAAAGCTCTGATCGAAGATTAAAAACTGGTATTCACTTCTGAGTAGGCAACCATCACCTCATTACTACAAGGGCTACTGTGGAGCCAGAGAGAACAGAATTCAATTGTCTGTCTTCTCTTCTTTCCCCAAAAGTCTTCCAGTACTACACTTTTGTTGACTTTTAATGGACACAAACATAGAACAATTTCTGTTCTCTTTTATTTGACAATTTCTTGAAGCCTGGGGGGGGGAAAAAAAGTAGTGAAATTTACCTTTTCAATGGAGAAGGTGACAGTGCACTGGAAATGGGACGAGACAGTGTGATTTCCACCTGCACTTACATTCTATTGGCAGATAATAGTGCCTGGCACCACATTTCTGCTTCATCTGTCTGCTGGTTTTCTGAGCTAAACAGACCAAGGTTTAAGCTTTTTTTTTTTTTTTTTTCCCTGAAACAAAATTCCCTGCTCATGATCCCTTCCTTGAAGAATTGAAGTAGTAGAGAAAGAAGCAAATTTCAAGATCATTCTTTCTAAAAATCTTCAGCATGACAATGGAATTTACCAGAAATTTAGACGGCATGATTTTGAAATATCTTCCTCAACACATACAGCTGTTAACACCAACCATCACTTTAACAAAGTGTCCTGGGAAACCAAAAGGTACCACAGATAAAATTCCATTTCAACAAAAGTCTACATCATGGCCAAAGAGAAAAGATCTGCTTTCAGCTTTCACAAGAGAAATCTCGGTTGTACAAACTCCAAAACCATTCTTGTTTTATCTTCCATTTGTTGCTGTGGGCAGCAGCAGCAACAGTTTTTAAAAGTAACCTCCAGGTTTCTCAAAAATTCATGGTTGGCAGCAGTAGTCCATCTCCCTTGACTCCCAAAAGACAAAGCATCCCTCTCTAATTGATTTCTAATTATTAAGTCAGGAATTTAGCAGGAATTCACAGACAGCCTGAGCAAACTTTTCTCAGATAATTAGTGATGAAATTTAAAGTGCTGAAATTTTTGAAATCAAATCAATATAAAATAAAACCATGACAATATAAATCCCCACCCTATGCTATATAGAAAACAGTATGTAATTACCTAAGACTCTAGGTTTAATTTTGATTTCTAACTTTTTTGTAAAACTTAAAACTATAGTCAGAATGAGGGGCATTCAGTAAGAATAGCAATCTATATTCAGCAAGTCCATGGGACTTCTAAAAAAAAAATTTGTAAATTGGCACACCGGATGAAAAATTTTGTGACAGAGAATTACAGCACAAATTAGGCTGAAAGGAATATGGCTGGGGAGGTCATGCAGTCTGTGCTCCTGCACAAAGCAGCTCTGGTTCATCCAGCTTTGTTTTGAGTATTCTCAAGCATAAAGATTCTGCAACTCACTTGGGCAAACTGTTCCAGTATGTGACCACTTTTATACTAAAGGGCAGAAAAAAAAAAAAAGAAAACTCATATAGGTGACTGGAATTTCCCATGTTCCAACTTGTACCCGTTGCAACTCCAAAAAGAAGCTGGCTCCATCTTATCACATAATTGCAGTCCTTGCCATCAAAATTTAATACCATGTCTCCTGCTTAAATACAGCTATCTTTATGTTACCTTGAAATGAAATTCGTGTGAGAAAGCAGAGCTACAGAATAATCTCTTCTCCATTTTCACAGTGTACAGGAGTACTTGTCAGAGGACAATCAGCTACAGGTTTAATTTGCAGCACAGAAGCTCTAGATGGCATGTTAAGAAAAAGGCTTTTTAATTACAAGGTCTATGAAATTGGTAGAACAGTTGTCTGATGAGGTTGGAGAGATCTTAAGAGATCTCCATCCCTGGAGGTCTTTGAGAACAAGTCAGACAAACTTTTATCAGGTATGACATAGATGCAGAGATCTCACCTTGGGGCACAGGAACAGACTTGATAATCTCTGCTGTACTTTCTGCCCCTGAGTTTTCTGTGAAGGCTGAGACTGTCTCAGGTTAATTCAGGCCTGAGCCTATGGGCCAAATGACAGAACACCTGATGCCACTGAAATACAGTAATCTAAATTATACATTTGGTATATCAAACTTGCACTTACTTTTTGGAACTTTTGGGTTTGCCTGACAGAGCCCAGACATGGTGGTTCCTGTGCTGAGATACTTAAAAATCCCTTCCTAATGGGTTATGGAAGAATTTGCTATTTTCTCCATGCACTGCTCTACAGGAAGGGTATCCAGGGACCACACTTTTTCAGGGAGCACTGTTGCAATATTCCCTTTGAAAACAAAGTCCCTGTAGCACTAAAAGTGAGGTTAATGATATACTAAGGTGTACTGGACACTATGTAGTGCAGATACTCAGTACACCAAACATGAAGTTCAAGAGCTGTTTACATCCACACAACCATCTGTTCAACAATCACGCCACTCAAACGGAGCATTTACCCAGAAAGGACAACCCTGTACAGCCCTAATTCAAAGAAACAGAAGCAAAACAAAATCTGTAAATAAACACTGGGAGGGGGTGGTGTTCCTTCTGTAATCAGTTAACAGCAAATACATTTCAGTGATATTTTCTTGAAAGTGATCAAGTGCTGACTGATAAAGCCCCCCTGGCGCACAGAAAATTAGGCTTAATATTTTCAAAAGGTATATATTAAAATATCTTTTCCTCCCTTTATGAGCTAAATATTTCATTGTAGGGAAAAAGTAACTGGGGTAAAGTACAGAAGTGGTGTCTGAAGTGCTCAGAAGAGTCAAAAAACTACCACAGCTCGGCACAATTCCCAGCTCCACTCACCCAGTCAGTTATAATTTAGACATTCGACCTTTGCTGCTAAATCAGAGACTTACAGCTCCTCTGCTATTTCGCCCCTGGCCTCCTGCTGAGATGGCCAATGAATATACAAAATCACAGCAAGGAAGTCTATCAGAAATATGACGGCTCATTAACTTGGTGACAGCTAACACAGACACAACATGGTTTCACTTTTAGTCACCATCCACCTGAAATGCTGAGGTAGAAGCACTGCTCAGAGACACGGGCTCAGAAACCTGCCTGAAACTGATCCACACAGAGATTCAGACATTCTTCACAAAGCACACTTTCCATAACCTTTTTTTTTTGTCAGCCTACAGTAACCTTGATGATTGGATGAAAAAACCTGAAGCATCTTCTAATAACACAGATCATACCTTTCACAGAAATCATTTAGGCTGGAAAGACTCTTAAGATTATCCCAAGACCACAATTAAGACAGCATCACTTCTCTCCAACTGCTCAGGTGCAGTCTGGTGATCTTTGCAGAAGACAGTTTATTTTGGCCAATGTGGTGTTACCAAGTTTCAAGTGTGTATTGGAGACAGCAGTGAGAGAAAAAACAGAAAAATATTTTCCTCAAAAAATGTAGTGAAAAAAAAAAATTGGAAAAAAATAGTGAAAAAAACCATCAGAAAACCAATAATTTCTCTACTTCCTCTGAATAAGTTTTTGGAATCTAGCTGTGATTTCCATGCACACAAGGTAAAAAATTAGACTGCTCAAAGTACTGACTTCTATGCATATGAAAGTGTTCAAGTATCACAAGGTTATTGAGCAGCTTAAGCAAGAGGAAAGTAAGTTAGACAGGAAGCTCTCAGTACAGCTGAAGAACTAGCACACTCTAGCAATATGAAAACCACACCTTCTTCCTAAAGCCTATACAAACACCAGGTATTATTTCAAAGACAATGTAATGGTTTCAGGCTTTTTAACATAGGTCTAAAACAATATAATGCAATAAAAAGTTATGGCTAGACAAAGAGGAGATCAGATACTTGGAAAAAAACACTTTACAGCACTAATTTTGGCACTAGCTCTTAGTACAGCATCATAGAAACACGAGTTCTGAGTAAAAGACTACTGAAACAGATTCAGCAAGAAAGATTCTGAATTGTGACTTCTGTAAATTAAAAAAAAAATAATCAGATTTAGTTTTTGGCAAGAAAGAAACACTCTTAGGTAACTTAAACTTGCTATGCTTGCTTTGCTCCACCTACACATCCTGCTTTTTCCTTGAGACCTAGCCCTATTCATACTTCCTTTTAAGCAATTCCTAGTGCTGAAGTGCTGTGCACGTATGCTGAATGCTTCCCCTTTCTCAGTCCAAACCCTCCTCCAAAGGAAAATCTGGTTTGGAATTTTTCAATGATCTGACAAAGAAAAATGAGATTCTTTTAAAATGGAGAAAATTTTCTTCTGTTATAGTAGACAGACTCTCCTCTGGTTTATCAGAAACCTTTTTGCCTGCATTCCAAGTCACAAAATCAATGATTTATGGTAATAGGAAGCCATGCAGTGGCATTTTCCAGGAGCTCTGAACTGACAGAGTTGGCTTAAATCCATCCAGCTTCTGAACGAACGTTGTTTTCCACCTTGCTGCAGACAAACCATAGTCAAAACAGAATTTTCTTGAGCAAAATAACCCTGCTGGGGTCTTGGTAGAGGCAACTGCAAAGTCTCCAACTTTGGTGAAGCCCAAACTAAAGGTCCCTAGGTACTGAGGATGCAACTGAAGGCCCTGCAGAAGGTGAGCACTTCCTTCTCCATACACCGTGAGTGCTCAATAAATGCAACAGGCAATAGAAATCTCAGATTAAGTGTGTTAAGAAGCCTAGAAATAAATCTGGCAGACTAGCCAAGCCCCTTTTGGGGAAGCAGCCACCATACTACCTGCACTGAACTGAAACAACTCCAAAAAGGAACAAAAATTCAAGCAAAATTGCTTAGTGACTGGATCATTAGAACAGCTCCTTGCAGGGCAGGATGTGACAGGAGCAAAGACAGCTGTTATCACCTGTCCTGTACATAATCATTTATAATATTTGGCTGAATCTAAGCACAACTTTAGAAGTGTGTCTGGTGCCACAGGAGAAAGCCCTGATCACAGAGGAACACGTCCTCTGCTTGCAGTGTAACACTTACAGGACAAGACAAGCATGATTAACACGGGTAACTGGTGAGGAGCACCCGACCTACAGACAAAATTCAGCAGAAAGATCTTACAGTGCTCTGGCTGGCAACCAGCAGACCTTCAGGCAAGCAAAGACTCCTGGTTGCATAGTTGTAAATGACACAGAAATGGTGCTTTAGAGCAATGCCTGAAAGCATGGTTTGATAAAAATATTAGTTTCTTCTTCACTGGCTAACTGCATGTGGAATTAGCACTGAAGCCCCAGTTCTTTCTTGTAAGTAAATAAATGTGTGGATTTTGTTTTAAGAATGTGAAGCACAAAGAGTTTTTCTGTCTTCAGCATGTACATTAGAACCCTGGCATAGTGGACCCTAACCCAGAAGATGGCAATCAGGTGCCACACTGCAGTAAAGGAGTGCATCCAACTCATCAGAACTCTAACAGTCACAAGTAGAGGTGGCAGGTTTTACTTAAAATAAGCATTGGTCAATAAAAATCTTACCTTCAAAAGTGCAGGCTGAGTTGTGCTTTCCTTTTGACTGCTCTTTGAATTTATGGCTTCGTTCCCTTTGTTTTCAGAACTGGAAAACAAAAATATTTTGTAACGCTGAGTACTTGCATTATTCAAATCCTCTCAAGAGCCAACACATTCAATTTAAACACAAGAGAGCTTTGACTTAGAAGGACAGAAAAACGTATTTCCCAAACTGTAGCAGATACTCTGCAGATACTGGAACTGAAAAACCCAAGCCCCAAAAAGCTGAAGACAGAACCATAATGACTGCTTCACCACATACAGAGGTTTTTGAACTCAAGCATTCAGAAACCGCACACAGCATTTCAGCTCTTCCAGCTGAAAAATAACAAGATTTCCATGCCTGTGTGTTATTTTTCAACTGTAATTGAACAATGATCTACCACAGCAGCATTCATTGCCACAGGACCACCTGGCACACCTGGCAGCTACAAGGCACACCCCATTCTGAGGGCTGTGAGCAAGTGGAATGTACTCCTGGCAGGTGGAATCATCCCAAATCACAGCCACCACATTGAACAGTTCTTCACTGAATATGCCCAATGGGCCATGCAAATGCAGAACAAATTTTAGAAAGGGGACAACAGGTACATTCACCAAACTCATTCAAATTTTCTTCGGAGTTCATCTTTGGAATGAAGGGAACCAACTCCCTGCCCTCAACCAGAACAATCCTTACACACCATCCAGCAGAGAACATTTTAATAAAAACCTTTATGCTACAAGCAACTTAAAAGCAAAAACATTATCAAGGAAAACATTAGGTGATGTTAATGACAGAAATCAGTTCCTGCATTGTGTACCATTACACGAGGAAAAATAACTTTGTGCTAACATACCATGAGTATTTCAATTAATTCATAACCACTTTGAATACTCTTCTTTACCAGTCTTAAACATTTTACTTTGCTACTGAAAAATGCACAAGCCCTTATTTCTGAACTGATGTGAAGAGAAGAATTGAAAACTCTTCAAATAAAAACCACAATTATTGGCAGTTTGGTGAAATTCTGCCAGGATTTGGAGAAGGAATTATGATGCTGCTGTACTCCTACTGCTCCTGACTGTAAACCACAGGTAAGCACATCTCAGTAAAACTCCCAAAATGAAAGGTTTTCTTCCTATTGAGGCTTAGACATATGCATTCAGTATACACTGACATACATACAAAATGCAAAAGCCACTCTGACTAAATGTAGGTTTCCTTCTCAGCTGCTCAGAGACAGCACTCCCTAAATAAAAATGACAGTAGGACTCTCCTGAAATTAAGTTTTTCAGGATCTTTTGCATCTTTTCAGATTCATCAGAAGAAAAGCTTCTTCCTCCCGTTTGTAGATCATCTCCAAGTCGAAAACCATGTACTTTCACATCACCTTAGGTAATCTCTCATAATGCATTCATAAACACAAAGATGCTTTTTCAGGGAGAGCATCAGACAAAGTCTTGGCTGTTCTTTGCCTCCCTGGAAGACGGAGCAGATGAATTAATATTCTGACCTATTAATTTCTTCTGCTGCTAATGTGTCTCATGAAGGAGATGTCACAATCACTCTGGGCAGTCTGGCACACTAATAAAAGTGTTTCTCTGTACATAACCTATTTTCTCTCTCCTAGCTTTTGTTTTGTTGTTGGTTTAAAAAAACAAACTAAAAACCAAAATACCCTTCTCAGATCTACATGGCTTTTCCTGATGCTGATACATTTGACATGAACAGCAAGTCCCTAGAATTAAGAGTGGAATAATAAGGTTGATGTCTACCAAACATTCTTCCTAAATTCAGTGTACCACTCTTTATGGAACGGGTCTGCAGAGCACAAATGAGATGCTTGCTTTCATTAAGTCCTGCCAGCATACATTACCAGTGTTGAATTAATGCATCACTTTGTTTTGCTCATATTCCTCCCTTTACATCATGTATTTTTTTCCCAAAAAACTTTTTTCATTTTCCTACTTCTTGTTTACATTTGAAATGCAACGTCTGTATTAATTTCTTCTAGCTAGCCATAGAAATTCCATAGCATACATGCCAAAAGTGAAAGAATGCAATTTAGCAGATAAGCATCTTAAAATCAACAAGTAAAAAAAAAAGTATCAAAACTTTCCGACATAAAATAACCCTAACTCTGGAAGCATTTCCCCACACCCTTTCATGGTTTATATTCTAGCGTTTCTACATTCCTTAACCTTTTGCTTTAGGGTGTAGTTCCTCAAACATGCTGACTTTGTCAGCAGAACCAGCTGTAGAAATCTCCACTCCTTCCTCCTCAGCCTCAGTTATCTCTACATCCTTAACTCAGCCAAAAAGGGCTCTCAAGTAGGGAGACATTTTTCAATAAAATCAAGAGGGGGCAGAAGCTTTCTTGAGGAAAAATCCATCCTGTGATCCAGTTTACAGTGCAGTGATTTCTAAGAGCACAATGAAGGGGCAACAAATGTCACTCAGCAGGAACAAGAAGGACAAACCCCTGCCGCTCACATCACCAGAGGCTGCTTGGTGTGAACCTCTTCTCCCCTTAGCCAGTGCCCAGTTCTAAATGGATCTCTGACTGAAACCAAATGGTTGAGTTTTACAGCACAAAAAGCTGTAAGTTTACAGCACAAAAGCTTCTTTGCTGCACAAAGGCCTCGTGGGTTGTTTAGGATAAAATGGCTTTGTTTGTCTCCAAAAGGCAAGGTTACCTTTTACAGCCTAAACACCACAGACACGGGTGCCTGGGACTGGAGAACCTGCTGGATACTGTTCCCTTTCTTCACACAATGCAATTTAGCAACTCCCTACAAATTTTAGGGCTTTCCCTCTTCTCATCATTGCATCTGTGACATCACTGTGACCTAGGGCTACAGCAGCACTTATAAAGTTTGGCTCCACAGAATTTTAAGCTTTTCCAGTGTCTTTCTGGAGCACTTTGCCACGGCAGGTACCACCAATGTCATCTCCAGTTGAGCACATCTAAAGTTAGGCTTGTGCTTAACCACCCACAGATAGGCCAGCCACCTCTCAGGAAAGATGAGTCCAGTCAGGCAGATGAATTAATCTTCAACTCTGTGCTTCACAAACTACCGTTGGTACATTATGTGCCCAGAAATACATCTCTACTAACCCAAGTTTTGAATGGACTTGTCTTTGCTTTTAGGAAGTAAAAGAGCAAAGTGTGATCTTAGGAAGAAAAAAAACACCTCTGCCAACTTGCTTCCATGGGCTTCTTACCTATCCAGGCAGTCATTTCCAAATTGTCACAACCACTTGTTTACATAGTTAGACAGATACTACTCTCATTTTATAGATTTAAAGGGGGGAAAAAAAGGCACGGAAATAGTAAATAAAAAGACACTGTCACAATTAATTCTAGAACCCCAAGCCTCTCAGATATGTAATCTACTGCCCTTCTGTTGCTATTTCTGCTAGACATTCCTTTTTCTCTTACGTATTAGTGCATCCAACAGAGATGGATTAATCTTTAGCGAAGGTTTAGAGGAAGGTTAGAGGGATTTCTTCTCCTCAGCTGTCTTGCTGCTCTTTCTACTGTCTTGCCAGCATGCCTAACCTGATTAGCATCACTCTTATTCTTTAACTAATCAAGACTAAATTTAAGTTACAGAATAGTATCGTTTGTGTCTTCTGAACAAACCTTTCTTTGTGCCATTTTCTATTGCTTTTTGTTCCTCTGCTGCTGCTGCCTCTGTTCTGACCTTTCTGTAATACTTGGACAGGTGGTGTCTGAACCAGAAGCAGGTTTGTGGTCCAAGTTTTTAATCATTACACTTTGGAAAGAGAGGTTAGAGATTCTTATGAGCAAGACATGTTCACATTCTGCATTGCTGCTCACACAAAAAGAGATTACAAGAGGGATTACAGACAAGACAAAAAAGCAATTTAATGGAGCATATTTAAGTACACGGCTTTCAAGGTCTTTTGCAACTGCCTCTAAAAACAGAACAAGGCAATTACAAACAATCACACCTTCAAAAGGCCCTCACAGCATCTCTGTATGGTGTGAGAAGTCTGCTTCCTCCATCCTTGTCCTTCATAACAATCCCTCAGAACTTGCAAATTAAAAGCCCATCCCCTTCTTCCTTTATTAATCCACCCCACCCATGTTATCCACGCAGCAGATTGTGAGTGTGTTCTGACAGATAAAAAAAAAATAAGCTACAGGAAACATACAAGTAATAAAGCACAAACACACAAGTTTGGATGAGACTGACCACACGCAGAGTTCTTCAAACTGAAAGTAATTGCTGTGACATTTTGGCTTCCTTTTATGAGGAGAAGGCATGTGCTGCCTTCTGCCTGTTGCTGTTTGGGAAGGGGGAAATTAATGGGCACTCCCTTAAGGAAACGAGGACAGCTGACTAAAGCTGAACTCCAGTTCAGCGCTACCACAGCATTTGTGGATGTTGACCCTCCCTACTTCTCCCAGGGCTTTGAATCAAATCTCTTCCAATGCAGCATCTCCAGCATTTATTTTTCATGCAGTCCCTGTGTAACCAGGCAGGTGAGTGCTTATGACTGAGCAGCAGAACCCTCCCTGGTACCACACAGGGCTGGCATTGTTTGTTTTTAACAGGTCTTCTCCTCAGATTAACTCAGGAACCATTTAATGTGATGCCTCATCATGGTAAGAGAAAAAGCAATGCCCAACCTCAAAGACATTTTTTAGTTTACTTTCTTTATTTCTTCATTTCAGCATTCTGGGGTGCAATGCCCACTCCTGACCCCTGCCTTTTCTTTCTCTCTGAACAAACCTAACATCCCTCTCTGGGAAATACACCTCACGTGATTCTGATGACTTCTTTCCAATTTTACTTTGTGCCAACAGTTACACGTTCAGTGCTGACCTTCCAGAAGGATATTTCACCAGAGAAACATTGAAACAAGGATTTCATCACCTAGTACTTTAAAATCCATTTGTGCAAGAGCCTCGCTGAAGAATGTAAATGAATGGAAATCCACAAGTCTAATAATACCATCAAATATAGATGTGCAAGACCTCAGTGAAGTTTCAGCACATTACAGGAATTCTCACACCATAAACCAGCAGTAGCATATCCACAAACCAGCAGTAGCAATGAAATTTTTATTATACAACTGCAAAGAGCCATAGGTTGCTTAGTATTGGTTTCTTCTTTGTCCCAGTTTCCAAGTGGTAATTAAAAAGTTGAATGCAAAAAAATCAGACTTTTTAATTAATATTTTTATTTATATACCAGTTACCCTGCTTGCCAAACAGATCCTTATGACTACTGCAGCTGGCCTCCTGCATAATCTAGATTATGAAATTTCACCAAGAGAGACCTGAGTCAAGCCTGTAACATACGACAAGAAGTTATAAGCTTTGATTAAAAAACAACAAACTATGGAAAAACGACCACATTTATAAATAAGACCTTTCCATGTAAACTACTACTAAATTCACTGCTTATTAGGCTTAACTATTCAAGTCTCATCTCTCAATCAATCTACATCTATGTGGGACAGATTATAAAGGTCTTGGCTTCAAATAACCTCTTGAAGCCACAGGTCTACTATAACATAAAGCACTTAAATCTGATTTCCCTTCCAGTTATATTCCCTGAGGCAGATTCATTCCTCAAACTTTAACATTGTCATTTCAAAACTAAATGCCACTGAGCTACTTCACTTCATTCTGTGAGGGAGGTTTTTCCAGACATCAAATTGTTCTGGAGCTCTTCTTAGAGCTCTTTTCAGTTTGCCAGCACCTTTTTCACAATAAATCATGGACACCAAAACTGGGTTCAGTACTGCAGTAACCAAAGAATCCACAGAGTAGAGTGTTTTGTTGTTTATACACCCGACAATCATATTGTCTTCTCTGAGCCACCACTTTGGCAGCTCGTGTTTAACTGCCTGTCAACCATGGCAACTTAGTTTGTTTCCAGTGTCGTCTACATGGTGATTTCCATACTTTTCACTCCAATCATCTGTAAACTTCACATGCTGCAGTTTTGTCCTCTTTTAAATTATCTGTGAAGATATTAAATTGATTCAAAAATACATCCTTTTCATTTTCTTCAAACAGATCAAGTAGAAAATTATTTATTACATCTGGTTTTTTTAATATTCCTCTGTATGTTGAGTTTTAGCCTGCTGTTATTACACTTGCAAATATTTTAAGTGGCGCATCAGTGCCAAGTCTTAAGCATCTAAGGATGATATATTCAGCAGTTTGTCAAGTGAAGCTGTAATCTCAAACAAAATTGAGCTTGACAATTCCCATCTTTCAGTGATGTTACAATCAATACCACGTTTATTAACTTCTCAGGCCACCTGGGAGACTTAGTAAATCAATTTTTCTATCCTTCCCCTTTAATCCAACTAAATAAAATAGACTTTAAAGGGAAACACCTTCCTCTAGGCACTATCATCACAGCTGTGAAGACATTTGTGTGCTGTGCAGCCAGGAGAACTATCAGAACTTAATCTAAAAAGTCAATTTTTTTAAGAGTCAAACTTCCAGCACATACCTTGAGGAATATAAGAAAAGTTACAATAGCCATTTGTTAAATTAACTGAAAGGAAAATATTACTGTAAAGCTCAGTGGCAACAAGACATGAGGAAATCAACTCAATGCAAAAAATTGGCCTGTACATCAAGTGACAGCTAAAATATGTTAGTATTTAACAGAAAATAATAACGCCAGCATTGTAGAAGAAAAGTACCCCAATGAATTAAATTGATTAAAGCCTCTTTCCTCTGTTTCCCTCCCCCCAAAACCACAATGTTGCCTTTTTCCAAAAAGCTCTGAAATGAAAAATTTCCAGCGAACTTCTCAGGCTAACACACTTCTTGGGAAACCAAATAGCAGCAGCAGTGACAAAATCTGCCTCTAGTCTCTGGCAAGGCTGCTGGAGCTTGTCTTAAAGAGAGAGGGAGAATTTTGCACAGAAATCTGAATGTGAAGTTTCTGGCCATGGTTTCTGTGCTTAAGTTTAGGCCACACACATAGGGAAGAATTGAAGACATTAAGACAAATGGCAATTATAAAAACAAGTTATTGAGTTTGAAATTGGAGGGTCAAAGGAAAGCAAAGCTGCTATTTCATTTAAAACAAATACAGAAAGGAAATGGAGGAAGGGGAGAAGAAAGCAGAGAAAGGTAAGGAAGGAGAAAATGGAGCCAGGGAACTTAGGCAGAAGAAGTGTTACAATCGCTGATTAAGTGTTGAAATAGCACAAAATGTATTATATTCAATTAAACTACCCTCATTTTGAAACTGGTTTGATTACAGACAGCAATAAGCAATTTAGATTGTTTTAACTGAAACAATTTTTCCTCTCAGACCTGTTTCTGCTGCTGATTTACATACTGCTCTTTGCTTGTGCAGCAAAGCTGGGTCAGCTTCACATTCTGCAACAGCAGTGCTGTGTTGCATGGTTTATATCAGCTACACAAAGTGTGTTAGTATTACATGAAGACAAAAAGAAGCAACTAAAACTATAATGGAAAATAAGTATATCAGAAAAATAGCAGATAGACCACACTACAATAAAAGTTTACATCAAAAAAGTTCAAGAACCAAACCATGCCATTACACTGAACATGTACCTTTAAGTTTAAAAGCTAGAACTAAGTGAAATAAATATGATGACCCTTGCCAAATAACTTAATCCGTTTTACATGTGAGGGAACTGAACAGCCCTACAAAGGCTGGAGAAAGAAATATAAATGTCTCTGAGCAGAGCTTACTCCAATATTGGGCAGTGCGATTATACCAGATTACATCAAGGTTTTTCTTCTGGCATCTGTCAGGCATAGTAACCAACACTGCTGTGGAATCTGCTCCCTGTTTGCCAGCCTGATTGGTTAGACAGTGCCCAGCATTCCTATAACATAGATATGCTACTGGCCACTGACACAAACACTTGGTACAACATCAGAAACAGATTTACAAACTCTTTATTAAGGTTAAATTTATCAAATTAATGGGGAATAGAACTGTTTTCAAAGGGCATGTTTGCAGGGTGGGGGATCAACAATGGTACTTACAAAATGGCATAAAAATAGGAGATATTAAAAAAAAAAAAAAGTAATCCAGGGCAGCTTTAAAGCAGCAGCAACTGTTGCACTGATAAACGCAGCATACCAGAATTTCAAAAAGGTTCATTACGAATAAGCATCCCAGAAAAAACAAGCAAGAGAGACTGGTGTCACCAGTAAAATGCAGCGAGCTCTTCTAGGCAGGCTGGAGGAAAAAACTTTGGTAGAGTTACAAGGGCAACTATTAAAACCCAAGAAAATATTCCCCAGAACTCCCATCTTTTACTCACAAAATATACACCAGGAAGCATCCTACAGACACCGAAGTTCCCTCTTCTGTTCTGAAGGTGTGCATTTTCCATTCCTACCAAAATAAGCTTTATGGCCAGATTTGCAGCCTGTAACTGATGATTAAAATAAAAGTATGTTATCACTGCAATTCTTTCTGTCTTTTCTGTTTGTGTGCCCACAAGAAATAACTTCTTCCTACATTTTTTTCCCAACACAACGCTGTCCATAGGTGAAGTGCAGATCCTTCAAGGTGTTCACACACTTAGGCCTCAAGACCTCCAAAATGCTTAAGCAGATGTACTGCCTTTGGAAAAATATTGTATCAACTTAAGAAGCAGTAGAACGTTCAGAAAAACAACATTCTATTTCAAAATAAGGCAAGTTATGAAATCACAATAACACAACACCAGTGAAGACTATATCTTGTGTCTGGAAACTGATGAGTAAGTGAAATGAGTAAGGAAGCCAACATTTCTGACCTTAAGTCTTCAAAAGGGATACTGCCAAGCCAGTTAGAACAGATAAAAATTATATTAGAAATTAAAATTAATATACCAGAAGAATTGAATTAAAGCCTGAGCAATCCAGTGCTGTGCTACTGTCTGCAAGTAAAATAGTATATACTATTATAACTGTATAAAATCCAAAAAACCCCCAGAAATAAAAGCAGTAGCTGGCTTTCCACCCTTTTAGGAAGTTACAACAATCAGAAACACAATCCCCACAGCAACACATTTTGGAATCTTAATATTTTTCCACCTGGAAGCCTTTTGTTCACTAGAGAAGAAGACCAAGGAGTTTTCATCTTTGCAAAATTGTTCCTTAAAACCACAGACTTGGAGCTGTTTTGGAAATATTTTTGCATTAACTCTGGCACTTATGCCAACAACTGGAAAAGGACACAACGCTGCTAACATTTAAAACAGTGGAAAAAAAAAAGTTGCTTTGTTTCTTCCAAGGAATGCTTCTATTATAATTAAGGTTCTAGTAACATTTCCTTCAGGAAATGTCTCTCACACACATGGCCAGCTGCTGGCCCTGCTCCTCCTGGTCTCAGTCCCACGAGACATCCAAGTATGTGCCTCACTCTGATCAAGCAGGCAGTCCCCCTAGAGTGCACAGAACTATTTACCTGCTTAATTATAGGCAACCACTTTGGTACCCTGCTGAATCAGGGCCTTTCGTACTATTTTGAATTATCCTGCAATGGAAGACATAATGGAAAAAAATCTAGGAAGCAAAAAGGAAGAACGAAACCCCAAATTAACAAATGTATAGAAAATTTTCATAATGCACCTTACTTAGGCAAGTCTAATTTGAATTCTTCTATATGGTTGAAGCATTGCCCTTGCTGGTTTCACAAACCACCATCCCTCATGTAGACTCATAATAAGCTAAATTTTAACAACAAAGAATCTTGCTCTGGCTTTTGAAAGTAAAAGGCTCTTTATTAGAAAGCAGAGACTGATTTTTCCAGCAGACAATGGATTTCTTCAAAGATGCCAATGGTATCTTAATCAAACTCAGCCAGGAGGCAGCAATTTCAGAAGAACTAGGTTTGAAATTTATTACTCCCTTTTCCATCCATTTCCAGCAGTCCCTCAAACGCACAGTTTTTACAACTACAAAAATACATGTTCTTTGTAAACAGGAACAATGACTGGCAGTCCCAAAGGAAGAAAAAGACTCTCTAATCTCTCCTCAGGCAGAATAAACAGTTCTTCATCTCTGAAAGCTCTCAGTAAGATAGTAATGGATGAATGGAACGACAATCTCAGCCTGAAAAAACCCAACAAACAAATCAGCCCCGCAAAATCCTTCTAAACCAGATAAAAGATTGCTTTTCCCTGTTTGGTGTCCCTTCAGCAATGCAGACAAAATATCCTGACAGCCCAAACTTGCACTGGTTGCTCTGTGACCAGCCAACAGCACTTGGAGGGAAAAAGAGAAATCTGAAATGAACCTGCTAAACACTGCACAGAATAACTAATAAAATGCACCCATAGTTTAAAAGACATTTTGGTGGTACCTCAGTAAAAAACATCACACTCCTGAAAGGTCACATTTATTCGCAAAAGAACAATTGCTCAGCCACAGAAACCACATATTTCTGAAAGCATCCACCAGTGCAGACTTACCACGTAAAAGCTGTGTATTCTTCCAGATGGACTAAAGATACACATATTAGTAAAAAAAAATCAAAAACTACAAGACTCCTATTAGAATAGTGAAAGTGTGATTGGGTTTTGTCACCCCGGGGATTTAGATTGCTCCAGGACAAACACTGTGGTAACCAATAACCAATTGTATATTACTGACAGTAGCAAATAGTCCAGGAGAGCATAATGCCTGCCTTTGATGGCAGTCAATGACACAGACCTGAGATGAAGAGCACTGATGCCATTCCAAGCAGCCCCAACTCTGAAGAACACACTTAGGCAGCAGGCAAGCACCGGGTGGGAGAGGCCTTCCATTTGGCTACATTTTATGTAAAAGCCAAGTGAACTCTCAGGGCATGTGCTATGCTTTTTGCTGCCACAAAACTTGCAACTAACCTGCCCAGCTGATTTTTTCCACAAGCAAGCCTCCAGCGAGCCTCATGTTCATGAGATCTACAAACTGCTGTAAGGGCAAGTTATTAACATAAGCTTTTTGTCAAAAGAGGTTTTCAGAAGAGTCTAACACACTGATTAACAAACTATGTAACTCCCCCCATCCCCTTCCTCCCATTTTAAAACAGGGTCATGATAAGTTTGGGGTTTGGTCCTTGCGGTTTTTACAGGTAAATCTGAACAGGGTCAGGAGCAAGAGGGCAGCTCTGCTCATGGGGGAAGGAAAGCCAGCAGCCTCCAGCCACCCACCACTGCCTAATTTGAAGGAGCAGATGGAGAATGACTTTTGGATGGACAGAGGCTCATTTCTGCATGCTTTTAAAACTTAGGAAACCATCACATTCTGCAGACGCATCAAGTGTGAGGCAGGTCTCCAGAGGTCAGTGCAGGCACACAGAGTGTATGTGATAGACTGCTTCCCCTCCAGCCCCCTTTACTTAGATCTTCCACTTTTCTGCAACCTACCAGTAAGTAAAATACCTCCACAGAAAAGTTTATACACGATATATATATATATATATATATATATCTCAAACTTGGTCTGGTTCCAACATACATCCCACCAATAACCTGAAGGGGAAGCCGTGCCGGTGCATACATGTCTCCCAGCCCTCGACAAAAGCTGCATTCCCCGGCTCACCCACGCACTCCACACCTTCACAACAAACAGCCAGGGCAGCCCTGGTGCCCTCTCCTCGCACTCGGGCTTTGTTCAGCGATCCACGCTGCAGCACGGCCGAGCTCGCTGAACAAACACGCGGAGCAGACCCGCGGCACTCATCCCGGCCCGGCGCTGGCTAATGTATGCAATTACGCTAATCTGCGAAGAAGGCTGCCAGTGGAAACCAAATACGAGAACGTCAGCATTCCTGACTAGCGTGCCACGCTGCAGCCCGGCACAACAAGGAAAAAGCTCCTTAACATACCGAATGGGCCTCGGGATGGCGAGGGTGCCGCTTGCCTCCGTCACGGCCACCACCCCGCAGCGAACCTCGTGAGGAGTTCAACAACGAGGCCAAGGGGACAGAGCCTTTTCATACCCGCCTGGACTATCCCAGTTCCCAATCAAGAAAAGGCTCTTGGCTGCAGGAAATGAAACTGTGATTGGGATAGAGATTAGACTGCGGCCTCAAGTAGTGAGAAGGTCTACCTTGAGTGCTACCTACAGATCGGCCATTTAGTGCACAAACCACTGAAGTGGCATCGCTCTCCTCCTTACCAAGGTGACCGCTAGGCTTTTTTGTTTATCCCAAACCACAGCTGTAGGGAGCTGGCAAGGCATCATTTGATGAAACCTGTCCTATTGCCTCTCCAGGTCCTCAGCCAGATCCAAACCTTCGTCTTCTCCCATATCTTAACCACCCTTGCCAGACAAAACAGCCAGGCTATTCCAGCAATTGTAAAGATGTCCTTGATTCAGCACCCTTGCTCCCAATTTCTTTTTTCCACAAAATAAAAAAAAGCAACATTTCCTGCTCATAAAAGACCAGTGGATCCTTGGTGGTGTACTGGCATGTCAAATGCTTACAGTAAAATAAACCCCCCAAAGTTAAAAATCCTCGCAGCGCATTTACAAGACTGTTTAAGATGGTCAGTGTAAGACAGCAATAGGCTCTTCTATTTTCCATGATTGCTGAGACTATGCAATGCAAGATCCTAAAGCTTTTCACTGAAAGAACTACTGTGATAGCCACTCTCTATCTGATTAAATTCCATTTACTGTCTGTCAGTTTAAACACAAACCTATGCCCTATCAAGAATGACTCAGATTAAAACCAACATGTTAAAGGCAGAAAATAAATACTACACCCGAGGAAGTAAGGCCTAGGCAGTTAACACCTTTTCACCACAAAAATATGCTCATTAACTTGGGCCGACAAAAGGCTGCCTGAGAAACTGAAGGAAACTTATCTGTGTGCCTCTTTCCTACTTACAGACAGAAATCAGCCACCAGAAAAAGGGGAAAAAAAAAAAGGAAAAAAGGAAGAGGAACAAATACACAAGAAGTTTCCAAACCTTTTCATCTTGTAAAGTCTCCCCGCACTAAAAAAAATTACTAATAACCAAGTTTCCACAAACCACAAATTTTGCATTGAGACTTAAACACATCAGTAATATTTATGTTGCATTAACGCCTGATCTACACTAGTCCAAAAAGAAAACTTTCAGCGTGAAAACTGAAAAGGAAAAACAAACAAACAAAACCCTCAAAGCCCTCAGCGCCCTGCCCTGCTTTCAGTCCCCGGGGAAGGGGCTGCCACCCGGGCCGCACGACCACGCTGACCGCGGCGGAGGAGGAGCCCCGGGGTGCGCTGTTCCCAGCAGGTTCCACAGGGGCTCCGCCGAGCCTGGCGGGGCCGGGGGTGCTCGATGCACCTCCCAGGGAGCCCCCGAGTGCCCCCGCCCCAGCTCCTGGCAGCAGCCGTGCCCGCAGCGCAGCGCTGCCCCGGGACAGCCCGCCCTTCCCGGCCACGGCAGCAGCTGTCAGCCGCGCACCCAGCCCGCTCCGCAGCTCCCCCGGACACGCCGCCGCCCCGCTGCTGTCCCGGGAGCCGCCCCCGGGCCCCGGGACGCGCGGGCTCCCCGCGGGGAACGCTCGCTTCCTCCCGCTGCCCCGCCACCCAGCAGGGTCGCCACACGGGCCGCGGCCCCGCTCAGCCCCGCCGTGCCCCCCGGCCGCGCAGGTGGCACCGCGCCTCCCCCGGTCCCCGCGTACCTGCTGGCCGCCCCCTCGCCGGGTGGGCTCCTGGAGAAGAAGCGAGAGAAAGTGCTGTGCCAGGAGGGGCCGGCCCGCCGCCGGCTGCTCCCGCCGGACATGCCCGGGACCGGACGGGACGGGATGGAAGACGCCGCCAGCAGCCGCCCGGCACCGAGTCCCCGCGGCGGCGGCAGGCGGGAGGCGGCGGCGGCGAACGCGTCCCTCCGCCCCGGGGAGGAGCCGCCGCTCCGCGCCCCCGCCCCTGCCCTGCTGCCGGCGGGGCGGGCCGGGAGAGCCGCGCTCAGAGGCGGGGGGTGGTTGTGGCAGCGGCGGGAGGAGATGGGGGAGCCCCATCCGCGTCCCGGCAGGCGGGGAGGGCCTGGTCCCTGCCCGGAGCCGCGGCAGGGAAGCGATGGCCGCTGAGGGGCAGGGACCGCTGATCGCTGCCCGCCGCCCCCGCGCTGGGAGGGTGGCGCGTTGTGTTTGGTTTGGGTTTGTTGCCTTTTTTTGGTTTGTTTTTAAGTTAATGGGTCATAATTAGTGTGAACAAAGAGAAAAGATCAGAGGTAAAAAAAAAAAACAACCAACCAAACAAACAAAACCTCTGAAGTAAAAGGTTAGGCAGCCTTGAGAATCTGCAGTCCTGACTGCAAACGCCAGCGCCAGCCGACTGCTTTGTAAGTCGGGCCAGTTTTGAGGTCCTGCACTCGTTTGTCCATGCAAAGTCAGGAATTGGCTTCGCGCTGTCCCGGGCACAGCGTGGCTGCCACAACATCTGTGCCTGCTGCCCAGCGCTGTAAACATTGGCACCCAACAAAGGTACACGGCAGCAGCGGCTGGGGCTTCACCTCTCCCCTCTCTCTGTCACTAGAGGGTAAGTCCAGACCACGCTTGCTGACGAAAAGTGGTTTGGAGGAACGGGGTTCTCCTGCCTTTTAAAAAGTTTACTTCCTAGAAAGGAGTTTGGTTCATTTTTTTTTTTTTGTTTGATTTTGAGCTTTTTAATACCAAACCCTTCATTTTTCCTCCGAGAGTTGTGGCCACCCTTGACCTAACATCAGAATTTACCTACAGGTGACCTTACCATTGCAACAGCACAGTGACAAATACTATCCTCGTTTTATAGATTGAGGTGATGCACAAAACCTTAATGATTCAGAGTGTGAGTTACTGGTCAAACAGACCAACCTTGAAGCAAGGATTTTAAATTCAGAACCACACTGTCTCACCTTACACCTCACTGTTCTTTGTGACTGCCTCCACCCTTACACCTTTCTATCAGCTCCTTTTTCCTTTGTGCCATCTCACAGAACAGTGGAATGGCTGAGGTTGGAAGGGACCTTAGGAAGCCACCTGGTCCAATCCCCTGCTCAACCAGGACCACCTGGAGCAGATTGCCCAGGACTGTATCCTGATGGCTTTTGAATATCTCCAACTCCAAGGTCTCTGGATAACCTGTGCCAGTGATCACCTCTCTTCTGTAAGTTTTTTTTGCATTTGTTGACCTTGATCCATACCCAAACCTCCTTCTCAACCACTGTGTTAATCATTGTGCCAGGCAGATAAGAAGCTGGTAGTCTAGGCCCATCTGCAGAGCAGTGGCAATAAAACAGCCTGAAAAAAACCTTACTGTCTGCTTTTCTGTCCTCTTTTTCCTACCTCAGCTATGAACAAATCTTTAAGAAATGTGCGAACAGCTCTGCTGTGTATAGTGCAAGTCTCATATAGCTTTGATGTGGAATTTAAAAACAGACACAGACGGATATTGGACGCGCAGTTAAATTTTTAATCAGCCTGAACTGGGACTAGCTGGTTGGATCACAGGTTACAGAAAGTAGCTTTCTCACGGAATAGTAACCAGTCACACACCTTCTTCAGGGGACCAGCACTTAGTACACAAGGCTCTGTCCAGTCTTCAGTGTCCAGACAAGGAACAGACAATCCTCTCAGTGATACATGTCTCCCAAGCTTTGCAAAAAGCCATGAAATGTTTCATTCCAGAACAGCACAGAGGAAAACAGAAACCCACATTTTTAGAGTACCTACACATGGTCACCAATTCTCACAGAAATGGCAATCAGGGTTAGAACTGCAAAATGTAACAGCAGCTCCCAGTGGAACATTATAGAGGAGACACTCCTTCTGACATTCAAAATAGAAGTAATTAGACTCCAAAACCAAATTAGAAAAGTGGCAATTTATTAGGACTGCACAAACAGGCTGCAGGGAGGCTTAGACTCTCTGTGACTGTTTATTACTTTTAATTCTTCTTTGCCACATACATCTCACAGCTTCCCTACCTATTGCTTAAGTAAGATCTAATCCCTAAGCTGTAGCAAACCTGAATATAATAATTAGCATTTATAAAGCATCCGGTGTCTTCAAAGGATTTAAGCAGTAATTAATCCTCGTAATCACCTCAGGATGTAGTTAAGTATAATATGGGGAGTGGTTTGCACACAGAGGCAGTCAGAACACCTTGGTGCATCCAAAGGCTGTCCACACGTGCCCAGAGGGCCACCACAGGGCAGCATGAAGCATTACCAAGGCTCTGCTTGTCCAAGAACAAAGAGCCAACCTAATCAGAAATGCTAATCCCAAACAGTAACATTTTGTGCTCAAATCTGTTCCTCCTTTCTTCACTGCATCTAAAAGCAGAAAATACCAACTGGCAGTTCTACTGCAGGCAAGTAATGAAAATATTAAAACTAATCAACATACAAAAACTGTATCAATACAGAAGATGAACACGGCACAGGTTAGAGAATCCCTTTCTGTTTTGTTTTTTTGTACTCTGGAGTGATTGAGTATCACATGACCTAAGAGTAAATAGTTTGACCCATTTAAAATAATAAAAGGGGAACTCATATTTAGCCACCTCCAGCAAAAGCGGGAAAGGGAAGCTTTTACCCAAAGCTGCAGTCAGTATCTGCCATGTGGCAGGTGGCCTCACACATTAGCACAGCTGCCAGCATTAACAGCAGCACCAACACGTGCAGGCCAAAACAGATGGGGCAAACAGGTTCCTTTCCGCCTCAGATTAAAGTGCTCACATGTGGCCCACATGAGGTAACACGGCAGCACCAAAGGCAGGGGGAAACCATTGAAATGCACTTGAGGAGGGACAGAATTGCACAGAAGAGGAAAATGTCAAGCAGGGCTCTCAATACATTTTTTTCATAATTCATCCTGCCCCGAGTGTCACTTGAATGTCAAGTAAGAGAAGAGAGGGTGCTGTGCCTATTCCACATCCACTTAATTTTTCTACTGCAATTCTGATTATAATGGTTGTGCAGAAGGGAAACCTCCCCCCTCTCCTTGCTGATTTAGACTGAGCAGATGGTGAAATTTTAATTGTGCTTTTTGTATTTCCTCCTTTTTATGGGCCCTTAAAATCTTGAGTCAAATCTTTTGTTTTGTTTGGATACCAAAAAGGAAAGCAAATTTCCATCATGCTGGTTTAGGAGGAGCCCTCCTTTCACACCCTTCTTTTAAAACTTTCCTGATACATTTAAGTAATAGCTAGGGGAGAAATGTAGTCTTAAAACCTCCAAAGGAAACATTTTGCCTGCAAGCACATTTCACACAACTATTAAATAAAAACAACACCCTCAAACTGTTTCCATTGTTGGACCACTACAATAGGAAATGCTCTTATGTTTAAAGGTGCAACTCTGCTATGCAAAAGCAAAGTTCAGTTTTCCATTCCATACATGTTAATGCATTTATCTACCAAAATATTTTATATAGCTCTGCTACTTTTTCTTGTTAATAAGCACTCCCATTTTCCAGGCTCTTACAGAACATCTCTGCAGGTAGATGTGGCATAAATAGCAACACTATTTTAATAATGAACAGGCCCTCACCTATCTTTTTCCTTTCCAGTCTGTAATCTATTATGGCAAGGTTTTGAATAGGTGTCATGAGACCATGAATTAATAAACACGCATAAAGGAGTCATGGTGTGTAATCTTTCCTAGCCATTTTTCACAGTGCTCATTATCCAGAGGCAAACAAAATACTGATGACTTTCAAATCTCTAATCCATACTTTAAAATGAAGGCGACTAACAGAACGGAAGAGTTGTGTCTTGGCTATGTTATTGCACAGAAGAAGAATGTTAGCAAGGATTTCTAGGATTATTTTCTATCTAGCCATGACCTCCTGCTGTAAAGTATGTGCTGTGCAGCTTCCAGCAATCCTCATCCTTTAACTGTAAACACACAGTTCCTCCATTTGATTTACTGAAAATGCTTTAAAAGACAGCCACATGGCCAGCTGCTATTGTTCAAATGCCTTCATGTCTGGAGAAGACAGCTGGAAATTACTCATGGGGTTAAACAGCAGCTTCTGAGACCCGAAACTGTGTTCTTTATTATTTTAGGTAAGATTTATACACCATGCTACTTATGGCCAAAGTTCAGTCTAGGAATTAAAACCATTAAATCATCTTTTTGGAAAGCTTCTTCTGTTTGTTTTCCACTCTATTTGTTTTTCACTTGCAAAATTGTGACATTTACACCTACCCAGTAGCAAAAGTGCTAAAAGGGGAAACTAACTGTGAAGTACAAAATAAGAAACCGCCAAGCCACCTACAGAATTTTTCTTAAAGCAGACTTTTGCTGCACCTGGGCATGGAACAAAAAGCACTCAGAAGCCTCATACTGTGGTGGGATGTACGTACCTAATTACAAGACTGGACAACTTTCAGCTGATTAGCACAGCTTGTTTGGGAGGCTCTCAAGATGTTTTTGACAGCACCTCATATCAATTAAACTTGTGTGAATCCAAATAAAGTTTAAGCTCACCTGTCCTCTTACCAAGCTAATGACTGCAAACCACCCTTCCCTAACTGAGCTCAGGAAAGTCTGCACTTCATGTAATGAGGTCTCTGTAAAACCATCCTGCTCTGAGTCTGATCACCTGCTAAGACAATCTGTCTATTCACCACCAGCCTTCCACAAAAATTTGTGGTTAAACAAAGTGCTTCAGTAAGCTGATTTCATCCAAATTCTAACATACATTGTGGATAGGAAAAAGCAGCACAAATAATTCAGTATTCATAAGAATGCAAGAGCTTTCAAAAGAGGTGTCTTACATGCAAATAAAAGAAATCCATGAAATACATTACCAGCTACTTATACATTGTAATTAATTTAACACTTTTCCACCTAGAATGTCTTTTGAATATCAGATGTGTGGTTAAAAATGAATATACACCTTTCTGTACAAATCTACACACTTTCAAATATAAAATCAAATTACTATTCTAATGGGCTTACCCTATTTCCATGCATGTACATAAAAGTACATTTTTAAATTTGCAGCTTACTAGGCAGTTTTAAATTGTGGTGCAAGCTTATGTACAGTAAATTTAAGCCTCTGGACAGCAGACTTCCCTTTCTTAACTACCTTTCAAAGATTTCCTAAAACAAGTCCCTGGACCCCAAGGCTTCCTAGAACCACTCACTGCAGACACATCAATGCCACTCCTTGTGTTTCCTGCTGGATCTCACAACACAGAATATTTTTTAACCCAATGTTCTGGACCCTTTATAAGACACTATTAAAAATGTTTAAACATTAGAATACATATATATATATATTTATAAAGTAACCCCTTACCACATTCATACTGAGCATATGTATAAGTATATTCTGAAAGGAATAATCATCTTTAGAGTCTGGAGAAATACACTGCAAAATAGTCTGTATATAAAAATGACTCTAAGTACACCAGTCTCTAACAAACAGAATTCTTATGGATTGAGCCAAACAGGATCATAAGAGCTTTTGGCTGCTAATGTTGCAGATTCCCATCTGGTTTCATGAAACAACTTATTTTCCTCTCCATTTAAGCTTCCAGTAAGAAATTAAAAAAAAAGAAAAAAAAAAAAAGAAAAAAAAGAGAGAGAGAGAGAGAGAGAGAGAGAAAACAAAGAAGAGACCTTTTCTTATGTATGCAAATTATATCCATAAGTTATTCCAAACAGGGAGAAAATACTTCAATCTTATTACAGAACAAACAGAGAAACAGAGTTTAATTCTTGGCACACAAGTTCCACATAACAGTAAACAGTCTGTTTAACACACAGCAAAACGGGTAAGAAAGAAATCTTAAAGGCCAAGTTTGTAAGAATTCACATGACCATTGATCAGACTTTGCCTGGTTAGCTGGGCAAGTAACAGCATAACTAACCCCCCTTACATACACATTTGTTTTGTGGGGTTTATTTTCTTTTTTTTAATTTCCTTTTTAAGCCAAACACAACAAAACCTTTAATAGGGGAAAGAAGATTTCTTTTAATACCCCAGAACAAAAATTCTGAGTAATCCATGTTTCCTCACTCAAGCATTCATTGTTAGTAAAGTCAAGGCAGAAAAGCTTTTTCAGCAAAGCAAATGCCATCACAAGGAAACGCCTGGCTAATGGGGATATGAGCCTGAAACAGTCTTTTTATCTGATGATGTTCTTTAGAAATATTTCCTGTATTTAATGCACAGCTTTGGTCCAATACAATATGACTAAGAGGACTAAAGGGGTTTCTCTACAATGGAAGATGGTATTTCATAGAATGCACTTAGTGCAGTCATGAATAGTAACAGTACTCTGTGTTTTCCAACTGAAAATAAAGGCTCACATTATCTCTGTGGTAAATCAATTCTCTGGATAAAGCTGTCAATTTTTCTTCATATTAGGAACTGACTGAAGTATTCCTATTTAGTCTGATGCCAGTATCAGATCACCTGTCATTCACTTCACAACTTAGGCATTGCTACAGCCTTTAGGAAATCACACAGATAGTTTGTATTCTACATAAATTAAGGACTTACTTAAATGCATTACCTGACATGATGACAGAACACACACCTCAAGGAAAGCATGAGATTTATTACCCACAAAAAGAGGGGGTTTTAATGCTTTTTTTAATCATTTCATGACATATCAGAGTAGACAGAGAACTAAGCAGTACTTTAACAGTTATGGAATGGGTAAAAAGGAAATTTGGTACATAAAAATATTCCTACAATCTGAATGACTTGATTTTGCCTATATGTCTTTTCATTTCCAGGAACTGTAAAGCTACAACATAGCTTAATTATATTATTTATGTACAAATAATAATATTGGTAAGTCAGCACTGAAGTGGCTGTTCTGCAATTGTTTTCTAACACAACAGTGATTGATCTTATTTTATAATGGTACTAATGAAAGAAATAGTAAGACTCAAAACTTAATTGCAAAATACAGCAATACTTTCTAACCACTAGATTGGACTAGTTTATAGATCAATTCAGCCTGCTTTGAAACTGCTGCCAAAATTTTTTAGAGCATTAACTTGCTCTTGATTTAAAGCTCAGCAGAGGACTTAGAAAACAATTATGTATAGGTTTTAGGCATCTCAAAACAGACTAACACTTCCCTGTTGAAAACTACCTAAGGATGTAAAAGATCACCTCAAAAAAGGGGGGCAAAGAGGCAATAAAAACAAGTATTACAAGAGAAAAGCACCACCTTTCCCAGCGGAAACATTTCACCCTTGAAAAGAAACCCTTCACCTCTCATTACTCCTCTAAAGCAAGAATTAATGACCAACCAACAACATCACCTCACAGATAAAAATGTTAAATTGGGTCCAAGATGCTTTAATGTAATCCACTGATGATGTAATACATGATGAACAAAATCCTTGGAATATTGCTATCATTGAAAACAACATCCACTTTCTGTTTCATTGATTCCATTTGTTACTCATTACACCAATTTTTAGACACTTTTTTCCTTTTCAGTTTATGCTAATAAATGTTGGTGGATAAGCTTAAAAGAAAGAGAGATTCACCTGCAGAGTGATATTTTAAGGGAAAAAAAAAAAAAAAGATTGCAAAGTTCTTTTCCTAGTAACACCTTTAAACCTGCATGATCATAAATACAGATGATGCCAAGAACAGCAGCGATGCCTGACAGACAACTCTTTTATTACTGACATACAGATTTTAATATTTATTATTTACTCATGACTGCCTGTTTTCACAAGTGACCTTATACCATTTCCTTCAAGTTGGAAGTGTTACCCCTTTATCCCTGTCCAATGGTTATATCCTGTATTTGTGGAATAAACTTTCCCAGTTCCAAGTGAAGCATACTGCAAGCTTGTATTTTTCCTAAACATTTCACTGGCATTATTCCTGGGGAACCTTGGCTTGTGGAGACCTCTTGCCAAGTTCTGCTGTACTTTCACATGGTTTCAACCCCATGGTTTGAGAACTCTGGGATTGTTTCCCTCTTCAGTTTGTACAGGCATGCCTCCACTGGTGCATTAATTCAGGTCACAAGGGTATTTTAAAGATAATCTCACTAACAGTGCTTTTGTTTACATCGCGGAGTTTTGGCTGGGAGGACACGAACTGAATTCTTTTTGGATGAAACTACACCTCAAAGCCAAGAGTGCACAGCCTGCTCCAAGGACTGAGAAGCCCTTGGAAAGGCTCAGGCTGAAGGAAACTGAGGCCACACAGATTAGGACATCAGGCTCTCAGCACCAGCTCTCTTTGCTCTGTAAAAGCAGTTTGATGGGGCTGCTCTCATTAGTCTGTACTGCCAAGCATCCACTTCAATCATTTATCCTGGTTACCTCACTGAGCCTCACGAGCCTTAGGTTTCTTTAATATTCACTAGCATGACTCCTGCCCAAAGAAATTTCCTCCACACATCCCAATTTCCTTGATTTTTTACATCTTTCCTTACTGTCTTTTCTTCCCTTTATTAAGAACTGTTAGGCAACTCTTCAGCAAACTAGATTTGGTTCAGTAACTATTTTGCTAGGCCTTCAATCTACTTACTGATCTTCAAAGACAACCTTGTTTGCCAAAAGACTGCCTAGCATGAAGCTGCTAGATTTACACTTCTTTTACTACACAAGTTACCCTGTCCTTCAAAGGTGCTCCCTGAATCCCAGAGAAATTACAAACACCCCCTTTCGAGCTGGTGCCCGAGTAATATAATTGCAATGCAATCAAGTCCATCTCCTGGTAAACAGTTTGGAGAACACAAGATGATTTAATGGCAGACAAGAGACATTAAGAGCCTAGCTTTCATTTAAAGGATTGATTTTGAGAAAGAGTATAGTGGGAGGGGGTTTCATGCTGTCACATTAGAAGAGTGGGAAAAGCAGGCATGGCTGATTTGCATGGTGAGACCCTGACATCCACTGAAGGAGAACAGTACATTATCACGTACATGCTGTACTTGTGAGAGCAAAAATTTCATATGGCCAGGAAAATGCAACCAATTAAGTGGTAAATCCAACTGACTGAACAGTGACAAATTAATTACAAAGTGCTGGTTCACACAAACACAGATGCTTCCCTGATGTAACTTACTGTGACAGGAGCTACAGAGCCTTGAACTAAAGGACGGTTACAAAATATTACTAAAAACACTTGGCATTTGTTACAAGAGAGCATTTAAAGTTCTGAACTCTGATTAGCTGTTACACATAATATTAGTTTTGCATAGTAACAGTGCATTTTTAAATTTAAATAGTGAAAAATAATAAAAAAAGATCAGAGCATATCAAATTAACCTTTGAAAGCAAACTTTGCTGACCTTTCTGAAAGAGAAGAGTTGGAGACTTTCTTGGTAGTATCCTTTTTTTTTTTTTTGCTTTTTTTAGTGCTGTCTTCTGTGACCTTCTCTCATTATCTATTTTGTTGCTCAAAAAAACCCACCCAAAACCAAAACAAGAGGGAAAGGAGCTGCAAAGTTTTACTAGCAGAGTACTCAGCAAAAGTTAAAAGAAGCAGACCAAAAAGCTGAGAATCAAGATTTGTAAGAATTTCTGTAAGACAGGAATGAGGTCGGCCAGAAAGAACTAAATAAATGGATGACAGGAATTAATCATAAAAAGAGTGATCTTCCAACCAAGTAAAACTTTAAAAACAAGTAAAACTTAAAGCAAACAAACAAAAACTCCCCCAGCCCCACCCCTTTTGAGATTAAACACCATTTCTTGGCTTAATACATGTTTGCTTTTAAGGACAAGCATTTTGAATCAGCGTTACTTTTACTTCTTATTACCAACAAAATGATATTTCCTAGTTAAAGCTCCTAAGAGATAAGCTGCTTTCCAAAACAGTTGCACAGCTGTTTTACAGAAGCCCTGAAGTGCAACGCTACCATTCCACATATTACCACATCAGAATGCCAGTCTGCAGACAGCTAAGCTGAGCTGTTATGTCTGGTCTTTTACAGCAGCTTATCTTTCATATTAGTAAATAAAACACCCCAAGGAAATTACAGTTAGAGGGCTGAGATTAAAAGGAGGCTCCATTACATTTACATCCTCACACTTAGAACTGCACTTGCTTCATGTGAAATTGCCTGGGAGTGTTGAGGCCATGCAGGCTCTCAACAAGCAGTAGGTAAATACCTACAAGCAGTAGGTAAACACAAGGTTCCCATGGACTGGAGTTCTCAGTACTAGGGAGGCACAGCTAGGAAAATTAGGATTTACACATTTATCTGATAGCACCCCCCCCCCCCCCTAAAGAGATTAAAGAAAGCAACACTTTGTATGTGAAAACAACTGCACCATATTTCAGCTGAAAATGGTCTTAAGCCTGTCTAAGACTAGTCTTAAGCCTGAGCAGGCATATTTAAAGGAAATTAATAAATATGTAGGTGGGCAGTGTGCTTAGAAGCAACAGCACAAAACACTGAAGGGGGGGAAAGACCAAATTCCCCAAGTCTCTGTTGGTCACTCTACTGCCCTTCAAGTTACCACTTAATGCTCACAGCTACAGTAACATGGATCAAAAAAAGGAGTATTCCCTTGTCTGCTTTGTTCCTCAGGCACAAAGAACTTGTCAATGCAAACTGTCTTGGAGCACCCAGATAAAACCCATTCATTACTTTAACATCCTAAATATAATGGGAGAATGGCATGGAAGTCTGACAGCCACAAAAACCAACTCCAAAGCAGCCTTGTTGCACAGATGTACGAGGGTTTTGTGCAATATGTGATCCTTGTACCAAAATCAACATTTTTACAGCAACTCAGGGCTCCAGCACCTGTGGATGTTAGTTACTTATGCCTGTACACCAAGGTGGGAAGGAGAGGTGAACACACAGAGATCCCCTCACGAGGTTCTATGTTCACAGAATGATCACAAATGTTCTAAAAGTAAGAGATAACTCATGGTTGAAGCAGTAATAGGGGTGGGGGGGAAATCCTGCATTTTGCTAATAGGACTGTTCCATTTCCATTCCTTCCAACAGGTCTTCATTCAGACCAGTGGCCTCACAGGGGAGGAACAAAAAGAGATGTTGCAGAACAAAATGAAACACCAAAAAAACCCAAGAAGGGGAACAGTAATAAAAGTACAAAACTAACTGTTTTCTAAAAGCACTTACTAACCACATTAGAGAGCAAAAAATAAAATATATTTGAGTACTTCCCTCAGATTTGTGGATGGAATAACAAGGCAGTAGGTTCAAACAGCTTCCCATGACAGTAAAGGCAATCCACAAGATAAACCTAACACTTTATGTCATTCAAAATAAACAAAGAATAATAATCAGAAAACCAACAAGAGCCATACTGTTCAAAGAAGTCAGAAATGCAGATGGATTCTATGTAAGAACTTAAATTTTCTTTGCTAGAAAAGAAACTGTTAACTTATTAAATTGAATGTTTCATTTAAATAAGACATATAAGTGAAACACAGTAATTACAAAATACTTATACACAGCAAAACAGTTTTACAAGTATTATTTCCAAGAGAATAGTTTTAGATTAGATATTAGGAAGAAATTCTTTACTGGGAGCATGGTGAGGCACTGGCAGCATTTCCCAAGGAATTTGTGGTCTTCCCACCCCTGGAACTGTTCAAGGCCAGGCTGGATGGAGCTCTGAGCAACCTGCTCTGGTGGAAGGTGTCCCTTGTTCAAGGAAGGAGGGGACTGGAACTCAGTGATCTTTAAGGTCCCTTCCAACCCATTATTTTAGTTACTGTATTATCCAAAGCAAAGTAACCCAGGAAATTATCTGCCCACAATTCAGAGGAAAACTTCTCAGAATTATATATTACTGTTCCTCCTTTGTATTTGATTTTTGTACAGATACTTAGATTCAGAGATGATAAAAGGCCAACAGTGTCACAGAAAGCAACAAGAAAATACTTCCATGACAAACTGAACTGTAACAACCACAGCATCCTGTAAGAAAGATTTCTTACAGTGAGATTTTCTTCTGGCAAAGCAAGGGAGTTAAATTTAACTATTTAATAAATGAGACTACATGACACTGTTCTCCCATTTCAGCTCCCTTTGCTCCAAATATTCCTCTCTGAGGTGAGGCCTAGAAGGCCTGCTGACAGAACATTTGTGTGTTTTATATGCTAATGGGTGTGGGGGGAAGCTTTTGCAAGAGCTGCATATTACTTGTCCCACAGGGATCAGGTAATCACTGAGGTAAATGGAGTCTTCAGCACTGCCAGGGTCAGTCTGCTCTTTCCTGAACGAGGGAGGAGGGATTGAAAGGGAAGAGGTGGCAGAACAAAAATAAAGTTCTTAATTTGTTACCTATGGTACATCTTTGGAGCCAGAAAGTTTATTACATTTATTTTTGAAAGTAAAACAGTCTTTATACACAACAGATATGTATAATACATTTCATAATAATGATCTAGTAAACCAGTGAGCTGTCCCTTAACTGTGTTTTTGAAATACAACTTGCAAGAAGCTGATGCACAGGAAGTTCCAGTGGACATGAGGAATAACTTCTTCACTGTGCAGTGACCATGCACTGGAACAGATTGTCCAGAGAGTCTGTGGAGTCTCCCTCCCTGGGAATATTCCAGAAGCACCTGGATGCAATCCTGTTCCATGTGCTCTGGGATAGTCCTGCCTGAGCAGGGAGGTTGGGCCAGATGACCCCACTGTGGTCCCTTCCAGTCTGACCCATCCTGTGATTCATATGCTCCTGAAGTATGTGGAAGAGCAGTCTAGTTGATTAGGTAGTGTAAAAATATATGCAATTAATAAAAAAACCCCTTGGCAACAGAGATACCATTTTATTACATATACAGTGCTATATCCACTTGAATATGGATAAACAAATTCCAAATGAAATGAATAGAAAACCAAAAACCTCTAGGATGTAAACACCATTAATGAGCATATTAAAGTTAAAAAACCCAATCAGGGCATGTCATATATTTGAAATTTTATTGATGGGAATGCAAATATAAACATGGCAAAATCACAAAAACAATTTATAACATTTCATTAAAAGCAATTCCTTAAAAACATCTGCAATCATCTATAACAAATACACTGACATTTGAATTCTTGTATCTTTAACCAAAGTATTCTTATAGAAGTCTACTAGAGACGGATAATAAAAACCCAATGTCAAAGTTTAATATAAAAAAATGGCAGTAATGCCAAAAACTGGGCATCTAAAATCAGTAGGTATCTTATGTGTCTGGATTTTAGGAAGTGCTGATTATTCTTTCTCTGGAAAATAAATATTCCCATTTGCTCAACAGGTGTTCCCTCCCCCGCCAAAACAGAGGGGCATTTACTGATGGCTAATTATCACCTAAACCTCAAATGAATGCAGATGTTTATTGTTAACATAAATATTTTTTTATATGCTCTCCAGTCACAAGATTCAATTTAATTCATCAATGTGCATACCTGAGGTGCTAGGTTGTCTACATTCAGTTTTCTTGGAAGAGATACTAAACTGAAACAAGTCAATACAGGATATTTTAGCTGAATTGTTCATCTTCTTCAAATCAGTCTTCCTTTCCAAGGAACTTGTTCACCTACTGACAAAGGGTGTAAAAGAACCCCATAGATCCTTTATTTATCTCTCATGTCTTCATTGCTTGCATCTGACCTGTTAATAAAAAGAAATATCTAGTCTTAGCACAAGATGAATTCTTGCTGCATTTTGCTTTTTGAAAACATAAAATAGATGTAGATATTTTGGTGTAGTTACAAGAATGGGGAACAAAGCAGGGTTGTTTTCAACTTGCTCTCTCATCCACTTCTGAAATTCCTGTACAGCCAAGTTGTTTTCCCCAAATCTTGCAAATTAAACAGGGAGACTCTTCCACCTAATTCAATTTTTATCTTCTTCAGGCTTGTAAGATCACTTTGATGGCAATAAGACAATAAGTTTGTTTTATGAAGTATGCATTTTGATTCCTTCTACACATTTTGGCTTCTACTTAACAGCACCCAACAGCAAAAGATTTAAAGTTTGGTTTTGAATAACTCACATGAAAACTTTGCTCTCAGTAGCTACGCTTCTCCATATTGCTGCCTGATTGCCACTTCTCAACTCACTTCAAACGTTTTCTTGGTTACCAAAAGCATCCAGCATCCCATTACAAAATGTGGTAATCAGCACAATTTCCCCCACTAAGGGGGAATGCTGTGAGACAGGTTTGTTTCACCCTATGGAGGATGTGCTGTTGCAAAAGCAACCCCATTACAAAATAGGAAAACAGCAAACTCAGCCTTCACCAGGGAAAAAAAGCCCACAAAACTTCCTGCCCCTGCCACCCCAATTGTGATACGGGTCTGGAAAAGGTAACTAAGGAAAGCTTGGCTGCCAACAAGAACTGTAAACTCATTCACCAGGTGTCATTTCCTCCCCTGAATTTTATGGCATCCCCAGGCTGTGGTTTAGGGACTACCATAACTACAGAGTTGTTGCAAATATTTCCATCTAGTGCTCTACGAATGAGGAGAATCAAGAGTAAAAATTTGTCCTTAAAATATCGAAGTATTCAGCCATTAAACACGTAATTGCCAAACTACATGGGCTTAGGTAACAGTACAGTTTAAACTCAACCCCTCTTAAGCTTTTGGGTCCACTGAGCCAGGGAGTTAAAGGAAATTTTCAGATAGAAAGCATCCATGAAGATTTTCAGCTCAGAAAATTCAGAGGTTTAACACTCCATAAGAAGTGAATAGCTAGAAGAGCTATGTGGGTGCCAGTAGAAGCATCTGTTTGCATAAAAAAATCTACATATATAACTTAAATATTTTCTTAGAAAATATTTACACAAGCATTTGAGACACTTTTAAGTAGTATCAAGCTATGTATAAACCCAAAATTTCGATTGAAACTCTAAAGGTTCCTCCAAGAGAAGCAGAGACCCTGAACATAGCAAGAAAACATTACTATGCCAGAACTATGCCTGAAATTAGGAAAAATTGTGATCTGGAATCTGCCTTTATGATGATAGAATACAGGAGAGGAGGAAACTCAATGCCAAAATCCTGGTTCCCCACCCTAGAATTATTTTAGCTGGTGGAGGATACATCACTGCTCTTCTGTAGGGCAGTAAATCTCTTTCTAAAGACTATTTTTGGCAAGCAGCCCTCCCTCTGAAAACACGACCCAATGTTTTTGTACTCTACAGTAACTCGGTAAAACAAACCATCTTCTTCTGGTCAGCAGGACGAGTCTAAGTAGAAAGGCCAGTCTGGCGTCCCCAGAGCAGTGGGGACGAGTTAACGCGGGGCCAGGGCTGGCTGTCACCCTTTGGAAGGAGGCTCTGTCCCCGGGCCAGCGCTGACACCCGGCGGCCGGCGGGGCACAGCACAGGCGGGCGCTGCAGCTCAGCGGAGCCCGCACCACCCGAAGCATTCACAGCACAAGGAACGCCACTCAGGGAGCTAAAACTGGGATCGGTCTGCCCAAACTATGCCACACTTCACTAATCTAAACATCGAGCAGGACGACAAGAGAGACCAGAGCCTTACACAACAGGAGACACAACATCTGTACCAAGTTTGTAATTACACAACATCTGTACCAAGTTTGTAATTAAAGATGCTGGATGTCAGACATCACCCAAGCTGGATCTGATATTTTCCATGCAGTTATGAGTGTCTGCATGTTCTATAATCGTTATAGTGTAAGAAGTTCTTCTTCTGGCTCTGGATTAAAGAGCTGAAGGTGTATAATTAAAACCAGTGTATTTGTCTGTGCACTTAGCTTATTTTTTTTCACCAGTTTTTGATACATAACATTAAGTTATGTAAAGCAGGGCAGGACATTAAGAATAAATTAAAGAAGAAACTGAACTACCACCATAAGAAATTGAAGTGTGGCAGCTGGTATTGTTTAAATGAAAGTGCTACACTGCTTGCAAGAGTGTGCATTAGTATTTCATAATACACACTTTGGTCAGGGAAGCCCACATGGTGTTTTGTGTACATTAAGGAGGTAAATGAAAGGCAAATATGAGATAGAGCTTTAGTACTCACTGTGTAATTTGATCTGACAGCAGAAATGGACAGAAAGAAAACAAAGGAAATAATAAAGAAAAAACCTTACAAAATGAAAGAGTTTAACAGAATGAAAATAGAGCAAGAGAATTACGTATGATATACCTTGGAGCCAATCCACACCTTCTTGTAATCCTTCTCCTTTAAGAGCATCACTGGCACTGAAAGAAACAAATCAAATTTCAAGAACATTGTAAAAATACCAGTTTTAGTTGAGTCATCACCAAACTTGTAATTTAGGTAATTGCTAAGTAGCATCAGGTACAGTTTCCTTAAGTTTTCTTCCCATGGAGAAGACTGCTCCTCAAATGATATGGGGTGTCTTCCCCATAGGGAAACTCCATTTCATGATGTGATCTATTTTAATTCCAGTTGCAAGGCACAGGAATCATTCCCAGAACACGAGGGGCTCTGGGAGAGCTCCCACACGAGGCAGACACGTTCTGCAGCACCTCCCTCCTCAGACAACGCTGTGAAAGATGTTTACTCCCTCCAGCAGCAGCCATGAATCATGGAATCATTCAGGCTGGAAAAGATCTTTAAGATGATCAAGCCCAAATGTCCTCCATGCAGTTCCTCAGTTCCTACACACAGTGAGAATGCTGGAGTACTGGAAGGAGGAATTATGTGTGTGTGTATACACTTCATTGTAACAGCAACCCCAGGAGTGTCTGGTAATGTATAAAACTATTCTGCTACACTGAGAGCAGTGTAAATCCAGTTTCTGAATCACTGGGGGATAACTGCTAAATGATCTTCATTCTTCAGTTCATGAAAACCAGCACAGCAGTGAAGCTGGACTGTAACTGCAGTTCCCTACAAAACGATCTTCCAAGAAGCTTGAGAATTCATGAGTGTGATTTTTGGACAAAAACAATATCCAGGTAATCAAGTTTAACATTGAAGGGCCTGAAATGAAAATTGTAGCTTTCAGCAGCATTTAGCTGCTGATTTCACTTTTATTTTTAACAGCTGAGGACTTTAATAGGACAAAAAACTAACTTTTATAAAGCACTTCTGATAAAAGGAGAGTTTTTCCTTGTGAACACCAGCACTGAGTAAAGCTTACATCCTTCAGGAAGAAAATACTAGCTCCTACAGCTAAAAATTCCCTCAAACATGACTGGGTACAAAGAGTACAGTGTCCCTCTGAATACAGAAGAGAACAGTTTACTCAATGGCCTTTCAACAACAGTTTACTGAAGCATCTGCAGAGTGGAAAAAAACTCCAAAGGTTTTGTTATTGATATTCTCAAATCTGCAAGGAGCAGTCTGATAACAATTCTACTCAATTTCCCAGCAAAATATAATGGCAACTGTTCTGATATCAACCCTGCTTTCTGATTTCACTGGAAATCCTCCATTCCATTACTTGGCTAGCAGTTCTGCTGTGAAAACTTTAAAGACACAGTCTAAATGAATGCATTGTACATTTAAAGTAAGTTTCACCATAAGTATTTTAATATTACTACTGTTTCACGTGGGGTATTTTTTATCTGCTCCATTTATTTTATACAGTAGTGAGTGGCACGACAGGGCTAAAACAGGAATGCACAAAGCAATGCCAATAAAAGGATAGAAAAAGAGAACTTTACCAGATATGCCAGGGCTTGTCTTTGATGTTTTCTAGGGACAGCAACTGAGACACTTTCACAGATGACACTGCATCCCTGAGGTCCATCTTGTTAGCAAAGAAGAGAATAGGCAGTCGACGGTGCTTAATATCTAGGCATGAGCAGAGACAGGAGCCTCAGGACACGAGGCAACACTCACTCACTCATCTCTGCATGGAACAAGGCACAAATAACACAGCAAGGCATTCTGCTCACCTGTAGCTGCAATTCTCTGAGGTTGTATCCTACCAAGATGCACACACCCTTGGGTCACCTGGCCTCTGCTGCATGCTTCCAGAATGCTCACAAAAACTTCCTTGCAGGTTTTGGAATCTTCCACCCCCTCTCCCCCTACCTTATACCCACATTTCAAGCTGGAGATAGGAATTGCTGGTGAAGCTGAGGATCAAGAAATCAAACCACTGCCTACAAACACTGCACATCTCTGCTTAGAAAGGACTGAATGTATCAAATGGATGGAAAAAAAAATCAATTGTGTTCATTCATAATGTCACAACAACAGTTGAGAAGGGTAGTCTGAATTATCCTTTAGTTTCCTGGAAAGCATCCATTACTTCATAGAATTTATAAAATTGGAAAAAAATGCATGTCTGGATATCGTTTATTCTCCCTTCCCTTGAAGGACTTCTTTTCCAGAAGCTCTTTCAGCCGGCAGTGAGAACTACAGACCAAACAAAGTACTCTGGTAGTTTCTGGGACACTTACACGTGGACAAGCTTAAACCTCACAGATTACCCCAAAAGATTATGTGGTGATTGAAAGGAAACAAAGTATACTCCCTTCAAAGTTACAGATGTAACACAGCCAAAACATTACCAGCACCAAGGCTAACTCTCAGAGTTGTTCATACTATTTATACAAAAGATGATATACAGGATTAGAGAAAATCTAGGTTTTAGTCTATCCATCAGTGCTTGATAGGAAAAGAATTTACACACTACCACTTCAATGAAAATTGCTACACAGGCTCTTTTTAAAATAGTAAAAAGAAAAGGTTATTTCACACAGGAAACTAGGTAAGGATTTATTTAAAAATGTCAAACATAAGCCATCTGCCCCTGCTGATGGGCAGGAGGATGATAAACCCCCCCAAATCCCAACAAATTGTCAGTGCTGAAATGGTTTGAACTTTCCTAATTATGTTCTTTTCCACCTCCCTACTAAACCTTTCCACAGAATCAGTGGAGATAACACTACCTCCTCATATTCATTCAGAGATGTAAGTGCTGATCAAAACACTGACAATTTTCACAAACTATTTACCCTGCCTGGAGCACTTTTGTCCTCTGATATCCACAAACACAAGTCAAAGGCCTCAAAATGCAAGCACACTATAAATAAATCTCTGCTTTGATTGCATAGTTGAGCAGCTATTGAGTCTCCTGGCTGAAACTTTTAGATTAATTTACAATATCATTAAATGAACCCTGGTACCCACAGGTTGTAGGTTATGGGTAAATTAAAACCACATAAATTAGCTGACATCACCTATGCAAACAGTCAAGTTAATCAAGGAGTTTCCAGTGTTTTTTCCTAAACAATTAGAAAGGAGCACAACCTGCCCACCCAGACTCATAATGCAGACCCAAAGATATTTGCTAAATAAAGTTGTGGTCACAGAAAATTGTATTATTTCCTAAAGTGCAGTATTTTCCTCCTACACTTTTCACAGTTACTAATGGAAAGCAAACATTTTCTAGCTGCAAGTGGTTATGAATTAACACATTAAAATATATTCCAGACTCTAGATGTGTGATGTGCAATTTTACACAAAGTTTACAAGAATTTCAGTTTTGTTTAGAAGCATGTGCTGGAGGTGAAGTGACCCAAGAGTCATCATCTAATCCAGTTAATTTGAAGAGTGCATTGTCCATTAATGTAAGTAAAAATGATTTTTAGCTTTGATTCACAAAGGAGTCCCAGTTAGTACAACTTTCAACCCCATTAATGCTTCACAGGACACATTCCCTTCCCTTTCCCTCAGGCAAAGCCTGGCAAAAAGACAGGGAACTGTTTTACTGTGGGACTGCTAAGATTTTCAGAGACAGGAATTGATTCAATTCCATTTAAAACTTAGGTAAACATGTACATTTAAACCACTCCAGGAGGATGACACAGATAAAAGCATGGATTTGGAGAAAGTAGGGTATGCAGCAAGAAAGGCAGAACACTAATATAAACAAAAATATTGATATAGCAAACCAGTGGTATATTGATTCACCTAACAGTTACTTTTATTGAACATTATCCTAGAAGAAATTTTTAAGCCCTTTGGTTCTCTTACATGTGATATATCAAAGCTGATAAATCAGTGACACTGTTGCTGTGTTGGAACTAAGCCACTCCAAGGCAGAAATACACCACTGCTCTCTCTTGGCTCTCAGGACTGCACTCAGTGGCTAGAGCCTGGTCTTGAGTAACTTGAAGACACAAATTCATGAACAACTGAACAGCACTGACCTGCTAGGTCAGCATTAGTGACCTATTAATGAATGAAAATGAAAAGCCTAAATGAAAAGCCCCACCCATGGTTGCTCCTACTCTGTCTAAACATTTTCACTCTGCTGCCCTCTGTTAAACCAGTAACTTCTTCCAGCAGTCTTTATCTCTAACCCTTGTGTCTGTGTGGTTCCACTTTATAACAGAACTGGCTTTCACTGCTGCAGTTAATTCCTGATTTGGTACAATGTGTCCTGGCCCCTGTGTAATCCCCCTGCAGCCTTTGGCTCACCTCATCCTCCCTGTGACTTTTGTAACACTGTCTTTTCAGTGTCTGCATTTGAAGCAGCCCACACCCCTGAATGACAAATTAGAGAATCAGATTAAGAAGTCCCAGTCAGCTCCAGCATCTTTGTTGATGAATTAATGTGTTATATACATTCTTCATGGAAAACAAAGTCATGGGACACATTTGTCCCTATCACACATTGCTTTGCTTAGCAATGCAAGTCAGCTTTTCCTTTCTTATTTTCAGCATGGGAATCCCACAAGTTAAGGCACTATCAGTTTAATAAATAATTAGGGAATCACAGGATTATTTCACTTTTGAACTTCCTAGATATAGTTTTATATTCTGGTTAGAAAGAGCAACTACCAAAAGTGCTGAAAGTCAAAACTGCATATTGCTTACAGACACATCCCAGTAATGTTAGATACATGGAAAGGCAAAGAATTGACTGATACCAGAACTTAATTAAGGTGCAGGCTCAGGTAAAAAAAAAAACAAACCCAAGCCAAACCCTTAAAACCAAGACCCTGATCATGAATCCCCTCATATCCTCTTCCATAGGGAACTGAAACTAACTGGTGTAATTATCCCTCCTTATTTCTGGCTAAACCATAAAAAATTTACAATGAAGATGACAAAAGAAAGCTAAATGTTACATTAAAGGAATTAGCAGTCTTCATGGAAAAAACAGACAGGGAGACACAGTTTTGTCTGTGCTGGTCATCACAAGAAGCCTCTCCAGCTTCCAACTCAAAGTCTATTCTTTCTCAAAGCAATATAACTTTTGATCTATATTGATTAATAAGAGACCAACCCAACTCAGTGCAGAAAGCTGAAGGTGACCAATTTCTAGATGTGAACAGGTAAAAAAAAAAAAAACCCACAAGTTTTTCAAGACTATTATTGTGCTAATATTCAAGAATGGTTAAGATATTTGCAAAGTACTTAGAATGTGTCAGATAAGGGCTTTTCTTAAGACAACATAACAAATATGGACACAGAAGGGGAAAAATGCCTCCTCACCTGGATGATTCAGAAGAGTGTCAAGTTCTTCTTTGGCCACAACCATTCTTAATTTGTCACTGCTATCAATGACAAAAATAATGGCTTGGCCTTCTCTGCATAACATAAAAAGAGCAAAGAGGCAAATTACAGGTTCTCAAACTGTGAATAAGAAAAGGCTTCAGAAGAAATACCAAGAAACAAGTCCAAACAAACCTGATTTTTCCTCTAAGTTTTGTCATTGTTATTTACCGTTAACATAACCATCCAGTCTTATTTCTGAAATTCAATATTTTGGTAACATGCATCATTCTTTTAGATATGAGGTTGTTATCTGCCCCTACACGGTTCAGTCTCCACACACCTTCTAGAAAAGCTTGATTTTACTACCCAGACTGAAAAATGAACTCAAAATATAACCAACTGCTATTTTGACATTGTGGTCAGGCAGGAAGAAACCCCATAAAGACAGATTTTACAGAAATTCTGTATTTCCCGTGCTAAAGTTTATTTAGAGAAAGGTCAAATACCTTTTTAGAAAAAACCTGTGTCCACAGCTAGGCATATGCAGGTTATTTTAACCTTTACACATCCTGCATAAACAGGATCTTTCTTTTTTTTTTTTTCCCAAATAACAGGTAAAAACATTCAACTATTTCAAATCATTAGGACATTTTTCTGGCAGTGTGACCACAGTCACAACTTATATACAACTATTCAACTCATTATTTCAGGATGTTACTGATACTTTATGACTCGATGTTCCATTTATTGAAACTTATTTTGAAAACCAATTAAAGTCTCACCAATTCATAATTCTCTAGTTATAAACACCCACAGAAAGTGTATTTACTTTATATTTTGAAAGTGTATTTACTTTATATTTTAATGTAATAGTCACTTCTCCTTCACTTTACATTTCTCTGAGGGACCATTATGAATACATGCTTTAGCCTCCAGCACCATCTACCTTTGTATTTTGATAAGAAACTGTTCTACACCTACTGGAAAACAGAAATAACCTGAGCAGCCCAAGATTGTATGAGGAGGCCCATTCCTTTCTGGTGTACAGAACCTTTAGTAAATAAAGCTTTTCCATATTAGCTGAAAATGCCTGGGCAATTTTCATGAGCATAGAGTATTTTACCAGAGGAATCAAGAGTACTGGCATGTATTTACCACCAAAAAAATGACTTCACAAAGAAGTAACAGGGACACAACATGACTTTGGGATTATTTAAGATAAATGTACTTAGAGGATGACCTAAAAGATACTTTCAAGCTAAATAGAAGAAAAGTCCAAACTTGAAGGACTCCAAGGTAACTGCTTTGACACTTGCCCAGATTTAATTTCCTGAAAAATTAAATCTTGCTTAACTTTATAAACTGAACAGCACATTTTATTAATATTTTTATTTAATTAATACTAATTATTAGTTTTACACTATTCTTAGAAGTTAATCTTAAATATGTGCCTACTGCACTGGATCAGGACCAGAGGTGGATGCAAGTACATATTTTACTGTCAGCATAACCTAAAAAACTCCCTTACTGTTACAGAGTTATTGTTAAGATGAAAAAGCCATTTATGCCCCACAAGGGATAAGTTACTGCATTAAATACAGCAATCACAAAAATTATTTGCTTATGAAGCACTCTGCTAGCATTTTGAGAGCAGCCTGAGGGCATCAGTTACTGAAATGCAAATCTCACACTCTTGAACAATGAAGATCTCCTAGCAAAATGTTTTCAATGCTAACACAATTTGCACAGGAAGGAGTGGAAGCATTAATCCACAATTAAAAACAATTTAAGCTCTACCACAACTGGTATTAATTTTTAATCAATATTATAACCTTCAGAATTTCTTCCTTCTATTTCTCCAAGCTACTTCTGCATGGTTTAGTATTGTTCACGTTATCTAGATCAGGATCAAGCATCACTGAATAGCAATGAGACAATGCAAATAAAGATTAAGTTTCACTAAAAGCTCCAAAAGCAGAGAATGGTGTCTATCTATTACCAGAAGGCAATACCAGAGTGTTATAAAGTACAGAGAATATCCTGTTTAATAAATAACATTAAGAATGTTCATTCAGGTTCCTAGTTACACGTGCCTTACTCTCTGAGGTTCATTTCCCTCACCTCTAAAAATCTCAGCCATCAGCCAATATCTTGCAGGTTTTAAGCCATTGACTTACAGAAGAACAGAAAAACTGGAAACCTAACTCATCTTGAGCTTTCTTACAGGATTGGTTTCCATGTTTCAACATTTAAATCTCACCTCTAGTGTGTTCCCCCAAGTTGCCCCCAAAAGCACAGAATAACAGCAGGTAAAAATTTTCATTTGTTAGAACAGAAAATTTTATTTATCCAGACTAAACCTTCTGTCAAACACCAGGTATAAGCCTTGTATGAATAATTTCTAACCACTAGATATTAGCATACTTCTGTTTAAATAACCTACACAACAGTTAATATGAACAGCAATGCCTTAAAATAAATTATTGGCTTACTTGTAGTAGTGTTCCCAGAGGTCTCTGTATTTCCCTTGACCTGACATATCAAACACTGTGAAAGACAAACTGCAAAGAAAAGAAGTGAATAAGGCCCAGAAAAAAGAACAACACCTAAATTACATCGACTTTCTTTGCTACCCTGACCAAAAAAACCACCAAAAACAACCAGATCAATTTGAATCCAAATCAACTGAGAAAAATTCCCAAAGGAACTCTGGTTGCACTATCTGCCCCCAAATGATCCTACTCAGTTTTGAAGTCTTATCATAGAAATATTTCACAATGGAAATGTGTTTATAATCTGAATAAAAGAAATAAACCAATTATTTAAAGTTAAATCATATGCAAAATAAGCTCCCATTCAGTCTCTCTCTCTGTCATGCTGGTATCAAATATTGTTTATGAGTAAATGAAATGCAGATGAACTGTGACTTAAAATCCATGGCCTGTCTTAAATTCTGTCCCCAGACAGGTATAAATATATGCAAAATAAAAGGCTTTTTAAAAAAATAAATAAATTCCACCTTTAGGAAAAAAAAGAAATTACATTTCAGATGACCAAGCTAAAAAGAGCAGTCTTTGCCACTGTGAGATTTCACCTAAACAATACACACAGCAAGGAAATTTACTGAACACAACAAAAAGTTCTCATCTGCTCCTGAAATGTTTACAGAGTTCAGAATTAGGCTCTCCTTTTTTGGGTAGCCCCAAGTAGCTCCCCAAGTGGAGGCCACACCAAAACAATGAGGTTAGGAAAAGGAAGCTCTCCAAACATCCTTTCCACTGTATGTCCAGACATAGAGTTGTGGGTTTGTCAGTTTGTAGAGTTTGAGGTTTTGGGTGGATTTTTTAGGGGTTGTTTTGGGTTTTTAAAATCATTCTACATGGTGTATTTACAGGTCATCATTTCTCCTACTACAGGATCAGAATAATAAAAAAAAGCAATACAAATTAATTTATATTCTCACACATCAAGTCCCAAACTTTTCTGATGTACTTATTGAGACAGAGCTCAGTTGTGGAAGCTCTTTGAGAAATATGAAATGTCTCAGTCTCACGTATCAGCTCAAGGAATAAACAATTTTCTTACAGATCTCCCACCCCGTGAGGCCACACTGCTTGGTTTGAAGACTAACTGCACACACTAAAAAAATCCAGTGAAGGCTACAAAATGATGCTGCCTCCTTGAAATATCCTGGTGTCACGACATCCTTAATCTAAATCTTAGCCTTCATTCAACTAATGACTTATTACTCTGTTTCCTGGCCTTTGCTCTTGCCACCCTTACATTGCTAATGCTGCAGCCATCCTTTTGCATTTAATGAGATTACACTGCAATCTGTTCAGAGCACCTCCAGTGAGAGTGCTTAATTTAGGTGACCAGATTGAGAGTGGAATATAGGCTGCCACCTCAGCAGCTGTCTCTCCTCCAGTCTGTAACAGTGCCCTATTCTGAAACTCCCTGAAGACAGGGATCAGATGTTTATACACACCACTGCAACAAAACTAAATTTTTTTAAATAGTTTTATAGCAGCACAAAACACAGATTATATTCTAACACACTCAGTCCTGGATCATGATTAGGTCTCGTGGGTACTGCATTTCAACAAACTGCAATGTCGTGTCATTACACCACCACACATGATTCTCAGTTACAAAGCCACTGAAAGAGATAATGAATCCCAACTATTACATAATAATCACTACTGCTAATGAAGAAAGAAAGTACTACCTTGAAGTTTTGAATTTCTCTATACTGAATCCTATTGTTGGAACGATGTCCTGAGTTTGAGCCTTTGAAGGAAAGAAAGCACAGATTTTACAATCAAATTAGAAAATGCCACTACTGAAATATATTTGAAACATGAATACATTACAGATCTGTTTTTGCCCCAAACTGTGCAATATTTAAAAAGTTCCCAGAAAAGTGAAGTAACTCAGAATCAAGGGTTTTGTATTTTTTGGGGAATAGAGTGAACACTACTGGAATTGCCAAAACACAAAGCATTACTAAGAGATCTGTCTGGTAACTGATTTACTACTGAGCTGGGCAAGGAACCTATCACTTGAGTTGGTGGAAAGGAATAGCTCCTCTAAGAAGCATCGATATTGAGCAGGAAGAAAGGTCACATCCCATAGATTACAGGGCTGTCTGAGAAAGTGACATGCAATCCTTGCACAGACTCCTAGAGCCCCTTATCCCAAACACCATCCATGGGCAGGTCCAGCAGAAACAACTGCAGACAGATGGAAAAGCATTTGGATTTGCCAGGCCCTAATTTTTGCTCCTGGGGCAAAGCAGCAGTTCTTAAGAAGACTGGGTTGACCCAGAGCTCAAAATCACCTGTCCATTGAACTTACTAAAAATAAACTGTTTCATTAACTTTGATCTAATGACATTTGTTGCATGCTAGACTGTTTGGCATGTCTTGCCAAAGTTGGATGCAAAGTTATTCTCCTATAAATTCTTACAACATTTTTTTTTTATTATTTTACTCGTGTAATTCCCCTGTAATGCCCATTATTGTGATAAATCTCCAAGTCTGCATTCAACTCTAGTTAGGAATCCTTTACTGTTTAAGGCATGACATAAAAACCCTCTACAAAAAAGGTCTCAGTAAATACATAAGGACACAATTTGCCTGGTACAAATTGTAGCCTTTCTCCCAAACAACTGGCAGCAGATAGCAAGCAGTTTATAGTTTTGTTTATAAACCTACTCAATTTTCAGTGGAAGAATAATTGCCAGGAATGGAAGAGTAGCAGACTCTTCACTATGTCACACTTTTAAAACAATGTCCAGTGGAATCATCAGGCAAAATTCAATAATAATAATAATAATAATAATAATAACAATAATAAGTGGTGTCCTGATATAAACAGCAGAAATGAGTTCCCCAGATGCACATAACGTTTGCACAACCTTTGGAACATGCCTACCAAAATTCATCTATTTCTAGTCCATAAACATACCTAGGAAAAATGTGATCCTATTTTCAGAATATTAGGCACTCCTCGTGGCCTCAAACACTTTTCACTGGATGAATGAACTGCAAGTATTAATGCTACTTACTTTGAAAATTATTCTGCTTTAAAAGCAGTGAAGTCACCCTTAAATGTGCATCTTCACATTATTACTTATTTTATTATTTCTTATGTGCTTATTATTTTTCAGGAAGACATTAAAATGAACATGGTATGTTGTACAATTGTGTTAAATGTACTAAATGTTCAACATCACTTGTAAGTGCAATCCTGTGGCAATTATTTAACTGATTAAAGTGACTGTTTCAGATCCTGATTTCAGCCATCATAAACCCTTCCTTGTTGGGTGATCTTAACAAAAGTGTGCCACAGTAACAGTGGGGGTTTTTTGGAAAATAATGTGCGTGTGAATGCTTACCCTTAGTTTTAGTTAGCTGGAAAATCTTAAAATATATTTGTTCCACTTGCTAAATCACAAGCTCTTCACATCTTTTCCATGGTATAACAGCATGCAAACCCAGATCAAACAAACACCCAGCAGTGTACTCACATTTGAAGGTTTAAGTTTATTGATGATGGTTGTTTTGCCGCTGTTGTCCAAGCCAAGGCACAAGACGTGAACCTCCTTTTTCTTCAGCCCAAGCCATCCTGCCAGCTTGTCAAACAGTCCCATGGCTGTGGCTGGAAACCACAGGGATCACCTGCTGTTCAGGGAATCAGAGCTGTTGGGAAAGTGCTACCTGCAGGGCAGAGCTGGCACCGAGGGTAGGCATGGGGCTGAGCAGCCTCACACCTGGGAGAGGACGGTGTGAGCAGAACACAAACACTGCCCTGGGGCTGGCTCCGCACATAAGCACATGGAGGGTAAGCTGATTACAGCCAGGAGGCCTCGATACCAAAGTAGCCTGGCTGTTTATAGCCCTGTCTGTATCACACAATGCCCTTGATTCCCGGGCAGAAAACGTTTGCCACCGTTCTGGGCAGCCCGAAGAGGGGCACGACTGCAGCGCCACCAGGGCTCCCACCAAGCTGAGCAAAAACAAAAGGAGGGCCATTGTCTGTACCTCCAATTGTCGGCAGCCCATCATTCAGACAACAAAACAGCATTTCCTTCCTTCAGCACCTGCTACACAATTTACTGAACCCTGCAGTAAATAAAGCACTCTCTTGATTCAATCCAAACCCCAATTCCAACAGGTTTTGCCAATATTGACCTGTATGAATTAGGAACCCTTCGTTCACCACAAATAGAAGCTGATTAAAATAGATCTAACAGACACCAAAACATTCACCCACACGTCAGGGAGATGCCAGACCTCTGCTGCTGCCCAGACTCTGCCTGAAGCTACCTGGCAGTGGCACATTCAAAGGAGCTTACACCACGTGTTCCCCTGCAATACCTGGCTAAACACGCTCTGAAAAGAGGATAACCCTTGTCTGTCCTGAATGGATTCCACTGGAAATAATTTCAGCAGTCAGACAACTGAAATCTTGGAGATGCCTTGAATAATAGAGGATTTCTGGAGTGGTGAAGGCTGGTTTTTTTGGTAATAAGTTAAAAACACACAGCACTGGACAACTCAGGTTGCAAGCTTAATTACCCCAGGAAAACATAGCAGGACGGGGAAAAGGTGAAAAAAACCCCATCAGTAATAAATCTCTGATCACACTTTTTTTCACTAACTGATTACAAAATGATGGTCAACTGCTTTTTAATAATTTTAAAAAATTCCATTTAATGAAGTCACATAAGTAATCATTCTGGCTAAAGGATGATTTTTCCATTTTGAACACAGACCTTTTTTAGAGCTTTATCTGGTGCATTTTGATTCAGGACTGGTTGTGATCTACATTACAGCTACACAGAGTTATTACCAAGTTAAAAAACCCCAACATTCCTTATAGCATCTCTCTCATTCTACCTCCCTTTGTTTTGTGCCCCACTCCTTTCCTAATCCATACACACAGCTCAGAGAGCAGATTAAAGCTGTTTATTATCAAATTAACCTGACAAAACCCTGCTCCAAGACACGTTACTTTCTTAGCCAATCAAGAGCGTCATCTATAGATTCTAGATGATAGGGTCAAAAAAAAAATACATTGCAGATGCTCCTAAAATGAAACAGGAGGAAATACAAGCCCTTAAAAATACTTCTAGGGCTTCACTTTTAAATCCAAACCCCTAAACACACAAGAGTTCCTAGCAACATTTTAATTAGAGCCAAGTTTTTCTAGCAAATTTTCCTACCAGTCGGCACAGTCATTATTAAGAACATAGTGGGAAAGAAATGTACCCTGGACTTCTTGCCCTGCCCCTATTTTCATGTTTTTTCTCACATGTGAAGAGTTACAGCTGGCACAGGTGCCTTTTCTTCCCCTCCTTTATGCCAGCTGATATTTTGCTATACACAACACTATACAGCATACATCAGAGGTCTCTGAAAATTATTTAAGCCAGGGTCTGGTCTGGGAGCTTAACAGCAAACTCTATAAGCTTTTTTCTTAAGAAAGGATGTTCTTTCATGTCTGATCTTTGTCTATTTTCAAGCCTAATCAACAACAAAGGAGATTTATTCCATGAAATAGAGAGCAGCCAACAAACAAGCTTTAAGTGATGTCCAGATGTTAGAAAGCCAAATTAATTTTTTCGGTAAAATTGTCTTGTTTAGGTTTAGGGTTGGATATATTTCAATGGTCTGAGACCCGAAAGGAGGGAAAGACTGAGCAAACGGACTAATTAGCATGGGAAGCGAGAGAACCATTAGCCAACAGAAGACAGGACACTAATTAATAAGATAACTAGGTGACTCGCAGTCAGTAAACATTAATGCCTTTTTTTGCTACAATGTATAAACGGTGAAACGCTTTGGTAGTGGCCGTGCTGGCTTGGTGGATTCGCTGCCCAGCGTCCCTCTCTGCTCAGAACCAGAAATCAATCCAATCCCCCGGCTCGGTGCGCGGCCCGGCCTCTGGCACACCGGGAGCCAGGCCCTAACTCGGGACAACGCCGGGCAGCTCCCAGCGCCGGCCTTCCCCCCCTCCCGCCGGCACCACAAGGCCTCGAGCCGCCCCGGCAGCTGCCGCGGGTCCCTTTCTCCCAGGCCAGGACAGCGTCTCCTCTCCCAGACCAACACAGGGTCCCCCAGGACGGCCGGTGCCCGGTCCCCCCTCCCCGGGCGCGGCCCCCGAGCCCCCGAGGCCGCGGCACCGACCTGGGCCCGGGAGGCGCCGGGCGGCCCGCGCGCCGCCGCCGTTGCCGAGGAAACAGAAGCCCCGCCCCCCTCGCCGCCCCCACCAATCCCGTCCCGCCGCCCATTCCGGCCAACGGCGGGGAGGGCGTTGGGGCGGGGCCCGCGCGAGGCCACGCCCCCGGCCGCTGTGGGACCCGGGGAGGTCTCGCTCATTTTCCGTGTCCAGCGCCTCTGGAATTGTTTGTTGGCAGCCAGTGCCCCTCTTCCTTGCATAGCAGTAAGGAGAGTGCCCGGATAAATCCTCCTGAGGATTGCGATTAACACAGAAGGAAGCCCCTGAGTAAGAACGGCCACCCGAGGTGTTAACAGCACCTCCCGTTCGAAGCGGGCGCTTTCGCGCAGTGGGGAAAATCTCAAATCCACGCGTCACTGGGGCAGTGACAGTAGCAGGGCTTTGGGAGGAAGGCAGCCTGTCTAGGCCAGGCACAGAGGCTGCAAATACACTTCGGATTTTTTTTTTTTTTATTTTTTTTTTTTTTTTTGTGCTGCGTAGCACAGTCCCGTCAGACTGGTTCGAAGTCCCCTCTATTTCCTCTATCAGGAAGATTCCGACTAAAAGATGATATTCCCTTGCAGTGGCATTATGAGCCAGTTAAGAAAAAGGCAGATAGCATCAATCCCACAGTGAAACTCTGTGATGAAACACTTCTAAAAGCTAAAAGAGTTGAGAGGTACATATGTGGCAGAGGAGGGTGTTTCTATTTGAAATCAGTCCATATATGAGGAATAGTTCCCAATTCAGTGGAACAGAATGGCAAAGGCATTTCTGTAACCAGATCTAAAATGAAACATTCATTCTGCATTATGTATGTACACTGTGTTAATCCTGACAGTCCTTGGTGAGAAATTCTTCCCATGTAAAATAAGCAGGATGTAATGGACTGTGGGCATCTGACACTCATTTCCTATTACTCTACAGCTACTTCTGTTCAGTCTTGCATTTCATGCGATTTTATGCAATGAAAAGCTCATTATAACTTCAAGCTTTTTGAGATAGGGTCTGGGTATTTTATATGGCATTCACTTCTTTGTGAATCGTCCTGTCTTGCCCTGGCATTATTTACATAATATGATCAGTTTTAAGACTGCTTTTGTCAGTGAAAGCTCTGACAAATACTAGAGGAATTGCACGGCTCAGTGAATCACCATGAGGAGGGTGAGCAGTACTGTGGAATCTTAATAGTGCATTAAAATCCATTTAAAATTCAGATTCACAGTGTTTCCCAAGAAGGGGAGAGCATGGCTGTTGCAGCTTTTAATGTGCAGAGTTTTTTTTCCCTGATGCTGTGAACTGTGTGTGCTTTTTGAGCATAAATGCTCAGTGGTAAGCACAGAACAGCATTATTTAGCTGAAGGGAACAACACCATCCCAAAGCATCTCAAGTGTTGGAGCATATTGCTGGTCCATCTTTATTAGTACACCACTCTGTGTTAAGCAGCTGGGGTTTTTTTGTTTGTTTGGTTGGGTTTTTTGGGTTTTTTTTTGCATGATTATGTATGACACGCTTCACTGTGGATCATTATATTAGTAACTTAAGGCCAAACAAACACCATTAACTCAAAAATAACCACCAGTACTGTAACTTTTATTTGCTAATAAATATCTTAATAAACAGGCTTACCCCATCTGTAAGACCTGATAATGCCTCTTAGGAAATCATAGAAAAATAAAATACAATAATAATCAATAACTTGTACTTTGTACAAAAATCTCATTATGTTGCTCAGCAGGTAGTTTTGCCAAACCCCATATTCTTTCTGCAAAGAGATGGCATATGTGATGCAATTCACCTTAAAAACACTCTAATGTTGAGAGCTGAGCATTCTATTACACTATTAACTTGTAGGCATGCCAGCACATGAAAATTTACATGAAACATCATAGTATCATAGGAATAGAATCATAATAATAAAGAAAAGAAGGTAACACCACTTTTCAGTAAATAATAACAACTTCACGTCTAATGTAAGTTCCCCTTGGGACTGCAAATCAGGAGGGTAAGCTTTTTATTCCATGGATATTCCTACGGTACCATCACAAACAGGCAGAAAGAAAGTGCAGTGGGACGTGTATGGGAGATAGATCAGGTGAAGAGAAGTGATTTTGAGGAGTGAGGCAGTCCCAGGGGGAAGCACTGACACTGGCTGTGCCACGTTCAGCCTCCCAGAAGGAGCGGCTCCGGTGCCACACGAGCTCAGAGCGATGCAGGGGGAAGCCAGAGCCTCTGGTACTGACTGCAGCATCTGCTGGGAGAGGAGTGCTGAAGGCTGAGCCACAGGTAGTTGTCATTATTCAAATACATCTCGGTCAAAGGAGCAATGGCAAAACAAACCTTAGCAGGGGGCTTGAAAGAAAAGGTGGGTTTCAGACTACTGGTAAGGATATGAGATCTGTGCTGAGGCCATGGTTTGAGTTTGTAAAATAATTTGCGAGTATTTATGATTATACCATTGCTTTTGAAGCCATCTACCTCTGAAGTTTTGACATGGCTGCTTAAATATATAATCTAAAGTGTCTGTCATCAAATATTTATTCATATATACACATACATTGATACATTTTATGGCTATGCTAGAACAGCAAACTATGAAGAGCAGTCATATTTAGTTTTGTACAATCTAATTTCACAGAAGAGACAGAGATTAAAACCCCTTTTAATTCAGGTACATTTAAAACCAACACACAGAAATAGATAGAGGCTATCCTGAGAAAACATACCAACCACGTTATCTTCCAAAAGTAAATCAAAGCTAATGTTTGGAAGGTAGTAAAATATTCTTTTTGTACTTTTCTTTTCTGAGAGTCAAAGTGATTTGTTTTTTAAAAAAAGTGACGACAAAATTAAAACTGCTAATTTCAACTGGATCAATGAATGTTGCTTTGCTAGAAAATAAACTATTGCCTTTCAGTGAACGGGGTTTCACATGATCTTTTAAAGATTTTTTTTTTCCTTGCAAAACTGCAGGCGCAATCCTGAGAAGTGCAGAGAAGTTCCCGAAGTCAGTAGGATTTATGAACCACACCAGAGAAGAATGAGCCCTTTTAATGTCTCTGGGATTTCAGTCACAGCAGTGCTGTGTGTGGTGTAACTGATACCACCAGAGAATGTTGATGTTGGCCTCGACAGAAGCAGATGGAAGGCTCTAGGTAAGAGCAACAAACACTGAATCCCGTCACAAGAGTTAACTAAGAAACAGCTTTTCCCACTTTTAGTGTGAAATAGACCTCTTAACCTTACTTGGAAAAGTTGGGAGAAGAAATTGCTGCAGAAGAAATGGTAGTAAAAATGCCACACTGCCAATTCAAAGCTCACTGTTTCTTGGGGAGAGGCAGATAGGGAATCATGGCCATTAAGCTGTAAAATGCTTACAGTTTTTCTTATTAGGAATCTTGCAGTGGGATGGTTTTCTTCAGATAGGGAATTAGTGAAAGAATCCAATAACTGGAACCACTAAGAGGGCATTTCTTATTTTATTTGCTATTGTGCCATCCATTACCTGGCAAATCTGAAAACACTCACTGCAGTGCACCAGGAGTATGAAGCAGCTTGTTCAAAGATGCAAATAATCAGCCAGACCTGTATTATGAAAGGGAGATCATATTGCATCCTGATTCATGTTTAGAAAAGAAGAAAGATAGAAAAGTCCTATTTGTTTGGGGGGTTCTGTTTGTTTGATGGGGCTGGTGTTTTCATCCTGAATTTAAATCCAGAAGTTTGGGAAATTATCTGGGGAAAAAAACCCCACCAGCCCAGGCCATTTCTGCTAGATCCCCTATTAGATGTGTAGGTCATTTAGGTTACTAATTCCAGTGTCAGAGTTGATCTCCCATTCCAGAGAAAAAAAAAACAAACACTGGAGCTCCCAACTTTTGTATTTTATCTTTTCCACGTTGAAGGTAACCACAGCCTACTTGATCACATCCCTGAGGCAGCAGCCTTGTCTTTTAGGCTCAGTGCACTCTCTTCTCCCTATTAAACAAGGCCATCTGTTCCAGGAAAATCTGTAGAAACCTTTGATTCAAAACCTGTTTCACTCACTTGTCCTCTTCTTCTGGATACAACTGACTTGGGATCATGCCCTGAGGGACCAACCTGCATCTCAACCTGAAATGCTTCAACAGAGCAATTAAAACCAGCCAAAACTTAGCAATCCATATGAACAACAAGACAGCTCGTGTCCCAGTAGGTGCTGGTTCTTTAACAACAAATTACCCGTGGCAGTAGTGGGGTGCAGGAAAGGAGAGTCTGTTTGCAGAGCTGAAGCCTACACAAAGAATAAATGGACGTTGGGCTTCATCCTACTGCCATGGAAGTCAGTCACAAACTCTAATGAATTTAGATCACACCAAGACTATTGCCTGTTGATACAGAAACTTTCAGTTCCTCACAGTCATATCACTGTCCCAGGAATTAATCAAGATGTTCATTAAAAACATTCAGCAGGATTTGGAAATACCGGGTGTTTTAGAGCAGAACTGGCCCAGCATAAAAATGGAACTTCCCAAATTGACAATTAGTGACTAAAATAATCTACAGATTTGGAACACTGGCTGCACGTTGTCTTTTCCAGCTAATCCTATTGTACACACAGAGACTGTGATGGTAAGTTATACAGCTCACACCACACAGCTTCTTAAAAAAATAATAATCCTATTATGCTTTTCCTTTTTCCTCTTATTAATTTTCAGTTAAAGACCAGTCTCAATGAGAGAAAACTGAAAACTCAGTTTCTAAACCAATATTAACTGGAAATTTCTGCTTTTTACTGTTTATTTAGGTTCCTCTCAAGAAAGTCAGTATGTAGCTATAAAAACAATTAATCATCCAGAATTATGTTTGCTGGACTTTCCAATGTACATTATGAGAACTGTACCTGTTGGTGTTTTTTTGTTTTTTTGTTTTTTTTTTTTTTTTTGTCCTGGGCTGGATCCTGAAAGATCAGAAAATAGATTTTTTTTTTTTCTTTTTACCACTCAGAGCATTATGTGGTGATGATACTATGGAAATAGTTCCTAGACTGTTTCATTGGGCAGTTTTTCATCATCCACAACCAGAAATGAATATCTGGGTTCCAAAGCAGATTTCTCCCTAACTTGATTTTCCAGATTCTATATTCAAGGTTACTTTCTACTCAGTCCCTTGACATCCCATAGTCCCATAGAATGCAAAGACCTGGATTTCTCTTTGATTTGTGGGTTTTCAGTCTCAGGGTTTTCGCTTACCTACCACTCAGCATACATGCTGCTGCTGACTGGTTCTTCACTGAATTGTCAGAAATGAAGAGGTGTTAGTAAAATAAGGCAAAATATATTATCTCATGCTGTCCTACAGATATTTTATAGGGATTTTTATTTTTGATTATGCCTAACTCTAGTCTTGTATAAAGTCCCATTTCAAATCAGCCTTTTTATATGAATTAAACTGCACAAACTCAGAATTGTTTACAGATTCAGGAGTTTCTGAGGTGGCACTGAGATGTGTGCAGAACAAGTTCTCAGATACAGGTAAAATTTTTGGACAGGAACAAAGTAGAACAGATGTGAAAACTTTAAATTACTTTGAGACTGATCTTTTTAAGTCTATTGTTTCCCCTCTATCTTCACTGTCAGAACTTGCATTTTTTGTTCCAGTTTAATTATTCAGGTATGAAAATATCAGATAATATGCTAAACCTTTCTGAAGGAGATAGGTACTTGGGAAATCTCTTGCAGGAAAGGAAAGTAAGATATACTCATGCAGGATATTTAAAAAAATATACACACATAGATTTCACTGAACTGGTGTTACATTATTTCACATATGAAATATGGAAATATACTTTAATCCATTTTTTAACCTTAGGTTTTCCATCAACCATTGCTGGTTTTCCCTTCTAAAAGTCAGCATATCTTTTTATACTATATGTTGGCATATCCTTACTCATATTCCCTTGAAAATTTCCCTCATTTAACCTCCTAGGTGTCCATAAACAGCCATTTAAAAGAAAACAATTTATATATTCTGTAAACATCTTTGGTGATTTCAGCAGAGGAACTGAAAACTCTTCATAGCATGGACTCCATCTTCCTAGTTTTGCTGGCTCATGGGCACCTTGCTTCTCCTTTGGGATCACTAATTTCTACAGTAATTAGCTGAATGGAAGAGAATCAGCAGGAAGGGTTTGGGTGAGGTGGCAGCAGAAGGGTGAGCAGGCAGCTTTCTCTGAGCCAGTTTGAAAATGTTTTTTCTACCAGTGGAAGAAAAGGGAGGCTGTCCATTTCCACCTAACAAGCCAAGGAATTTTGGGAAGAACTATACAGTGCACAGTGCATGCCACTAAAAATTTTAAAAGCCAACGGAGCAAATAAACCCCATTAGAGTTGTTGGTAATAGGTAATTAATTCTGCAGGTTTGAAAAATCTGATATTATGATATACATTCTATTTACAGTTCTTTATGTACATATAGACAAATATTTTATAACCACAGCATGTTCACCATATCCTGGTCCATAATCTCTGGAATTATATACAGCACTCAGGGATGAGCATCCTACTAAATACAGGATGTGATGGTGGAAAATCGTGTCAGCTGTAAGTACCTGGCACTGCCTTACACAACTCTTGAGTTTTTGTTAGAGCTCCTTGGCACAGTATGGACAGTTCTTCCCTTTTTACCTTATTGTAGGTTTTAGGGAGGTTTTTTTTTTTTTGAGATCATTGTCGTACTAAGAGTTAGCCCAGCCCAACACATCTTTTCCTCACTCTCAAAAAATAATTATAGTACTATTATAAAAAAAGAAATTATCTTTGCCATTTATTCAGGAAAGATTCATTACAGTTGGTGAACAAGGGTATTCTGGAAGAAAACTGTTTAATGGAATACAGAGTTCTTCAACCATGTGCAAATGCCACAAGTGTCTCTATTTTTAGTACTTTTCCTGGAACATGCAATGGAAGACAGACTTTTTATTATGATTTGAACTAAAGAAATACTGGACTGGATTAGAAGCAAGTCCTGCTTTCTGCTCTCTGAAGGACTATTCCAAGACAGAGTGAGCCCATGACAGGATAGTTACAGGTACCCTGTGTTCGTAAGAGAATTCTGAGCTGCCAGAATGTGTCCCATGGAACCATTCCATCAGCTGAGGTAAAACAGTTCAATAAATGCTGCAGTTTACAACAGGGCCAGCTGGAAATGAGGAACTGCTCTTCAATACAAGGTCAAGAATGTTCTGTGCTGCTTTACCTTGGTGGCTGATGTGGTCCCATGGGGTCATTCTGATATGGAAATTGCTGTGGGTAATGCAGTCTCACTAGGCACCTCCACAGTCCCAGCTATTCCTCATGGTAAATCTCAGCTGATTCTGGATAAAGGGGGTCTGTTTGTTACTTATGACCATCTTTGGATCCTGTAGGAATCTGCATTGAAAAAGAAATTAGTGAAGCCCTGTGTTAGCCTCATCATAGAAAATGGCAAATGGATAGTCAATCTGAAGTGATGTAAAAATCAAAGTACTGCAGCCTATGAGTTCTGTGTCAGAATAATCCAAGTAATACCTAATACAACATTGGAAACAGAATGTTTGGCCAGAACAACTAATTTATTTGAATTTATTGTTGAGTGCACTATTTGCAAGTAAAGGATTGCTTTATGCAGTCTGATGTCCTGAAGCATGGCATGTTTCTAAGCTTTCACTGGACAGACCCTGGATTTAAATTCATGGGAAACGAAAAGCGTAAATCTTGTTCGAGAAAAATTTAAATGATGTGTCTCAATTCTCTTCCTTTCACCTCATGGCATCTCGTTGTTTCTCAGTAATTCCAATGTGCAAACACCTCATGAGTAAATTCCACTCAACCTTCTGCTGTGCCTTGTTCAGTTTTGACACCATGAACAGCATGAACAAGACCCTCTCTGTTTCACAGGTTCAGCCAAATGACTGGATACAGTTAAGGCATGAGATTCACCTGACCAAGCACAGATGCCTGAATGAGCTATCACTGAATGCAGAGAAACAGGTAAGAATTATTTCTTCATGGCATCCATATCATAACACTTTTTTTGTTGTTGTTGCTTGCATATCACGCACACTTTATCTTGTGAACTTTCAATGGGTACTTTTAGCCATAAAGCACTCTGTAATGTGGGCCAGATTCTCAAAAACAGCCAATTAAATTTGCTTAAATTTGTCAAGTTTGAACTCCAGCTGCACACTGCAATATGCAGGATAATTAGAGCTAATTTTCTCCTGAAGAAAGAATTTCCTGTAACAAAGAAAGTTACTCTAATTTCACATATACATTTGTGGCCTGTACAGAATTAAGCTCATGTTTGAAAAATAACACCTGTTAGGGTTGTTTTTTGTTCTGTTTTTAAATTAAAAAAATATGAAAAAATCTCCAAATTAAAGCAAGAATAGACTAGGAATCAGCACAAGAGCAAATAAAATATTTCCAAAAATGGGGAAAATGTAAATTTCATCAGCTATTAAAAAAATGTCATACTGCACCAAAACAACAACAGAAGAACAAGCTGTATAAACCCACAAAATCCTGGATTTACAATGTTATTAACAAATGTGCTCACTCAAAGAATCCCTTGTTCTTTCCTTTCTGGTCACCCAAACTCTTGTTTATATAAAAAATATATCTGATTAATAAATGTTTTGCTTTAGTTAATATTTTTTTCTATTGAAAAAATATTTTCAGTAGTGTGATAAATTTAGAAATTAATTTTCATGAAATATATCCAGGTTGTGTGCATGTAACAATGTCAATTCTGCATCCTCACTACCAGGAACAAAAAAACTGGCAAAAGACAATCTACAAGTGCACAAACATGGTTTGGGTCAGCTATGAATGATTTTGAAACCCCATTAACAAATAACAGACTCATACCTCCTCAGTAATGCATTTCATTGTGAGAAAGGCTCATTGCACAGATGTCCTGTTGTTGGCCATGGAAGGAACAATAGGCAAAATGGATAATAAAATGATGAAGCAAAATCCACTTTTAAATTACTCTGTGGTGTGTTAGTATTTTTAGAAAGGCTTCAGGTAAGTATGGTTTTCTTTCTGTAAGAGCACCTCTACCAAAAAATTATTCAGATGTGGAATTCAGGCAGAATTTTCCAAGTGACAGTCACAGAAAAGAACAAATGTTTTTTTCCCCTCTGAAGGGCTGTGATCCTGCAGCACTCACGTCCTTGTGCCGGACTGATGACTTCAGTGGGAATACTCCTGCTGACAAAATTACCTTTGGAGCTACAATAGGACTGAAGCTGCCCTTCTTTAAACAAGCTCATCAAATTGGCATTGTAGAACACCAGTGACTCCTGAGCTTTTGAAAACTTGCTCCTCAGTTACATCTGCCTTTTTTTTTTTTTAATGAAAGATTTACTTAGCGAGTTACTGTTATCTCACCTAAATTAATGCAATTATTCCAACATAAATTGACAACAGTGAATCAGGCCTGTGTGTCTTACTCTGTGATCTGGTTGGAAGCATAATCTTTTCTGAGTTGCTTTCTGATTTTCATTCTTTGTCACTGGTATACAATGGCAGCCTTTTCCAAGTCTTAGGAAATACCTTGTGATTTACAAACTGTAAATGAAGCAGTAAATACCATTATGATTACACAAAGCAGTTAGTTCCTTTTGATACACACATAGATTACACTAATTACCCAAATGCACGTTTTTAACAGAAGAGCTGTAATGCTTGAGCGTGTTGGAAAGCCAGGGAACTCAAAAATGCTCTCCAGAGGACACAGGAATGGAGAGAAGTGTCTGCACAGGGTTCCATGTGACATGCATTGCAGATCTGCACGGGGTTCCCATGCGGTCCTGCCCCTGTGCCCAGGAGTGCACATCCCATGCAAAAGGTTGCAAATGTAGCCCAGCACGTCTGTGTCAGAATAAAACATGGAAGCTGGAAGTCTTAGAGAGGTACAAATACTATGTTAGGCCTTTGCTGACGTTTTCTTGCATGTAAATATGGCTATTGAAGGGTTCTAAAGGTAATAAATACCTCGGATGTCCTTTAGAGATCGGTACTAAATGAAGATCTGGCCTGGAATGACCAGAGCTCCATTTCAGCAGAGTTTGCTTTTTACCTTCTAAAAGCAGTTAGAAGTAGACTCAAGGCAACATATTACCACACTGCTGTCCTGCATCTCCTTTTCTGCCTTTGTGAAAGGCCACTGCATCCTGCAGCCTGTAACTTCCAGCAGCAGTGGGGCTTTAGGGCTGCCCTCGGCTGGAAGAGGATGTGGCCAGCCTGCTCCCATGGGAATGATCCCATCACCCTGCCTCTGAGCTCTGCTGCTGCTGCTGGAGATGACTCCCTATCCAACAGCAGAGACCTGCATGTTTGAAACAGAAAGCTTTTCTGAAATCTGTGTGCTCACAACAGAGCTGACAACCGTGTTTTACATGAGGTCATGGGAACACTACTACCAGTTTTCCAGTAGTAGAAGCAAACACTGAGTATTTCATTTAAAAAAAAAAAAAAGCGTTGTAGGGTGGTGAGGAATCCCAAGGATAAACAAGTTTTCCAACCTAATCTAAAATTTAAAGCATAAAAAAGTGTCGAGTGCTAAAGTAATTGAAAATCAAGAACCTTCCTTAAGATTTCAAGCAGATTACTCTCACTATGCTTCCAATTATTCACACAATGAAAACTCGCTGCATAAAACCATCAGTCATTTCTGCAAACAATACTAATGTTTTGAGGCACCAGCTTACCAGCATTCAAACTATTGGAAAGTAACATAATGATAGGACACGTACATTTGGATTTAATTAAGAGATAAAATAAATATTTATGTTAAATTTATTTTTGATTGCACATTTGGTGTTGGAAGTTACATGGTCACAGAACATGAAAGAAGTCAAATACTTTTTGATCTACCAGCAAATTCTAAATACATCGATAAAGAAGCCACACCAGGCCAAATAGATTACTACTTTCAAGTAAGTCCATGAAAGTTTCCCAAATACTGTTATACAAAGTTACACATCCATGCTGAGTTATTCATCAATGTGTAGCAAGAGTCTTGCAGTAGGCCAGGATCTTTTCGGCAGAGAACGGGTGGAGGAGCTGTGCAGTGTGATTAAAAATTCCAGTTTGGAAGCATTAACATAGAAGTACTTGTATAGTCTGAACTGGAGACCGCAGTTCTTGAAGTTGGGAAGAGCAGGAGGGAAGAATGAGAATATTTTTCCATTTTAGAAATGCTGAGGCACAAAACACAGTTGCTTCTATTACTTTCATACGTGAAATCCTTTCTCCTGTATGTGCATCATGTGTAACCGCAAAGTCTGTAAACTGCTGACTATTCGTCTCTGGTGTCCAATGAGTGCAACTCCAATTCTTCTAATGTCACTGCAAGATAAAAAGTTTCATCTTGGATGCAAATATAATAAAGCCTCTGGTGCACAAAAGAATATAATTATATGAGGACTTCTTCTCCAGGACAGTGTACCCTCCTGGCCACAGCATGTAAGCAAGCTGCAAATGTTCAATTTTGCATCTGTCAATTTCAATTTTTTTTAAATCCAGTCATTTAAGAAAAATAATAAAAAATGTATTTAGAGCATTGGGGCTTTTGTCAATCTTTCCAAATCTCAACGAATAATCAGAGAGCTGAGTTCTAATAGCCCATTTTTAGTAATGTGATTGCAGCAGCTGTTTCCCACTCATACTTGAAAAGGATTGGGGCTTATACACTCAGTATTGCAGTTCTGAGGCAGAAATTACAGAGGCTGTGCTTCTGATGACTTGGGGAATGGTAGTGAGGGAGTGAGAGATGGTCTAAAGATCAAATTAGCAGTGAATCTTCCAGACTGACTCTGATTTCCCTCCTAGTTTCCCTTCATCTCATCTAGCCCAGCACCCCAGGGTGGGTAGCTCTTGTCATTCGCAGGGTTTGAGTCTTTGGCAGGAATGAACTCAACAGCCATCAGAGTTCAGCCCAATCCATCAAATTTGTTTTTCTATAAACATCCTCAGCTGCAAGATCTGAGAAAGATCACAGAGGCACTGAGGACAGGACACTTCAGATATGCCAGATTTGTCAATTATGCAAATCCCATGCTGGGACATAGACAGATATTGCCTGTTTATCCTCACAAACTGTATATTCCTCACAAACTCTATGTGATGTTACATCCAGTAAAGGAGCTCATAGGATAAGGCACGGCCTTCATGAGTTTCAGATGTCCATGAGGAACCACTGGAGAGCTTGCAACTATTATATGCTTAGGCTTTACATTCTCATGGGGCATGATACACAACACTTGAGGTCAGCAGAAATAGGAGCATCTGAGAAGCTAAAAGTCAGTAAAGAATAAAGCTTTACAGCAGAGAGTGGTCATAGAAATGCAAGACTGATGCTTAGCATTTATCAAGGAAGGTCTGATAAAGCACAGAAAGAGGACAGCAGGTCTTGTGTAACACAAATTATTTGAAGAGAGAGGGAATCTTTCTAAAAGTTGAAATGGTATCTAAAGAAAGTAGAAAGGATGATAACCTTAGATTATCTGTAAAAGCACAGACAGGCAGACTAAAAAGGAACTTGAGGAACAAACAGAAAAAAATAACCCAACAAATAAAATAAAAAAAAAATTATAATAAATCTTTTTGCAAACTCACTGGGTACAAAAAACCTGCCATAAAATGTGGAAAGTCTAATGATGGTTTGGGCATAAAAGAGCACTGAAAGAGTGGCTGTTGTTGGAAGACAAGCATTTGAACTGACATTCAGTGTGCAAGAAATTGAAATGACTCCCATGTCAGATCCTTTCTGGGGGACTTGCCAGAGTATCTGTCTGAAGTGACTGCAGGAGAGGTTATAGGACAAACTGAAAAACAAGCAACAACCCATGTCCAGATGAGATTATATTTAGGAAAAAGTTCCAAAAGAAAGTGAAGATGAAATAAGGGACTTACTACCAGGGTTATGGGAGAGGGAGTCACCAGCTGTGCTCCACATGTTAAAAAATATTGTGGTGCCTGAAGTAGGGAGCATGGTGCCAGACAAAATGTTTCCAGGGAACATCTGGGGAACTACAGGGCACTGATCATTACAGGGCATAAGAGAAACTACAAGAAAGTACAAAAAATTACTGGATGCTTGGCTAAATGAGGTACTTGAGTCACCATGGCTTTTGCAAATAAAAGTTCTGTTTTATAAAATCATTTGTTTCCAATGGATGGAGATGATCCATTTGATACACTTCACTTGAATTTCCAAAAGCTTTAGGGAATATTCCTCATAAAAGCTTTATAATGAAAATGAGGAGCAACTTCTGTGTAATACAGAATATGTAGCAGAATGTGGTCTTTGCATGACTAAATAACTGGTTTAAAAACAGGAGGTCAGCAGTAAATTGTCAGGTTTTACCATGTAGTTATTGATATAAATTTGTAGGAATCTCTGCTGGGATAATGTTGAACATTATTGTTCAACAAACCAGTAAATGGTCTGGGAAAACAGGTGAGCAAGAGGTGAAAAACTCAGCTGGTGAGGCTGAATTGTTCAGGGTAGGAAGGGAAAGGGGCAGCTGTGCAGAGTTTTGGAAGGATCTCACAAGACTAAGTGGCTATGCCATAATGCAGTAGATGGAATAGGTAAATATGAAGTGATGCACACAAGAGAAAATCAGTCCTCACTTTACACATAAAATTCCTCAACCTTAACTGACAGCTACCATTATTAATACAAGCAGTCCCAGTGTCAAATAAAAGATTGGGAATTCATGGGGAGGGAATAGAGAGCAAAACAGATCTTATCCTCATGCTACCATATGAATCCATAGTTTGCCCAAACACAATATATTGACTGCAGGGTTTGTATTAAAAAAACACAATTGGGTGGTGTCAGAGTTAGTTGGAAAAACTTCCTCATGAAGACTGATAAGGACTTGATGATATTCACATCGAAGTAAGAAAATATTTTTACCCCTGATTTCAGTGGTCTAGATCAAAGCTGATTCCCCAAGAAACACACTCACTGCCTGGCCTTTGTATTTGGTGTGGTCATAGATTGATAGAGCAGATCTATCAGTTCTGGGTCTCTCCATCATACATTTCTCTTGTGTTGTTTTGGTAAATAACTGTATTTGTCTTTTGTTAGCTGAGGGAGGAAAGGAAATGAAAGCACTGTTCCATACTCCACAATATTTGTGTGTCTGCAGCATCCAAATTCAGATTAATTAGTCACTGTAGGGATAATGGATTATATACTTACTCAATATTCATTCTTGAAACCATATCCAAAGTTGTGAAACCTGCTGCCATGAAGTTATTTTTATACTGACCCATTTTTATGGAATCCAGCCAGTCACTGACTGAAACAAACAAAGGATATTCTGGAACTTCACCAGGTGAATCTGGCATTCTGTAAACCAAAAAAAACCAACAAACCAATGCAAAGGTTACCAAGCAATACAAAATATGACACCCAATTCATCCTGGTAGACACAGCTTTTACTAAAAGGCAGAAGGAATGAGAGAGGAGTCTGAGCTGCAAAGGTGAGACCTTAACTGAGGATCTCTTTAACTTGTTGTCTAAAACTTATAAATCACGTCAGTCTGCCACACTGCACTACTTAAACAATACATTTTATTAAAGAACTGCAGCTCAGTAACACACTGAGGAAAAGGCCTCTCCCAGGGCTCTTATTTTTGTTCCACAGAATGTTTCCTTACAGATTGACATGTTCAGGATTATAATAATTTGATGATGCAGTAGTCAATGTAGACAACAACAAAAATATAGCATAAGATGTAATTTAAAAATTAAACCACCATGAGATGACTTTTACATTTATCTACAACCACCCCACCACAGATGGCTCCTCATTGTGATACCATTATGCTACAGGAGCACTTTGATTACAGTACTCAAAAGCTAAAACTCACCCTGAAAGAAGCAAAAAGAATAAAATGTGGTATCTTTGCTTTTACATAGAATTACATAGACTAGCAAATAAAATTGAAGGAGCTAATTTAGTCACATTTCTTTTTGAGTTTTTTTCCTTAATATTATCACAACTGAAATAGAAAAATGGGGGGGGGGGGGGCCGGGGAAGATTGCAATTTTGGGGCATTGATTTCCAGTCTTAGGTTGTGTGCCACACTTGGGAGGGCTCACAGCTTCCACTGGCTTTATGCATTTTGTGTAGAGATACTGTGTGAACAAAGTGCAGAAAATGACACTGCTGTTTGTAAAAGCTTTATGACAGTCTTTAGGAGAAAGACACAATTTATGGAAAATGAAAATTTAGACAGCAAATCCAGCCAACATTTACTGATGGAACATGACTTAATATGTAATGTAGGAAGCAACACAACCTCATGTCTTAATGTACCAAGTTTCACCCACACATATTCAAATACAGTAAGTACAGTGATTTTCATTCATCTTATCAAAATGATAGAGGGAGAAGCTGAAGGACAGGAGAACACTGTTAATACAAACTGTCATTAAAGATCTACCATGGTCCCTTCCCATCTGAATTACTCTGATTCTATAGAATAAGGTTACCCAACAACTGCATCAAGCATTCTCAAATGAATGGAAAAACCTTTCCCATGCAGGTGAAGTCAATCTTAGTTCAATAAAGCATAAGGTTTTTAGACCCTAAGTTATGATTTAAAATAAGAAGAGATAAAAATACATTGCTCTGATGCTAAATGAAGTGATCCAGGTACGAATAGCAAGTCATATATATATTTGTATGCATATACACATAGAGGATGCTAACTCTAGGGGATGGATGTTTAATCCCACAAGCCTTCCTAGTCTGTGTTGATGAAATGGCTGTAGCCCTCACTTCAGGTTTTCCTACCAACTTCTCTATTCAGCCTTTCCCACAGCAAGGTACCAGTCCCAATTCTGCCTTGCTGCTCAGCCCTTCTCAAAAACATTTAAAGGTTCTCAGCAAGCCCCTCTCAGGGCTTGAGAACCCCTTGTAAGCCCATGGGGGTCTCCATGAAAGCACCTTTATCTTAAGGTGACTCTTAGTGACTGAAGAGAGTGAGGCCACCTGGACCTTCATTGATTTCTGCTGATATGGGAAGGGACAGCTTGGATCAATAAGCCTACAAATACTGATAAATTCTTCCACTGAAGCCTTGCTTATCCTGTGGCTGCATTCATTTCTGAAATATTGTTAATGAAAAAAAACCAAACCAACAAAAACCCCAAACAAAAACCCTGGGCAGCACTATCAAGAATTTGTTATGGGATGGTGACAGCATAATCTCTTATTTGGTCACTGCTGCCATTCTGCTGCAGACAAAGATTTAGCAAGCTAAGACACAGCTACTTCCTGCAGGATATTACTCCAAGGCAGTTCAGAAATTTCTTGAGTGCTGTCAGATGGAGAGACAAGCTGTTGAATGGAGAAAAAAAATTACAAAGGGAAAACAAGCACATAAGAGTAACACACCAAAAAAAAAAAAAAAAAAAAAATAAAAGGAACAAAGAGATTCACAAAGATTAAGGATAGATAGTGCACAAACAAAACTCAGACAAAAAAGAAAAGCCTAATATAATCTGCATGGCTTGAGTAAAAACCTCCTTTTACAATGTAGTGTTGACAAAAAGGCAAACCTTAAAAGGGGCTTAAAATTATTTGAACCTGCATGGCTTTATGGACTCAGAACTTTGTGGTTCTCCCACCCCTACTTAATGCCCTAAACCACACAATGATAGCCACTATGTGTTATGAAAAAAACAAAATGTACCAAAAAGAGTCTTACACCAGTACATCCTCCACGAGGGTATGAAGGGTGCTGGGGTTGCGGATCAGCTTGTCCAGGAAGCTGACAATGTCACTGAATTTGGGACGGTGGTTCCTCTCCTTCTGCCAGCAGTGAAGCATGAGTTGGTGAAGAGAAGCTGGGCAGCCCATGGGAGCTGGAAGCCTGTAGCCCTCTTCAATGGACAGTATAACCTACAGAAATACAATGTGGATGATTACCAGGCATTAAATGCTGGAAGGACGGTGTGACACTGACAGTTAGGAACCAGGGATGATAAATTATCAATGGCACAGCCACCCTGACTTCATGCATTGCTGGGGCTTCACTCAGGGAACCAGGACTGGCAGGGGTGTGACCAGAGGAGACAGGAAGTATTTTGTACGAATATGAAACACAGTAGGAACTTTTTTAGGGTTCACTGGTCATCCTCTTCAAACAGCTAAGAAAGCAGGAGGGGAATAAAGAACTCGCCAATACCACCATCGTTTTCATCCACTTTAGGGGGCCACAAACTCACCTGGTGTGGCCACTGCATCCCACCATGCTCTAATACTTGCATCCTGACACAGTGTGTGTAGCAATACCCCACTACAATCAAGCACCACAAATACACATTGTGGCACCTGATAAATTTACTTGGTATTCACATGTTTCTGCTGATCCTTAGAGTATGATTAATTCTGGCAATGTCCCCCACACCAAGTTACAGCAATGTTATTTTGCATTCTCCCTCAGAAACCTGGATGTCTGAGATGTTTATGACTACACAAAAGTTAATAACATTATGGTGTTACCCTAAAGTGAGTGAGACCTTCAGATTCAGCAGATACAGAAAACGTGTTTGGTAAGGATTCAAAAAGAAACCTGCTCCCACAGTTATGAAAAATTACAGTTGATCAGAGTTGAAGGAAAGCTTATTCTTAGTAGCAAAAGACATTGTTTGAAAAGAAGAGTAGCAGCCTGGCTTGATAGGAGTTAGCAAAAGTAGGTAAGGTCCATGGAAAACTTCATGGATTAATAACAGATTACATGGATTCATCCTATGTAAGACTTAAAAAACACAAGGAAAAGGTCAGGAGGTTCTGCAATGAGTGGTGATAGCAGTGGGGATGATGTTACGAATTACAGTCAGGATTTTCTTTTTTTGTCTGTAAAAAGGAGTGCAAAACTAGTCAGTGGCTGATCAAAAGCAAAGTTAGGAAAAAGACCAGCCTTACCACACATGCATAACCCTCCCACATAAAAATCCAGCCAATGCTAAATGTTTTCTAATGTACAAATGACTGCACACAATACTTATAACCACACAATGCACTTAGGAGGAACATACCTGCTGCACTGATACCCACTGTGCTGCAAGGAGACATTCATCAATTGCACACAGATGTATGTACATGCTGCAGACACATTAATGCAGCTGGAAGGGGTTACATTAAACTGTTTACAGCAAATCAGTGTTTTACAGCACCAGCTCTGGCTTCAATGTATTCAATCTTATTATCCTGGAATATATCCCTGTTCTCTGTTTGAATTCTGAATTAATGCTGGCTCTGCTCAGCAATGCCTAATGCTTATGCTGCAGGCATTATGTAAATAAAATAAGAGTAATGAAGCTGTGTTAGGACCTGAGCTCCCCTTGATGGCATGGCAGGAAATGGAAAGAGGCTTTTGTAGGTGTTCACAGCTGCTTGTCTATGTTTTACAAACACAGGTGACTTGGTCCTGTAATGTAGATGCTGCTGTTACAGGAAAAAATGCCACCATCACATTTCCTTCAGAATGTTGCCTCCCAGTGATGAAAATGCCCCCGCAGACTTGGGATGGGTGAAACTCAACCATGAGCATGGAATTTTATTCACTCTTACTTTTACATTTATTATTAATGTATCTCAAGCAGTTTGTCAAAAGTGGGTTCATAAAACACTGCTGACAGAGAGGGGCAGAGCTTAGTTGGTGCTGGCCACTGAGGAGGCCGTCCTTAGCAGGCCAGAAATGCAGATACCGAAATTTTTACTTTTAACTGTGCCTGTTGCAGATGTGGAATTTATGAAATGTCTTTTGTTTTTAAGGCAACAGGACAGCTGCTCTACATTTCAGAGGCATATAGCACTTGCTCAACACAACAATAGAGGGCTGATGAGGTTTTGCTGAATTAATTTCTTCAGGAAAAACCTAAAAGCAACCATAATTTTCCAGACGTATTTTCTCTGCCACACTTTATTTTAACGTATCTCTGAAAATGAAGTCACAGTGCATTTTGTTTCCTCTCTTGTTCAAAAGGAACATTTCAGTATGAAGAAAAATGCCAGCTGGTACTGGGATAATTATAATTTCTCATTAATACCAGCACATTATAAAAATAAACTGGAAATATTGCCTCATTAGTATCCCTTGTGAGGCAAGTATTATTTTTAGAGTCTAAGAAGCAAGAGTAAAGCTGTGATAAGTGTCTAATACTGCAATGGGAATCAAGTCTCAAAGGAAGAATTAGAGCATTTTAGTTCCTTATTTATTTATGTACTTATTTTAGCTCTTGCTCTGCCATGTGCATAGCACCCATCTCTCTCTGTTCAGAGAAATCAGACATACATGCACCTAAAAGGGAAGAAGTATTAAATTGTTCTTAGCAATATAAAATTGTATATTATAAAACACGTTAAGATTTTATATGTTAACTCCTCTCAAATGCCTTTTCCCTTGTCAGTTTAAGGCTGACAAAGCACCACATCTATCATGAACTCTGCATCTACAGGAAGGATACAGCAACAGCTTGTTTGATGTTAGACATAGCTGTGAAGTTTGAGTATTAACAGAGTTAATAATAAATATTGGTTATGATTTCCTGAACAGTACTTTATGGACTTCTACACAAAATTTGTACATGTTCAATTTCAAAATAATTGGCAATTGGCAAAAAAGCCATCTGAAAATGAAGCTGTAATCTTCCTGATAGTTTCATTATTAATACCAACAGAGATTCGTGCTTTCAGAAGTTAACTGACAGCTTTTTTAATGAGACTGAGACAGCAGAGTCCAGAGGGACTTGTCCCTATGTCCTCCTGACATCTGAAAAATCTACCAGGAGGGAGAAGCAGCTGCTCCTGCCTCGTGGTACAGAGCCAATCCCAGGCGCCTGCCAAGAGTTTTGATATCTGTGAGTTGAAAGAACTATATTAGGATAAGTTGGGTTTTTGCAGTATTTCAAGAAACTTTCAGGAGTGTAAGGAGTTTTATTCTGTTTGCTACAGTAGTTTCCTTGCATACCAATTACAACCCATTAAATATTCTTTTCATTTTTTCCCCTTTTTGAATACTGCAGCACTGCAACATGCTTTAATTTATACGGTGGCCTCTAACAGGTGTCCCAGTAGACTCCACTCACAGCTGTTCTACAAACCAAATGCATGGAATATAAATCTTCCTTCCCTCACATGAGCATTAGCAAGCCAGATTCTTAGCACAATCTGTTCATCAGTACACTAGTTTCCTTGGAAAGTTCAATATCTTGGCTAATGTTTATTAATTAAGCAATAAGACACGACAGACTGTGCAGCAGCCCTAATTAATGGACACCTCTGGTGCCTGCCACACATCTAAGAAGTGCATTAATCAGCACCAACACAGTTTGGAAGTGACTTACCACAATAATAAAATGGTTATTTACTTAAACAAGAGCATTTCTCAAACTTAGCAACATTTTTAAGCCTCTGCATTAAGCCGTGTACAGTATTAATTTGAGGAGAAGCATTTTGCAACTCGGTTTCCTTAAGTTCAGCTTCCAAATCCTTGCTGGGGAATATAAATAGAGGATACTGTGTTTGCAGAGGTGTTGAGTCATTCTGGATACCTGTGAGCAGCTGTAGTCTCTGAACACCAGACTGGGTTTATTTAGGTGGCAGGTACCAGTTTAAAACTTCTCTCATCAGCTGTGTTCATCACTTACTTAGCCATGGTCTAAAAAAATGAATTCATTTCCCAAAGCTGTATAATTAGAAAAGCAATTGGCAAGATGGAATGGGAAAAAAAAAACCCAAACCCAAAAACCAGACCTGGCTCTGCAGAGTTTATACTTGGAAAACTTTTGCTGATCTACCAAAACCCACCCAATTCAAGAAATATGTTAATTGCTATCTAGAGAGGAGTTTTATTCTGATCCAAACTCAGTAAGTGTTTTAATGGCAATGTTAGCAGACATTTTGCTGTAGCAGAACCTCTGACTATACCCCTGCAAGACCTTATTGACTGTTGTTTGCATCCTGTGTCTTTTATGAATCTGTTTAGTGCACATCCCTCTCTGTTGTTTTCCCTGCCATCCGTACACTACCATGGACCTTTGAAAGTCCTATCATTTCTGCAAAATAAGCTCATGTGAATTCAGGGCAATTTATTGCACTATAAGAACCCTCCCAATATCCAGTAAAATAAGCTTTACATTATGTCTAACAACCTGACATTTCCCAATGACACTTGAAGTCACTTAAACCTATGCAGAAGGTCACAGGTGCTCACTGCTCACGTTCTGGCACTGAAATCCTGTGGGCAGGAGAGGAGGAGTCCTTTGTGCTGGGAACTGCTGAACTGCAGGGAAAGCCCCCAGCAGCTGGCATCATGAGGGCCTGCAGCATCATTTTGTATTAACAGACACTTTTATTTTGGATATAGGAGTAATTAAACAATGCTATCTTCATGCTGTAGCTGATTATTTAATATACTCCAAATGGAGAGCTTTGTGATATTCCTTTTTTGTTTCTAAAGGGTTTGGTTGTTGTTTTTTTTTTTTCCTTTTCTTCCTGAAACAGTGAAGTTATTTTTTTAACTTAAAAGCTCTCTCAGATCCTTATCCCCAAATGACCGATCAGCCTTAACAAGCAACCAGACTTGAAGAGCTGAATAACTTAGCAACAATGTAAAAACAGCCATCTGGGAAAGTCTTGTCAATTCCTCAGAACCAATGCAGGAATATTCTAGGCACATATATCAGAGAGGTTAAGGTGGCTTGGCTGATATTCCACATTTTGACATAGAGCTTGATGGCTGGTGTGAAGACTGAGTGTACCAGTTTGAGCTGTCACAGGGATCCATCAAACAAGAGAATTTGTGAACATTTAAATTGTGGTAGAGGAAAAAAAAAACCCTACCATTTCCCCTTTCCCATGTTTCTTTTTCTAGAACAAGCTTTCAATTACACTAGAAGAATTTTTTATTTTTTTTTTAATTGAGATTCCAGCCTAGAAAGGGAACGAGCCAGCAAAGCAGGGCAGGGAGTAGCAACAACTTTTAAAGCACATTTGGAAAAGTAGCAGATGAATCCTGGGCAGCACTCACATCCTGGTTGGACATCTCCCAGTAGGGCCTCTCCCCGTAGGACATCACCTCCCACATGACGATTCCGTAGCTCCACGCGTCGCTGGCTGAGGAGAACTTGCGGTAAGCGATGGCTTCGGGAGCTGTCCACCTGATGGGGATCTTCCCACCCTGGAAACAGGTTGAAAACTTGTCAAGATGATTAGGATACAGAATAACGTGTGTTTGAAAGAAAAGGAAAAGAAAAAAAACCCCTGGATTCTGAGATTCTGCGTTCTGACTTCCATCAGTTTGCCTTGTCAATTTGCTGAAAGTGGAATGGATGAAATACGCCTTTTTTATGGAATTTGAAAAAGATTTGATTTCATGTGCAGTCTAATTCACCCATACCTGCACTCTATGAAAACAACCCAGTTCAAAGAGTAGAAAGCATTTGAAATGATTAATGTCTGTTCAGTCATATAAATAATCAGAACATGAATTTTGATTGAAAACATCCCAAGCCCTAAATTCCTAGTTCACTGACATTTAAGCTTTTTCCATAAATGAAACAGAAACATCTATTGCAAAATAGAACACTGAAAACTCTTAATAAAAATGTATAATCAGGAAAGAAACTATAGGTGTTCTATACAAAGCATTACATTTGAGGATATTTTATTTTGTTGTGTCCTTTAATCAAATCAAGGTAGAAATCAAACCAAGCGTGCTTCTAAATAGGCATTTCCTTAGGATATTCAGCAGTGCCATTCTGCAGCCTACAACTTAAAAACTAAGCTCTCCCACTCCCCAAAAAAGTAAGAAATCAATCACCAAACCAAATTTACTGTTTACAAGACCACAGGATGCAGAATTTTTCTCTGGCATTACTACTTCAGATCACAAAGTCCCTTCTATTCTCTCATTAATAGTTTCTGTGTGAAAACTACTTTTCCATCTCGGGTAAAAAAGAAAAAAAAAAAGGTATTTCCTCTCCAGGTACACTGCTCATTTCACAAGTAGATTTTTTTCTTTCAAAGAATGTACATTTATTATCATTCTCAGAATCATTATCACTCTTTGGAGAGAAAAAAGCAGTACAGTGAAGGTGCCACTAGATGGTAGAAGGAGGCAGTCAGTAGAGCTGAGCTCACTCAGCAGTTGTTGCTTTCAACAGGCAGTAATAGATTCTGCTCAGTGTTATAATTGTATTTCTGACTGAAACAAAAGAGGAAATGAACTAGAACATCCATTTGGCAATGAAGAGAGGCCACCATTAAAAACAAGTATGTAAATCTCTGTTAATATGCTTTGAATGCATAAAAAATTGTCTGAGAGTTGTTCAGGCCTGACTTTGGGCTGGTGGAGAAGCTGTTTGTTCTACCAATAAATTGTTCAAAATCCAGGCTCTGTGTCTGTGGGGATGTGCCATTCAGCCAAGCTCTCCTTGCAGATGGAAAATGCATGGCTAAACATTCATGTTGTGGCCAAGATGTTCTTTGGACATTTTTACATTTTTTGCAGCTTTTTTAAAGCCTTTGCTTCCTCACATGCAGTAAAATCACTTAATGATTCAAGCAGTAATAAGGTGGTTTTTGTATTTCTGCCCAAATACCTCCACTATCTGCCTTTTATTTATTTATCCATTACCCTGGTAGTCAGATCACTCATCTGGCAGAGGTGCAGAAGACTTTGTGCCTCACCTGCTGCCACCTGCCCTCACCAGCACTACAGTGTGTGATGCTCTTGGTCCCCTCCTGGTACAGCTGTTCCATGTAAGCAGCAATAAAAAATGTTTTTGGGTTTGTGAATGAAGAAACAAAGGGGGCAAAAGAGTTGTAGCAGGATATTTGCCAAGGAAAGGCCAGGCTGATTTCTTGTCTTTTCTCCAGGAAATATTTTTTATACCTTCTAAAGAAATTGGGCAAGAGCACGATGTTTGATCTCACAGTCTGGTTTCAGTGGTCTTTTCATGGAATATGCAAGGCCTGGTTTCCTGAGGTAGAGGAAAATCAGCTGTTCAATGGCACAAATGTGCACCTTACACTGGGATGTCCAACCAAAAGGATTTCTGACAAACAGAAAGTTTTAGGGTCTAACTGCAGCATGTATTTCAGAATTATCTCTTCACATCACAGAGTATGGGCTTCATCCTTTTTACTGGATTGGGCTTCTTTCTCTTTTTCTAAGGATTTTATCACCTAACTTAGATAATTCCATCCTCAGTTAGAGTCCTGTTTTGGAGAGTTTTATTATTTTTTTAATTTTAAGGGAATTCTTATGGTAATAATTAAATACTTGAAGCTAAAACACGTATCTATACATGTGAATCAAAGGCATTTGGATATTTATAGATTTTACTTTTAATGTCTATATTAACATGGGATAGATAACATAACAGGAAAACTATCTTTTTTCTTAGATCTGATTTTGTATTCCCAAATTATACTCAAAAGAGAGAGCACATCTTGAGCAGCGTTTGCAGCTAGATTTGTGACTCCTGGCTAAATAAAAATGAGTTTTAAAGAATCTGATCAGACTCTATAACTACTTTCATGACTGAGCTTCACTGACTGATCCCTTTTAGACTGAAACAGTAGCGGCTCATTGAGTGTGAAAATGAGAATGAAGAACAGAATCTTAACAAAATTCAAGGCAGTTCATGTTCAAGGGCATAAGATGTGTTCACAGTTGTAAAATAAAACACTTTTGTGCTGCCTCTAAAAACCTCTAAAATTTTATGGTGGATTCATCTCATGTATGAAGTTGTTATACTCATGAAAATGTGAATTTCAACACTTAATTATGGTTGCAGAATATATTTTTATGTAAAAAAAAGTTGTTTTATTTATTTGAAAGCCATCAAAAGGTGGAGATTGCAATCTGAGTTCCTTAAGGAACAGGTATGACTGAACAGCAGTAATAGCTGCTCACGCATAAGAAAAGAACAGATAAAGTGTAGAGTGGCTGAAAATATATTTCCATTTCTGATTAAAATAATAAACAGTGTGACTGATATTGGATATGCCTTTTTATATTTTAATCTAACTGGGGAAATAATAAATGTAATACTTACTGTTTACACAATGCCTCACCTTCAAATTAAGATCATTTATAAATCATTTACATTCTTCTGCTATAGCAATGAGCTCTCTCAGAGCTGCCTGTATTAGAAGGCCTGTTTTGCTTTTAGATTATTCTTTTTTTTTGGGGGGGGGGGGTGGGGAGGAGGGGCAGAATGGGTGTTGGGAAACAAATTGTTTTTCTGCTTCATCTCATACATTAATAATGATATCAGTGATAACCTAATTTTATTTTCACACAGTGAAATAACACTAACTCCACAGTTCAAATAATTAGAATTCAGCCTTTTTTCCCTGTATGCTGCCAGCTGAACAGTGCCTATCTCCTGACTTTTTTTCAGGACTGTAATTTAATAACCAATTTTACCACACAGCATAAGAGTCCCCTTGGAATTATAATATTAGGCTCACATTGCTTAGCTTGTAGAACTGTTCTGAGATGAGCCCTTGAAATGAAATTTACCCCCTCAGCCACACCTACACACACGCTGGCTTTCCCTGCAGAACTGGAAACAGCCACACATTTAAAGGCAGGACTGGAACTCCTGTGGTGCAGAACACCTCATTCTTTACCTCAGGCCATGCATGAAAGAGAGACAGTTTTCACAAAGTGCCATCTCTCAGCTCACACCACCACAAAGTGCTTATGATGTCTTGTGTGGCCACAGCTGTGTTTTTGCTTTCTCCAGTTTGATTTTTTTTTCCTATTCTACATGTTAGACATCTCTTTAAAACCAGGAGGCATTAACAGTTCCTTTAATTAAAAATCTAACCATATTTCCAATCTCCAGCAGCACAATGTAGCTGGCAGCTACAGCCCATTATTCTACCAAAAAAAAAGGTCAGGCTGCATCAGCAAGCTCAAAATGTGTGATGTGAATAAATAAAGGAGGAAGTTTTTTACACATCCAAAACTTCTGGCATGCCCTGGTAGCTGAATAAAGTGAGGAGTGGTGGCACTGAGGTACAAGACTGAAGGGAGGTGTGTGTGAGCTCCTTCTGCCTGTGCACAGACAGCAGCAAACCCAGTGAGTGCATCAGGCTCCCCGTGCCCCAGAGGTGTGAAAAAGGCTTGTTCCTGTGGGAAAGCCTGTTCTGTGTTTTCCTGGGATGACAGACACTTCAGAGGGACTGGCACAGCGCTGGCTGCAGTTCTTCTAAATGCTGAGGTGCAAACCCATCAGATGCAGATGCACAGGTATCTAGAACTGTCTAATTCTGGGAGAAAAGGTGCTGAACTGTGCACACCATTAGTCTGATCTGGCACAGGAACTCCTGTGCATCCTCACGTGCAATGTCACTGAATTGTGCAATCACTTTCCAAGACACAAGTAGAGTACCTGTCTTTTCCTTTACCCCAATGACAGAAAGAGGGGGAAAAAAGAACTTCAGAGTGAAGACACAAGACACAAGTAATGAAAGAGATTAGTTTTAAATATTGGATATAATTCATCATTCTGTACAAAAACCTTCTGCCACTTTACTAGAGTGATGCTTTTATTTGATGCTCAAATTTTTCATCTGCAATGCTACAAGTAGGCAGAATTTAACATCCTCAAATCATAATTTAGAACTATTCAGTACTATCAATGGTCTTCTGTTGTGCCTATTGAAAAGTATCTATTGAAACATCAGGGAAACTACATGGCAAGATAACAAAACTGCTCTGCAAAAGCATTTCAGAATTTGCACTCATTATGCCCAATTCCAGTTGGTTCTACCAGTCTCATTTCCCTCAGAACTGAAATGAATAAACCCTCCTGATTTTCAAAAAGACTGAATTTGCTTTTTAATTTGCTGGGAAAATATTAATTTTCTTTCAAATGTCCTGATTAACAATGAAGTTAAATATGTGGAACTTGATTTCCCCCCCTAAGTTAGCTATTCAGATTTTCAGAACAAGTTATTTATGGCTTTGAGAATATGTTAATTTTAGTGTCTGTTAACCCCTACACTGCACATCTATTTGTGTCTTGCAAAACAGGAAAGGCTCTTGATGGATGGAAGGAACCAGCACTGAAGGTATTGGCAGAATTAAAGCAGTCAAGATAGAATGTCTGTATGCAGATCATCAGAGACACTTCACATTAACCAGCAGAGGTGTATGAGGGTGCTTCTCCAAAACATTCCACACCATCCTACCATTTTGTCTTCCTAGAGGCCGTGAGATGGATGAATTGAGTAGTGCTGCACATATATGCACACCTCTAGCAAGGCAGATATAGCCTACCCTGTCACCTTTTAGCTCAAAAATCAAAGAATTAAAATATTAAATCACTTTTCTAAAATTCAAAGAACTATGAAATGTAAAGCACTCTCTAATACAGTGGAGATTCTCATTAGGAGTGGCAGCAGCATTCACTTCCTTTGAAACAAAGCTCTCCAGCAGCCCCTTGCCTGCATCCATCCTACCTTGGGCTGAAGGAAACCGATAAAAATGCATAGTTCAGACCCTCAAAATCCACATAAATGAAATGGCAGTGATTACTTTTGACCATTTACATCTATTCTGCCTTCATATTTTCTTGACAGAGCAATTTAAGGAACTCATACAGTGACAAAGAACTGCCAAATACAAGTGGTTGATACCGCTGCCTCTTGTTTGTGTAACTAACTGGATTATACACCTTTTTTTGTTAGACAGGATGCCTTTATCTACAAGGTGCTCATTGCAAATAGATTATTTTTTTTTTTTTGCCAAAAATACTAGTTTTAAAATATTCGTTTAGTTTTTAAATGAATTCCAGGCCAGGCAGGTTCGTGAGGACTGGTGGTGTCCTCAGAGCCCTGGCAAGAACCAGTCAAGTGCTGAAAGATAGATAAACACAAGTATTTTGTAAAACCTCTTTGAGACTGGTCTTTTGAAAGGTAATGATGAGACTGGAGGGGCCAAGGAGTCTCATACTGGTTTAGAGAGTGGGACTTCACATTTCCTTAGGGATAAGAATGCATTTTACAGTATTGTGTGCTTGGCTTCGATCACAGAGAAACCCTTTCCTCTTCTGAAATTAAATATTGGGAGCATGCATCTCTACCAAATCCAGTTTAGAAACTACAGCATTATTTGACAGTAATGATAGGAAAAAATGTCATTTTTCCTTGAAACTTATATTTCTGGCAAAGATCTATCTCTTTTCAAGAGCATCAATTTCAAGCTATCTGCCAGCTGTGTCAGCACAGCTCACATTACAGCCGTAACCAATTTCTTGAGAGTTACTTCTCCAGAGTCCTTCAATCTGCACATCCAGCCCATCCACTTTGCTTACACAAGGAGTCCTACCAAAGTCAATGGAAAAGGTGAAAAGGATTTTTTTTTTTTTGTTTTGAGCTGCTTATTTGAAGGATGCCTTAGGTTGCACAACTCTGCAACAAAGCAATTTGCTATAAGGTCCATTCTTCCAGCAGAACTGAGTTACCAAACACAAATATTTCTCTAAACTCAAGTAATTTAAATTGAAAAAGGAAAGAACTTACTAGGCACTATCTTTTCTTAAAAGCATTGAGGAAGGCTCATCTCTGAAATTATGCCTCTGCCTTGCCCAGGGCTTCATGAAGTATTTATTATTGGATCAAAAATAAACTGTTACCATGCACTGCTTGAACACTGGATGTTATTATCCATCATTAACGATTTCACAGCTAGTGATTTCCACACTTGTATCTAGCTGACATGCACAGCAAACACTTCCCAAGTTTCAGGAATCAAGTGGCCTCTCTCTGCACTGCCCAGATCATTCATTCCTCTGCCCTGCCCCTGAACCCTGCCATAATTCCTTCCATGCCACACTATTTGAAGTGGCCAATAAAACTAGTGAGAATGTAGGAACCTAGATACTGAATTAACACCCAGCTTACTCTGGGATACACGAGATTTTATTTACCTGGGGCTTCTTCAAAATTTATTCCAGAAACAAGTTGGAAACACCACAAAAATCAGGCTTTTCTTCTGAGAGTTGCAGTGCCACACATGGATGATGATCAGAATTATTATGAGGCTGAGCTACTCTGCAAGTATCACTGCTTTAGTTTTCATCCCAGCTGCATCAAGAAGTGCTGAGGAGAATTAATCTTAGTAACTGATGGATTACATTTTCTGCTCACATTTTTGTGAGGTCACTTCTCATTTTATCCTGAAGGAGTTTACTGGTTATTTAAGTTTCAGTCAATTCATGGATAAGTAGCTGGTCAAAAGATGGGAAACAAACAGTCAGAAAGAAAAGGTCAGTTTCTGGAGTGGCATCCCCCAGAGATCAATGCTCATGTCCTGCTGGCAGTGTATGTAGAATCTATAATCCAGGATGAACTGGGAACATCTAAAATTGTACTAGAAATCCCAAGGTATTCATGGTAGTAAAGATGGTGAGGATTTTCGACTAAAATTTGTCAAAGACCCTCATGATGCTGAATTGCAAACTGATAAAACATCACAAAAATCAGTGTTATAGTGATGCACACAGAATAAAATGATCCTAATTTTACATAACATGTAACATGACTGTACAAGACAGATCTTGTAGTTATAGCACAGAGTTGGCTCTATAACAGTACCAACCCCCTGCTCAAAAGCAGAGTAAAGGGAAAAATGAAGTGAAATTGTAAAAATAATCAGGGAAAAGAGAAAGCACAGCATTGTTGAAACCTAGGATATTCCTGCACACTGCTTACTGATCAGTCTTGATCCCTCATTCTAAAAGGACACATTGAAACTAACAGACAGAATAGGTGATCAAAGGTACAGAATAAAAGAAAGTAAAAATGATCTATAAAACCCTGAGTATCATGGATCAGATAACAGATGGAGAGAATACATCCAAGGTACTTCAAACATAAGTGGTAAGCAGCAGATTAAAAAAAACATTAACAAAACCAATTTTTTTAAAAGACACATTGCTACGGGATGTCACAGACTCTAAAAATTCAAATATTTTCAAAAGTAACTAGGTAAACTTACAGGAGAAATATTTGTGAAGGGTATTACACACAAAGACCTGCCTCTGATTCAAAGGACTCTTGGAGCCACAGGCTGCTGAAAGCTCAATAACCTGAACTGACAATGCATGTCAGCAATGCATGTGTCATGTGCTCAGCATGTGCATTTTCTTATTACAGAGAATCTGGAATTCCTCCTTGGAATCTGCTGCTTGTTTGCCTTTTGGATTCATGCTTCAGAGCTCACAAGCATTGCAGCTGTCTCAGTTAGGCCACTACTCTCTTCCCATCATCTCAGTTTGTTTGCAGGTGACATATAAACACATGGTTAACAGTGTCACTGGAAAAAAAGTCAATGATGCACATATCAACAGCATTTTGGGGGAAAAGAAAGTTAAAAAAATTAAAAAGTTAATTTTAGAGGAAGTCATCCTAAATGAGGTGTTCTTTGATGTGAAAGAGCAGTAACTGTAGATGGGTATCTGAAGCATCATAAGTCATTTTTTGTTGTTGATTCTGTGACTACATTCCTATGTCTCTACCATGTTTACAGATATCTTTTGTAACCAAACCTTTTGACAAAAGCAAATAAATAAAACTACTCTTAGTAAGTTTTAGCAAAGGAGAAAGCACTGGGAACTAAGGAGAAGAATCTGGAAAAGTATTGTCCTGAGACAGTGGGGTCTGAGCCACTCCTGGATGAGCACATGGAGGTCCTATGTTTGCTGCATAGAGACATGACACTATCTTGTAAAGATTTTAGTATCATGTCTTTCAGCAGCAATAAATAACTTCACTTAGGAGAGAAAAAAGAATAAAAATACTCCCAGGGATGCACACAGGCTGCTGGGAATCAGGCAAGTTTCATGTCTAAGTCAGCCCATGCTGCATAAAAATCTGGTTTATATATTGAAAGGGAGATGGGAGAACAGCTGCTGCTGAAGGTGAAGCAGATGAGCCCAGGGCCATGGATCAAGAAGCATGACAGGGACCAAACACTGAGCACTGTGTCCTGCCTTCCCATCTGGGGACAGAGGGGCAAAGGCAAGGAAGGAATGCAGGTCTCCCAGTCTTGTGTCTGCCAGGTCTCTACAGAGATCTCAGGGACCATTGGGCCTCTACAAACACACAGCTGGTCCCGTGCCTATTTCCCATGTGTTTAATGAAAACCAGTACCAAGCAAAGCAGAGAGATCCCAGTATTTCTTCTGATGGAAGAGCTCAAGATGCTGCTGTACTTCTGGGCCAGGCAGCAGCTCAGTGGCCCATCAGGTTGCACTCCAGGCACAAGTTGCCCAGCTGGCAAATGTTTGGGCTACTGGGGAGACAGGTATAGGGATGAGAAAGGCTTATGAGTAATTTGATATTGCATGAGGCCACAGGAGCAAGGGAGGGATCTAAACTTTACCAGGGAAGTGGAAGAGCGTAGCAAGAAGTGTTGTGAAGGTGCCTGGGGAGATTCTCAGAAGGTCAGAAGCTGTGCAATAGAGGTTGCAGATCTTGTAGTTATAGCACAGAGTTGGCTCTATAACAGTACCAACCCCCTGCTCAAAAGCAGAGTAAAGGGAAAAATGAAATGAAATTGTAAAAATAATCAGGGAAAGGAGAAAGCACAGCACTGTTGAAATAGAGGTTGCAGAAGGCAGCCTGAGAGCCAGGGTAACTGTGGCATGAACATGCAGCTGAGGTCTGTAACGGAGCACCAGGACACAGGGCTTCATTACAATAAATAAATGAAATAAAATTTTCCCTCTCCTCTGCCCCTGGAAGGTATCCCACAGATTCACAGATTTTCCTGAGTAGCAAGGAACACACAAGGATCACAGGAATCCAGCAGAAAGTGCAACACAGTGTTGTCAGACTGTAACCGCACAAACACAGATGAAATGTATCACCAAGAATATGCTGAAGAAATGAACATACAGGAGCAGTTTTCAGTCCAAGCAAGGGCTGCTTCACAACAAAGCTCCTCTGATGTTTCTATTTGGTGTAGTGACACAGTGGCAGTGCCCATAGATCACTGCAGTGTGGCAGTATGCAAATGGCTGAATAACAGGATAACCATCTGTTGGATGATGAATAGTTTGGCAGGAGTGTGGTCAAGCCTTCCTGCAGATACCCACATTCACCCAGATCTCTGCCAGCTGCCTGAGTAAAGGGCACTGAACATCAAGCTGGTTTCTATGTCACGCTCATCTGCAAGTCAGCAGAGCAAAGCCCTGACTGAGGAGTGTGAGGGCAGCTGCAGCCACAGCGGTGGCAGTTTCATGTTTATACTGGTGTCATGTTGCCTTACAGACACTGAGGATCTGCTTCTGGCCTTTGGTATTGCACTTCCTAGACTTTTGTACTTCTTCCTGTACCTTGACATGCTTTAATTTAGGCTGCTGATGAATTGTGGCACTGGAACACCTTTTGTTCTGTAAGTCAGTTGAATTTACACCCTGTAATCCCCAGCTGGCGTAACGCTTCGAGTTCTTCTGATGGTGCATCATAGTAAATCATCATCTGGCTGATGATAATATAATGGGAATAACATATTAACATAATTTATCATTCCTGTACCTTGCTCAGGGGATATTTTACTTTATCATATAATATATTACTTGTCACTTCCATGACATATTACACTAAGACATCATCAGAAGGAAACATTTTGATGAACACTTGAATATCGAGGCCAGGTTGGATGGGGCTTGGAACAACCTGGGATAGTGGGAGGTGTCTCTGCCCATAGCAGGGGAGATTGAAACGACAAGATCTTTAAGGTCCCTTCCAACTCCAACCATTCTGTGATTCTCTCACCATTGTCTGACATCAAACTTGCCACTGGTGCTAGACCAGCTGTGGTTTATCTTATAATGACACCCTCTAAGCAGTTGGAACTCTTGCATCACCTTCATAAGTTCACCACAAAGCTTCATCAAAGTAGCTGAAAATTGAACTTTTAGAGTATCTCTACCAAAAAATAATAATAAAAAAAATTAAAAAAAATTTAAAAAATTAAAAAAATCCAGCATGTTTATTTCACAAAAAAAAAAACCAAACAAAAAACAACTCTACCTAGCTCAGAATCTTGGAAAACAAGGAGGGTTTATTTTAAATTATTAATTTTAATTTAGAAATGGAATTTAGCAGAGGTAGGTTGTCAGATGACAAAGCTTCTTAAACCCCAAATTTGCTGAGAGACAGCCATTTTAATAATGTTCAGCATTCAGGCACAGGTGCATGGCAACCATGCTTACAAGGAAACTTGCATAATGTATGGGTGCAACTTCTGCAGGAAGCATCTTTTTGTGCTAAAACATCATATGCACTGACAGTTTCTTCTTTTTCAATCATCTGAGTTACATTTATATACTGAAAAATGAACATATGCATATATGAATATACAGGCAGGAAATGGATTTCCAAATCTCTGGTGGACAAATAAAGAAATGCATTGCAACAGGGAGCTCTAGCACAGCTGTGCCTGCAGCATCTGAAGGCAAACTCCTTCAGGTAACAGCATGGGGGAAGGCAGAATAAATCAACAACATTCTGCACAACTTAATGACATTTTAGGAAAATGCACTTTTCTACTCAGTCTCTAGATAGTTAACAACCTACTCATTCCCTCCCACTTGATTTCTGGATTATGACCTTGCATACTTAAGGAAATTAAAGCCAAACAGCTTTGTTAGCAACAAAGTTATGGAACACTAATGTAGGATTTTGATTTCTTGTTGTTAAGGTCTTTTGTGTAAAGTGCTAAAGTTCAACCTTATCTTCAAAATCCCTATCACTTGAAAAGAAACCAACCCAGAGTGCTGATCAAGACAACGCTTATTTTCACACTGACAGCAAAGTAGGGTGTATTTTGTAACAAATGCATTCCTCAGTTGCTTGGTTTTGGTGTAGACTGGAAATTCCTGGAGCAGCCTGGTGATCATTCTCAGGAATTTCCAACAACCAGTGAAAATCCAGTGAAAGAACTGAAGGAAGAACTTGAGTCTTTCAGAGGGTGGGGATCCTGCTTTGACCCAGTGAAACAGCTGTATCAGGATGAAAAAACCTGCAGGTAAACTCAGTGTCCAGGGATTTAACACCACCACAAACAACACTGAAAAGAAGCCACAATCCCTTATCAGCAACTTCCAGAATGTTACTTTATTTATTCCAGGTACCAGAGAAGTGGCTAATTACAGCCTTAAGAATGTGCTCTGGGAAATTGATACAGATCAGTCCTCTATCCTGAAACTTCCACACCTTCTGGAATAGTCTCTGAGAATCTCCCCATGACTACACCATCAATATCTCTGGGGCATGTATTCTTCTAACCAATGAAAGGCAGATGATGCTGCATTTTTGGCATAACTCAGCCTAATTTAAAAAAAAAAACCCAAACAAACAACAAAGTAATGCCCTCTGTCCCCAATCACAAGAGCTAATAGAAGCAATGGACCAATTCTTTTTCATGTGTATTGCTTTTTGCAATATAAACAGTGTTTCCATGGACTAATGGCATGGCATTTTATTGCACATTTGATCTTTTTTAGTGCTTCAAAATCTTTCAGTTGTATAAGATTCTCAGCAGTGGAATACAGGCAATTGCTGCTTCATTAAAAATGTATAGCAAAAATAAGCATGAGTATACTTAAATAATTTTATTTTGGCATTTGAGGGTTGAAAAGCCCAGTGTTGAAACTGCCTTCTTTAGATTCATGATAATCACAGCAAATGCACCATAGAAAAACCTTGAGTCAGACAAACAATCTTGTTTTTGTATTGTTGCTCAGTTGTCTTCACAATTCCCTAAAAGCCTATAAAGGCTTCTTTGGATGTATGCTGACCAATAATGATTTTTCCAGGCACTGTAACCAAACCTGCAGAGTTGTTTTTCATGCTTCATATTTTATATGCATTTCCAAAAACAAGAGGTGATTTTGCTGAAATGATTATAAACATGAAAATGGTGCAGTAACACTGCTCAGCCATTTTGCTCCTCAGCATCTTTTACAGCTCCCATCTAACTACTCTCATGGCAACCCTCTGAAGAAGATGCTGTCTCCATTTCACAGTGGGAAAACCAGAGACAGAAGTTGAGCACCATCAAATATCCTGAATACCTGCAACTCCCACGGGCAATAACTGGATTTCTGGATGCTCATTGTTACCAAAACCAGGCTGTAAATGATTTATATGGGTAAAACTGCAAGGTAGAAGAGCATGAATCTCTGAAATAAAGTTCCACCTTATGCAGTTGCTGGGTTCCTGGGCTGTGCCTTCATCTCACATGTGACTAATGACAGATTTTGTACTCATAAAAATAGAAAAAAATAATGGTCAACTACTATGAATGCTTACGTGGACAACTTCTTCCTTTGCAGTGTGTTCACTCAGTAAAAAAATCCACATACAGATTTTAAAGAATGAAACAGTTATAGGCAAAGCAGAACCAGTTCTAATTTGGTATGGAAAAATCACAATTATTCTCAGTATACACCTAACCAGGAAAGGACAGACTATGTGACTCAAAAAAAAAGGTATTACCTCTAACAATTCCACCTTGGAGCAATCTTTATAATGCTTACCAGTCCTGCATTATATTCCACATGCAGTGGAGAAATGTTGCTGAAGTTATTAAGTCACAGAAACACATATAAATCTCTAGGCTGTTAAATAATGAATCATATTCACTATAATAAATCAAACCTTTCCTCAGTGCAACACTGTGTTGCACGTCCCAAAGTACATCTGTGTTGATCTCCTACCTCTGATTTTGTAAACACAAAACCAGCAGAACGGTATTCAAGCTCTAAGATGACACAATCTGTTCTATTTTCTTCATTCAGTTTAGCTCAAAAGATCAGAAAGGAAGCTGATAATTTCTCTTTATCTGTTATTCAACTTGCATGAGAACTTTCATAATGGAAATTCAGGTTCATATTTTAGGATTGGATTTGTTTTGAGTGGTGGGGTTTTTTTATTTTATTTTATTTATTTTCTATTAAGTCTTATTCCTCTTACCATTAATTTGATGAAACACATATCAGCACTATTAAGCTGCAGGAGCAAAACCTTGGGTTTCTTGTGTTGCTCTGGGACTTGTCATCAAGCCAAACTCACAGATGTTCCAATGAAGGCACAGCATTTGGTCCATTTCTAGGATAAATATCGTAGTTTGCTTTATCCACACTGTCATGACCCTGGATAAGCAAGCAGCAAGATCAGCTAAGTCTCCTCCCTTACTCTGTACTTTTGATAAGCTGACACAAAGCAGGAAGCAAAAGTGAAAGAGGCAAAATCAGGGAAAAGGGAAAAAACCCCATGTGATTTTCATGCCTCATCCCAGAAGACTTTCTTGTTTGAAGATTTGTTTATGCTTTTCCCTGTTGTGACAGGATGCATATTTTCTCACAAGGCAGGTAGATGCACTTAGAAGCAGGAAAAACTGTGAAATCATATTTAGTAGCTGAGTAGAAATGAGATGATTGTGATGGCTCAGAAGTGCATGAATAACCCTCCCAGAATCCTCACGGGGTCTCACCAACTTCTGCTGTGCTCCTGAAAAGATACTGGCCTATAAAAACTTAATAAGACAGAAAATTGGGAATTGGTATTTTGAAGGACTCTGACATAAAGAAAACAACACATGTGCCTACATGAAGGAATTGCTCACGAGCACTGAACAGCTCGGCCCACAGAGACGTCAGCAACACAGCAACTGCAAATGAAAGTGTGTGATGCCACTGAAACCTGCAGGAACTCTGAACAGCTGGGAGGTGCCATTCACATGGGCTATAAAACTGGTGTTGCACAGCCAGCAGCAAGAGTTGTGTGCATATTAACTAGGAAAAATAGCTTTTCCCCCACAAAAGATCTATCAAAACACACATCTCTCTAACGCTGGGGTAAGGTCTTGGGTGTAGGGAGGAAGGTTCCTCATCAATGCCTGTCCCAGCCTCATCTCCCATGAAAAAAATTATGCCCCAGCAGGAAAAGGTTCACTGTGTTTTGAACAAGTGAGGGGGAATTTTTAACAGATATGTTTTTAAGGTTTTTTTGTGGAAAGCATCAGTGTTTCAGTACCTATGATCACTCCAGCAGTTGATGCTTCCCAAACAAAGATAACTCAGAGTAAAATCACCCGTTCTGACAAGTGAGATGCCAGCAGTTTGTGGGGCCCAGCCTGTGCCTCTGCTGTAATTAAATTTGCACACAAATTGAAGCGTGCAATGTTGCTATTTCTCTTAATGGAACAGACCTTCTGGACAGGACTTTCAGAGCCTGAGGTAGTCATGTCTATTTGGATGAGTCTTTGGCATGCCACATCAATCTTTACTTAAAATTTTGTATGAGCTTTAGATATTTCTATTTTACTGCACAGATTAGCAAAGAACATTCCATGATGTACAGCTGACTAACACAAATACTTTTTGCTACTTGTTACATCACTCATGGAGCAATAATAGGTCTTTGTAGAACAGGAAAAAGGCAGCAATCCTGTAAGATGGGTATTTTCATTTTTCTTTGGGTTTCTAGGTGAAAGCCATGGGAGAGGCTCCAGGTTTCCTCCAGTTTTATTTCTGAGTCCCTTTGCTTGGGCTGCCACTGACTCTGCTCAGAGAGAGACACAGGAAGATGTGGCAGGCAAGAGACAGCCTCAAGAAGTTTGTGATGATCTGGCAGCCAAACCTCAGAGAGGAGAGGAAGAACTTCCTAGAGATGAGAAGGGGCTGGCACAATTCATGAAGTCCCTGACTAAGCCTAACCTTCAAGCAAGATCTGCAGGTTTTTGCCCAAAGCTCTGTCTGACTCAGGGTCCTGTCACAAGCATTTTCTCCTCAATTTCCAATAGGGACTTAAAGCCCTCTGAAGTTAAAATATTTAACCATGAAACCTGGTATCTTCTGCATGTCAGAGTGACCCTGTAGATGATTCTGTCACCTACACATACCAATGGGATATTACTGTTCTGTGGAGTTAGTTGTTGCCAAAAATATAAACGAGCCCCCTCACTGTTCTCTGCTAATTTAGAAGCAGATGTTACTTATGGTTCTATTTCTGATGGAGGCCAAATGTTCTGTATGCAATTGGAAAGAAAAAAACATATTAAAACCTCAACAAATTACTGAAGCTATGAATCCCAGCATATTTCTTTCAAGAAGAGCACAGCAGATCTGCTAAACAATTTATGAGCATGACAGTTTCATGAACTTTTGGCAGCTCCCATTTAGAAAAGACTGAAAAGAAAGCCTGCACACACAGTGTGCATTCATTTAATTGAATAATTTACAGTGTATTGTGGTGTGGGTTTTTTCCCCTTTTGTTCTATAAACCGAGCAAATTTCAGAAGAAATAATAAAATGCTATGCAATGAAATATGTTCCTTTTGTTAGTCACAGATGTTAGGTGTATCTATTTGCTCTCTTTTTTCTATGCCTGCTTTTATTGTGACATTGCTGTACCATGAAAAAACCAGAGAACTTGATCAAGAGACTAAAGGAATCCCAGAAAGTTTTTCAATCTTTCTGATTAAAAAAAAAAGAAGAAAAAAAAAAAAGAAATAAAAAAGGCCTAGTCCAGGAAAGTTATTGCTCACAAAAAATAATCCATTTATATGGTATAAAGCATGCCTTCCTGTTTTAGTGGAAATACCCAGCCACAGCCTGTCTCCAGCACAAAGGAACAAGGTGCAGAGATGAAATCTTGAGAAGCAGACAGGCAAATCCACAAGGCCAGACTCACTACAGAAACATGAGCAGAAATGCTGTTGACTTACTCTAGGAGAAGTACAAGAGAAAGCCAAGAGCTATTCCAATTAGCACATGGAATGAAGCCCCAGTTTAACTGGGTAATTCAATGCCTATCTCTGATCCTAAAGCCAGAGAGACTGTGGCACTCCTGCTTCCATTCTTAACCAGAAGAGCTGGCTATAGGAATGTTTTTTACATGGCAGATTAAACTGGAAATTCTGAAAAAAAAAAATAAGGCTACACGGTTGAGCACACAAAATTAATAAAAGACAGAATTAAATGTGTGTAATTACACAGTGTTAATCAGAGATGCTGGAATAGGGATCCTTGACTTCCCTGGATGATTTGTAAGGTGCTCTATTGACCTCCTCCCCTTTTTACAACTCCAAATATTCACTGAGTAAATCTAGACCAGTATATGATATATTCTTTCAATTTAGAGCAATACAACTGAATCATTGCTACTCAAGACAGATACACACATGCTCTCTCTCAACTCCTGGGAATACATTTTCATCCCTAATCAGCATCTGCACATTTGAAAAGTGTCCTGAGTAAACCACAGCCCCAGCACAGGAGCTGTTTACTTTTAAAACACATTTGAATTTCTTCACTCCTGTAATGAACTATGCTGAACTTATTAGGAAAAGATTAGTCAGAGAGCTGTTTCTGAGAAAATTCTATCAAAAATCAGACCAAGGGAACAAAGAACAAATTTATATAAATTTATATCAAGAACATTTACTTAAAGATGTTGTTGAACACATTATCTGGCAACTTGAATTAATTGTTCTAGCTTGTTAGAGAAAAGGCTGAAGAGAGTCTCTTCACATTAGGTGTTTCACAAAGCCAACAATTTCATTAATAATTTGCTGAAAAGTTCAGTGATCAATTCAGAGAAATGTGTTTAAGTACATTAAGCATAATACCAAAGTGACACTGCAATGATTGTGCAAGGCTTATTCAGTGACACAGAATAAAACCAGTGCCAGGCTGATGGACATTCCATGGTTCTCCAGGAAAAAATTACTATTAACAGTGTGTCTGCCTACATATTTAATCAGTAATACTGCTCCTGTAATTCTGGGAGTGTTTCAGCACTGAAAAGCCTCTCTGTGTTTACAAGTAAAATAAATTACTCTATAATCATGACATTGCTAAAGATGCTGAAATAAGAGGAATGGCTAAGTGTGGTGGCTGACTTGCAGGATTTGGGCATGAAATTAATATTTTCTTGGAGTTCACTGTTTGTTATAATGATGAATTTAAGGGAGGCTGTGTAAAGAGAGGCAAATATTTCATAATTGTTCCCAGCTTCCTCATTTTGGAGAAATGGTTCTAGAATGTTTTTCTTAGGCTACAACTGGTTCTTTACCAAGTGTTCTTTGGTACAGGCTGTGACAGGTACAGTGGGAGAAAGAGCTGACACTCTCAAGGTAATTGTTCATGCTGGATAACACCTTATCCACGTCCAGGAGTATTTATTTCAGGAAAAGCTCAGAAGATTTGGGAGTTATTCAGCCTGAGTAAGGATAAACAAGCTTTTAAGTAGATGTGCAACACATTTATGATGAGATTTACCCTAGAGCTTTTTTTAAAATAAAGAGTAGGGTGACTGCATTTTTATTCAAAAGGGTTTGTAATAAACCCTCAGATGTAGATCTTCAAGAGGGAATTTAAATGAAAAGCAGAGTGCCTGATGGAAGAAAAAAGGGATAGTTCCAGCTCCAGAGGGTCTGATATAAAACAAGACACAATGAAACGAGGAAACAGAGGAAGCACTACTAGGTAATGCACTGAGAGTGAAAACAGAGGCAGACAGAAATTAGAGTAGAAACGAAAGCACAGTCAGTGATGTGGTGTTGCAGGGAAGGATGACAAGTCTCATCTCAAAATGCAGTTCAGCTAATTTTAGGAAAACAATGAAAATCATAACATTTTGCATGGTCACATTATTAAGAAAACGAAATCTTCCATGTGGGTTCAAGTCTTTATATATCCTTCTTTATAGCCAAATATCACACGTTTCTCTGTCAGGGCAGGTATGCATGTTCATCTAATGCCTTCCTTGCAAACAAAACTATTTTGAGACAGTAGTGAATTTGAGTTTATTAATGACTCAGCTTGCCTCATCTATTACTCCACAAAACTGACCCTGGTCCTCACTGAATGAGTTTCTGACATTAGAACTGTGAACCAAAAGCCTCTATGGGACAGACAGCGATACATCTCTATTTTATAGGAGACAACAAAAAGCCTTGAGATTTCTTAAGAGTAAAGATTCCTTTTCCCCCCAAGCTCTCACAACTGAAAACAAAATTCTGCAGCTCTAGAGCAGAAAGAAGTGGAGCAAAGAGCCCAGAATACAAAAATATAATTTCCTTTTCATGCGCTAATACACAGTTACTGCACATAGATTTTGGAATTATGTTAAATATAATAAATATGAAGTTGTGCAGGTTGTTTTTTATTTAATATTCCGTCAGTGAAGAGATGCTTAATATTAGGAGGCACACGAATCTGCAACCCTTTAAGCTGATGAGGATACAACCACAGTGGGGCAGTCAAGGACAAGATACAAGATTTGCCTCTAGAGCACTTCCAAAAGCGCAAGGAGCAGATCAAATATTATGGATACTAAGGGCAAAATCCCACAGTGCTTAGTCAGGCAAAACTCCCATTGGCCTCAACAGGAGTTTTGCCTGAGTAAGTACTGAGCAAAGACTGTGATGTCTGACCTAGATTTATCAGAGTCACACGTTTTTCAGACAGAGGAGCACCGTGCCGCAATATTCCTGCAACGTTCTGCTTAAAGGGAAAAACAGAAACTGCAAACTGTGAATCATCCTCCCCTCCCAATACCCCCCTTATAACAAAAGGAAGAACTCACAGCTGGGCAAGAAGCTCCTATCCTGAAAGTCTGCCAAAGAGCAAGACTAAAAAGGAATGCAAGGAACTAAAAGTTTACCACTGCAAAGTTTTGAAAATCTGATAGTTAAGGAAAGAGCACAAGTGAGATTCCCAAGGGCTTGTGGATGACTGAAGATAATCTAGCTTTCATTCTTGTAAGCAAACAGGCAACAGTGAAAAACTTCTTACTGTAGTTATCCTTTTGATTTAGGGCAAATCACAACTCCTACATGGTCAGTGAAAATTCCTCTGGTTGATTTCACCAGGGATTAATTTAGGTGAATAACGAGGTCAGTCTTGTTCCCAAGTTAACATTTCTATTGTAGAAATATGAAAGTAGATTAAGTTTAACACATATGTCTACCTTGCTTCAGAAACTTCCTTCTGTGATTACAGAATCCGATTTACAACAACTTTGATATCATGTACAGGAGAAATATCAGAATTAGTATCAAAGTGAGCAGAAAAATTAGTCAGCGCGTGAGATGTGCATTTTTTCGACTTCCTTCTTCTAGCTGAAGTGAATACCAAAATCTTGATACAACAGCAATCAGGCCACAGGTTCCCCCAGGAGAGCAAAGGAGAGATGATGAAACATCAGAACTGCACATCTAAATACAAAAGCAAAAATCATACTAGGCTAGAACTCACCCCTTTCATATTTCACTGGATCTACCCTTTGCCAGATTCTTTATATAAAGAGTAATTGAGCAATATGGAAAGAAACTCCTTTTTTATCTGTGAATTCCATCATTAATGTATCCTAAACTCTCCCAGATGTGCAGTATTACCCAGAGAAGCAGGCAGAACATAGAATCATTCCATTTGGAAAACACCTCTAAGTTCATCAAGTCCACACAGTACCCCATCACCATTGTGTTCATCACTGAAACACATCCCTAAGTACCACATCTACAGATCCTTTAAACACCTCCAGGGATGGTGACTCAACATATCCATAATGCTAATATTTGCCCCCAAGAAGTCCCCACTTGCTCTCTTCACACAAGTAAAAGAAGAACAGGAATCTTGGTCTTCCCCAGCCTTGTGTTTTTGAAGACTGGATATCAGAATTCCAGGCTAAAATCAATTAGGATCAAGTCCTTGCTAAATTAACAGAATTTGTTTTCTGTGTTACCATTTATTTCCATGGAACATGAACATGAATAGTGTCTCTGAAATTTTAATGTCTCTTTCTCATTTGATAAATTTCAAATTGATGACGGTCATTAAGAAACACAGGTCTGGCCAGTTACATGCAAATACAATGTAGGGCAATTCCTCAGGAAGCAGTCAGAAAACCCTCCTCCCCTTAAAAAACAGAGCAACCACATGTCAGATCTTTAGCACACAGGAATTCCCAATTCTGAAAAACAAACATGATTTCATCACAATCCAGCAGCGCTGCTGAGAATTTTCCATCTCTTCCAGGCTCAACTCTTTGCTCTCCAGTTGACACAGCAGGCTCAGGGCAACACACACCACAGCAGGGGAAATGAGACAGAAACATAAATGATCTACAGCAGCTGAAGACACAGGATGAGTCTCCTCCTCTCCAAGCTCCTTCCATGTGAGCTTTGAAATATGCACCTGAACTGTGCCTGAACAACTGGCTGCTTTTAAATAACCAAGTCCAACAGGTGGTTGGTTTTGTTTTTTTCGGGTTTTTTTACTGGAGTCAAGAATTCATTTAATTATACTTATGGACATAACACATCCTGCTGTGTAATATGTCAAGATTTAATTATGAAGCTTTACAAAAGCCTGGTGAAGCCAAGTGCTTCGAATTTTCAGCCCAGAAGTTTTATATGCTTTTATGCAGAGCAGTTACTTTTTACAGTGGTATTTAATGTGGCTCATAAATTCCCACTGAGAGTGGTACAAGAAATGAAAGCAAAAAATCATCCAGATCTTATTTCCTTTCACCTACTGATAACTAAATAAAGGAGTTAGAGCTGAGCAGTTTGGCTCACTGGAACTGAATGGTTTTCTTCTCCCAGTGAATTACTTACCTCTTAAGCACACAGTAAACAAATTTTATAATAGTTTCTTAACTCGTCTTTGAAAGGTACCAGTAGTTTTTAATGAGAAAAAAAAACACCACAAAAAACACCTACATGAACAAGCTACATTCTTTTTCAAGGCTTTCAAGTGATTGTCCTGTTCTATGTATCAAAATACCATAACCTATGGGAATTACTGTCAGCTGACATACTACTGAAAGCAACTGCTTTGACCTTAATGAGCTTTGAAGCTCATTAAACAGTATATAGGAGCTGTGCATGGTGCAGGTGTGTTCCAGCACAGGAAAGGTATTTTATGATTTACTGCACCTTGCTTGATACATTGAATACTGAAATCCTAAGTGAGCTGTGATCCTTCATTTGCAATAAACAGAACAGACATTCAAGATTGCATTCATTCACAGAATTAGCAACAGAGCTTTGGTTTTATGCCAGTGCATCTACTTTTCTACTCTTAAGTGTGGATAGTATTGTTCTGGGTGAATAAAGATCTCACTAAAAACGTGTAAGCATGTTCTGCATGTTTACAACAGCTTCTTCAATGGTAGTTTGAAAATGGTAATTCTCATTAAAAATTATAAATGTGTGCAATCAAATCCATACGGGGCTAAAACCCCAGCTGTGTCTGAAATTTGATTGATTTTTTGAAAATTGTTAGCTTTTAAAAAAATATCTGTTACCAGTACGAGGAATTAAGAGCAGAATGACTGCTCATAGTATGCAGTGCATGTATACACATACATGTAAATATGTACTTATGCATAAGTGTATACTTACATGTACTTATGAGTGTACTGCTTGCATTTATTGGGCTGGTTTCCAAGGAGAAAAGTGTGCTCAGACCATTTTTCAAGGTTTTCATGCCCAGTTTGTCAGTAACTTCACTGCCTTGGTCAGCCCCGTGTCTTTTCAAAAACACCACCTGTAGCTTTCTGAGATTCATAATCCTCTTTTAATTCTTACTTCAGGAATTATTTGAGAGTGCATTTGCTTTTTCCACCTCCTCTGTCCTTGCACTGCTACTTAGGATTTGCTCAGAGATGTAACATTGCCTCTCTGTAGGGACTGAATACTGGCAAGTTTTGAATCTTACACCCAAGAGACTTGACACTTGTGACTCTCTGTGAGGGGAAAAAATGCAATCACTTTCAGGGTTAAATGTCACAAACAGATTCATCAATTATCTCCTAAGATGCAAAGATCTCCAAGAGCACCAGCACTACAGATCTCTAAGTAGTTCATTCTCAATCCTATGAAACATTTGTAAATAAAACCACTGAGAGATGTTCAGAGAGTCACAAAATAGCAAAAGCACATACATGTAGAGTTCAAAACTCAAATTTGTTAATATGAAAATGATAGGAGCCAGAGAGACAAAAAGCTGAAATCCAAGCTAAAAGAAAGGCAGAGCTTGCAAATCTCTAAAGGCAGCATCCTTTAGATTGATTACAGTACAATATATTCTTCTAATTTGAAATTAAATTGGATTACAATGAATGATGGACATTGCTTTGAAAGCCACATTAGGAATAAAGTACAAAATACCACCTTTTTTAGTCAAAATCTTATGACAAACTTGTGTTGAATTCATCAACATCATAATTTTGGGAAAGAAAAAGTAAAATGCAAATTTCCAACTGTATTTCTCTGCAAAATCCATATTTGGAGTTCCTACCTGGAGTGGCGTGGAAGAAAAAAGCAGGGATGAGATTAAGTTTTATAATTAAATTCAACCATTAAGCTTCTTTTTAATTTCTGCACATCTAAATGCAAATTTGCATGCTTTTTTTGTATGCATTCTCAGAACTCAAATGACTGTGGAAGTGAGTACTCACAGAAGTACAAGGTTTGACAAAAAATGGAGAGAGTTTAATTTTATTTTTGTTTCATTCCTCTCCTGGGACCTTCCCCCTAAGGGTCTGCCTTTGTTGTGGTCATTTATAGCTTGTTTCTTTCTATAACTAAATTTAAGGAGGGTTAAATAAACCAGAAAACCTCTTAGATGAACTTGGGGTCACAGCTGGATAAAAGCTGAAGAGAGAATTTGAAAATGAACGTTTCTAAATGTTTAAATTTTGTCACATCCATATTTTCATCTTCAGGGGCCACTACAAACAGCCCAAGTAAACAGCAACCACCACACCCTGCACTGAATAGCTCAGTTTGGGGTTTCTGTTACTTTTAAACACACAGCTACTAATTAAAAGTCATCACACCTCAGACTGGTACAGCCCAAAAGGCAGAAAGTCTTTTTTTCCAAGCCACTCCTTCCTTTGGCTCCTTGAGCGTGCTCTGTCCAGGTCACCACAACAGAGGACAGAAGCTTGAAGAGGGCACGTGCAGAGTCTCCAACCCCAGGCATCCCCTGAGAGCAGGGAATGGATCCAGCTGAAGCTGGCCCTCATGGGCAGGTGCCTCATCTCACCAGCAGTGGACCGGAATCCCATCACACACTTTCAAACCAGTTACTGCAATTCTCACACCCGGGCAGGCTGGGCACATTGGCATGGCTCTTGTTAACTTGCTTCCTGCCCACAGTCCCAAATATTAACTTCAAAATATTTCTGTGTGTGCCACAGTGCCAGCAGAGTGATTCCTACTGTTACACTGCAGTTAAAAGCAAACCTTTGCCCTCAACAGGGTGGTGCCCAGCTAAGAGCAGGGACTTGCAGTGTCTGGGGACTGGCAGCAGCAGCAGCAGGATTCCTGCACAGGAGCACAATAATCCTGATGAGGCAAGATGGTACCAAGTAACCCATGCAAAGACAACTCCTTTAGGATCCCACTGAGGTCTGCCAAATAATATTATAATCTCACATAGCAGCCTTGGAAGGATATTTTATTTTTCTGTTATCCAATCTAAACCTCTCCTGAAGCACCTGGCTCCTTTCAGGGAGTTGTAGAGAGTAATAAGGTTCCCCCTGAGCCTCCTTTTCTCCAGACTGTGCCCCTCCAGCACCCTCAGCCCCTCCTCATCAGACTGCTGCTCCAGACCCTTCATGTCATGTCACACACAGAGTTAAAGAGTTGACACCATTTATGCTCAACCTTAGGTCACCAATAAGTTTTCAAGAACAGAGGTTAATGCAAACCTTTGCAGCTTCTTTTTCTCAGTGGTTGCCAATAACCAATTTACTCTATGGTACATGGTTAATTCTAAGCTTAAAGTAAATACCTAGGTAATATGTTTGCAATAGCACAGAGACTGTTCAGAAACTATTGCTTAGCATCCCAAGTTAATTGGAAAATCACTTGCATCTTGTTTCACTCTTCAGCAAATTAAACCTTCTCTCCCCAAACCTGTTGCTTGTGTTCAGGGAAATCTGAAAGTGTCTTGCAATGTGGAAAGTACATAACAAAGTAAAAAAATATGAACGTCTCATCCTAATCCACCCAAAGTTTTACTACTTCCTAGTTTTTATAAAGATTACTGGCATCAATTCTTGCTCCTCTAATGAATCTAGAAGTCTGAAATCTTCCTGGATGGGGCATTTCACCCAACTGGCTTGAGAAGAATCAGACCCATAAAGTTTACAAAGTGGTTTGGGAAATACAATGCAATAAAAGAATTCTCTAACTACCATTATGTAAAGAAGAAAATATTTCATATAGTAAGGCTGAATGAACAAATTCAGAATGGATTCAGAAATAAAGCTGATAAAAAGAAATCTAGAATGCATTTCTTTATCATATAATTCCATTTGTAGCAGCTTTTTGTCTTGTTAAAAGTCAGACTTAATGCAGACTATTAAGGTGTCACCTGTAAGAGAAATACCAGTTTAGTCCTTAAAATCAGACTTAATGCAGGCTATTAAGGTGTCACCTGTAAGAGAAATACCAGTTTAGTCCTTTTTATACCAGTAGTGCCACAAATTCTGTTCTAATTATAAATATTTTGCTACATGTAAAGAGTTGTTCTGGGGCCATGTGGCTCCTTTTGAAATACATGTGAACCCTGACCATGTTTTAAACTAAATGAATCTACAACATCTAAGGCAGTCTATCTAAAAGCAGGGATGCAAGAGCCTAGATGTCCTTTGTATTGATGGAAATGCTTATTTATGTACTAGAAATGTCTTCTTATGACTAACTGTTGCCTTGCAAACCACAACTAAAAATGAAAGTTTTGTTTCCAAAGGCAAAACTCACTCAGTTTTCTCAAAGTTTGCCTTATCTTTTCCTGATCAATCTGGAACACAAAGATTTGCAGTCAAATGTTCCCAGCTTTTAATTCCTCCTTTCTTTTCTAAAATGGTATCTTGCTGTAAAATTTTTGATTCTAGGTAACAAACAGGAATCAATATTTTATTTCCTCAAAACCCTCTCATATTTACATCCCTTGTCTCAATAGGCTGGAAGACCAAAAAAAAAAAAAAACATTTACACAATAATTGACCACTGCATCATAGATATAAAAGTCTATTTTTGGCTTACAGTGTATTGTAGATAATTTCCAAAGAAAATATCCAATTGTACCATTCAGTTTCTGACACCAGGACTGAGAGAAAAAGGGGAAGATAAAATAATCAGTTTCCTCTGAGCACTGACAGTGCTGTACAGATGTGAGGCTAGAAATACCACTGTTCAATATGCAGACCCACTCTATGGATTGCTTGCAGTTACAGGTACAGGGCTGTTATCAATAAAAATCTCTGTGAAGAGGAAATATGAATTCTAAAAGCACCAGAACCTTTGAGAGATCACTGAGGGTTTAACCTTCACGTGGTGAAAACACAGTATGGAACTAAAGAGATGCTATAAAATCCTCTAGTAATACACATGGCCTGCTGTTGGGAAGGTGTTCATGAGGGGAAGAAGGTCAGTGCCAAAATGATGGGCAGTGAGAGCTGCAGGAGGATTTGGCACCCAGTGTGGGCTTCCAGTCCCTTTTGTCACCATGAAACCCTTCCCTGAGCCCTCCACAGCCACTGTGACAAATCTTTCCTTCTTTGTGTTCCCACCTTACATTGGTCAGAGTTGTGCTGAGTCCTTTTGCAAACTGACAGAGCTCTTGACTTCCTGCTGAGTGTTCCTACAGAGAAATCGGCTGCACTTGCTCAAGGGGAACAAGGCCCTGAGGATGGAGCCCATGGAAGGCAAGAGCATCCCACAGAAACCTGGCTATCTCCAGCTCACACAGAGTGTAACACAGAACATGGACTGCAGCTGTCCATCTGCCCTCAGGAATGAGGGAAGGACACTTCCCAAGGGCCAGAGATGACAGAAAGAGCTGGGCAGACTCTGCCACAGTGACTAAAACATTTAGTGTGTGAGGACCCACCTGCAAGGACAGGAAAGCTGCAGCTGAAGGAATAAGTGATTTGAAATGCTTTCCATTTCCCTTATACCTGACCCCGCGGCTTTCAGTTCTTCCCATTTACAAAGTTTTTAGCTCATATGATGATGGTACATAGCACTTTCCCACCTTTCAGTGCTTTTTCCTCTTCTTTGGGGGGTTCATGGTTGAAACAGATTCACTGTGGACGCCTGGCTGACACAGGGAGCTGCCACTGGCCATCAGCCCCTGATATCCCCTCCTGCTGGACATGTCCTGGATACCTGCTGGGCAGCATTTGGTAGTCCAGCTCCTGGCTGCAGCCTTGGCAGCTTGGAGAAGAGGCTCTGAGGCACTTCTGAGTTCTACACCTACAACAGGCTCTCATGTTAAGCAGCTGGGTGAACCGACAGGAAAACAGGGAGCATTTCAACAAAGCCTCTTCCTTTCAAGGAAGTCCTTCAGCACAGATAAAGGAAAAAAGAAATATGTCATGGCACTGTTGGCTTTTTTCACACCATAGCACTTCCTGATTAAAAGCAGCTCTAGCCATGACGAGCAGGACAGGCTCTAACTGCTCTGTAAAACTAAATGTTGTGTCAGTGTCCAGCAGAAAATTGCAGGATAATTTGTATAAAATACAGGAGCTGAAAGGCTCTGATTTTCATTTGGTATCTTTCCTGAAGCTCACTGGGAGAGGGGCTGCCTGGCCATCCCCAGTGCCTCGCACCAGCTGGGCCCATTAGCCTGGGCTCAGAGCTGAGACTGTCACTTGACTCCTGTCACTGGGGCACTTGGTGCCAGCTGAGCTCCTCACAGGGGCAATTAGGGAGGCTCAGCCCTCATGTGAGAACCTGTTAACCTGCAGTGATGTTTATTTTCCCTTTCAAGCCACTTACTAAGAAGCAGTGTGAAGCAAAAGAGGTTTTGAGAACTAAATGAAGGAAATCTCTGCCATAAAGTAAAATCTGGGGTATTTTTTCCCCCAGATTGCATATTAAAACCAATAGAAAACCTTGCAAAGTGACTTGTTTTCCTCTAAGTCAGATTGCAGTTCTGTATAGAATGTCTAAGAAATGGAAGTTACAGCAAAATTATCAGAGCACCTCTATTTTAGGCCTAAACTAAAAGTAAATATATATTCTACATCTATAAATACATAAGATGTATAATCCCATTAGACTATCTACATTGAATTCAGTAGATGCATCACAATACTGCAGTACAGAGAAATTAGATGTGTTCCTTATTTTGACCATACATCACTTTTTAAAGTGAAATAGAAAAAAAAAAGGTGAAATAAATTATTTAAAGTTCATTTATCTTCTCTATTACAATTCTGTCACTGTGCCCTATCCCAGGAATATACAAATTCTGCACATTTTGTGAGAGTAGTAATGAGAACGCACTCTGCCTCTGAAATAGTTTTAGTTTAAATGATAGATAGGAAAGTTACTCATAAATCAGCTAGCAATTAGCTGTTGTGATAATAATTGGAACTGAAATGTAGCTTGGTATCAGGAAAAAATGCTGTATTGGGACTTGTCATTTGAACAAGCTTCTTCATGTTCAAGAATTTTTCACTTCACTGGAACCCTCTACAAAAAAACCCACCCCAACTCCCCTCGCCCAAATACCATTTGCCATTGTAAGAGTTTATTTGCATCACACAAGGAATTAAGTATTAATAAACTGAGACCTGAACCATGCAAGGAAGGTCCTCCATGTCCTGCTAGAAGGTAAACTTTAGTGAAATAAGATTAAAATTCTAATTTATGAATGCAAGGCTTAACAGCATGCTTCCAACACTGAAGCTGGTAAGATTCTTTCCTCTCTCATCTCTATTACAAACAAGATACACAAATAGCCAGAAGAGGAAATAACATGGGAAAAGACCCTCCACAGCCAACAAAACTGCAAAGAATGGAAAAGGTCTCCCATTTATACTTGCACATTTGTTTAAAATAAACTTTTGCCAAAGTTTATTACACATCCCTTAGCCAAAAATCAAAACAACTTCCCTTGGCACTGCCAGTGTGTTTATTGAATCACATGACTGAGAAGGGAACAAAGCCAATTCCAACAGCTTTCCTATGGCACAGACACATTTGTAACTGGAATAAAGGAGACACCAGGCAATCAGCGGCTCAGATTAGATAAGGAACTCACACTTGTGGTGTAGGCAGCTTCGGGATCGTCCTCCAGCACCCGTGACAAGCCAAAATCTGAGACTTTGCACATGAGGTTGCTGTTGACCAGGATGTTCCGCGCCGCCAGGTCGCGGTGCACGTAGCCCATGTCCGACAGGTACTTCATGCCAGAGGCAATGCCCCGCAGCATTCCCACCAGCTGGATCACTGTGAAGTGCCCATCGTGCTTCTGCAAGGGAAGAAACAACACAGCTACTCCCCATTTGTTTCATTCCAGTGATATGAAGCACAGGTCTTATTTAAAATACTTTTGTCGCCCATCCAGCAACGCTGCCCACTTGCCAGCTTGTTTTTTCAAGGACTTAAGTTGCTTGCCAGTGCATCCCATCACATCTCTCATTGTGCAGCTTATCCCCCTTTCCTCCACATTTTCACACATTTCACAGTCTTCCTACTGACAACATTTAATTGCTTTCATACTTGGCTACTATGAGCACTTTCCCCCAGGACTATTTTTAGTACAAGAATGAGAAAGGACACAAAACTTTTCACCTACTGCACCGTGGCCTCAGGAAACAAAGAACCCTCTTTTTATTGTCTTAGCCTTGATTGTCTGCATTCAGGTACTGCTGTTACCTCACTTTGATTTTTTTGGGGAGGGTATTTTTAAAAAAAAAAATCCCAAAATAACCTAAAACAATTTGGGGCTTTAGCTCAAGTTGCTTGTGCACCTAACACTTAATCTCTGAAGATTGGATTAAAAAGGAGATTTGGGATGGAATTCAGGGGTTATATAGCTTTGCCAAAATCTTCCTGGCTGATTTAGGTTAAACTCAGACTCAGGAATGCATTAAACTGCTTAACATCTTCTGCAATCTATTGGAGTTGAACATGTAAATAAGAGTTATGCCATTAACTGTGCCTGCCCAGCTGGGCAGCCTTGCTGGGCCTCCGTTTCTCCATCTGCAGCATCAAAGTTAACATTTCTTTATGTCCTGCATCAGACAGCTCCTGAAATATGTGGCAGTGGGGAATGGCATAGAAATGTGATTTTAATCAAGGCTCTTTGCCTTGTTTAGGCCTGCTCTATCTACCATTCACAGCAGGCTGCTTGCAGGAGTATTTTTGTGACCTCAACTGGCAGACATTTAGCTTCTCATGGATTATTCAGTGACCCAGGCTTTTTATGTTAGCAGGAACAGCCAAACAAAAACAACTCCTGCAAACAAGTAAACTTTCCATTTTCTCTTTCAACACTTTCAGCATCGGGCTACAGACAAATACCAAATTCTATCAGTATTCAGAACACTTCTATTGCTTAGCTCATGCATTTAAGCAAGATGATCTTTATAAGGGAGAAGCTTACAGGAAGTTCAGTGAATTCATTACATTCAGCAAAGCAGGTTCATGCTGAACTATGCTTAGCTTTATCCCTGGTCAGCAAAGTATTTCAGCATTCTCATCATGACTCAATGATTTGGGGCCTACATCTAGCTAGTCAGGGTATGAACATTTAAAGACTAGGACAAAAATCAGAAGGAAAATGGCAAAAGGAAGATACCATCACACCTGCTCAACTAGACCTCACTGCCTTATTATACTTCTCAGCAACACTGGTATTTAAGGAGCCATGCCAAACACCACAGCCACCTCCCAAGAAAGCACATTTAATGAGACTTCTTTGAAACCAGCTATTTACAACTGATGTCAGAGTCTTCTGCCAGGGCTTATATAAAGCTTTTCTGTCTCTAAAATCTCCACACCAAAGTGGAGGCAGCTCTGCCCAAGCAATCAGGCCACACTCTCCTTGTTGTCACCATCTAGGCCACCTATGAGCAGCTGGTTCTGCAGGGGACACTCAGCTGAGGGTCAAGACAACTGTAATGAGTCCCGAACTACCAGTGACAGATGTTTTAAATAAACCCATTCCATCCAGCAATTAAGCAAAGAGAAACAAAAGATTATATTCTTAATTTTAAACTGCTTCCTGTAGAGGAAGGACAGGAATTCTAGCCAATGTTTTTGTAATGAGGCCACATGAGATTTCTGGGTCTGCCTTTTATTTAATAATTCTAATTGTTCAATTGATTAAAAAATTATGAAGCTGGTTGCCAGCAGTTAATACTCTTCACACTTACCATGTACACATTACTTTTTTCAGCTGACTGTAGAACTAGGATTTGGAACAAAGTGCCAGCACCACGCCCATTCAAGCCCCTCTCTACCCCACAACAAAGCACCAAACTAAAACAGCCCCTCAAACCTCTAGATTTTACCTCCTCCTTATCCTCCTTAGCAGCTCCATCTTTTCAAACCTCAGAGTCATCTGCAGCACCTCCCTTAACCTTTTGTCTTCTTGGATTGCAAGCATTCTTTCCTTCCTTTTTGAATTTCTGCTCTTTCAAATCTAGACCATGCTTGGCTGATTTTTCATAAAACATAACCTTTTGTCTGCTCTTTCCAAGTCTCAGTACTTGCCTTACCAGTACAGCTGTAACGCCTGAGTTTAAAACAATCTCATGCTTTTGCTATTCTCTCCATCCTTCTTTCAAGTTTTTTTTTTTGGGCTTCTGCCTTGACACAAAAAGTTAAAGCTTCTTATCTTCTCCGTTAAAGAAATGACAGACCTACTAACGTGCCAGCTGCAATTTTATTCTGTCCTCCTTCTCCCTCTGCAGATTTCTCAGAACCCTCTACTGCATCTGTTCTCCTCTCTCTTTTCTCATGCTTGGTTTTATATTTTTTCAATGCCAGCCTTGCAGTTGGACCAAGTACATTTTTACTGTCAGCAGAAGAGTCTTTTCTCAATCAAGTCTCTTTGTAATCACTTCTGCATCAGTTTCCATGCCAGCTGTATCCCCTTACAATCTATAAACTGTTATCTTTCAATACATCATTTTTTTTTTTAATGTGTGCTGATCTGAATACAGACTATAAGCTACATTTAACCTTTGGAAAATTCAACTAGGTTGATGAAATTATAGCAGGTAGAATCTGGCCTCATATTTTTAGGATTTTTTAAGCCCCCAGGTACAATCCTTTGGCAACTTTCCACTATCTTGTTTCATTCACTTGGTATAAAGGGAAATAAAACACTCATCTGACTGACAGGATGGTTGTTACCCAGGGCTTTATTCTGATTCCCATTGCTTAGAGTTGAAATATGTTTTTGGTAGGATTCCCACTGGGCTGTTAAGGGTGTTAATCAATACTGGCAGCAATGCAGACCTCAGTGGACTCACCTCATTTATCCTATCATCCCATTAAATTTTAATCAAGCTTTGATGGCTTTGCTAAATAAACTTTTCTCAACAGCTGGGTATAGATGCCATATCTGAGTAGTTGCTCTTGCATTTGTGCATCCCACAAAAATGCCCTGAAAAATGATTTTTATTCAGCTACAGTTTGCTTTTGAGGACCTTATGTAAGTGAAATATTCTCCTCATGTTACAGACCTTTCAAGAGCACTAACATATAATGGGCTGCTGAAGAGGTTCAGTTGCTGTAGGGGAGGAAGGAGGATATCCAGAGTTTCTCTCAATGCATTTTTGCCCTCCAGTTTTCAGCTCCAGTGCCCAGTTTAGTGCTTTTCAACAAGCCCATGGAATTTTTCTTCTTCAGACGTTTTTTCCATTTCACTCCCCAGTAATCTTTCAGAGGCGTGGCCATTTTTCTGTATTCTGTTTCTGGAGTTCCACCTATTCCAAAACAACTTATTCATTTGCCAAATGAGTAAGAACACTTTTTAGGCCTTTATCCTCTGTGCAGGATTTGCTACAGGTTTAAAAATTTTGCTGCAGATTATTTTAGATGGAGAACAGCACTGAAAATGGTGTGTCTGTGTTTTAGAACATATTCACCACTGGGTGAAAGATGCAGCTTTTGCTATGCATTTATTGCTACAGTTTCACTGTGCAAAGTAAATGGTAGAACTTTTTCAAGATAAACCTTCCAAAATTCAAGTTGCAGCTCGGTGTTTCTTGGAAGTGTAACTCATGCTTCAAGCTGTCACGTGTGTCACACTGAATTTTATATTTTTGGTACTAAATGAGGTCAGTTGATAATTTCTTCTTCACTCAGCTGTTGAGAGAGTTCCATGCAGACTTGATTATTATTAATAGATTCCATTAATTCAGTTAAATATAATTACTTTAGTTCGTTTTAAATGCTAATGAGTGATCCTACACAGAGTGCAGAACAGCCCTACCCTACACTTCCTTCCATCCAAATTCTATTCCCTCCACACAGGATGCAGCCAATACAGAAATTTCATGAAGACCACATTTCCCTGGCTGCTCCCAAGGATCTCATGTGAGAGAGTTTTAAAGCCTTACTGAAGCCAAAGTTTATGAGATCAACTGCTTCTCTTACAGCCACAAAACCTGAGCCCTGCTACAAAAGGAAACCAGATCTGTTTGACAGAATTAGTTCTTGACAAATCCGTGTTGGCTCACACTTATCTCACTGTTGTCTTTAAGATGCTTAGACTTTGTTTGATAATTTGTTCCAGATATCTTGCAGCAGTTGACATTAAGCTGACTGGCCTGTAATTTCTTGGCTTTTTTCCTCTCTTTCAAAAGACATTCAAAATACCTTCATTTAAAAGACAGTGGCTCTGTTCTGATCTTCTGATTTCTCATTCTTGACAAATTCACAAAGAGCACACTGAGAGAGTCCACATTACCTTTCAAATTCTTTTTGCCTTGAAATACAAGACAATTTGTAAAAAAATTCATGGTACTAAGAATATTTATGGTATTTAATGTCTAAGTAAGAATATCTACATATTAAAAATGCCCAGAATTTCCAAATGAACTTCTCACAGCACCATCCTGTTTTGATATTTTATACATCATTTAGGAGGGTAAAACACTGCTTGAGAAGAAATGCTGGCTCTGTAGCATCAGTGACAGCTTCTCAGTGCAATCTTGGATCGCTTAAATACGTGCTGCTTACAATTTCATTGTTAAGGGAATGCATTCTTTCAAATTCACTTTCTAATTGCTCAATCTGATTTTGGTTAAAAAAATAAATAAATAGGAAAAAAAAAAGGGTATCAGCAGTCTCCAGGTTTCCAGTGTAGGTTTTCTCTTTTACAGACTGATTTTTGAAAGCAAAATGCTACCTTTATCCTGCCAGGAAAGGAATGTGCTTCCAATAAAGTGCACATGAATGCTGCATGGGAAAGCAAAAGAGGGAATATTAGTTATGAGCTCCAATGGTGTTGCTTCTCTGAATGCAGATAAATAATAACAGGAACCATTAAACGTAGAAAAGGCCACCTGGCTTCTCTTCCCCACAGCTGACTCTGTCTAGTCAGGCCATGTTAGATGGATATACAACACACACTTTACAACATTGCTTTGTAGAATTTGCTGCAAGTGTTCATTTTTGTCTTCTCTCCCTTGCCCCCAAACTTGCTAAATGTGTCTGCCACAGCATCTAAACTGTAGCTGAAAAAAGGGTGAGTGTGATGGCAAAGCTGCTCTGAGAGTAACTTCATAACGATTACTGCAAGAAAGAGCAATATATCACAATATTTTCTCCATCTAGTAACACTTATCTTAGCCTCTGCTAGGCCAGCCTCGAGGGATTAAAACTTGGAGCTGAATTCCAGGGTTTCATTTGCTGTACAGTCTGCTGCAGTTGGTGCTCTAAGGCAATTAAGCATATTTCTTATAGACTCTTTGAAAGAAAAAAATAAATGTGTGGCAGCATTTTCACTTACTATGCTTGCCTGTATATAAATCTAACTTTTTTTCCACAAGTATTTTAATTTTCTGAAGTGAATGGGAATATATTAGCACCAGCTTTTGAGCAGGAAGAGAATTACAATGGCAAATAGCAACAATGAAGAAAGCAAGGTGGTGCTGTGATTACCCCAGGTGATACATCCCTTCCTTTTACAGCTCTGAAATTCACAAAACTGGGGAAGACTGGAGCAGCTTTCAAAACTAAATATCTCTGATATTTAGATACCTAAACATCTATTCAGCACACCTTGGACACTGAGCAGGAACAAACCTCTGCAGCTGCAGAAAAATACTGAAAGAAGTTCAGTATTCTGGTGATATTCTTGGGTTCATTTTATGTGATTCTGTGCAGCCAACCACAAACCTCCTGCAAAAGGCAGCTTCCAGGCATGTTCATTTTCTGTGTTTAGATCCATGCCCACACTTGCCTGATGCATCAGGAGGTGAGCACAGACCACAGCCAGCACAGAGCTCTCCAGGGATCATTCTTCCCAAGAAGCCACCTCACCTCCTGATCACCCTGTTCCTCTCCATGTGATGCTAAATCCAATTATTTTAGCCAAGAATGACCCCTTAAATGGAGCTGTGAAAACAAAATGAAGCAGGTGAGATTTTAATCTGAACAGCCCCATGAATCTGTGAGGCACAGGCTTAGTGGGGGATGGTGTGTCGGGGTGAAAAGACCAACCTTGGGGAAAGGGCTTTTGCAGGAATTATTGCAATTATCTCATAGGCTTGTGTCCAACAGCCATCTCCAACCCACAGCAGGGCAAGCTGCCAAACTGCTTGCTAAAAAGGTTTTGTGGGTTTTCAGCTTTTTTTTCTCTGGTTTGTGTTTATGATCCATCTCTCCTGGTTGTCTTTCTTGTCGTCCCTTCTGCAGCCTGTATCCACAGGCCCGAGCAAACACATCTGACTGCAACTCCCCTGCCTCATCACTAACATCTTCCTATCAATACAGAGAGCTGCCCTCTCAACCCTTCTTGCCTTTATTATTTGCCTCATATGCCTGGAGAATAAGTGATTTCTGAGAGCTCCATGACACAGGCAGGTGAAGAAAACACAATGACAATGAGCCCCATCCAAAGTCTGTGCGAAGCTGGTAACAGGAAATTTTACCTGGGTCTCCTCAATTCCCAAGGGTTAGCCACTTTCTTTCCAAGCACAGATTTCCTCCGTCTGGAAGCTTTTTGTGTAATGCTGGAAGAGGATTCTAGCCCCTGAGGAAACTCTTAGTTGAAAACCCACATCCTTTTTCAGAGAAATCTCTCCAAGTGTTACCAGAAATGAAGCCACATGAACCTCATTTCTGCTCAGACAACTGTCTCATTGATGGCAAATTCCAGGTATTTTGTGGGATGATTAACCTACATGTCTCAATATTATATGATAAAAAACTCCCAAACAACACTACAAAAAACTACTTTTCATCTTTTCTAAATGAGTTTTATATAATTGCCAAAATAATGCAGTATTTCTGAGGAAAATTCAGTGTCAAGTGTATCCAGCAATTTAGGATGTCTGATGATGCACAGTCACTGAAATTAATTACCATCATCTTACAAAATTGGCTCTAATTAGCTGATGCCTTCCCACTAGACTATCTCTGAAGCAGCTTCATATTGCAAATCCATGCCAATGTTTTTTACCCAAAAGCTCAAAGTTAGCAGCTGGCATACAGGATACTTTGTGTGGTGGGGAAGACATAATTCAGCTGAGCTTGCTGAAAGTGGACACTGCTACCTGGAAAGCAAGGAAGCAAGGGCTATTAAGATTTTAGGGGTGAGAGATTAAAGGGTGGGGGGAGGCTTCTGATTTGTGGCACAACCTGTACTGGCATGACAGCAATTATCCCACCATGGCTGTGAGGAAGGTGATGGCAAATGGAATTCTTCCCCTGGAATACCCTCACATGGTTTCACCTCAGAATCTCCCTTTGAATTTGTAAGACTGACCCATTTTTGCTGGCTTTTGGAGAAAGACAGATGGAGGGATATGCTGGGGAATTTTTACCTGGTCGTGGTATGCGGGGAAATATTTCTTATGGTGAGAAATGGACTTTTTTCCCCTCTGTGTAAAAACACTTTGCACTGAACAATTGATTCCTTTAAATAATAAGAAAGACAGACTATGTGATAAGCCCTTCCAAATCCCACAACATTTGTTATAGTCACTGAAGGCCTTTCATTAGGATTGCCAAAGATAAAGCCTCTCTGCTTCTTTGTATCGTCACAAAAGCTTTTAAAAATGTGGACTTATATCTGCAGGAAACAACTATTATTAATGAAGCAGCTGGATTTCTTTTAGAATAGGTTACTTTGAAGCCATTTGCTCTGCTAATTATAAACAGAAATGCTGACATATATCTACAGTGCTTTGGGATGTTGAATATTATCTAAAGTACATTTAAAAAGCATTTTAGAAGAATAACCCATATCTGAAGACTGAATTGAAGCTGTAAAATAATATACATGAAAAACAGCTGCAGAAATTATTAGCTCAGATTTCCCCCCAGCAGTTCTGCTTCCAAATATATCCAATGCAATGTGAGAAGCATTGCTCCACAGTAACATCATAATTCTGCTGATGCCACATTCTATTAAAGTATCCTAATAAGTAGTAACTGTTCTGATCCATGAATGCATATGAAATAAACCTGGAATATAGATATCACACCAAAGCAGTTCAGAGAAAAGTAATTCTCTCTCATTAATTATTTCAGGACTTGGTTCTATTCTCTTCTATGAAGTTCTCCACACACACACACACACACACACACACACACCTGCACAGAACAATGTTTCAGGCCCAGAAAAATCTTCCTGGGGCACTGCTGAAAAATTACAGAGCAGGGAAGCTGCAGGTACTCAAATCAGAGGCAGTTCCTGTGCTGCAGATGGATAGAGAGATGAGCCAGAAAGGAAAGGGGAGTGATTTTTAAAAACTACCCAGTGTCCAAGACATGGATGATATCAAATGCTCCATAAAAATAATTTGATTTTGGGAAATCAGCAAATTCTCACAGGAAGCTGCTGGAACTTTTCTGACAACATAACAGAGATCTGTCATGTATCTTGACAATGGAAAACAAAAAATTATTTGGGAGAGTCGGTGAGGAGGACAACAAAGAAATGTCAGAGAAAAATTAGTATGGAATAATCAAACCCCAAAGGTAAAGAGAATCAGAGGTCTAGAGGTGACAGTGGCTCTGCTGTACTCTCAGGGCTGTATCCCTTGCTCCAAATGCTCTTCTCTTGTGGCTTGCCCTCTTCCCAACAAGTACTGCCTGCATGACTTTCTCCCTTCTCCTGAAAATCTTTGTGAAGTGTTGGCTGCTTTTCCCTCCTGCTTATTCCTTTTTCTTCTCTAACCAGTCCTTTCTTCCAAGGAAGAGCCTTCAGTCACCATCACCAGGATTTCCACAGCTCCCTGTTGAACGTCTCTCCTTTGGGATACCCTTTCAAACAAGTTCCCAAACCCACAGGCCCCTGACTTCCCACAAGCCCAGATTTACCATTCTGCAGGATGGAAATGGGAAGGCAGTGGGGTTACTGAGGGCTGGTCCTTACTTTTTAAGAAAAGTCTGAAATACTTACATTAAAATTATTCACACAGGGTCTTAGGTCAGTGGGTCTCTGGAGCATTTCCAGGGGTTGTGTTAAAAAAGAGACTATTTTAGGGTAAGTTTAGCTCACAGAGGGGCATCATCCTTTCCTTCTACATTTCTAAAAATAATTAAATACAATTTTGCCAGCATATTATTCTCATTTTCTGTAGCCCTTCTTTAATGTTTACTAAGGACCCTTGGGGGTTAATTAATGCCAGGACATTTCACCCATGAACTGTTTTCTAATTCAATTTGTTAAATGCAAGTAGCCATAAATATTATAAATCAATTACTGAGTATATTCTATGCTTCAGCAATCAAAAAAATCATAACAGAGTATTTTTGAAGGTGATTGAGAAAAATGAACCACTTCCATAAGGCCAGGCATTTATGCTTCAATTTATCTTTTCTTTCAGAAAAACACAAGTTGAAATACATCTTGCTAAATACAGGAACTACTTTTGTAGAAGAAATGAATTATATTCTGAAGTTTAAATCTTCCTTTTTTCCCAGCCGTGCTCTAATGTATTACTGTACCTCAGAAACGTACCCTGGGGAAAAGGCTTCTATTCTTCACTAAAAATCCATGAATAACATTATGTAGAAATTAATTTGTGATAAATGATTTAAAATCTTAACCTAGAATGGCTTCTGATTCAAAATGTCATCAGAAAATGGCACCTCACCCGCAGGAAGGAGTCAAGGGATCCGTTCTCCATGTACTCAACTACAATCATTACTGGTCTGCCTGCAAAACAGCAAAGAGACACATTAGGATTACAGACATACTATGGGGCTTTTACAATTCCAGCTGTTCTGCAGAGGTTATTCACAGGAGCTGAATATATAAAATATTTCCACAATTCTCATTTATATCACAAATACAATTCCCTGTGTTATTCCCTAAGAATTATTTTCTATGGTGTTTTTTTTTGTTTGCTTGGGTTGTTTTTTTTTTTTTTTTGTTCTTACTGGATTAGCTGAAATCACATCATTCACTTTGCTGTACTCTCCCTTAAAAATGATCAAAGCTGCTATCTCCAAATAGCAAAACTAGCTGTGTAATATTTTAGAATGTATCTGAATTAAGGCAAAACCCCAAATATTCATAAGCCATGTCCAAGTAATTACAAACGGAGGGTCATCATTTTCCTCTCAAAGAGAGATATCTCAGTGACTTAGGAACATAGGAGACAGATAGAATGGGGTGTCACAAAAAAGCTCTCCTAGATATGTTGTGTGCATTGGGTGTGTATAATCCAACACAACTCTGAATTCATATGTTTGTAAATATCTAAAATACACACAGTGTTACTTAAACCAAGGTTTTGCTCAACCAGCAGAGCCCAGGGTGGCACCATATCCAGACTGAAGCAGAACAAGATATGGCATTTATTTCCTGAAAGGATATCCAAATCTGAAGATACACTTTTGAAATGTGTACTTAACAGAAACACCAGCTGGTACCCTTTAAAAAAACCACCCTTCTACAAGTTCTTGACATGAGAGGGGCATCAGGCTGCCAACCAGGCTGCACAGCAATTCTTAGAATTATTAATATCACAAAGCAGCCATTCTGTACAAAAAAAAAAATTGATGAACAAGGATGTTAATAAGATTAGGAAGGAGGTGAAAGATTTTAAAATGGCAGATTTTTCTTTTTCTGGGAATGCCCATCTCTTCTGAGGTTGGTGGGAACCAACCAGAGCTATGCCAAGTGGTGACACTGTGAGTCCACCATTTCACTTTCTCAATCCCACAGGAGCTGGGCCAGTATTTTTCAAGCCCAAAAGAAGACTCTTCCATCACTGTTTTTTGTTGTTTTTTTTTTCTCTACTTCTCAAATTATGTTTGTGATTTTTTTTGGATGAGGGGATGAGAAACAAACACAGTGCTCGGGCTGAGAAAATGCAGAAGGACATTTTGATTGTTCCAGCACAATTGTCCATTTCTGTTCAGTTTGGTTAACAGTGGAAGTGTTTATTAAACTGTCCACAATGCACAACAGGCCACAGCCAGGTATATCTCCTGAGCTGTTACAGTTAACCTCCCACCTAAAAAAGTGAATGATCCACTTCTGTGTTTGCTCCAGCACGCTGACCCAGAGTTTTGGGTTCCTGGTGATGCCCATCCACAGAGCTTAGTCTGGTCTTTCTTTAGTTCCTATCAGTATTCCCTCATTTCCTCTAATAAAATTTGTGATTATTTCTGTATTGACTCTCATGTTCACATCTTCAATGGATAAAACACTTCTTAGTGTTGTTACAATACATTTTTTTTGTGTGTGTGAAAATTCCCAGATGCCTTGATAGTCTTTTTGGATAGTCCTTGGAAGTGTGAAGAATAACCAGCTTCTTTCTTTTTAACTGAATGTTCAGTCTCAGCTGCTGATGTGCATCTGCCACCAAATCAATGATATTCATCTGCACCCATTGGTTATACCCTGGTTTTGCATTATAAACTTAAAAGATACATCACTTTTAAGCTCTGAGAGATCAGAGAATTTTATAAATTCATGTCTCCTTTAGTTCAGTTTGCTAATGATGACTGGTTGTACAGCCTCCTCTCTTTAGTTTCAAGCACATGAATGCCCCAGATTCCCTTACCTTTATCATTTCCTTACTGTCACAGGCTGACACCTCCACATGAAAGGAAAATCCCATAATCCAGAGAAGTAAACAAACTGCAGCCTGATGCTAGAGAATCTTATAGCATGCAAAACCCTCTCGAGCAAGGAGTAATTTCTGAATTGATGCAGACAATAGCATTTTTCAACAAACAGGGGTGTAAAGCTGGCATTCAGATGGTGTATTTGGTCAGGTAGAAGTTACCCAGAAATTTCTCTTTCTGGGTGAATCAACAATTAAAACACCTGCATGGAAAATTTGCATTTGAAGGGAAGGACAAATGGAGCTTTAAAACAGCACCCCTGGTTTCCTGTGGGTAATCCTTTGGCACTCTACACTTTCCAGAAGCTGTAAGGTTCTCTTGAGGTGCACAGGCTCTCACTGCAGCTTTTATGCTCCTTAGATTCATTAATCCTTTGACACAAATAATTTTCATACTTGCTAAACAGAACTATTAATCCTTCTACACTCTCTCACAAAATATTCCTCCTTCCAAGAAAAAACCTCACCTGTATTTCTTTTTGCTCAGACTCTATGCTCCTAGGTTAAAGCAACTATGAAATATATTTATATGCAATAATCTCTGAATTTAAAGAAGAGATTTTGTTGTTTGTTTTTTTTTTTTTCCACTGGACAATGAGGTTTTAAACACTCAACTTGAATGACTTGACATGTCTTAACACAAAACCAGCTTTTCCAAGTGACAGCACAGGAATGGCACTAAATACACCAAAAAAGCAGCATTTTCCTTCTAACAGGTTGCTGTATATCAGAAAATCAGCATACCATCAATAAATTTAGTCACTTAGGCTGATAGCTTCCCACTGACTCAGTCTGTATCACTTGCCATGCTACCTAAATTTCAAATGAAATTGAGGTGAGATTGTGTCAAGACACCACAATGTGTCATGACACCATGAAAATAAACCTGGCTCCATCACTTGATTACCTCAAGCAAAAATCTTTAATCTGGACACAAACCTAAATTCTCAAATAATCTGGTCTTTATTGTGACAGCACTCGACAAAAGCCACCAGATTTTGGCTGCAAATTTAATGTACCCCTGGAGCTATTTATGTATTCCAAGCCAGACTGTGACAGTGACATTTTTTAGTCAGCACAGTATTTGTCTTTGGAGCACCTGTGGATTAAGAATGTCTCAGCTGTTGTTGAGGTAGCTTGAAGATAGAGTAACAAACTCTGGTACACAGTAGGATCCAGTGGGAACTTTTAGCATCACAGTGGCAACACTGGCTCTACTGCCAGTATGTTATCCTTTAAAGAGCAGTGCAATTCGAGTCCAGAAAAAGTTGTATGTGCTGGACCCCTGTACAAACACAAAATACTGCTTTAGTTTTAAAGGGGGACTACAAGAATGACTTTACAAATAATAATGGGAGATTTCTAAACTAGTGTAGTGTTTGCATCTCAACAAATTTTAAGAAAAGCTTATTATTTAGATTACAAAAATTCATGTTGTTCCCATGGTACTTTAGAAGTCTTCATCCTCAAAGCAAGAACAGGAGGGAATAAATGGGAGTGGGGCAGAGAAGCCTCTGGGACAGAGAAGCAATCTTTGATTATTTAATCAAGGGGTAGCCTAATGCAATGCTGGAAGGCATTGAATAATTTTCCCAGGATTGCTTACAGACAAAAGATGGAGAATAAACAGGTTTAAGGACAAAGAGCAGTGGGATACAGATGGCAGGGAAGGCACTGCTGGGAGTGGCAATGACCTCCATAAATGGCTGCAGCTCCTGGGATAGGAACACACCCAATCTCCATCCAAAGAACTGCCCAGTTCAGGGAAGTGTTTCAGTACTTCAGGTACTGTTCCAGGTACTGAAGGATCTGAAGAACTGAGATAATTTTACAGTCAAGAGCCACACAAGAAAAGGAATGGGAAAAGGACACTGGAAAAAGTGTCAGCTGAGGGCTTGGAACCAAGGAGTTACAACCTGCAGGTGTTCCTGGAGGAGAGCACACAGCTTCTCGTTTGAACTGGGGGAGGATGAAATAAAAATGTTTGGAGATGGGTTCAGTGATCACATCAGTCAAACAAATCAGACTTGCAGCAGTTCTAGATGCTTAGCACTGCTGGAGTGGGGAGTACTGTGAGAAAACAGACTTTTTGAAGCAGAGGAATTTATAGTGTCCTGAGGCAATAGGTTTGAACCCTAAATATGGATTTTACACACTAAGTGTATCACATTTACAGTTTGCAGCACATTGTAACAGATGTATCATTTTACTACCTAGTTAAGATAACAACAGGAAATATTAACTGTATTTATACATGACACACACACACAGATACCATCCCCCATTCTCTGCTCTCAAGATCTTTTGTGAAAGCATAAATGTCCCCAGCCCCAGACACTGTGGGATATGGTCTAAAGCAGTTTTCCCCTCCTTGCACATGGAGTAACTGTGGTTCTGGGAGATCCATTTCAGAGTTCCAGCATCTCAGAGAGCCACACTGAACACACAAGAGCAGTACTGGGGCTTGGTGTGATGCAGGGGAAGGACAGCAATTTAATTTATCACAACTGAGGTGAATCTACAGAAGGTGCAGGGGCTGTCAGTGTTTTGAGGCAAGTCCCACCTTGTGACAAGAGGCTGACTGCTTCTGACAACTTTCCCTGAGAAAGTTCTGAGTTCTCCCACTCAGCTGTATTGCAGTGTCACTCAAACAAAAGCAGAGAAAATGACAAACAACCTGTACTGATGTCATACCACCTCAGAATATGCTGCAATTTTGTATTTTCCATTGATCAATCTGCTTGACATTTTTTTTTTAATAAGCAGGAATGAAAAAAGAAAAAAAGAAAAAAAGAAAAAAAACAGGAAAAAAAAGCAGCTCCATACATTGCCAAATAATGTAAAATACCGATTAAATCTGAAATTCACACTGTATATGTTTTTAGTTCTCTATTTTTTTCCACAACATAAGATTTTGATAGCATGCAATTTAATTGAGTGCCAGAGTGATGAATAAGGAGGAGAATCTGAAGTGTCATATCAATGACAAAATATTCAGCTTGTTGTCTCCTGTTGTCATTTTAAATAATGCAGCAAAGCCTTCTTTAATGAATGTTTTATGTAAGATTAATCCTCCAGAAAGAATAGTTAGCACATGTTCCTTTCCTGCAGACTTAAAATGAAATCTCTAATACCAATTATGGGACAGATTTGTTAACATAAATACATGATATTCATTCTTTCACTTAAAACAGCACAGGTTGGCAGCTGTTCCCTGGTTCATATTAGAAAATATTGCTCCACCACTTCTGCAGATCAGATTCCACGTGGCTCAGGAAATCACCTCCCTATCAGGCATCTTTTCATTCCAAAGCCATGCTCTGCTCTGCCCAGGGATTTATCTCCTGCTAAAGCCAGAGAGATAAGACAGCCCCAAACACAGGGGCACACCCTCAGTGAGGGATGTGCTTTCCACACTCCCCCAGCACTCAGAGCATCCCAGGGAAACCCAGGGGAATGCCCAGGCCTTGGGAGGCACTCCTGGAGCTCACCTCTGCTCCTTTCATTACACATCCCCTCAAATCAGAGAGCCACTGGCACAGCACTGCAGCTGCTCCTCTCCTGCCACAGCTAAAAATGCATTTGTATGCACCAGAAAGAATTCATTTCAGGGAATATTTTTTTTTCCATAATACAAAACAGGTAGAGGAAAAAAGAAAGAAAACTAAATATTATGAAAAAAATTATTAAAAATAATTCTGCCACTTTGCATTTTTGGTTTTGTATTGTTAGCCCACATCAGTTCACATGAAGCCAATGTGAATTTTACTGCAAGCCACTGCACTTGAATTATTGACTCACTAAGACCTGTGTCCAAGCAGCCTCAAAAAATAGGAGTTGCAGTTTCAAACTCCTTTTTGAGAGTTTAGAAGCCAGAGTTTGCAAACAGGATGGGATAACATATTTACATCCTGCTGCCACAGGAAACCACACAGATATATATAACCTATTTATCTTGCTGCTAGAGCACTTTGGATTTTCTCATGTCTATATGGCAAATATCATTAGTTAAGTTAGTTTAGTCCAGGGAAGATACTTTTCCAAAATCAATTAACAATTCAAAACACACGAATGACCATAAGATACTGTTTAAATGTTAGTAAGGTCTGGCCACACAGCTATCACTGCTACCTGAAGATTTATTGTATCCACACAATCTGAAAATATTTCGTAACATAAACCTGTTCTCTGAGCTCTTTTCCTGTAATTATACATTAAATGCTTTTCCACTTACTACCCTGTGACCCACTGGCAAGAATTTACTCCTGTTGGTGTGTTTTGGAAGCCAGGAAAAGTCTGTATGTGTATTTATAAAACTTCTCAAACCTTCTGACCCTCGCCTCGTGCTGCAGGCAGTGCTGCAAGTGGCTCTCCTGGTTCCTCACATGGCAAAGGGAGAATGTGCTTTGGACAAGAGAAATCTGAGCAGTCCTACTGCTCCTGCAAGCCCTAATCCACATCAATCCTCCCTTGTGCCTACAGAAGATATTCTGGAAGATTTTGAGGAAAGGGAGGTGGAACTGTAAAGAGAAAGCAGCTATGTAGTTTCCATTATTTATTTTCTGATCCTTATCTTTCCATGAGAGAAGCAAGTGGAATGCAGCAGAGGGTAAATAAATAGGGTTTTTTTGTCACTACTTGGGAGTTAGGTAGGTGAGAGAGAAATAATGGTTAAAATTATATTAGAGAAATACAAAAACTGGTACTTTTACTTTAGCACTGAAGCAAAGAATAAGAGAAAAAAAATCATAACAGATAACACATTCTGTTCAAATTCAGTTTAAGAGAGAGACTTTTACCCAGCTGGATTAACCAAAACAATTCACCTCAGTTATTTTATAACTGAAATTCAGCATATTTCACTTAATCTAATGACATCTCACCCTGAAGCTCCTCAGAGTTCACACCAACCCACATCCTCCTTTGGAAAGGGCAAGGGATGTTCTTTGGTTCAGGATTAGACCACGGAGTCCGACTCCTTCACTTGCCCTGCTGACCCCAGAGCACGGAAAGGAATTTAAACAGTGTCAAATCTGTGCACCGGGGGCTTCTGCACTTCATATTCAGCCTGCCACGACTCACAGCAAGTTCTCAGGGAACACAAGAAGCAAATCCTACTTAATCTCTGTTGTGAATTTACCTATTATCAGAAGGGCATTATATTTAGAAGCTGTAAGCTACAATGTAAATTTGAAAAGGAGCAGAATTTTTTTTAAAAAAAGCTTACATAAGGTTACAATGAAACAGGTTTTTGTGCTTTCATAAGCATAATGATGTGGTTAAGGTATTATTTCAATCCTATTCTAAGATGCCATTCGTTGTTTATTGGATATTATGCCTAACTGAGAAGTTTATAGGACTCTGACATGACTTTAGGATATCCTTTGTGTATTTTTCCATTTATTATTTGAGCTGGTTTGCTCCATTTCCCTTTAGTCTACATAAAGATTAAATATCTTTTATATACTAATAGATTAAATAGATATTTATATTTATATTATTTATATACTATAGATTAAATATCTATATTTATATCACTTTGCTATAAAAAACTCATGATCCACCATGAGCAAGGCATCATTTCTCATGTGCAGAAGCAGTGGAGGTCACACATCAACACTCGTGAAGGTTCTGAAACCCACAAAGGCACTTTTGGTGACAACGTGTGGGCTGCTAAATCCAAAATTAAGAACACAAAACATCACGAGTCAGGGCTCCAACAAGTACATGATGCCCTGGACCTAACATTGTGATATTTTTGTGATCTCCTGGGGTTTTTCATCATTTCTCTTTGAGGTTTTTTTTTCCTTCAGAACATGAAGGCACACACTGTCAAGCTTCTGCCTCTAACTGTGTGTCACAGACAGGTGATAAGAGTCTGTACTGGATTGTCTAGTCTTCACCCCCTGCACAAGCCACCTAAAAAGGCTTTTAAAATACCACTGTGTAAAATTCAGATTTAGGCAGGTTATTTCCCATACTCAGTATTTGGGCTTGGGAATGCTACTTCAGCAAGCTGAATTTGATAAAGGCCCACTGGCTTCCCACCAGACCAAAATGATTTAAACATTATTCAAGTTAGCTGCTTCTCCTGCCTCCCATCTCACAGAAATGAACCAGTTCTGATTATGCTTTTACATCCAATGTTTTACCACTGGCAAAAAAGGGACTTCTGTCTTCCCTTAATTTTGAAACAAAGAAAATCTGTGTGCATCTCATTTACAAATATACTTCTGTGTGTATCTGTCAAGCTCCTCCTGCTCCCCTCTTCATATCTTTCTGCTCCTGTTAGTAAGGAACAGCAACTTGCTTCTACTAACATGCTTGTAACAATTTATTTCCACATTTTCTGCAGTCAGATTTTTGAAGTATGCAATAGTAGTGTATATTACGTAAAAATGACCACATACTCAAACACTTTTTTCTGAACTTCTGGGATTTAAATGTTTGGAATTGTTTACAAGGACCACCTGAGCATGAAATGAGATATTTAGCAAGGGTGAAGAATGAAAACATCCTTTTATCATGTGCTACACTCAGGGCTTAATCCCAGTTTTACAGTTCAATCTTAACCCTAATTGACCAGCACAAAGTATATTTCTTTCAGTATTAATACTACTTGCTGCTCATCCTTATTTTGGTTATGAAGTACTCTCTGCCTGCCTGATGGAAAAGTCCATCTACATTCAAACTTCTGTTCTCAGAAAATACATGCCATTATGTAGTAGTTATTGGGTTTATAAGCTAAACATTCCAGTGGAATGAGGCTGGAAAGAATAAACTTGGGAAGAGCCATTTGGCTCAGGTATCCCAGGAAATGCATATGCAATAGAAGAACCAATTTTTTAGTCACTGGGAAAGGATTAGCAATTTTCATTTGACAACAAATACAGAAGTGTAGGTGCTGGAATTCAGAGCAAAGAAAAATACATTAACTGGGGGGGAAAGTAACTTTTCTCATTATTGGAGTACTATAATCATAGCTGAATTCACTGTGTACAATTGCTCCTTGATGGTTCTTGTTGAGTAATCTTGTTCAATAAGCATCTGTCAATACAATTTGCTTTCAAATGTCAGTTTATGCAATGTCAAGAATAATGGGCTCACTCAGGTGCACTTGGAAATTGTAATAAAATATTAATTTTGGGAAAAAGAAAACTGATAATCATCTAGTTTAGTACTCTACAATTATGCCTGGGTCTTTTGAGGAGCTCTGTGGAATAAATGTGAACATTGTAATGTGTGTTGGATAAAGAGCCATAAGTAAGTAGGCAGTAAAACACTGAAGAGGGGATATCCTCTGTAAAATGTGCTTTTTGTTGAAGAGGAGTCCAGGACAGCAGTGAGGAGGATCCTATACCACTTCAATTTCTGGAAAGTGAGTGCATACTCAATTTCTTGCATGCAATATATTGTTTGAGGTTCACGAAGGTGGGTTCTTTCATCAAGCCAAATTTCTTTGCTTCTATTTTTCCTACAAAGTCAAGGAGCTGGATAACCCTCACAGATTAAGTGGCAGGAAATAACTGACGGGCATGCTTCATTAAAAAAGTCACATCAGGATACTTCCACAGAAGCTTCAGAGAGGGGCTCTGTGAGTGGAACAGGGGGCAATGGCCCATCTGCTGACCACGTGGGGTGATGATATCCACAGAGAGGAGTGCATGGCAAGAATAATTTTGATGTTTCTCCCACCTCTCCTGCTAATGCAGTTTGAATGCTGAACAGTCTGGAGGAGAGGTTTGGCTCACAGAACCTTTCCATGGTTGCTCATAGCCTGGCACCCACCTCTACTTCTCATTGACAGAAAAACTCAGTGAAGGAGTTTAGCCTTGAAAGGAACAGTAGGAGAGGTATTTGCTTTCCCTCTTCTCCTTTCCAGCTCAGCAAGCTGAGCAATCTCTGGCTCTCCAAAGACAGCAGGGCACCATGAAGCTTCCTGCCTGCAGCTTCTGCCAGGCAGCATGGGTGGGCATGTACACAACAAACCCTTCACACATCACTTCAATCAGGAGCTGAGAGTTCCCCCAAAATGGAGCAAAGAGCAGGCTGTTTAGTTTGGAAGAGCTGGCATGTGAAGAGAGAGATGCAGCTCTGGCAATTTATAATTTGGGTTTTCACAACATGTGTGTGTGTTTCATGAAGGAAGGTTCCGTGGCTTGTGCCAGCATCAATGTGGTGAGGAGTGTAAATGCTAAGTGGTTTAAGAATTCTATTTAATGTATGCAAGGCTATCACTTGAGAAAAAGTACTTACTGCTCATGTGAATCCATCTGTCTTTGCAGACCTACATCAGCTAAGTCATGTCAATTTGTACTGCTAACAGGCAGAATAACAAGGAATGAAGTAATTTGTGACATCAATGACAGCTAAATAAAAAGGAAGCCATTGTCTGCAAATGGGCTTGCTTTTGCAAGAAGCTAGGAGAGGAGAAATTCTGCAGGCCTGCCTAAAGTTTTGCTTCTGGTGAAACTGCTGTACAGCAGTGACAGAACTTTTGATGTAACTATCAAATACAAGCACCATTGCATTAGAAGTTATGTCTATGCTTAAAAACACCTGCATTCCAGACAATCTATTTATGCGGAAAGCTGTAATGCCTCACCCCAGCAGCACAAATTAATCTTTAAGTTGGCTAAATGAGGATACCTTTTACGTAAGAGAATCCATGCACAGTGTAGTAGCTGAATTACACAAAACTGAACATCAGCTGTCAATGCAATGGTAGAAGAAATACACTCCTTTCAACTACTGAGATTAAAGTAGAAAGGGAAAAAAGGAAACCAACAGCTGCATGGTCCTGCCAAGCAGCTTTCCAGACATTTATAGCAGGTTTTCTGGTTTAGTTCGGTGTTTCATTAAAACATCTGTGGCAATTTTTGCAGAAAAAAAGATCTAAAAGCATTTTGTCTTTAGTAAGGAATACATTTTCTGAGTATTTGGAAGGGAATCTGCCACTTAGCTTGAGTTAAAGGTTTTGGTAAATAAAAAGCATCTCATTATCTTTGTTCCCAATGACCCTAATAGCAGAATAATGCTGGCATTTTAAATCTCCCATGTAGTCAAATTAACTGAAATCTTACCCATAACCAATATGTGAAACAATTAGGTTATAATTCTGAAGTTATTAAATGCTAAGTACCTCTGTTAGGCTTATGAGGGCTACTGTCCAACACAAGCCTGAACATCTGCACTGAATTGTGCACAGCAAGAGAGTCAGTTCTGAGTCTCTCACATCCCAGATCAGCACTACCTTGTCAAGATTTTTTTTAAAATTATTATTATTATTGTTTTGTTTGGGTGGGGTGTGGTGGTTTTGTTGTTTTTTTTTTTTTCTTTTTTTAATGTCTGGGATTTTTTTTGCTCATATGTAAAGCAAAGCTGCTTTTAACAATTTTGGAATGAAAAGAGCATCCCCTGGTCATCTCTGAGGCAATTCAGAATTCGTACAGTGCTTAAGATAAATGTAACTATGATAAAGCAAAAAAGGAAGAGTTGAATAGCAGCACTACAGGTAAGATTGTTGAGATGCAGCTGTTAGCAGCAATTTCTGACCTGCACTGCAGAGCTTCATGACACCTGACCCCCCCACATGCATTCTTTCTCAAAGGAACACATCTCATCCATTGCATTTATCACAGCTCTTCATTGCCTTTCAACTACCTGAAAATCTTCCCGTTCTCTGGGGCTGCTGCTTTGCTCACTTTTTTTGTTGTTGCTTTTGCCATGATCAAACAATAACATTTATCTCCACGAACTTGTGAGGATATCTGTAACACATTATGCAGTTGCATTTCCATTTTTTCCCCATTTTCAATGTTTCAGCAAATTGAATCAGAATTACCAGTAAAAGACATTTAATAGCAAGGCATTGTGAATGAGTTTCATTAAACAAATTATGTTTAAAAGTTTTAAGTCCATAAGATCAAAAGCTTTACAAGCACTCAGAAAACAACAGTCCTGAAGATCTTACATAATTAACTTGTAGGTAGGGAGGTAGTTGAGAAGCCAGTTCATGAATTTGAGGCCATTTGTAATTTAACAGAATCAGTGGGATGCTCTACATAACACTGTGTTCAAAACAGAGAATTTTATGGGGCCTGCAGTGTTTCCTCTTCAATTGTTGTTTAGACACAGGTACCACCTCATTGTGATGCTGACTGCCACAATACCTAAGGGAATTAAACACTCTGAGATATCCCATGGGGGAAAAAATGTGGAAAGTATTTCACAAACTGTCGACAAAAGAAACCCAAACAGTCATAAGAAAAGACATCAAAGCTGCTGAGATGCTTCTATTCAAAGAAAGCAAAGAAAGAAATAATAACACTTGAAATAAAAAGAAAAGTAAGAATCATCTTGTAATTAGAATTACTGCAGTAGATAAAACAGGGCACAGAGAATTACAATAGTTTCTTCTGTATAGCAAGTCAATAACATTATGTAATTTTCCAATTTTCTCCCTCTTTTTACCAGAAGGGATTTCTTTGGGGTTTTTTTTATTATTTTATTTAATTTCAAAAAAAACTTTTAAGTAACACTACAGATAAGGCAGGATGTCCAGAAAAGATAGCAGCCTGACATTAGCCCATGCACAGATCCATTTTTACACAGAAATATGTAGTTTGGAAAGAAACTTTGATTCAGTTTTAGCTAACTACAGTTACATTTACTCTTCATTTATTAATTTTGATGGAAGATGGTGTTTAATGTCTCCAGAAGAGAATGGTTAACATAAGTAGCCTGTCTTGGAAAGGATGCTTCAAACCTGTCCTCACTCATTTAAAGAGAATTACAGGAGTTTAAATCATGATAAAAGTTATTTAAAAAAAAATAAAATAGGTGGTTTTCATGAGACACAGCTTGCAGCTACCAAAGCACACAAAGGTTTCAAACCAATTTAATACATAATTAAGCTTTCCCTTTCCAAATTTGTTTTGCTTCCTTGTTTTAGCAAGGGAATATAAATGTTTCGGGAGGAGTCACAGAGTCACACAAATTCCGAGATTTTGCAGTGGGCGTGTTTAGAGTTCTCCTTCTGCCCTAAACCAGGACAAATACACATGGACATGTTTCATGAAATGGATGATTAGGCTTCTCTTCTAATACTTAGGTTGGCCACGTAACTGCAGACCACTTTCCATCACAATTCCTCCTCCACATTAATTCAGGAAAATGGCTCGTTCCCAAGAAGTTACTGGCTTTTCCATTTCCTTTTGGTTTGGCTTTTTATTGGAAAGGACATCTGATCTCCCTGTCTGACCAATACCAAATTTCATTTCCCTGAGATGTGTGGACAGATGGGGCAGAGAGCACAGGAAAAAAAAAACAAAAAAAAAGCTGATGTGTGGGAAGAGGCTGGAATACCTACCAGAGGAAATGCTGGGGGGTAAAGATCCACCCCCTGCCACTGGATGTGAGGCCAGGATGCTATTTAAAAATCCCGCCCTCAGGAATCTCGAAAGAGACTTCACCCCAATGGTCGGGAAGGATCCTTTCAAAGAAATAAAAATGATCATTAATCAAATGACTTGTTCTCTGGCTGACAAAAGAAGTTGACTGTTTAAAGAAAGAGCAACCAAATCTCTGCAGAGTTAACAGTGGTTTCACGGGAACAGATCTCATGAAAAGCAGTTAAAAGCCTTTGTTTGCTTTTTAACCAAGCCATACAATGCACAGCTTTAACCAGAAAAAGGTTTTTCTGCATGGTTTGTGAATGGAGAATTCCAGCACTTCTAGGAGCAGTAGAAAAATTTGGTGTTTCAACAGCAAATTGCACCTGTGGGATACTCATAATGCATCCACATGAGTCCACCATAGAGGCATGTTAAGATTTTGTGTTCAAATCAAAGGCAGACCAGCGGAGGTGAGGCTATACCTGCAAAGCTGATTTACACCAGTATTTTAAAACCACCTGACAAAAGTCAAGGGGCAAAGGGGAACCAGAATTTGCAGCTAAAATACTGAATTCTGTGTCAAGGCAGCTCCATCAGTCACAGCTTCTGTCACACCTCCCAACACCTGTAAATATACTGATACAGTCAAAAAACAGGAGTAGGGATGATGCCTAAAGATTTTTAGCTTTTAAATATATTTTTCATATAATTGTAGCTTTTTGATTTTAGGCAATGTGGACATGGCCCTTTCCTGCTTTGCTCTCACCAGAAGTTCAACACATTTTATGCTTTCAATATAATAAACTGAATATTTTTCTCATTGCCTACAGGTACAGTTTTATTCCTGGAAACAATGATTATCTCATCCACCTCTTTTAAACAAAATATTTGTGACATATCTACTGCAGTGCTGAGAAATGAAGATGCTTTAGCATTTGATTCACTGTTTCAGCTTTCAGCATTTGCACAGAGAGCTGCAGACATCATTTCAACTTCTTCATGTTAGTGCTCAGTGAGTGCCAACCTCCAAGATGGATCTGAAATGACAGCTCTGCACATCTCACTTAAAAGCACAGGGTCAAGATCCTCCCACCTGGCAATAAATCTAAACTGACAATCAGAATAATCTTGGTTATTTTTGCAAGTGCATCAAGTAAGCATCCGTCCAAAAAGTTAGGCAATGGCAAGTTTGTTTTCCTCACCTTTGCAGGTACTTCATATTTTTTCTTTTAAGAGACAGAAAGCATCTTGATCTTTATACACAATGAGAAAAGTAAGTGGCCCTCAACAGTTGGGATGTTTTTTCCCACTAATAAAAATATAGTGAGGAAAATTTACTCTAAAAACACACATGCACTTGCTGAATTTAAAGTAGCCTAAGAGAGCTTTGAGTTTTTTACTTTTATTTTCAAGCAAAAGTTCCAACGCTTCCTCTCAATCCATCTGTCCTTTAAATTTGTTAACTGGACATGCTGCAGTCTGTGGAAAAGGAATTAATTTAATTGGTGATATAGATGTAGTCCTTTTATATCTGATGGCTAAAGGTAAGTTTTCCCTCTGGACACTCAAGAGAAGTCTTTGGCATTCCTGTAAAAGTGTTTCCAAATTCCATGGCTTTCATTTAAAAATATTTACAGAAGTGATCCCTGACAGACAGTACAGAATGCAGTACACAAAAATTCAATTTTAAAATGGAAATTGTTCCATTAACTCCAAGATGTTTGGTACTAAACAGCATCTTAAAACATAAAGGCTAAATAATGAACATGTGATGACTTCCCAAATAGAACATTGCTCCTCTGTTTCAAAATATGAATTATACCAACCATAAAGTACAGCCACTGAGTCACACACCATATGTACAAACCTTCAGAAAAGCCAAACAGCTTCAACTTCACCATTGACATTTTTCCTCCATTTAATTGCTGTTAAATGGCAAATAACTCCAGTTTCTTAATGGTCTTAAAATAAGTTACTTTGTTACAGAAATTAATGAAGACAACCCCAAATTTATTTCACTTATTGTACATATTCAGAAATAAAAAAACAAGGAGCAGTGAATTTCAGAGCAAGTAAATCTATGAAGAGAACTAAAATTATTGGGGTTTTATAAGCAGCAAATAACTAAAAGAATACAAATAAGTAACACTTTTCTCTCACACTCAAAAGTTAGGATTCAGTTGCTTAAGTGTAAATGGTTTGTGTCATTTGAGATGCTCTAAAAAATCTAAGATTTTCCCAACTGAGGGGCAGACATGATACAATCAGCAGGAGATTTACACTCTGAAAATGGCAGTAAGAGGCAAAGCAGCAGTTGGATATTTAAGAGTAGGCACTGAGTGTCATTTTAGGCAACTGAATCCCATCCAGTCTCCTGCCACCTCAGAAATGTCTCTGACTAAGCAGAACTCAGAGTTACAAGAACAAGACTTCCTCTAGTCTCTTCTAGAAGTTCACAAACACCTTCTGAAATGGACAAGGTTGGTAACATTCCACCCTGACCAACATCCATCAACAAAAAACGCAGACAAATGAGATTAAAAGTTCATTCATCTTAAAGCATGCACAGCTCTAAATTAAAATACAGTCCCAGGATGAACTTTTTTTCAGCCCCAGGTGTAGCTTTTTTTCATCATGTGCACAATGAGAAAGGATTTGAGACTTGATTATGATTTTATATTGGAAAGGTAATAATTTCACTGCAGATAAAGCAAATTAATTCTTGTTAAGCCACATCAATCACCACCATATGGACAGAGCTTTGATAAGAGCTTTGGCCATTTACAGTGGTTTAGAAGTTACTCAAATATTTACTTATTTGCATGAACATTCATGAAATATTTGAATGAATTACAGAGAATCACACAATGTGTAAGGTTGGAAGGGACCCCTGGAGTCAGCTAGTTAACCAGATTTCTTGAGAAATTATGCCATTCTGTCAGTCCACATCATACTGAGACTCATGCTTCCCACCACTTCTGTTGTTTTCTGCAAAAATCAACACTCATTTTTGCAGTTGGTGCACTCACACTGATGCCTTAAGTTTGAGCTTTCATGTGTTTCAGATTCTGTACTGCCCAGGGGTGAAGCTCTGAGCCTCACATTCAGTGCCAGTCAGCTCTCTTCACAGAGCAGGGAGACAAAACAAAGCCTTTTCCAGATGGAGACCAAGGACAACAAGTACAAGTTTTCAGGCCCAAAAGCATAAACAGTGGACTGAAGAGAGAAAACAAGAAGGATGGGACTTCATAATCTGAAGCTGTAATTGGACAATTAAACTCAATATGCAAATGGATCAAAACTTATGGAAGTGTGAGACCTTGTGACTGGTTGTCCATTTTGTGACCATTTTGTCTCCACCTGGGGTGTAGCCCTGGCCAGGCTCTTGTACTGCCCAAGGTATAGCACCCTTAAAGGCCTTTTAATAAATACCTGCTTTATTCTTGTATCTCTGTTTAGTCTCTGTTCCAGGTCAGCCTTCCCAAGGCATCAACACTAATGGAAAGATCTTTCAGTACAAGATTCTAAACTGGGAAAAGGAGACAAGACTATTAAGCCATGGCTCCTCAGGGCCCTCAAATGCAGTTGTTATTTAGCAGTTTACATCATGGATTTATTGAGAAGAAAAGCTCAACCTCTCCCTGCTCCACAGTTACACACTATGAACATTGTGTCACCTTAATGAGGGAAACCACATTAGTTACAGTATTGGAAAAGTGTGTTGAAACTGTGGAGGTACATGGCAATACTCTATATTTTTATATATATATATCTTTGATATAGATATAGATATAGATATAGATATAGATATAGATATAGATATAGATATAGATATAGATAGATATATATAGCTGACAGTTCATAAAGTATCCACCACTTTCTGAGCCCTGTGATACCAGTCTGTAACTCAGTGTAAATTCTTCTGTTTCACAATAATTACAGCTAAGTGGCTGAGCTCAGAGGCTGTGGGGGAGTGCTGAATCAATTAGCCTGCCTTCCACCTTCAGCTGTTGTTCCTGGGGGAGTATCATCCCACAAATTGTGGAATTTGATAGGGAAGTCACTACTGGTACAGCATCCTAAACTGGCATGGGTTTAGTAGGGTATTATCCCAGTGAGCAGAAGGTCAGGAGAAGGTGGCTAGGCAAAGGAAATGCATCTGCTTAGTTCAGCTCCAGAGCACAGACATTAATTCACACCTATTTATTGGCATTGCATGGTCACAGCACGGCCAGCCAGGAGGAACAGCCACTGCTCCCAGCCCACATCCCATGGCCTTGCACCAGAGACAAAACTGTGCCCTGCTCTTTGTCACTGCTGGTTTTCCTAATTTATTACACTTCAGTACTTTTCTGCAGGTGGAATTCAGCATTTCATGGTGCTGTGTACTTCTGAGCTTCTAACAGCTACAAGCTCAAGAGCAGCTCTTTGGCCATTTAATTTAACAAACTGGATTGAGAAGTTCTAGAGAGGCCACAATTGCCTTCTTCTATTTGTTTGTACAAGTACCACCCCTTTATTGGCACCAGTCTGTTGTTCCTTTTCCACAGATTTGGCTTGGAAAAAAAAGGAAAAAAGCAAGGATGGTGTATTTAATGTAAAAACCCCCATTGCTATTTGTTTCTGTGTAGTCAGTTCTCTTGATGCTTTCATGCAGGGGTTGTTAAAATCCAGCTAAGGGAAAGTTCTCAGGAACTCTGCAGGTGAAGGCCTTGGGGAAGTGAGGGCTGTAAGGAGCTTTTGCATTCAGTTTGGCAGGAAGCAACTGGCTGTTTTCACTCCAAATTGCATTTTCATACAGGGTGGGCTGAACGTTTAGTAACAAAATACTGGAGGACAGAACGCAGAAAGTTTTCCTGCTTCTGCATAAGGGAATTATCCAATTTTATCACTTAATGTCAGAGAGAAGACTGACTTCTGTTATGAGCACTTCCCATTCTAAAATAAAACCTGGTTTTTATTGTTATTGGTGTTTCCTTGGGGAAGTTAGAAGAAGGGTTAGAGCATTTTTTTTTCCAAAATTATTTGAAATATGTCCATTATGGAAACTACTGAAAACCAGTCGACTTTTCTCTCACATGATTTTATTGATTTATCCTTCCTAGACCACCAGGAACGGCACAGCACTTCATAATCTTTTATGAGGGAACATATGGAAGGTTTTTATAAGGAATGGCTTTATAAAACTTTGAAATTATGATGTCAGATTACAATTTTTAGAGCACTCAAAAGGCTTGACTTGCAATGGAAAAAAAAATCAGAAGCAGGGAAAAAAATTGTCCCCGATGAATTGTTGGATCATGTTTTCAGTACATTTAGAAAACATAAACATTTTTCAATGCAATAATGTGGAGATTTAGAACATGCTCTTAATTTATTTTAGAGCATTTTTTGTTCATGAAAGCAAAAGCTGATAGAATGGTATACCTAAATTCTTACCTGAATAATTCATATGTCTTAGAAAAATCTGATTTTCAAGATCACTAAAATAGTATTTTGCAATAGACATCACAAAATATTAAAGCATAACAAGAACTGAAAAAAATTACTGTGCTTAACCCCTGCTGATATCACAGAATGGTTGAGGTTGGAAAGGACCTCTGGAGGCCACCAAGTCCAAGTGAACCATGTGAGGAAACTCCTGAAGGCTGAATTCTGATCTAGGGTACTTAAACCACTAAAACTAAACCTGCATTGTGCTGCTCAGAGGGAAATTTATACTCTCATGTTCAGCAGTGGATTTTCAAAGGAGTGGTTCAATTTTTTTTTCCCCAGATTCCACCAGAGTAGTTGACATCATACTCACAAATAATTGTGTCACCCCTTAATGAACTTTTGAGAACTGATAGAGTCCTTTGACTGCCTTTTCCTGGTATCTGGATTATTTATTTCTGTGCTTTTTGGTAAAATATAACTTTTCAGTGAAGATTTTAACTCTGAATTTCCTTCAGTTCACTGGTTTGGAAGTAGTGAAGCATTCCTATGCTTTGGCTTAATTTCTGAGGAACAGACCCTTCTAGCCCAGCTCTTGGGGAACATATTTTCCAAGTCCTGCTTTTCTCTATCAAGTTCCCTAATTCCTGCTCCAGATTTAAATTTACAGGGTCTGTCTGGAAACATGAAGAAGACAAACACTGGGCAGGGCAAAGCTGCTGTTTAGATCTCCATCCCTGACGAGTTTAACCTTGAGATCCTTGTGAAAGACAATGCTTCCCTACAAACCTGCACTTTCATTTCTTGTCTGGCAGATGGGAATAAATCCAGAGGTAGGAATATTTACACAAAATGACACAATTATAACAACTTCTGGCTTTACTTATGACTTCTCTGGGACAAAAAGCAAACGCTGAAAGAAGCTTACAGTTCCTAAGGAGGAACTGATGCCAGTTACAGAATATTTGGGGAGAATATTAACATCTAATTTAATTTCCCTTGCTGCTTCTAGACAAACAGGTGATTGGGGGTGGGGTGTGGAATGAGGGAACTGCCTGGAAAGAGTTCTACAAACACTACAGGCATTTATTTTGTGATGTGTTAAATGTCAATTTCTGGTTGCTGGGAAGATTGGTGTGACAACATTAATATGACTAAGGCTTTTAAACAGCAATAACAATTGCTGTGTTGAATCATTGTAGTTTTAATGGAATAGAAACGGAAATACTGAGCTTCTATGGGATAAAACTATCTGTGTATGCTTAAGCTGTCTACTAGATAAGTATTTTTCAGTCCCTGCTAAACTGAAAATAGCTTTAACACAATGCTGAGAACCTGAAATCTTTGTGTTTATAGGGATGTACCCAGGACACTGCTACAAGCACTGTATGCTGTACATTTGGATTTCATTATCCTGCATTCATTATCAGATGAAAACAAATTACTTTAAATTTACAGTTTTCATGAAAGAAGAGAAGAAAGTCTGCAATATCAGCTAAAACCTTTGTGATTCATTTTCTATACATCATTATTTCAGAGAATTATGAATCCATTAATAATGAGCTGAATTATCTTTTCATTACCCACTTTTTGTTATTTTGGAATGAAAAATCCAAGCATTCCTATCATCTGGAATTCTTCTTCCTTTAAGACAGGAAACTTCCATGTGAAACGTTGATGGGGTAAATGAGATGGTAAAGAAGTTCCAGGGGCTTTTAAATTTTCCACTGCTCATTTTCATGGTATTTCCATAAAAACAGAGATTTGGTTTCAGTTTTGTACTTCATGTTTAGAAATTGCAGCAAGTTTTAATTTAATGAGTGAAGTAGCTTCTCATGGGTGACATCTGAGGATGAATGTGTTGATGCAGCCTGCTGTGCATTCTGCAGTTCTGCAGCTAAAGCTCTAATTTTCTCCTCTTTTAGACAATAATAAGTATCACTGAGAAAGCCTCACTGTGTTCAGTTGAAAAAAACCCCTTGGGGCTGAGTGATCTTCTGTTCAACAAATGTAGGGTAAAAATTGAGGATTCCTTTTGCTATTTCACATTCATACCATTCACAATGCACTGTGCAGTAACAGCAATGAAATAAAGCCCACAGGTTTGATTTCCTTCCTTGTAACAAACACCAAGTGACTTCCTCAAATAGAAGATGCCAGGATTAGAAGTGGAAAGATCACTGGCATTACCAGAATTGTGACTTGGAATGAACTCTTTGATTAGAAGTGGATTAAATGCTGATTTACAAATCAGAAATTAGACAGAAAATCCTCTTTGCCTCTGCTCGGTGCAGGTGTCCCAGCCCACATCTGGCAAACCAAGACAGGTTGTGGGCAGCTCTCTGATGGGCTGAGGCACATGGACAGGAGTTCTGCTTTCTTTCTGGAAAAATGCTGCTGACCAAAGGTGTGCTTATTAATCATCTCCTTGTTGATACCAGTGTATTCAGAGGATTTTCTCTGCAGCTCAAAGACCACTTGGTGTTCAGCGAATGCCATGTGGTAAAACCTCTCTCATCTCTTCCTTGTGTGCTGGTTTTGGCTACAGTGACTCTGCCAGGATAGATGTTGGGCAGTATTTGTTTACTTAGGCCACAAAGTCACATTTTCCAATGATTATAAAGGAATTCACTGAAAATTGGAAGTAAATTGCTGAAACACTTGTATGCTGAAGAATGGGCTCAACTACAGCGGAAAGGAAAAAAGCAGAGAAAGGAAAGAGGGGAGACTCTCTTCCCAAGTGGGTAAATTAATTATTGTCAGTCTAGGGAGATATTAACAGGCTTCTGTTGTTTCGGGAAGAAAGGTAATCAATCATGTGAATTCTAGCAACAGTACAGTGGTTTCTTTCAGATTTTTACTACTATAAAAATTCTGTGCTATGCTTCTCTAGATAAAATATCAAAATGAAGTCATTATCAGCTAAACTTGTTTGCTTTCAAATTTCATTCAGGAGAAATTACCTTGTTAAAGTTTAGTTGAAAAATGACAATATTTACAGATGGATGTTGTTATGAATCTATTTGAGAATGTCTGACTGAATACATTTGCTTCTGAAAATGTGTTTACAGGATTGTCATTAATGTTTTGTGCTTATATTTAGAACATACTTAAACTGAATACTCAGTTTACTCAGGAACTGAATACTGCAACTTCACACCATCTATTATGATGTTTTAAAATCACATTATTTTCTTTCCCATGTTGCTTTTCTCTTTCAGTTCTGTCTCCCTTAACAGCTTTATCATCCTCTCCTGATTTACAAGCACTATGTTTATCTGTGAAGAAATGTAACATTTATGAATGAGTATTTTTGCAAACTGATTTTCCAGCCAGGAGTTTGGAAAGGATTCCAAACAGTTTGCATCTAAGTTATTTATTCTTCTGGAACCTGAACTATGTATGTATTAAAAATCAGAAACATAATTATAGTCAGTAAAATAGTTTCTTTTCCTCACATCTAACTCTCATGTTGCCATAAAATACAGTATCAGATATTTATATGAGAAAATTACCAGTCCATTTTTCAATTCTTCTTCGTGATATGAATCTGCTCTGAAGATATCTTCAGCTTGTTGCTTTGCATTAGAAATTTGAGTGTGAGCCTTAAGGCTGTAGTAAATATCACAATGCAAACTTTTGCTGCAGAGGTTTGTATGGACAGAACTAGACCGGGAGGGTCTATAATAAACAAAAATATTAATAAATGATACTAAAACCCAATAATGGTTGCTATTGAAAAACCACACATATTTGAAGATGAGTAAAGCAGTTTACATTTAAAACAGGTTTTTCCTGCTTGCCAGGGGAAGGTGTAGCAGGATGCTCTGCCTGGAACGGGGTAAAACAACTCCAAGGATGCCCTATGTATGCAGAGTTAACTCCAGTCTTCTCTCATGCTCAATCACTTGTACATTTACTAGTTGTGCTTGTGCCTCTGTACAGAAGAACAAATGAATGTACACTTGGCAAAATAAATCAACCAAATACAACTTGTGAATTGGGATTATTGATTGCTTCCCACACACTCTTTAACCCCCTCACTCCTTTGGCTGTCAGCTGCAATTGCCATTGTCATTTATAATTGCTCTCATCGCTGCTTTTATGGTTTTCCTGCACAGCCACGTTGTGCAGCAAATCTGTCAGCACAATGCAATCTTGTCTCCCCCTGATATTCATTGATCTTCTGGTTGCAGTTGTTAAAAAAGCCCCAACCATTCATATATCTCCTGCATGCTCTAAATATCCAGCCCTTTAACTTATTGTACCATATTCTTCTTTACTTTTGTGGTGGAGGAAGAAATTGCATATTGTATTCAGATATTTCAGATGGAAAAGCAATCAGCTGTGGTTAATAAATGATGCTAATTATGAAAAATGATGACCATGCATTCTCTTCAAAAGAAAAGGAAAAATAAATGGTCTGGCCATATCTTATCTACAGGACTTTATCTTTTTATGGCTGTTAGTAGGAATCATTTTTGTCACCTATTTTTCTACTAGAACCACATCTCACGTCAAAGTATCTGAATATCTTTGAAAGTCAGGTCCTGTGTGTCTGTACACAGACATCTGAAGGCAAAGGATCATGGAGAAAGTGAAATCCTGTTTCTCAGCTGTAAGCTATGAAAGCAGAATTATGGAATTTAGTTCTGTTAGATAGTGCAGCCTGGTCAGATTAAGCTGCTGTTAACAGGGTGTTGCTGCTTGACTGTTTGACAATGTGCTTTTTCTTCACTGCTTATCGTCCTGTGAAAGATGCAGAATTGACAGTCATGATGTATGGCTTGCTAACTGCAAAAAGGGAAAAGCAGAACTCAGAAATGTGCCTGATTTTGAACTGCAGGAAACCAAAATGGCCCCTTGATTTTTGGAACAAAATTCTCAGAATGTAATGCATGAAAGACAAATGTAACTTCTCCCAGAGGCTTAAAAGCTAATTTCTTCTGTGTCACTCAGGAGAACTGAGTACTGTGGGCTCTTGACTTTCACCAGCAACCTTCAACACGTGGGTGCAGGGTGGTTTGCATGTGTAATTTGAAATGTCCACATGGAAGCATGCATGTGTAAAAATAGCTCAGGACTATCAACATTAATTACATTTCTTCCAGTACCAGTCAGGAAGGGTAACCTATTTTGCAAGAAGGCTACAGATACTTAATGTTGTCTGCCTGTGCACAGCTCTAACTTCCAGCTCTGTATTTTGGGTGATACTTGAATGAACTGAGCTCATAAATTTGGCTACCAATGCAGGTGGTGGCTGTGGGTTTTGTGTTAATTTGATGGCCACGCCAGCCCTGGATTCAGTGATGTGCTGCAATATTTGTCTATGAATAAGGATACAAAGAAAAATAAAGGGAGTGAGCCAAATTTAAATTTAAAGCTCCACTTACTGAACAATTTATAACACAGCTGAGATCCTGCTGTTTTGTCTGTCATTATGTGCACAGCTACAATAGTATTTTATCACAAAAAATCAGCTTTATGCTTAATGCCATGTAAAGTCCACTGGCTCTTTTGACACACATATAGTCTCACCACCACAGTGGATTGTCCATAAACAACATTTAAACTTTGCAGAATTATGCTTCCTGGGAGTACAACTTCACCATCCATGACCAAGGTAAGAATTGTCAATATTGCCACAGAAGTGACTCAATCCTTTTGTGTAGCAACAAAATATACAACATCATGTGTACAATAATAAACACATGTACTACAAAATATGTCACCTTCTGAAAAGGGTTCTGAATGTCATTTAACGGGTGGGAGAAAAGGGCAACATTAAATTCATTACAATAAAGGCTCAAAGGCCTAGGGCACAATGTCTTGGCTGAAAAAAGAATAATTCATTATGTCCTGAATTTCTGGGGAGAAAAAAAAAAAAAAAGGTATGCTATTAAGAGCTTCGTATGGTAAATTCCAGTGAAAAGGATCATGCAGCTGCTCTGCCTCCCTCATGGACAAGGAAAGGTGCACTGATTTTAGGGCTTTTGTTGCACTGAATGGGTTATATACAATAATTCGAGAAGAAACTCAATGATTAAAGCTTTAAATTTGATCTGCAAATGAGTGTCTGAAGATTTCAGAACTGCAATACTCTTCACAATTTGAAAGCCATTAAATCAGAACAGTGAGGAGACAATAAGGGAGTCATAAGTGTCATTCCAAACTCAGGCTCCATGTCTGAGGATGTGAGTTTACACAGAACCAGAGGTCTAGGTGCTGTCTTCATTTATCCTCCTTTTGTGAAGGGACTATTTTGAAAATCCCTCTGGAGAACAAAAAATGTACATAATGCTGTCAAAGAAAATGAAAGCCTTAAAAAGATTCCTCTTCTACATGTGACAGGTATGAACCTTTCAGTAGTCAAAATTTGGAAACAGAAGCAATTCCTTAGAAATCATTTCTAAGAACTGCAAGCTATTTAAGGTAAAGCTTGTGGGGCAAAGGAACAAAAAGATTCTGAATGTAATAAAGCCCTTGCATGAATTGATACTTTTTATTGAACCACTATTACACAGTACTGATTAGGTTTTGCTTTAAACTATTGTGTAAGACATGGCCAAGTAAAACTAACTGAAGATTCCAGTCTGGATTTCTTCCAGTACAGTTACAAATAGTCAGGGACCCCTTTTCATGCCTTTTGTAGATATAGTTATGCAGCCTGATTGTTTTTCTGTAGGCATAGCTTTAATTTAATTTACAGACTTTCCATGGAAAGGCTTCAACATGATGTAGAAATGAGGACACATGTTACTTCTCTAGAGCCCAGCTTTCAGTGCTGGTCACGTGTGTTTGCACTGGAGAAGGAAGTTATTGTTCTTATATCTGTTCATGAAATAGCAGCAGCTTGGCCACAGACATAAAACTCACCTGAGCATGCCCTGGCACACTCGAAAGAGCTCCCAAAATTATCACTGTGCTAACATGGCTTGAAAGGAAACATGGATGTTTTTCTGAAGTGCCCAAGCATCTATGATAAATTCATGAGGCAATCAAGCAGTCTTTTCTGGCAAACCATGCAAGGAATGGTGTTGCTATAACAAAACCAAACAGGAGTGAAGTTTCCCTTGTGAGTTCTGGTGAGCAACACGAGTGGATCCAGATTCTGTGCCACGGAGTGTTTGCCTTGGCCCAGCAAATTGCCCTTGAAATGAACTCCCTGCTAACAGAAAGCTTGTGCTGCAGCAACTGTTCTGCCTACTGCTCTCTGTGATTAGGGATTGCAGCTAGGACAAATGAGAAATGAAGCAATAAGAGAAGGGAATTAAAACTCTTTTTCAGACCTACTTTTGAGCAGGCTTAGTTTAGCATTTCTTTCCTCCTGTACAGTACATATTCCACAGCAATTCTGAAAACAGTATAATTTAAAAGTTAACATTTGCTTAGCTGGTAGCACGAGATAAAAGCTCTCATTTGCAGCAAGCAGGCAAATTTGTTATTGCCCCAGTCAATAGCTATTGACCTGCTACAGCACTTCTGCTTATTACAACCAAATCCTTTTTCTTTTTTGTTCAGTAGTCAATGACACTGTAATGGAAGGCATTGCTTACAAGCTGATGCAATATCTATCAGCAACAGCTAGAAGTTAATGACTAATGGTTACACAGAGGAAAGCATGTGCTAAGAACAGCAGTACACATCTATTAATCAAATTTACTGCACCTGATGTGCCTTTATAGCTTAGTGGAACTGTAATGCAGTCAGATAAACAGTTTCTGTTGTTATTAATCTAGGTTTTAGCACAAAACACCTTTTATTTGTGCTATCAATACATAAATAATTTGGCTGGGACAAAGTTTTGCCTGACTTTTAAAGCACACCTTTCAGTTACATGAAATTTGGATTTGGCAATCCTAGACTTAGTACTTTGGCAAGGCAACTGCTCTCCTCTAAGCTGAAGTCATATTATTCTCTAAATACCCCAGATGGGGCACTATAAATGCAAGGCAACACCCTAAAGACACACTGGGAAGAGCAGAGTGCATGTGTCCATGATGGCTCAGCCTGCCTTCAGCATGGTTTGGTTGAGACAACAATTAATTTTGAAAAGAATATACCATGAGCTTTTTAATTCATTAATGGAAAAAGTTATCACTGAGGAAATTACATGCATGTTAACTAGACTTCTTAATAGTTAAGTGGTAACTAGATATTTCAGCCTTTCAGGAAAGTCCATAACACCACTAAACCTGCTGGATTTCAGAGGCAAGGGACCTCTCTTGGCAGCTGCAACAGTTACAAGGAGTAAAACATTTCAAAGATTATTCTGGCATTTCAGTCAATCATTTGTGGTATGCAACAAGCTACACAGAGTTTACTTATTATTTCTTCAACACAAGAAATTCATCTCTTCTGGTACCAAAATCAGTAAATCTCAAACAAATAAATAATGAGCACTTTTGCAAAAATAAGGTATTTTACAAGATGATTTGACTTCATTGTCAGCTCAGTTACATTTAGGGTTTTCTCCACTTTCCCATAAGCAAACTCTCTATTCTATTTCATAAGAAGTAAAGACTTCTTTATTCTATTTTCATAAGAAGTAAAGACTTCTCTTGAATGAAGGTAATTGTTATTAAAAAATAAATATGAAACACTTCAAATTGGAAACAGACAGTCTATGCAATTCCTATTACGGTCCCAAACTTTGCAGTATTGACTGTCAGTGATTTGGAAGATTTCTGAGAACTGTAACCCACACTGAATGAGGAGATGATGCTTAATTTCAATACTAAATGATGCAGAATGGGAAAGCCAGCATAAAACTATTAAGGAAAGGTATTAGTGACTTACTTTTTGTAACAACTCCTTCCAGGCGAATGATATTTGGGTGGTCAAACTGTCCCATGATACTCGCCTCCCTCAGGAAATCTCTCCTCTGCCTGTCCATATAGCCACCCTTCAGAGTTTTAATGGCAACAGGGATCTCTCTTTTTCCTGGTGTCTTCAGACGTCCACTGCAGACTTCTCCAAACTCCCCTTAAACAGATAAAATATCTGTTAAGCAACTCACAGTGCCTGTACAGAAAATTATTCAAGGAACTCACACATCCCATAGAAGTGGACAGAGAAATAACTGAATATTCAAATTTATGAGTATCATCACATCCCAAAAAAATCAAAATATTTAGCAGCACTTCACAAGAAATTTTCACCTTTCCTTTGTGCCATGGCAGAGATCATGGGACCTTGTACTGTGCCTGCAAAAGCCAAACCTTCAGCCCTCCCCACCTTGCTTGGCTCACCTTGCTTTCCTTTAAGACTGAACATTGGTATCAGTATCTTTGGGATATATAACTGAGGAAGGAATGCAATGACACTTGGGCTTCTATTCCACTGATGAAAAAATATCTATGTAAAATATCTACTAATAGAAATCTTTATCTCTAGGGATGAAATGCACTAAGACATGTATGCTAAGAAAAGCCCCGAGACTATCAGAACACTTGGCTATCCTTCAGCTACAGAAAGCATTGAAAAAGTACTTTCTGCTTTTATGACCTAGAAAAGGTCCACAAAAGCACTTGCACGTGATTTATTTAAATGGACTTCCACACCTACTTGAAATTAATGATATATTTCACTGTTCAAACAGCCAATGGCCAACAGTCCCAGAAAATCTGGAGTTGTGCAGTGAGAGGAATCTCAAAACTTGTTTCCCTTGATGTTTCCCTGTGTAGGTAGGGCCTGTGAAGGATGTGTGTCTCCCTGCATTCTCATTACACATTTACTAATTCAGTTTGTATGGCAATCACAACTTTCCTTTGATCTTTGATCTTTGAAGCCACCCAAAAGTTTTTTAGAGCCCCTACCAAACATACCCTTGGATGACTGCAGGTCAGTTTTCTGTGGGTCGTAATTCAGTAAATGAAAAACAATGTTCACAGAAATATTTCAGAGCATTTCTCAGTCCAGATTGCTTTCACAGCAAATCTAAATTTTTTACCCCAGTCATTTTGGAATCAGAACTGCTAAAAACCAAAAAGCAATTCTGTAACAGTGCATCTTCAGATATGAAGCAAATCTAGAAGAGAGGTACCTTAAAGGCATAACCTTCACTTCAGAAAACTGTAACTCCCTGATATTACAGGATTAGAATGGATATTGTCACAAGAATTTTATTTTATTAGGTTCTGTTGCTTCCACTAAAACATAGCAAAGTTTTATTAGTCAATGAGATCCAGGAAGAGTGAGATTAAAAGAAGAATTTCATAGCTTGTCTTTCACTTCAATGACAGAGGCATCAAAGTGCAGGAGTACAATTAACACATGCTGAACATAACCTTTGAATAAATTAGCAGGTTCCTAAACAGCTAAAAAAAAAGTAATGTGGTCCCAGATCTTCTTTGTACAGTTCCTCCCACCAATTTGTTTCTACTTAATTTTAAAAAAGAAATTAAAGATGTGTGCAAATATATGTGAAAAGATATGTCATTAGATTAATGCTCTGGGAATCTTTTGACAAAAGGGGAAGTTGTGTGAGGCTTTTCCTATATGATTTTGCCCCTTTCACCTTTAGAAAGCTCTCCTTTAAAGTTTGCTTGCCTGACTACTCACACTGAAAAAGCAGTAGATAATCTGGACTTGTGAAGTCCTCCCATTAAAAAAAAAGTCATGAAACCTGAATGTTTTGCAGGAGACACGGTCTATCAATTTTCTATTCTGTGACATGTTCAGCAGGACCAGAACACTTCTCTAAAGCCATGACCTTATTGCATCTTGCTGGTTTTTCAAGCTTAAATGACTAAAACGAGAAAAATTTCCCATTTCTTTCTCTTGATGAAGCAGTGAAAAGCAAAAACACTAGAGCCTTAATATTAAGATTTTTAAAGAAATGTTGTGGTCAATAAATCTGCAGAATTGCAAAATCTCATTTTAAGACTAATTTGAAAAGCATAGGTTATAGAATAAACCATTTTGCTACTACAAGATTATACAGGAATATTACAGCTTCAGAATTTCATAAATAATGGCATTCATCCCTCAGGGACTGTAAAAGGCTGTTACCAAGTGCTTTAAAATGAATTAAACTGAAGGAGGCAGCTAACAGCTTGCAATTCCAAGATTTATTATCTGTACAACATCCAAAGCAGGGGAAGGAATCCCTGCTTCTTTCACCATTTTTTGGATGCATGATTTGGAAAGTTAGAAAGAAATTTCTCTCCCCTTGGATACTGGGAATGATAAACTGCTGAATATAAAGACTACCAGCAGGTTTTTTGTTACATGAGCTCAAACTTGAGCTCATCAGCCTACAGAAGAGGCAGTTCCCACATTTAGAAACCTAAGGTGTATAATAACTTCTGTTTTAGACTAGATGGAGATCAATGGTTTAATTTAAAGCATTGTATTATTTACACTGAGAGTTTGACAAGATTTCATTCCAGAGTAGCTTTTCTACACTTCTGATCAGATTAAGAATTTTCAATGTTTTAAAGTCAAAGGTGAATGGGTTCAACCAAAGGGGTTTTTAAAATCTAGGAATCTCATTCCACTGCTCAAGTTTGAAGATAAACAGGATAAATGCTGACCCTGCAGCAGCTGAGGTTCATGACTGCATGTGTAGTAAGTTGAAGCTAAGAGCCAGATGTCAATGAAGTCAACATTTTTCCTTGCTCCAAGGGAAAAGGCTGATCACAACTGGAGAAAAAGATAGAGTCCATTGCCTGTTTACTAAAATGTAAAATAATCTCCGGTTTAATAACAGAAACCTCACCCATCTCACTGTGTATTATACAAAAAAGAGCTAATTGAGCAGTCTAGAAATTTAATCTGTGCAAACCACACAGCATTCAGCAGTGCATATGTGCTACGGAAAGTGAAACAGGAGTGGTCTGTCACTCAAAAGTCTGATGTGCAGCCTGGTATTCCTGCATGGGATCAGAACAAATGTCTTACAGCACAGACAGTGGCTGCTGATAGAACTGAAAAGTCACAGCACCAAATACAGCTCAACTCCCTTGCCCATTTCAGTCTTTACACTTGTGGGAGAACTTGCAGGAGATTTAGATCATGCAAAGAATATTGTCTGCTCTGGGAAAAGCTGAAGAGTTGGTCTCTTCCTTGAGTTTCAACACTTAAACAAAGAAAATTGGAGGGTAATTGTAAATTTTAAGACAGATTTGACAAAGTACCTCTAGGAATTCATTCCCTTAAGAGGTGCTGAACCCTTTAACCAAACAGGAAGAAGAGATGGGGCAGAAAAAAAGTGTATGGACGAGATATAATTACCAAATACTTTAACTATAACTTGGGTACAGAGTTAGGTTAGAGTTAAGCTGAAAAAAAGAAACAAATGAAAAATACTTGCCTGGAGTGTCACAGCCATCAGAACTACAAGTAGTGAATTATCAAGAACTTTTGGACGTGACTTTTTCCATTGAAAAAACAAACTGGAAACTGCTTTCAGGAGAAGAACAGTTGTAAAAATGTCAGGACCAGAAATGCTAGAAATTATTTTTTTCAAGTATTTGTGACTTTCCACAGTTCCTTTGGCAGTTTCAAAGGGGTTCAAGAACCTTTTGGTTCTTGAATGGAAACAATTTTTGTTTGAAAAATTAAAGTTACAGAAATTAAAAACAAGAAATTTTTTTGCCAAAGTAAAATGTTAGAACAAATTTAGAAGTGCATCTATCAATTAACTTCTTAAAAGATATTAATGTTTCATTTTGGAGATGTTGATTTTTGGTTTCACTTAGGTGAAAATTGTAAACATCCTTTAAAAGTAATTCTCTTGTGATAAGAAATCCATATAATATTCAATTGAAATGTGTAATACAGAATTAGGGAGAATGCACAGAAATCTTTAGGACTGCTGAGAATTATACTGATATGTTATGTCCCTGAGCAGCTACTGAAGAACTGTGTGGGAATTTGTACTCTCCCTGCCTCAGCCATGGTATTTAACCTGTATCTTGCATGCATGGAAATGGGTTTCAATTTCCTTGTAACCTGTTTGCAAGTCCTGTTAGGTGAGTATTTTTGAAGTTGAAAAATTACACATGTAATTTTAGAAAATAAAAACCATAAAAATAAAGCCCATAAAATTAAAATATGTCAAAGCATACACTTCCATGCATACAAGAAAATGGAGAGAGAAGCTGAGAGAAGACTTTTCATAAATGAATTAAGCTGAGATTAAGGACACAATTTTAATCTGACATAAGACAAATAATCCTTGTCTGTTGTATTCAACTGAAATCAGCAGTTACACAGATGTGGAATGCAGCTCAATCTGCTTTATGATCTAAGACATCAATATCTAGAATGTATCTGAAGAAAAGGCAGAAATAGAAGAAAGCAAACTGAATGTTTTCTGCAGAGGTCAGCCCTTTGGGGGCTCTCCCAAGTTCATCATTCCAGAGGTGCACAGCTCCAGCTACAGATGAAGTGGCCTAAGCAATCAGATAAACTTGAGTACTCCAGCACTATGGACTGTAGTGTGAAACAGAATTTTCTCTTTTACTTTCAGGTTGGTACTTTCTCTCTCCTGTCTGCTACCAGACCTGGTTTTATTTCTGTAGGATTATTGCACAGCATTTTCTAGTGCATAAAACACCTCTTAGCAACACTGGGGATATTTCCATGGTCATCAGTGTAGTTACATATCATTAAATGAGGGGTTTAAACTGAAAAATAGCCTTGCTTTCTAGAGTGACTAAGATATATGAAACAAATATAAAAAAGAAGGGTTACAGGGCATCATTGTTCATACTGGCTACATCTTATCAACAGATCTTTCTCTTTTCCCTCTCTCCCAGTGATCCTTCTCCAGACAGAAAAGCCTTTCCCAAGCCAGCCTCTCCTTTTCCTCCCTCATACTCCTCCAGTTTTCTATCTGAGAATAATTTTTTCTCAGTCTTCTACATTCAGAACTTGTATCCCCATAGAAAGAGATTCTGATCTAATTTCACTCTCAGTGACAGAGAATACATAACAATAACTATGGCACATGCTGAGTGACACAGTGTGTGAATACATCTGGAAAAAAAACCCAAAACCAAACCAAACCAAACCAACCCTCCCCCTCTCAAAAAAAACCCCAACCCAACCACAAACCAAACCAACCCAACAAACAAAACAAAACAAAACAAAACAAAACAAAACACCACACACACAAAAAAACCCCACCCCCCAAAAACCACCACCACCACAACAACATAACAACAAAAACCCAAAAGACAAACAGACAAACAAACAAAAACCCACCAAAGAAAACCCCCCAACAAACCAGGCAAAAAATCAATCATACAGAAAAAACTGATAATGAATTAATTTCCTAATGCTTATGAAAAAAGCAGTATTGCCATGCCTAGAGATTTTTTTACAGTAGGTATAGCTTTACCTGCCCCAATGACTCTTTCAATACGAATTCTTGAAGGATCAATCTCCTTGGCAAACTCATGGACAGCAAGGGATGGGTCTTCATATGTGTCTGGATCTATGTATGTTTTGAGTCCTGGGAAATGTACTGCAAGAAAGAGAGAATAAAGGGAATCAGGAACTCCTTGACATTCATGCATTGCAACAACAGTTTCCTTCTTTTTTTTGACTAGGCAATTGAAAGGACTGAAAATAATACATACATCAGCCAGGTTTAAAATTTCAGAACCCAGCAGAAGAGCTGGTCACTTGAGAAAAGGTCTCCAGAGACACCAGGTGAGGGCTCAATGATATGGGAAAAAGCATGGCCTCAAAACAACAGTGATTATTGCCAAAGCAGTTCCCCTTTGCTGCTCCTTGGGCAATTGAGGCAATCTGTCCTTTACTTTGGAAACAGTTGTTTCTAGCTCACTCCTTTCATTTAGGAGTGGATGGCTGAACATCCTGTTTTGCCAAACAGGTCAAATCTTCGAGTTCCTTTTCTCTAAGGATGATTCCTGGAGGGCTATGCTGCTTTGTTCTCTTCTGATCAGCTGGAACAGCCAGAGAGGCAGGTGCAAGATGACAACAAAAATATCCAAATCCATTTTCAAGACAATTTCTGTCTGTTTCCTTGGAGATGGCCATGGCAGTATTGGGTTGGTGCCAGATTGCTTTGGCAGGCTCCAACAAGCTGTCATTTTCTGGCATGGCTGGTATCCCTGGTGTTCCTGAGGATGGCATGTTCAAGAACTTGTGCTGTTTCTTCTGGACTATCTGGATGGAAATTCCTTTAGGCTGCTGCCATATCGTGATTAAGTTCTGGAAAGCTTTCAATCCATTATCAGAGTTGATGCTAATAATCCATCAGTTTATCAGGATAAAAAAGAGGCATCTGCAGCAGGGCCCAGAGAATCCCTTTAAAAAGAATGAAGCATTTCTCAGCCTTCTTTCTCCTGTCAGTTAATAGCTAAGTCTAAATCAGTAATTCCTCTTTATTCTTGGTTCTCTGGAGCACATATATGAGTAGAGACTTGCCCCCTCCAGTGTGATGCTGAGATCACTACAAATGAATGGGAAGGCTCTGAGATGAAGCTTTGTGTCAACATGAAATACAGTCATCATTTACCCTGGCCTGAAAGACACTGAGTGAGGCTGTTTTCAAATCCAGTCACGGTCTCAGAGGCATATATCAAACTCTCCAGGAGGAGGGTTTCTGTCTTCTTTTATTTCTGGCCATGTTTGGGAACAAATGACAAAACCATCTTTCTAGGCAGTATACTTTATGGGCAAATGTGCCCTTCTCCTTGACAGAAAGAGACACTTGGCTCAATATGGTGGTGTCACCTGAAAAAATATTTTACTTCTGGTAACTTCTGTGTTGATCATAGCATTTCCAGAGATGTTATCAAAATGATGAAAGAATAAAATCTGATATTCTTTGAATAAAAAAAATAGATTTAAATTGCTACTCTAAAAGAAAAGAATAAGGCAACTAATTTAAGGTAGGTAGCTAAACTAAGCTATGTAAACTAATTACTGCCCATGAGAGATCACCAGGATTTTCTCTCACTGTACTGATCAGTGAGCAGGAACATGAGGGAAGACAACCCATTCCACTTCTTATTTCTTGGATGGCTAGAAGTGTAGATCCCTAAATCCAAAGAGAACTAGATACAAATAAGTCATACAGTCACCAAGAGAGGAATTTTGAGGCAGAAATTCAGTACCCAGAACAACTGAGAATTCAAAGAAATATACCTGAAAACCTGCTAAATATTATTAGCTGAATAACAAAACCCCCTTTAATAACTAGAACAGATTTAGTGAAATTGCAAACAAAAATACAGACCACTGATGATGCAGACAATAAGGACTGCTCAAATAACCAGATTAAAACATCAAGGGCAAAAGTTGCTCAGGAAACAGTGGACTTCCTTCATTTAAAACATGATATAAATATCATATAGTGTTGAACAACTTACAGTGTCCATTTTGCAAATGAGCCCTTCTTTTCTCCTCAGATTTCATTTTGGCCTTTATGTACCACTGGCATCTTTCAAGAAGAAAGAAAAACAAGTCAGGTTTTAAATAAAATACTTGCCATGCATAAAACAGATGTACACCAAGTTTTATCTGCAATTGTATGAAATCCAAATTCTTTGCACTTGGAATATATATTTACTTCTGAATCTAAAGAGGGAATCAAGCATGACAAACTACAAATAGATTATATACAAAGAAAAACAGATGATGGTTGAATGCTTAGCATGACAATGACTACCTGACTTTAAGTTTGATGTAATAATTTTTTTTAAGTTTGACTCCTCCAAGGAATTCTGATATTTCAATAAATTATGACTTTCCTGCATTTCTGTTTGTGTACATAGGCCTGTGGTAATTAAACTTTATCCCATTAACTTTCATATACAGTGGCTAAAATACCCTCTCATTTTCTTCATAATAGAATTATAATGACTTCACCATGTCTCACGAAAAAAAAAATATTTTTTCATATCAGGACCCCTTTTTTCTCTTCTGCTGAGTGGCTCTGTGCAGTCTGAGCTGCCAAACATTGCCTACCTGCAGGTCTGATAATGCTGATTTAGGGGGTCACATGGCAGGAGCAACTGTTTCAGTCAAGAAAAAACAAAATATTTGCTCTTGGTCTTAAAACTCTTTCTCACTCACTAAGCAGCCTAAAAATTACTATTTAGAGGGAAATCCTTTTGTTTAAGGGATAGCAAAGGGTTGTTGAGACTCTGATGCCAGTGGAGAACAGTAGTGCTCTGGAGTACAGACATGGAGTTCCAAGATCAGCTTGAAAAAAAATGCTTGTCCTCTGTGTGAACATTAACAACATTATAAAATTAAATAAAAATAATTACAGTCAGTGTATCCATACTAAGAGTGGAATCTATGAGGAACAGGTGAACACACCCACCTCATTTCAATGGTTTGTTTAAACTGCAGGAACAGTGACAAGTTCATTCAGTGCTACGCAGGTGATGATGAGGAAGTTAAGGGCAGACGCTCCTGAAGCTGATGTACCCTTGTGGAGGGAATGTAAACCAGAGGATTCTCAGACTCTGTGGAAACCTTGAGATTGAACACCAGTTGCTGGGACTCCCTTAAGGATGCCAGTGCCATTTTTAGGACCTGAAGAAGTCCTAAGTGGTCTCTAGGGTGCCACCTGTCCAGAGCCCTAAACACAAGTTCTTATACTCCAAGTGCTTGACCAAGGGAACAATCAAAGAAATAAGACTTCAACCTCACCCAATCCTCCTAAACATCCATGTGGCCCCAAAGTTTGACTACAGAAGCCAGTGATTAATCACCAGCAGAGGAGTCTCCTCATTCTCTGCTCATGTTGGCTGCAGAACAATCAGAGATGAGACAAAATCAGACTGAGCTTTAACATCCCATTTCCTGGAACTGAGCCAAGACCCCAGTCCTGTGTCTTGAAGTCTCTGTTGCTTTCATATTCCTATCAGCCATTGACAGTGCTTCCTGCTTGCTGCTGGTGGATAATCACCCAGCAAAGTGCAGAGGCAGGTGCTCATTTAACCCAGCCTCTCCACCCTGAATAGGCTCATCAGCAGCCCTGAGACTCGGCAGCTCATCAAATTGTTAATTCTAAACAGTGAAGCAGAGCACATCTGTAGGGTACCAGTCCCATTTTTCATACTGATATTTGCCTCCAGCCCTAGAGTAAATTGAATATTTATTCAAAATTTTCTTGCTCTGTCTTCTGTGGAACACGCTCTTATCACTGCGTTTAAGCAGCACTTTAAAATGAATTCCTATCTTACATAATTGAAATGGTCCCATTGAGTAAGGCAGTAGAAAGCTAAGAAAATCTCTGATATTCTTAACATTAGAAAACAGGAGGAAGAAACACAGAAAGAAACCCTTTTCCATTTTTTTTTTTTTCATTTCGAATTTAGTGGGGGTTTTTTTTCTAAAGGAAGTGCTTGAGTTGTTTCAGGATTTCACATATGGATTCCACACAATCATTTTCTATGGAAATCTGTCTAAATAATTCCTCTCTCTTCTGAAAGATCCTACTGCTTGTCACCTTCTGTAGTATTTGCAGGAATATATACTTAGCCTCTGAGATTATCCAAGGCCACAACATGTTCCAAGTTTAACTGCTCTCATTACCTTCATCAGAACGTTAGGTTTAACTGGTTTTATTATTTAGCAGAGAGAGCATTAATTCACATAATGGCAGCTACTCCAGTGCCATATTTAGTTGCTGGGGTATTGCAAATAAAACCTCTGGCCTGCACTGATAGAACTTCACTTTCTGTTCAAATTCAAGGTAATGCTATACCAACAAAACAGATGTGTAATTACAAATCTAAAAGTGCAGCACCCTCTGTTGAAATCTGAGTAGTGCACTCTCTAAAGTTTTGCAATCGACAGTCAAGAGATTTTTTAAGATACACTGTGGGGATTTTTTTTTTCTGGTAATGTCAGAGCCTTGAGGGTGCAGCAGGTATAGCGTATTTTTAAACTATCACTCTGTGGGCAAGAGGTCCAGAAACTTATTTCTAAAATATCCAAACTATTTCCGGGTTTCACATAATTTCTTATCTCCCCAAACTGTGTCTTTATGAAAAACAAACTTACTAAAGAACTGTAAGACCAGCGCTAAGCAAAGAGGATATTCCACTGTGTCTAACCCTAATTTTAGCTCTGAAAATGTGGTTTAATGACTTCAATATTATTCTTAAATTCTTAATTTTAGATGGGACTATATGAGAACAGTGTTTTAATTACCTGCCAGTGATGAGGAAGAACAAAGTGAGGATGACCAGGAGAGTGAATCCACCAACAGCAGCAGTGGCAATTACAAGAATCTGTCCCTGCTCTGCAGCCATATCAGAAGCTGAAAGAAAAACACAGAGAAAACAGGTTGATGCTCCATCCATCACTCATGGATTTTGCAGAATGGCTGAAATAATTTCAATGGCCAAATGTTGCAATTTGTTTTTAATGGTTTCCTCAGTGCTTACCAAGGGCATTGGATGCAAATGTGTCTGTGAAGTGAGAAACCACAATCCATGTCCCAACTAGGATGGAGGGGAGAAGATGTTTGCATGTTTATAAAAGGAGGATTTGTCACTATCAGATACTGAAGTTTGATTATGACAGGATTTTGGACACAAAACTGTATTTTCTTCCTTAGCTTTATATATTTATCTTAATCCTGCACATAATTCAGAAGTTGCCAGTGAAGTCAGCAGCAGTGCTGAGTATGTGAAGATACTAAACTGGGCTCAGGAGGAAGCAAAGCAAAAGCCCCACACTTAATGCAGCTTCACACATTCTTCAGCATGTCTGGTGTTCAGTTTCATTGTCCCAAAATACATGTAGCTTATCATAACATCCTTTGGTGATTTGCAACTGTAGTTGACAAAAAAATTTTCTTATGCCTCTTATTTTTCTCTCTGTTTTTTGTAGGATGTTTAGGAGTTAAAAAAGAAAATCACTTGAAATTATCCAGTCACTGGACACTTCCTAATTTTGTTAATTTATTGTGTATAATATTAAATCTTTACATTGAGAATTTACCTACTTACAGTCCAGGTGGTCCTCATTGTCCAAGTACTACAGAGCAGAGAAAGAATTCAGCTCATGTTTTTTCTCTGTCTCCTGTCTTGTCACTCCAAAGTTTTATTTGTTAAACTCTGTTACACTTGAACATTTACACCACATGACATTTACCCAATTCTTACTATTTCCATGGGAAATAAAACATTATTTTGAAAGAAGAATAAATAATTCTCTTCAATGACTTCTGAAAAGAGGAGTAAATACAGAAAAGGGAATAATTTTTACATCAGGGAAGCAACTTTGATTTGGTAAAATTGCAAACTGTTCAATAAGCAAAATCTTCAGCTTTCTTTAGGCATCAGGTGATTAAAGCTTAGGGAAATCACCTAGGCTGCTGTCTAGAAAGCTCAGCAGGTGATATTCTCTCACTTTGCAGCTGATGAAGCTCAATGCAATGCACACATTGCTATCCAAAGCCTCATAAAATGCTGATTCCTAAAAAAGCATTTGGCTTCTGACCAATATTTGTGTGTAGCTTAAAAACTCATGGTGTAAACCTCTCTGTAAGAGGAGCAAAGCAAATAAAGAGCAGCTTATATCAAATTTTCAGCAAAACCAACTTTTTAGATTTCTGCCATGAGGTTTCTGTCCAAATAATGTGATGGAAGCATGCACAGGCAGTAAATTACAAGGCATTCAGTACCTGTGGTCAGACAAGTTAAATATACACATCTTCCAATAAATGATGGAGCAAATATTGACTGTATAGTTAAATGGTATCTAGTGATGTTATGGGAGTGGACTCCAGCTCTGTGTTACCTTCCACAGGCTCAGGTTCAGTTGGAAAAATGCAGCATAATGAAAATCATGCCACACAGGTAACAATGCAAATGCTGAATACCATTTTCTGACCAGTGGGACTTGTGCTAAATGTGAAAAAGATTATTAAAGTCAGGCACAGTTTGAAGTTGTACACAGAGGAGGTTTCAGAGGAATCTTTCTTGCCCATCTCTGCAGTGGAAAGGAGAGGACAAACTGCAGCTCTCCTTTTGTTTTTAGTAAGAAAAAGTATGTGCAAAAAGAGTGAATTTGGAAGGAGGAAAGCAAACCACGAGCTCAGCTGTGATTTTCTTCAACAGACTGATTAATCTGTTGATTTTCTTCAACAGACATTCACTGCCAAGGCCAACAACCCAGGAATTTCTTATGCAAATGTAGGGACTGACCCCATGGTCCAAAGAAGCACCTGCAGTCACATTAATGAAGGGGAGAAATTCGAAACTGACTTAAGCTCTTTCTGCCTGCAAGCAATATGATTTTTATCTGTGACTGTACCTACTTGAAAAGTGATAATTCTGTTTCTCTTGTTTGTATTTTATGGGCAGAGTTGAATACATTAAGATTCTTTTTTCCCCACGTAGTTAAATCACTACAAGGAGCTTTCAAGCCTGAAACTTCCTGATGACCTTAATTTACCTGTCAGATAAAAAATGTCAAATGACAGACAAGAATAATTGGAAAATGTGGATTTGTTTAAAACTGACAGAGAGGCAGGTAAGGCAAAATGATGGAAATACTTCTTTTTGCTTGAAGTGATCCCTCAATAAAATCAATAAAGGCACAGCACAGTGAACAACACATATTTAAACATGAGTATCTACATACACAGGCTTATCACACACAGGCAAAAGGTTCCATAAAAAACTATTTAGGCAGTGAGAAGACAGTAATCAGAGACTCTCAATTCCTAGAATCTTTACAGCATTTAGCCATTCTAAATTAAATTCCATGTGGCTCTCAACCTCTCTGCTCTTTTCTCACTTCTCCAGCTTTCTCTTAAGGTAAAGTTCAAGCTGTAAATACTAAGAGCTTTAATTGTTTCTGTTGTGCATGTTCTTGAATATTTTTTGTCACTTCCTGGTTTCCCTTCCTTATTTTTCCTGTGTATACTGGTCTATACCAGACCCTGTGTTTCTCCTCAGAACTTCTTGATTATGCAAGACAGAAAAACAGTTTAAAAAACAATTGTGGCAGGTCAAGCAACCTCATTTCATCCCTCTGTGTGTACATATGAGAGTGCTGCATTTAATCACAGAACTACACAGCATTTTTTTCCAGAATCTCATTTGTTGGACAACATGGCCAGCATTCCTAGAGCTAAAATCAGTATTTTGTTGTCTCTACACTATCCAGGGCACTTCAACTTTATCATAAACCAAGAGCAGAGCTAAGGAGCTTAGCACCCCTCTAACTGGGCTGACTGCTTAGTCTGGTACTATGTCTCATTCTCTCTACTTGTCTGCTCAGTAAGTTCATTTGGACACTTAAAGAAAACAATTAAAAATGAGTAGCTAAGACAAGGAAAAGGGAGAATTTGTAACTTATCCAAGATGTTTCAGTATACTACAATGTGGCAAAACTCTTCAAGCACATTTTACCTGCAAGTGATGTGATTATCAAAGTGATTTTAAAACTGCAGCATGGATTACATATGCACCCAGGAGCTTATTATCCAGATAAACTCCTCACTGCCATTGCTCTTCATGCTGAACTTATGTTATATGCCTGAAATGATGCTTGAAGTTTCTAACTGCATCATTCCAGCTTCCTTGCTTAACACCATGCCCAGAAATCCCTTCTGCATCCAGCCTGGTGTCAGTTCTGCCCCTACAATCCACTTTTTACACCCATGCCCTGCCTCATCCTCTCTCCAGGTTTTTCATCTAAATGTATGGAGGAAGAGCTGCACTTTCCCTCACCTCTGGGCTGAAGGGAAATATCCTGAGGCTTCCTCATTTCTTCACTGGGCACACTGGAAGAAATGCTGCAGATGTTTTAGTCACAGTGCAAGAGGCTGAAAACCAGAGAGAATCTTTCAGCTCTGCCCTTTCTTTGAGCAAATTTCTCCAAAACATTTTACAAGTTTGTGTGTTTGGTATAAAAGAGCTGGAAGCCCTAATGACAGCTCACTTCTGTCTCTCAGCTACATCCCTTGGTTGCTTCAATTTGACATCTATCAGGCAGCAGACCCTCCAGCAGACTGAAAGATAAAAAAGTGACAGAAAGACAGCCAGACTGATAACAGTGAGTGGCTGTAAGACAGATAAGTGTGGACAGTGAGCACTGGAGCTCTAACAGACAGGAACAGGCTGTCAGGGGGATTTACAAGGCATTGTAAACAACAGTGCTTAAAACAATAGGTGAGAAAACCACCAACTGTCATTAGGGTGGTGTTTACATTTTCACAAATGAAAATGTAGTTCCTGTGCAGTTCCTGTGATACAGTGAGCTGATGGGCTCCAGTCAAAGGGGAAATGAGAAGGCAAAGGAAAGGTGATCTTAAAAGGGACTGTCACTAGAAATTTTGGTGTCTATTCACTTGAAAAGCTTTATTCCAATTGTCTTCCCCTAACACTTCTTGGCCAGAGGATAAATGGAAAGCCTGTGCAGGCAGTTTGAGATCTGAACAAGGATGCTGCTCTTGTTTAGAAATGCAGAGGAAAAGTGAAGTCTCTGGGTTTTCTGGACACATACAGTAGTGCAATCAGATAGACCAAAACCAAATGTGAAGAACAAATGGCTGAAAGTATTAAACACAGCAAGGAAACACTTAAAGATTAAAATGAGACATTCTTTGGTATCCAGTGCTGACTAATACTGAATGAACAGCAGGATGAGGCAGAGGTGGGAGAGATCCAACAAGAAGTTTCTAAACACGAGAAACGTGTCATCTGATGTGTTTTATTCCAACAAGGAATTCAATTTACTATTGTTAAAAACATGAAACATTGTAAAAAACCCCAAAAAATCTCCATTTTGCATTTGTAATGCAATGTATTTTCTAAAAATCCCTGGGATGGCTTCTCTAGCATGGCATGAACCAGGGCATGTGCTTAAACCAGTAGTGGACCTGCACTGGAATCAATAATTCAGGACAATTTCCTTAAGCTTTGGAGTTCTGGAAAGAATGGAGTCACATTTGGTGGCTACTCCAAAATAGCCTGATTTGAGGATGAAAAGTTAAAGGTAGATTTTTTGGATGTGGGAAGAGGGAGAAAAATGAAAATTCAGCAGATTTTTTTGGCAATAAACAAAAAACACCATCTGAGACTAAAAAAATTATTGATCCATCAAGACTGAAATTTCAGCCAATTGTTTTTTCACAGCCTTCAGCTTTAGAAAACACCTAATCAGGTATTTCAATTCCTAAAATGTTTAGGGTATTTTTTGTTAATAATTTAAAGTATATAAAGTCTGCATTGCTTTTGGATTAAACATCATAATGTGCTCACATTTATCTCTGTTCAGCCCAAGCACAAGTCCACACTGCATAAATGTTAAATTGTCTCTTAGGCCCCTTCCAGAACAAGCCAACCATTCCATTTTCAGATTATTTTTTCCTAATGATGGGAAGGCTGACAAGGAGAATATGCCTGGTTTTAGAACAAGCCCTGCTTTGGCAAGAAAACTGCCTAAAAGCTGTAAATTGTTCAATATTTTACACATTCCTCTGGGCAGAAAGACCTCTGAGGTAATGTAAAGAAACCACTTCTCTAGGAAAAAAAAAAAAAAAAAAGGAAAAAAGAAGAAAAAAAAAAGAAAAAAAGTTTGAATCATTAACTAAAAAAAAACCCAAAACAAAACAACAAAACCAACCAATCCAAACAGGTATTCCAAAATCAGCTGGTTAGAAGAGGGGGGGAAAAAATAGAGGGTAACAGTCAGAGATTAAAGCATCTCTGCCCTAGGACAAATGTTTTTTTTATTGTCAGAACACATTTTATTCTCTGTTAGGAAGGACCAGAGTGTTTTTGTGGTGAGTCAGATAGCTGGTAATTCTGACAGATAAAAGCAGGAACTGCAAGTGAGGTTTATGCTCCAATTTAAAGCCCCAGCAGTGGCAGCTGTGTGTGTGCTGGAGTGTATGAAAACCTGCCAGCTTTGCCATGAGTGTTTTGCCTGTAAGGTGCTGAAACAGAGACTGAATAAAATGGCAACAAGAAACACAGTCACAAGTGGTGGTTGCTGTGCTTTGGAAAGGTTTCACATTTCCCAGGTGCAGCCTCTGAGCTTTGAAAGGGTAGAAATGCCTGTCAGCATCCATGTGTCCAACTCTGCTTCCTTGATGAGAATTTTTCTGACTATACTAGGTAACTCCATTTCCTATCACAAAGAAAATACAAATGTCACTCTTTTGGATGCTCCACTTGTTTGCCTTTGCAGCAGAGAGAAGAGTTCAACAACAGAGCTCCCCATGCTGTGGCTGCCTCACTCTGTGGGTCAGTAGGTGAGGGTGCTTCCCAAAAAAACACATCAGCATTAATAACTAACTTCTTCCACTACTGCTGCAGATTTGGTCTTCTCTCTCCCTCATGCACCAGTTTTAGCAATCCCACCAAAATATTTTAGTGTTCCTGGTAAAGATGTATCTATTTTATCCTTTATAACTTTATAACTGAAGTGACACAGGTAGTGTTTCACCCAGTGCATCAGTGAAGGCAGGACACTGTCCTGCCAAAGGACAGGATGTTTTAGCACATTGATATCCACATCTCACAGCTGATGAATCATTAATTTTCTATAATTAGTCAATTAAAGAAAATCCCTAATTTTTGATTGCTTGCTTTCCTGCTATCTATGAAGAAATTCTGTCAACATTCAAGCAGGGTAAATGGAACAACCTTGACTGTTTACCTGCAAATGGTCTGGGAATTCTTCTCCACTGTAACATGTTCAATTGGCAGAGAGCTGAAGGATGTTACAAGCTAAGGCCAATTAAGGAGGATTTTCATCGAACACATGACTTACAATATTTTTTGTTATTTTCATGAGAGTGTTGCTTGATAAATTTTCTGTTCACAACACAGACTTTCAAAACACTCTATCCTATCCAGCCTTCTCATGAAAATGCTGCTTTTGAGTTAATTAAATCTATTTGAAAGTCCACAACAAGTAATTGAAAAAGTGGAATTTTCACCAAGTAACTTGTTTCTAGCAAGCAGGGATGAAGGAAGCTGCAGTACTCTGCTTTGGCCTAATATTAATTGCTAACTTTCAAAAAAATTGAGAAAAATGTATATTAAAAAAAAATTCAGAAAATTTTCAGCTGAGCTGCACACTGCCAGAATAGTAAATGATGAAGAGAGATTCCTACACAGCTGGACTAGGAGTGGTTTGCAAGACAGATGCAGGCCAGCAAGGGCAAATTAATGTTTATGGGTACTGACAGAACCAAGCAGCCCACACCTCAACACAACTCTGCCAAATCTCTCTGTGTAAATGTCAGTCAGTGTCTTGAAATACTGAAAAAACATTGCTGTATTCTATTTCTTCAGCTATGTGAAACCATGTCCTGGTTTAGGCAGCAAGTGCTTAGACATAGAAGTAAAAGAAATCAGAATTATTGGGAGATAAGCTGTGTTAGGTCTGTTTATGGCATCATAAACAGATTTATTTTTCCAGTTTATTTCAATATCAGGTTCACCTTTGATATTATACCTCAAAAAGGAAGTTAAAATTAAGCTCACCATGCAGCCCAAGGACCAGCTGCATCAGTGCACTGAGGAGGAGAGATGGGGCTAGGATGGAGCAAGGGGAATGTCACTCCCAGGAGATTCCCTCAATACCAATGAGGGAAATGTCATTGGAGCCACAGTGGTCCTGATTTAGATGGGCAAGTGACAATTTCACAGTGTGAAACCTCATAGAGGTTTAAATACTATCTTCTTTTTATATGAATTAAGCCTTGTATTTACTGCACCAGAAGCTACAGACAAGATCTACTGAAATTCTTGAAAGCACCCAAGTGCTCAACTCCTATTCAAACCAATTGGCTTAAGTACCCAGAAAATTTTAAAAAGTCCAATTAGGCATTAAGCACTTGGAAATCTATCCCTGATTGATTTTTGAAATAGAAGTTAAGAAGCAATAAAAGTGGAACACAAATCCCTGGGTGCTCTTGGAAGCACTTACATAGTTTTGAGTCTGTACATTAGCTTAAACAACTTGAATTCGAAAATGCTAATGAAAAACATGGTCTACATAACTGGCTAATTAAAGTAATTTAATTAATGAGTGTTTTAGTGTTGTACCTACTACACTCATTTTCTCTCAAATACATGTCCCAAATACCTTTTTCTATGTTTCTTTGAACATGGAGTGCAACACATGACAAATATAAAATCGTTCAGAGCGTAAACATCACACATGAAGCCTTTCTGGATATTTTGTAGGAATAGGAAGGCTTCTTGCTTCTTAATGCCAAATTTAGTACGTTTACTGGTTGATGGAAATGCATTTAAAAGTTTTCAGTTTTTTATTTGTGGAGCCTGGGAGCAACTGACAACTACAGAGTGAAGAGTCCATCACTGGGAGCTTAACTGAAGCTGCTGGACTTAGGGAAAGCTTGGCTAAGGGTATTTCTAGATGTCAAGAGGCAGGACTTCTATAGGGAAAGAAAGGATCAGAGAATCTTAAAGCATCCATAAGGAAATTCTGTGGAAGAGAACATTCCTTCAGCTGCAGCACTGGGCTAACATTTCCATGTGATGCTGTAAATCCAGAACTGTGAGCCTGAGGCTTGTTTTTTATCACATAGCACTGATCATTTTGTGATAAACAAATGGTGTGGGTTCAGCCATTCAAACTCCCAATGTCTCGCTGGTTTAGAATTAGATGCTACTTCTATTATTTTTTTTTTCCTTCAGTGAAACTTACTTTCATCTCCAGTTTCAAATTCAAACTTCTGGCTATAGCCGCTGTATCCTGCTGCCGTCCTGACTCTGATATGAAATATATACTTGGTGGCTGGCTTGAGACCTGTGATGATAACACTTGGAGCCTTGGACCTTGTGGAGGAATAGCTGAGCTGCTCATGCTCCTGAGGGACAAAAGAGGGAAGAAATGACATCAAGTTGAGTTGAGCAATCTTTGCAAAAATGATAAAACAGAACTGAAGCTCCATATTCTTCTCATGAATGTAAAATGTGTTTATAAAAGCGGTGCAAGTATGGATTTCTGTACTTTGGCTCTGTGCTATAGTCAGAATGTATGATATGGCCTTGACTTTTAGATTCCAGGCTTTTTGTCTTTAACCTTGCATACACACACGTTTTTGTGACTTGGGTTAGCAACCAACCCAACCGTAGTCAACCCAACATGAATTAGTACAAGACTACATTCACAGAAGAATGGCAACTAGAATGGAAGCTCGTTATTTTTGGCACAATGGACAAACTAGGAGGCCAGTAAACACTACCAAGCTGTAAAATAAAGATGTGGGAGTATTCAAATACCCGCTACTCACTTCTACCCGCAGGTAGTGCCAAAATGCCGGCGCTATCCGTGGGTAGACCTGTGGGTAAAAGAAAATAGGAATTAACCTTTTCTTTAAAGCCTGTCAACTTCCAGCACGGTTCAGCTGCCTTGCTGCTGCTGAGCTCAATGTCTCTTTGCAGGTAGCTGTAATGTAGTCATACATGGAATTCACTTTGAAACTCTGTAAGGAGAAATACTCTGTGCAAAAGTCCTCTCTGTTCATCTCCTGGCAGTTGAATCCAGGCAGCTGCTGAGAATTCCCAAATCTCACAGAGAATTATTCTCACAGAGAATTATTCTCACAGAGAATCCCTGAGAATTGTGGTCTCTGGGAATTACCACTGCAGACCAGCTGCTCTAGCATGGAGAGCAGAAACATCAACTTCTGTGCTTTAACTGAGTGTTGCTTTGCTGGACAGGTCTTGGATGATGCTTTTACATGAGAGGATGATCCTGTCATTAGTTATTTGATAAACCAGTAATCTGTAATATTTTATGTGCTGCCTTAAGGTGAGGTTTGCTCCCTTGGAGCAGGATTTGTCTGCAAAGTGAGCAGGAATGTCCTTGGCATGTGCTTAACAGTCCAACTGTGACACCTACAGGGCACCATACATGTTTATTATACCACACAGTTATATTAGAGCTTAAGTTATTCAAAGGGTGCTTCCAGCCTGTTCAGAAGGAAATCTAGTTCACAGAAGAGATATAACCAGGAGAGGATTAGGTTTCAGTCAGATTCTGTCAGACTTTTAACCTCTTCTCAGCAATATGCATGCACTTTTTATATAAAACAAACAGCTTTTATAAAACACGCCGAGTTAACTTCAGCCATGTGTAACAAATCCCATTAGCACAGGGCAGCAGGTGGATCACTGTTCCCCCAGAAGGAACACAGGGAGATGGCTGAGAAAACCAGATTAAAAAACAAACACACAGAAGCAACCTAATGATTCTGTTAAGGGAAGGAGCAGGAGGAAGGCAACAATGATCAATATTAAAAATAACTGCATTTAACTTGCATTTCAGACAGTGGAAATAATTTGAGAAACTACTGTAAGAGGAAGTATTGATTTTTTCTACAGTCTGTTACCAAAATTTGAAGCCGTGAGGAGCATGTATTTAAACTGAAATAGCAGGATAAAATGTACATGTAACCTTATGGATAGAAACTATAATTAATACACCATCTAATTCTAACTTCTTTAAATATAAGACTTCTCCCAATTACTTGAAATGTTGTAACTTCACTTTGAACAGGTTATTGGATTTTACAAACACTTTAATGCTTTTCAGAAAATACCTATTTTCTTCTGACAGAAAGCCTACTTGTTTGAGTGATAGGTGCTTTTTTTTTCTGATCAAGCTTACATGACTTCCTGTGAAGAGAAGATCTTGGAAATCTTCACTGCAGATTATAAACAGCAAATGCTTGTTTTGTACAGGTATTAGCATGATTCAAAGTGCTCTGTCATGGCCCATAGATGGGCAGTAATTTTATACTCTGGAATGCTCTGGGAAGTTTTATTTAGAGTCTGTAAGCTAAGGAAGAGACCAGCACCTAAGGGATTTCACTGTACAGTGTAGTAGTTGCAAGCCATTTCTTTTCCCTAGACTACCTTACTGCTTGAAACCAAGTCTGGCATTTAACAATGTACTGCTTCTTCTGCCCTGCTGGAGAGATTGTCAAAAAACTGATGGAATTGTAAAAAGGAATAGGGTCTTTAAGAGGAGGATAGATATGGAAATTTTGTCAAAAAATCCCCAGTGGAGATTCCCCAAGATCCAGTGACAAGATTTACTCCCTGAAGCCTGCAGAACAAGGCCAGTGGCAGCAAAAAGTGGGAATGACTTTTGAAAAAGAAGCAATCTGAGCTCTATCTATATGTTATTACAAGCTAACTACTGCTTGTGTAAAACAGTAGCCAGGGGTGTGGACAGGCAGGCAGCAAATATAATTCATTATTTGTAGTTGGTCAAAGACAATGAGCCCTGATGGTAACATTTAATCAACAAAATGGGTCCCTCTGGGGCAAACAGCAACCTCCTGAGGGGCAGACATAGCTGCCTGTCCCTTCTGGAAGGTTTTCTGGCCACCTCCAGGGGTTGTCTGGCTCGTTGCTTCCTCACCACCTGCCTGGGGCTGCCTGCAGGAAACCCTGAAGTGTCCCTTCTCCACACCCTCCCTTCTCCTTTCCTTCTGCAGCCTCTCATGCCATCCATCCCACAGACTGAAAAATGATGTCTGGGAGCACACAACCTTAAAAGTAATAGTGCTGTCATAAGGGGAAGGGGCAAGATTTGTTACTGCACATGAAACAGCGGAAAGGGAACCTGTCACCTTGGTTTGAGAACAAGCTTCAGGAGCTTGAGGAAAAAGTTGCTCAAACTCAGGACAAAATGATTCATTAGCTAGAAACCTCCCAGGGCTGGAATGTTCTGCACAAAGAATTCAGCCTTTTAGCACTGGATTCATACACAAGAGAATTCTCCAAAGAGTGGATGCTTTGCCATTATTCCATTCTCTTGACAATTGATCTGCAGCCTATTTGGAAAGCCAGAGCTTTGCACAGAGATGCACAGAGGTGGCTCTCAAGGCTGGCCACTCCTGCCATGATCTTTCTCAGGAAGGCTGAAGATGGACTCAGAACAACAACAACAACAACAAAATACAATTCTAGTCTGCACAGAAGTATGGGATGCTTTGTATCATTCTTGCTGTAGACCACATGCACTCACTTTTGCAGGGATTCTGTGTTCAAGAAGTCAATTTTAAACTGAAGGACTTAAATGTACTTTCTGGATGTTAGTGCACGCTTTTCCCAGGTACTGCTTTCATGTTGTGGGAAAATATAGATGTGTATCGACCCACTGATCCTGCACCCTAGTTTCCATCAAAAGGAAGCATGATTTTGTGTGCTAGAAGGATCTATCTCTTGTGATAGATTTCTGCCCTAGACAGTGACAGGGCCAGAATCAATGGGAAAGGCCAAGGACTGCATTTATTCTGTACTTGATAACTACAGACAGCTACTACAAAATCTGCAAAATAAAATGTAAGTTTAACTGATATGGCTCTACCTCCCAGGGCATATAAGAAATAAGATAATACACAGTTGGCCACTATGTATGGTTCAGTGTTCAAAAAGAAAAAAAGGGACACAAGAAATGCTCTGATCCTTTACATCAGTATGAGAGCAGCATTTGTGATGTTAAGATGGCAAAGGACTCAGAAGAAGCAGCTCTGAGAACACAGGGGCTGAGGGGTTAAACATGAGTTAAAGCAGTCTATCTAATATAATATAATATACTCACAGAACTACGAGATACAATCTGATATGAGGAAATTCATAAGACCTTTTCCATAGCCTACTGCAAATTTATCTTGGTGAAAATCTGTAATTAAAACATAAATATAACCCAAATGCAACCTTTGCCTATGTTACTACACAATGTAATACTAAGTCTATGACTACCTATCCAAGTTAAACAGAATTACATTATGAACTTTGAAAATGCTATCTCTGTTTCTAAGGAAATTGTGTTTTTCTTATTGTTGGTGTGATTCTTCTTGTAAATGGATTCAGTTCTGATTATGAGGGACAGTGTTCACAAATCCATGACAGTTTGCTCTGTGCATGAACAGGAAAACCTTTCAGAATCAAATTCTTTCCTGCAGCCACCTCTGCCTATCTGAATCTGTATCTATCCTAATTTTATACTTGGCTTTATAGATAAGGCATTTTTTTCATACCTAAAGGAACAGACTGGCTGAGTGGAAGGCACAATGGTGCTAATGGTCTAAGACCAGACAACCTAATTTAATGGAGTAGCACCATCAGAGGATAAATATTAATGAAACACTTTCTGCTTTTGCAGTGCAGCAGTCAATTTCCAGATGTTCTATTACTGTGAATGATCAGCAGCATTTTTCTCATATACTTAAAAGAAAAGGAATTCCCCCAATAACATTACACAATTGTAAATAAACAGATAAACTTTCACATGTCACACCTATGTGAACAAATTGCTCTCTAATTTTATCCCCACCTTAGTATAGAGGAGAAGAGCACAGAAATGAAGGCTTTGTGGACACATAAGAAAAATATTGATAAAACTAACCAAAATGTGATGATGCTTAATCAGTTTAGACTCCTATGGCAAAGAGTTTACATTCTGATGTTATAGGTGAGAAAAAGATTATATATCTCAAAACTTTTAGTGCAAAAAAAAAATCAATAGAAATTAAAGCTGAAATGCAGGATTTTGCTTGTAGTGCTGAAATAACCTTTAAAAGATTAACCAGTTAAGTTAATTCTGATAAAATTCTGGCACTTTCAGGCATACAAGATTTTTCACCATTAATATTTGACTGGCAAAAAGAGACATGGTTCTAATAAAAATAGCATCAATCCTTAGTTTAGCAATTTAAAAAGATAACCAAATACAATTTTCTATGATTTAGAATATATAATGGGAGCTATACACTCTTAGCCTGGCTTATTTTATGGAAGACAATGGAGGTATTCAGCTCATTCAGTGTCACAAGTAACAAAAGTCTTTTTAAACTGACCCAAGGCAAAGGGACTTCCCAACCTTCTGCCAGCTTAAAGAGACTTCTTGTACCCACAACTTTCACGTGTGTGTGTGCAGAAAGAATCCAGGGAGAGTAACTGAACTTACTATCAGCTGTTTGCAAACGCATTTTCTGGTTTATATCTATTGTCCTGCAACATGAAAATTCTGTATTAAGCCACATAATCCTGCCTGGCCTTTTCAGAGCACTGTTATTTAACTGAAAGAAGTATTAATAGAGATTAAATCTATATACCACAGGGACCAGGTCTTTATCCTGTACACTGAAGCACAATGTCAAAGCTGAGTATGTACCACATTAAAGTAAAGAAGATTTGGAGTTTCATGATTCAGGCACTATAAATGTTTAAATAAAAGCACCAATAATAAAAAAAGAATTTTTTATGAGACCATTTGGGCACATCTTTCCTAGATACATCAGTCTGAGGAACACACACAATGTGACCTACAGAGGAAGCATCATTATTTTAAAGGAATGACCATGATTCTGGAGGACAGCATTTTTTACTGATCATAGCTCTAGTCCACTGTGCAATGAAATCTCCAAATTCTTCCTTCCTTTTCCCATAGGATCAGCTAGGCTGGCACTCCACAGTCACCTGAAATTTAATGCTGTTCTACCCATTAAAATAATACAGTAGTTCATTATCAGGTATACTCATTAATTGATTAATCAGTTCAAATAGAATCTATTAAAGGCAAATAACAACAAAGTGTGGAGCTTGTACTTACTCTCTGTGATCAATAAAAACGGAGTTTCCACAGCTCTAATTTATGGAAACTGCCTCTGATTTATAGAGCCTATATTCTTCTGACAACTAATTTTCCCCCAATAGTTCTCAAAAATATTTTCCTTCTTTACAATAAAATATTTTCATAATACAATTTCTGAATGCCTGTTGCCTCTAGTCAGAGCACCTTTGTCACCTAACACAAATTGTTGTAGGTAAGGACTAATTACACTGAAATCAATAAAATTAACTGTATCTGTGAAACTCAGGGTCTGCCTTTGAAAGCTTCCTTATATTCACTAATTTCATGTGTGATTTTCTCCTAGAAAACTATGCTGACCTATAGTGCATCAATTAACAGGAATGCTGGCAGAAGATTTTAGGGGAGGCTTAAAGGTTCAAAAAAGTGCTTCTAACATTAATTACTGATTACAATCTGATCAACAGGAATAGGTAAATTTTTACTGTAACATAGAGTCGTAAGAAAAATTACAAGAAGAGAACTCAAAGTAAAAGATACCACTCAGATTCTTAAAAAACCACTCTTCCTAAAAACCCTTGAATCTCTGGTTTTCAGCTGAAGCACAAACTTGAAGCAAATTTAGAAAAGTGATTGTGAAGATCTGAGGACCAATCTAAACTAAAAAAAAGCCGAGCCATAGAGAAAATTGCCAATGGCTCCAGTGTTGGCTTCAGAGAGGAAATCTGCAGCACTTAAAGGCATCAGCCTCTTCAGCTTGTAACCCTCTCCCTTCCCTCCTTGGCCTCCCTCCTGATTAATCTGAGATGTAACAGTCTGGGCAGCTGAACCACTCAAGTGTCCTTTACCTGTTTGGCCATTCAATATTTTATATTTTGATTGCCTGTCAGTCAGCTCACCACTTTCTCCATATATAAAGTGAAGCTGTCAACATGAAAAGGGGAAGAACAGATAACCAATCATAAAGAAAATACAGAAAGGTCAAACCCCAGACAAACTTCATTTTAATTGGATCATATACTTGGAAAGGCAGAAATGAGTTGATGTGAGGTGAGCCATGAAAAGCAGAAAATTAAATGAGGGGAGAGAATGAGGTTCTAAAACAGTGTTAAAATTCTCACCAGCACGGGGAGGTGAGGGCTGGGCAGAGCAAAAGCTGTGTGGTTCACACACTGGGCCAAGTGGGACTGCCAGGTGTGAAGGCAGCAGACAGGACAGAGCTGATTGTCCTGACAAGGAGATTAAAATGAAATAAAACCAGGCCTGTGCCTTAAGTTAGGGATGGAACAGAGTGCAATCCAGCATATAACAAAGGCAGCTGGAGAACGTGGCCTGAGTTGTCAGATGAGCACAGATATTAAATCCCATCTTTCTGGCAGTAATGAGCTACTCTGATAACAGCTGTTTGCTAGAAAAAAAAAAATAAAAAAATCTTTACCAGTGAAAACCTCTGCACCAGGATCTCCAGAAATCTAACTTCTGCATATAAAAGTGCCAGCCTCTCCAGCTGCCTTGAAGATTTTTCTTATTTTTTCACTCATTTTAATTTGCTTTTCCAGTTGGAAAGAAGCAGGAAGCTACTGCAAGCACGAACTAAATTTCTAATGTTAAAATTCAACTCAAGTAGTACTCAAAATTCACTTTAGGACAGTAAAGCACAGTTTCTCCTGGGATACCTGATGCTAAGGTTTACTTCACAATGATGTAATAAACCTGCTGACAGGTAATACACTGCAACAGGAAACAGAAGCAATCCTGAAAATGTGAAGACTGGAAGGCTTCTGTGACTTTTCTTTGTTGTGGAACAAGCACAGAGAACTATGGATATACAGCCAGTGGGCTGATTCCCAAGTCATTCCTTCTGTGTATGAGGTTCACAGCTCACAATTCTGAACAAGGTCCTGATGCCACTGCAGGTTCCTCCTCCCCATACTGACCCTTAACACTCCCCCAAAACCCAGCAGTTTGCAGATTAGCGGCTTTCTGAATTAACTACATTTGCTTCATTGTGTTTTACAGCTCATGGACTTTTCCTCCATGAATTTCCTTAATTATTCCATGAACCAATTTTGCATGTGGCCTCCAAAACATCCCTAGACAACAAGTTCAATTACAAACTGTGTTTAAAAAATACTGTGGGGATTTTTTTTTTTTAATTTGCTTCCTGACTATTTTATTGAATATATTTTAGTTTCTTGTCTGTAAGAAATAGTGAATAATAATCAATATCAGTAATACATTCAGCCAATTTCAAAATATCTGTGTCTCTCATAGAAACAGTACTTCTAGTTATAGATGGGGAAGTAGGTCACTGGATAATGAAATATTTAAATTGAAAATGCAAGACTCTGGAAGAAAGATAACAAAAACGGACAACTTGTGTGATGTGAAAAAAGCCACAGCCCAAACACCTGAAGGTCTCCAAGCTGCTGAGACATGGGGGAGGCAACCTTCTCACATCCAGCATTACCAGCAGGGGTAACATCACAGCTGTAACACAGAACTGCTCTGTCCCCTCATGGCAGAACTCAAAGTTTTGGGGATCCTATCTCCTACTGAAGTGTGGAGGCAACTGAAATGCAAAGCAGCACCTCACAAGGGAAGTGGAATTTCAATAGAAGAGCAATCAAAAATTCTTCAGAAGAATTCTACAGTGAGGTGCCTTGCTACAGTACAGAGTAGCCAGTGCTCTACTTTGGCACCTGCCCCTCCACAAAAAACCCTACAAAATAAACCAAAAAAAGCCCCAAACAACCCTTCCCCCCAAAAAAATCCCAACAACCCACAACATATGTTCAAAGCTGTGAAAATCAAGTGACTCTACCAATCCAAAAATATAGTTCTGCTACACAGAACTCAGCTCTAAGAGTACTGATGGCAAACTGGCTTAATTCACCTAATTTCAGAATCCCTACAATATTCACAGGCAGATAGGGCCAGGATTTGGGTTAGGGCTCCCTTTCAGGGCTGAATATTTTGCCAGGTATGTAACGTTGCTGGGAGGTTTTAACTGCTGTGGGATGTTTGCAGCTCTACAAACACCCTTGTAAAAACCACATTCTGTACTAAAAACCTCTTGTGGAATCATGCCTTTCCAACTCCTTTCTAAGATGTGTTTCAGCTTTCTAGGGTGTTAGAACAGGTAGACTGACTGGGCTTATTTTAAGATTGGTTTAAGCTTAGTTTGAATCTTCTACATAAATAACTTTTAATGTTAGTAGAGCAGACTAATGCAGAATTTTCTCTTTTCATTTGCTACTGAATGTTTCCTGCCTGGCAAATCCAGAAAAGATCCTTATTGCTATAAAACAGCTTGAAAACAAATTCGGTGGTATTAATAAACCTATCACTTTTATGTAAGTAAGCAAAATATCTACTTTTATAGATTGAATTGATTCAGATTGCTATTCAGATTTGCTATTCTGGAAAAAAAAATGACTGAAGTCATTAAGATTCATTTCAGACCATATGAATGAATGTTAAATGGTAACAAGTCTTTCATATGCTAACTGTGAATACACTTCTTTGGGACAAATACTTCCCTCTTCAAGGAAAATCAGGATTTATAAGCATAGAATAATGCTGACAATATTAAGATATATTTCAACCATCCAACAGAAATCAATTTCAGGGGAAGAATTTTGCCTCTAAAACACAAAGTCTGACGCTAACTAATGTTTGACTATAATCACTGCTACACAAATAATAAATCAGAGGCAAGAGGGAACCTGCTGATCTCTGTATAGAGATTGTGCACTGTTTATCATTATGCAAGCCTCTTCAGATATAAACATACAATAGCTATTGAAAAGTCACTGAACTATCACATTTTTTGGTGCATTTGTGAGCACATGCATACATTTTTTTTTTTTTTTTGTGTCTCAATGCAGGCAAACAGCAAACATCTATCTTGTAATGCTAACTCAGAAGGGCTGAAGGTATCATGACTGTAGTGCAGAACCTGGCAATACATCAGCAATAAATACAGCATATTCCTTAAGTTTATGTTTTCTTCAAACACTTGGGTGAGTTAATGGGGTGTAAAGTAAAAACAGCAATCTTTTTTTTTTCCAATTAATTGAACATGAATTTCAAGGGCAAAGTAAACAAACTAGCAAGTAAATCAAAAAGCTGATTTTGCACTTTCAAAACTGACAAAGCAAGTTTTTGCTCATTTTTTGGGGGGAAGTGCACATTTCTTACGTAGCTAACTTTATCAGAAATACCATTTCTGGTGGTGGTAAAAACAATAACCACAAAATTTGAAAAAATGTCAACAAAATTCATTAATAGATGTCAGTACCTTTTCAAAAAGGGCTGCTTCAGCCACTAAAGAATTTTGTTAATATAATATGAATACTTGTATATGCAGAAAAAAGCAGGTGGTTTGTGCAAGGTCATTGCAAATACAAAATGCATCAACCTGGTGAAGTTCCTACAGCAACAGAAATGTGTTTATGAGCAGCAGGTGAATTCCTGCAAAAGGCTCTAAAGCTATTAACAGCTCGGTAAGGAGTACATAATAATAGGTTGTTAACTCAGCCATCCCAACAAGCACATCAAGAAAGGGCACTTTGAAACTATTAATGCAAACACATTAAAAAAATCAAAAGAAAAAGAGGGAATTGTAACATTTTGCTTCTTTCAATCAATCAAATAAACATTTGTGGGTTTATTTGGGTACAAACCTAACAAACTACATGGGAGTTACTGAATAAGGTAGAATTTCTGTGAATTCAAGTTGGCTAATGAAATTATTAATTTAAATTAAAAGCTCCTCTGATGCTTATTTTGATTCCAACAACCACATCCCCACACCAAACCCACAGCTTTTGTTTAATACACAGTAAAGTGATTATACTGATATTGAAGAGGAAAGCAGTGGTTTAGTGCATTAAAATGGAGGGGCTCTCCCTAAATGAGCTTCCTCCTTCCCTTTGGATATTTCTCCCTTCTCCCAGAATGACTGCTCTGGGATCACTGCTACTTAATAAAAAAGAGGTTGCTAACATTACACAGTCAGTGGCTTCATCTTCATTTAATGTGGAAAAAAAGACCATTCAAAGAGGAAAACTAATATCCTGTCCTTTTCTGTGGTTAAAGTACAACTGCAATGCAGCCTTAGAAAAAAGAGAGAGAAAAAAGGAACTGTTCTTGGTTTTACTCTCCAAAATTATGCATACCTTTGTACCTCCCCAGGTATCTCTTGAATGCATTGAATATTGCAGGAAGAAACTAAATGAAATGAAATGATATCTGAACATGCTTGAACCATGTCTCAAGGTATGTATCTTTTATGGCTGCAAATCAATAATTTATGAACACTAAGTAGTTTGTGTATTATGAAAAACACTGTGCTAGCTCCAGTTTTTAAACGAGTTTGGGCTCATAGATGATTTTTTTGGAACTTTCAAGCCACTTTTTTTTTAAAAGGGTCTAAAGGAAACATCCTGACTTGTTTTAGAGAGATGGAGACCTAGACACTGTATTTAATTTATAAATGAGGAAATCACTGTCATTTAGATGACCATATTTTGGCAGGCATGCTTGTTATATTTAGGTCATTGCTCACAAAAATTGCCCTTTTTTTGGTAAAAATCTGTCAAACTTTCAAACCCAAAGTTTGACTCCTGAATTTGTCTTAAGGTATCTGAGGGAACTCCAACTCTATTACCATAAGCAACTAAAACTTACTGCATCTATACTCAAAGGTGAACACACTGCAGGCAGCTAATAATAACGGAAACAACAAGAATAAAATGCTTTGGGAGTACATTCTCTATTTTGTTAATTCAGGGTTAAACATGTTAAACTCCTTACCACTTCCTTTTGTACAACATTATCTCTGATGAGAAAACATTTGTTTTTTACAGCATGTTCATCAACATCATCTAAGTGTTGTCCTTAGCTGAAACCTTCTGTTCTATAAAATACCTGCTTCTGATTTTTGACCCCACCTAAACACATACTTAGGATTAACACTGATTCCTGAGGTTAACATTATTATTCTTCTTGCCCTGTCAGTGCACCATTTTGAAAACTATTTTTCCTGAGGTTCAAATGCTGTAATGGATAGAAAAAAAAACATTTAATAATTCCTTTTGTTAGCAATGGATTTAGCTTCCTTAGCTTTATTTGAGGTATGGAACTAGCTGTGTTTGTTGTCTTGTAATAGTTTGCATACCTCCTATGTTTATTTCTATGCCCTTGAAAGCATTTAAAAACCACTTATTCAAAACCATTAATACACTTTTTCTGCATTTGTGCAGCTTTTCTAGCAGTTACTGGAATAAGCACTGTACATGTAATTTTCCTTGGAGAAAATGGTATTGGCTGCAGGCAAAAGTACAAGATCAACAGAGACCTAAGTATGGGGGTTTTTTTAAAACCCCAATTTTTTCAAATCCACCAGGCTTGCCTAAACAGCATTATACTTCTCATTGGGAATTTTTGGTTCAGCAGGAACAATAACAATACCTCTACAGGCTGCTTTATTATTAAATACAAAAGTTCAGAAGCTGTTTCTAAATAATTGACAACAATGATTAGTAGACAAGCCAAACCAGGCATCTAACAGAGGCCTAGCTTAGAACTTTGCTAAACCCTTTGCTGCATGTAATTGATATTTAGACACCAGATTTCTTTTTGTCCTAATAGTAATTACCTCGGTGTCATTAATAATGGCTGCTGCAAGGTCCTTAGGTTCTCTCCTGCAGGCAAAAATTATATCTGGTCAGAGAGTCTGGTAATTAGTCACTCTCATTTTCAACAGTTCTGAGACGTATTTTTTTTTTTCTCTTTTTAGAATCTGAGGTTTTTACATTTTTTCCCTTGGGAAACTGGGTTAATAACAGCAGAACAGAAAAAACTGAGAAGCTTGTTTAACACCACTTACTATGCTAAAATAAGCTAGGAGATTTCATTTTAATGATTACATCCCAAAGCACATTTGTAGTGATTATTTTTTAAAAACATTCAGCAGACATGGTTCGTTTCCCAGCAGCTATGAGGGGCTGAGAATGCCTGAGGTGCTGCTCAGAGCCCTGGTGCCTCCCTGTGACAGGTGATGAACAAACACTAACGGTACCTAAAACTACTGTCCAAAAGCTCTTGTACATCCCAAATACTCAGCACTCTTTTTTTTTCATGAGAATTGCTGAAAATGTAGTGAAAATGTAGTATGGTATAAGTCCTAGGTTTCTTGATTCCAGTCATATCAGAAACATTTCACTTGCAGGCAGCAGATTACTACTTATGCCTTAAATGATTTGAATAATTTGAAAACTATTACAGAAGAAAATTGTCCATTATAAACAAAAAAAAATATATTAGCATGAAGTTAAAAATTCAAATGATCAGCCCAGCTGATCATTTGAAGCAAACAGCTTTTTACACTGTGTATACTCAATAAATGGCCAGATACCTGAAGTGCTCAGGTGCTTATCCCTACTGTTGTCAGTCTGCACCTGCTCCCCAATCCTATCACCGATGCTGACTTTAAAATTCAGCAAGGTTGTCAAGGGCACTCCAGTAGGGATAGCAACAAGAAAGGAAAATGCCCAGAGAAAGAACCAGTACATGCCAAGAACCCAGCCACACCAGTACCAAACAAACCAGCTCTGCCCCATGGGTGATGTCACACAGCCCCCAGGCTCCCTTCAGCCTCATGCCACTGGGAGCTGCTGCATATATTATTCTTCATGATACAAAAATCTGCCATGAAAGAAAAATCTGAACCAAAAAAGTGATGGCTGGTGCTTAAAGGAAATTGGGGAGTTGTAACAGCTGTGTCTGAAAAAATGTGTTCCTTCTAACTCAGTTAAATGTTGTGTAAACTGGTGATTAAGAGGTGGAGAGACTGGAAAGGTTTGGCTGTTTAAGGTTGAGGGTCAATGAATGTCACACATGCCATGCAGACCTCACAGAAAGGCAGAGGGCTTTACAGGAGAAATTACTGATTTTCCTGCACGTGCCCAAAATTTCACCAGACATTCTGAGGCCTGAATCTGATCTACAGGAGGTGGCTTCTTATGAGAAATGTCCTTATTTTATCTAATGAGAACACGTGTGGCTGCTGTTCACTGAGGCTGGTTCCAGCCCATACTCAAGCAGGGTCAGGCTGATTAATGTGAGAAGATCATAATGCAGTATCTCCTCAGCTGGAGAAGAACACAGGGGAACATCTGGTGTCCTCTAAACCGGGATGAGTCACATGATGTTCATAATTTGCCATATTAATTCTTATAAAAATGATTTCTGTAATTCAAAACATTATGCACTGAGAGTCTTCAAACTTCTCGTTATTCCTATCATGTAATTTACCTAAAGGTCTGTCACTCAAATTCAGGATGGCTCATTTTAATTCCTATTAATGATTACTCAAAGAAATAGCAGTCTTTGGTTTAAGATTAGATTTTTAAGACTGAACACCATTTCTTATATAAGTTAAGTGAAGACAGCTGTAGACTGATAGAAACATTAACAAGGTCATGCTGCTTTCTAATTCTTTAAATCTGGTACTTTCCTCTATCTCTCTGCCTCATCAACTCTTCATCTCTTTTTCAAATCTCATTGGAAAGCTAATTTCCCCCTTGCCTCTACTGCTCAGTTATTTTCTCACTTACTGTTTATTAATTTAACTCTAAATAATCCTGGGATGAAGGAAGAGTAATATCTGACATCCTACATGTCCTGTCCACTCCCTGTCCTGTGGAGGCAGGTTATTTTTTTTATGTGAAAACTGCCTGTGAGTTGCAAATCGAGTCTCCCAACAAAATGAAATATTCTGGCAAAGGGATTTGGCTTTGAATTTCATCAAAAGACAAGAAAGCAAAGAAATATCAGCCCTCTCCTCCAAACCCTGATTCTAAAGATATTCTCTGGTTTCTCTGTTTAGAGATTTCACTGCAATGCCTTGGGTTACTGCTTGGATACATTCCATTAAAATCCCTTCTCCACAGACAGGCTTCCTTAGCTAATTATATGTTATCTTGTGTGCAACAGGAAATGTAATCCAGCTGCTGTGCTTGGGCCACGTGGGAGAACAAACTTAATACAGTTGCTGATACGTGCACAGCTTGGTATGCCTAACACAGGTCTTAGGGAGCATTAATTTTTGATGATTAACTTTATGGGTTTGGGTGGAGAGGGGAGGAATAAGCCTTTTCCAGTTCAGCTGCACAACCTGGAGTGCAGCTGGTGAGGTTTTCATGTGTGTGCTGCCTTCCCTTTCCCGTGAGGAAATTCCTACAGAAGGACTCAGTGTCATTACAAGGCTCTAACAAGGCCCCACTCCTTCATCTGCCTCAAACATGAAACCCTTTTGATAAGAGGTGAACAGATTGTGATGCCCTGGAACCTCTTGCAAATAGTGCAAGCTTTGGTCAGTGTTTGTATAATAGTTTAAAGTATAAAAGAAAAATTAATTGCAATTAGCAATGGCATTATATTAATGAGTTTAATTTTTAAAGGGAAAGACAATACTGCCCATGAGAGATTTTTTTTTTTATTTTAGAAATAGTGTTGTGGATGATATCAAGGGATGATAAAATATAATGGACAGAGTGCAGAGTAGGGCAGACACCCTGTATCAACAGAGATAATTTGCAATGTTTTGTATCTCAAGACCCCAAAGAAGGTCTATGAAGAAATGCTTTTATGAGCACATCTTAGGTCTCAAAGGGCAAACATTTAACTGATCTTCTGTATGTTGCTGTAAAGACTCACTCATTTTCCAAGGCATAGTTTTCAGAATGATTCACAATCTACCTGAAATCAGGGATTTATTTCAACTACCAGGCCTCAACAAGGCAATTATTTGAGGATCATGATATTCTCCCCCTGGCTATATCACACTACTATTCAAACAATGGAAAACTCTTTTTGCTGTGACAGAACTCAGAGAACCTTGGACTGAATGTTGAGGAATTGTTTTTGTTCTCCCAGGCCAAATCAGCTCTCTAATTATGTCCCAGGTCAGATTTTGTTCACTGTATTTTTGGCTGAAAGGCTGCAGAACAAAATGACCTCTTATCAGACAACCACACAAAAATGTACCAGTGCACTCCTAAGTAAGAAACTACAAATCTGTACAACTGACTCACAAGGAAATTTTGTTAGTGTCACAAGATTTTCATTTTTAGAGACAATATTTTGTGAAGTTCTAAGTGTTTTACACCAGTTCCCTGCAGAAATGAAGGTCATATAGGAAAAGGTATTTTAAGGCAGAAAAATTACTGAACTGCTTTATTGTACTTTGAAATTAATGTATGATTCCATACTTGTAACTTATGGAGACCCCTGGATAACTCTCCTTGTCTACTTTATTTCTTTATAATTTGGCAGTATTTCTCAAAAGAATATTTTTCACAAAGAAGACCTGATCTTTTGATAGTTCTCTGTGTAATTTGTATTTTACAAGAGTATAAGTGTAAGTTTCTTGCATAATTAGCACAGTGTAGGCTCCTTCCCTTGTTCTGCTTGTTCTGGAAATGTATGGAAACATGGATCTTTATGTCCCATGCTCACCATCATTAATTGTTCTTCCTTATGAAATTGTTGGCAACTGCCCAATTTTGTGGAGTGCTTACAGTTTATTGGGCAGCTATTTGATTTCTGACGTTTATGTATCTTCCAGGAATCTTTGGGAGCCCATGACAAGATACAACTTCCATTTGTGAGCCACAGAATTCCTACTGTGATAATTAAAAGCTCCCCTATTGTGCTCACCGATGATGTACTCACAATTTTTCAAATGTCAACAAGGAACCTTAAAAGAAATAGCAGTAAACACTTGCAAAACTTTAAAATATTGCATAATTCTTCAGAGCTTCAAGAAGTTAAGAAACTGATATAAGCAGCTGAATTTGAGGGATTGAGTGGTTGTGTTTGAAGGAGACAGTCAATTTCTTATACTGTTTATCAGAAAAAAAACACCTCATCTCTTTATAAAATGCAAATAACAAGTAGAAAGGGATAAAGACAGACTGCAAAAGTTGTTCCATTTTTCTACCTTGTGTGTTTGTTAGTAGCTAAGACTGTTGTTTTCTGCCTTTTTTTTTGACTCCTCAAGACATTAATAAAATTTCTGACCTTTATTTATTTATGTATTTAACATGTTCTTCAACTTTACCTGCATTTTTTGCTCTCTGTTAGAGGGATGTCTCTGTGATAAATTCATACTAGATTCAGCAGAAAATTATTTCACTCTTATCATATTTCCTGTGAGCATGCAACAACATCCCTGTTTTGTCACTTCTGCTGAGAACAGGAATGCTGATATTCCCCTGTTTCAGAGTTCCTGGGAAGGCTGAGAGATTACAGTGTCACTGGCTACATCTGCCCCTGTCATAACACAAACTATGCTTTTTAATATACAGAGCTCCACAGTGAAGAAGAAAAAAATTGAAACTTAATCAAATGAAATTAATTGTGCATATTAATATTTTCTGGCTTTGAGGTCGGAACCATCTCAATATAAATTTTTTCTTTCTCAATATAAAATTTCATTTGCATTTGCCCACTACACTTAGCCAGTGTTGTAACGTATGCTTCTTGATTTAAATATTATTAAAGCAAGATTTAAATATTAATTAGGTGGTGTAAAATGGCATTTTCCAATTTAATGCTGTAAATAAGCAGACTGACTTGCAGTACTGGATTATTCATCACTCTGATCTAGAACATGGTCTCCAAGAGAGGTCTTGCAAATTACACCTGTGCCACAGCACTGGAAGATGCCAGCAGGGCATTTATCTCCCCTGATCTCAGAGGAAAGAGTTTACAGATAGAAGATGCTCCTTATGTATTTTAAAAGGTGTAGACAGAAAATTGTTCTCTTTTTTTTTTTTTTTTTTTTTGTAGAAACAGATAAGAGTGGTTTAAACTGTATCTAGCAAAGGGTCACAAAGCCTGTGCATGTGGTCTTGCTGCACAATGGGCAAAGCTAAGGAGTAAGTAGACCTCTAAGAAAAATGATTTGCCTTGTCACTCAGCACTGACTGGTATTGGCACATAATCCATTAGGAAAGGATTTTATTCAATACACATATGAGATTTATAATTTAACATCCATATGAACAGCTTTGGAAATGCTCCTATTCAACTGAATAAAATCTCACAATTTGTCCTATTTAATTCACCTCTTTAATATCTAGGAAGAAAAGAAGTTCAAGTCATAATGGGGCTTACTATGATAATAGATCAGAACTTGAAGGACTTCCATTAGTGCAGGAAAATAGGGTTCCTTGCTTTGGCTTATTCTAAATATTCTAAGCAATCTGTCTTCTCCCTCTAGCTGTCCTATTTAAATTGTTCAGATTTTTTTTCTCCAGTTTACCCTTTCTTCTGCTTCATTAAAGCTACATAATCTCAATAGAGAACTGCAGTCCAGGAATAAAATTCTCAGATATTTACAGAGCCTAATATCCCTAATACTTTTTTTCATGACTTGGCTTGTATTTCTGTTCTTTGAGATCTTCATACATGCACATCAGTTCCACTGTGACTTCACATGGGGGCAGGGAAACAGCCAGAACTGACTTAATGTTTTAAGTATGGACACCAAAAATTTCCTGTCAGTGTCTTCAGGGTTGAAGGCACTGGTCAGCTCAAAATTTTTTACTGGTACGAGGCCCTGCAGCAACTAGAAATGACCAAATATGTTTTGTGCTTATGGAGAAGGAGGCTTCAAATGATGCTTTCCCAACACATGCTACATGTGCACCTTGTACCTTTATTTGTAATGCATCTTGTAGCTCTCTTCTGTGTGAAATTACCTAATTTTGATAGAAATCTGAAATTTTTCACCAGAAATCTGACAGTTTCTCTCTCCTGTAACCCTCTAAACAAGGCTGGTAAACTCTACCCTTTAAGCACATATTACTGCTTTATTAAGCAATAACAAATAAATAAATGCATCTTTTGCCTCAGAATGAATCACGTTCCCATGCACCTTAATTCTGTTGCATCAGTGTCACTCTAATGTGAAGTTTTTACAGTCCATAAATCACAGTATGTTCAAGCATTTTATCCATTTATCCATGTTTGTAAACGTAGTTACTTTGAGACAAGGAAATGTACGATCTGCTTGCTGCTCTACCCAATTCTGATGTGAAACAAGACAGTCATGAACAAGTTAGAAGCAAAACAACAAAAAAATCAGCACAAAATAAAACGTCTGGCATACACAGCATTGTATGTGGGGTCAAGTGAAAAGATTTTAAAAATACTATTAAAAAATACGAAAACACTTTAGGATCTGAGTGTGGGTGATGCTGTAAGTGAGACCTACTTTCTCATAGTACTTGATCTCGTAGTCCAGAATTGCTCCATGGGGAAAGTCCGGCTCTTGCCAGGAGAGGGCAATGCTGTTTTGGGAAGCCCAGTCCTTCCTTACCATACCTATCAAGGTGGGTGCTGAAAGGGAAAAGGATAACTAAGGGTTAAAGACGAGGCACACGGTTTATCCTTCCAACCTCCTGTCTGAGGACACCAACCCGAGGCAACTTGGAGTGACCTCCAGACAGAAAAGCACGACAGATGGCAGTTCTCAGGGAAACCATATAACCTGGAATTAATGTCTCAAGTACACGCTGGTAACTCCTCTGCTGAAGTGCAGAGCAGCTTCTGAAAAGTCCCTGTGTGCAAAAATACAGAAGGGAACACTTGGGCTGTGCCCTACCCCAACCCAGCCACACTGCTGGCTCCAAGGACACCGTGTCCACAGCAGAACCACGTGTCAGAGGCAGCAGATTCTGCATGCAGCTTATCTTCATTTCATGTTATAATTCAATTGTTTAGGATGTACTTTCTGGTTAAAGCTTCTACTTAAATTACACACCCATAATCCCAATTCTATCATTCAGTTTTGGAAGCCTCTTCCAAGGCCTCAGGTCAAATGCAATGTTTTCTTGGGGGTCAGTGCCTGTCAGCACAGAAAGCCTAAAATTCTCAGTGCCCAGGGTTCCAACATTCTTTGGGGTAAAGCAAAGCAGCACAGCTTAAAACAGAGTCAATGATTCCCTTTTGTGGCAAGGGCATTTCTGGCAATGCCTTTGTGAGGTGTCTGTGTGAACCAAGATCTGGCTCCTTCAGGAGGCTCCTGGGAGGGATTGGGATATGGGCAAACTGAAGGGCAAAAGCAGCTTCTGGAAGGGGCCCAACATACATGGGTGCACCCAGGAGCCAAATTATCTCTCTGTGGGCTTAACCAATTTTAAGAACCAGTTTTTCTGCCTTTTTGGAAGAGAATGGTTATCAGTGCAATGATTTCAAATGGTGCAAAGATTGCATTTTAGAAAATGATCTTTGCTTATTTTATTAATCTGGTTCAGCATGTAAAAGTATTCTCCAGACACTAATGTGGTTTTCATAGTATTGGTGTGCAGCTTTCCCAGATGTTACAGCAAACACAGTCCTATTCAACTGATTTGAATATGTCTTGAATATCTTTGAATATGACTGGGTTTCAACAGCCTTGAACACAACTAAGATCAAGAATCCAGCTACCATAGGTGGTTCACAGATTTCATTATTTGTCTTTCCACTAAAAAATACCACTTTATTACACACCCTCCCCCATTCATCTCTCCTCTGAATCTTACTTAACTTCTTCCAAGTTTCCATGGAGTTGTCTCCTAAAAATAACACATTTTTATGACTTCTGGTTTTATCTTTTGAACAAAAGAATCTCCCTAGGAAAATGAAAATATAATCTGCTTCTAGTCACAAAGTTTCACGCCTTAGTTTTATTTCCTGTAAACATTTCAAGAAGTTTAAGAAATGAAACCAATAAATAAATTCTAGAATATAAACAAACACTGAAGAAAACAAACCCATGTATTTGTCTTTGAAAAAGGAGAAACTCTACACAGAGATGTGGGCATTTTTTTCTCTGTGATAATGCATTTATCTGAGAGAGAAAATTAACTTCCATCCCCTATCAATCTTCCCTTTGGGTAACTATTCTGTGGGATAATACTTTTGTCTTCTCTGATGGGGGTGGGGAGAACCAAAAACAAAAAAACCAAAAACAACATACACCCAAAAAGCCCAACTCAACACATAACACCAGAAAAAAAACCCTACCAAAGTGTAAGAGCTTACACAGGAAACTTCTACACTTTTTCTACTTTAACCACAGGTCTGATGCAGAATAAAACACAAACTAATAAATAAATAGCATTTACAGGATTTGAACCAAAATGTTATCCTTGGGTAGGTGTAACTACTCTCTCAGCTAAAATGAAATTTTTACTTTTGAAGATGAGGGTGAAGTTGAGCTCTCATAATATTTCTCTGGGGTACAATCAACTTCTCCAAGCAAGATACAAAGTCAGGCCTGTTTAAAGGAAAGCAGGATCTAGCCAACATGGATTTGTAATTGCTAAACACTGATCAAGGGCCAAGGAAGGCACTGCTCACATAAATTGTTTTACTATTTGTTATTTTGAGTCATTCACTGGCATTGAGCTGTGATTTACAGGTGGGGCTGAGGGAGCTATAGCAACCTGTCAGATACATCTGGTACCCCCTGCATGCCTGCTTAGAGGTGATGAGCATCAGCTGGGCCACCTTCCCAGCACACTGCAGCTTCATCCCACTGCATCTGGGAGTTGGCTGGTCAGACAACCCAATCATTGCAAAATTATTAAGACTGATGACAGAAAACACCAGGTCAAACTGTAGACAAAACTATATTCTTGGCTCTTTTATGTTTATAAAATATAGACTGCTGATACAACATGTTATATCCTAAACTTTACAAGCTTTTCATATGTATTGCGTGATGGGGATTTTTCTTTGTGTTCTGACTTCCAGATTTATGCAGCAATTCCTGCATGTTTTCAGCCTGAGCTCATCACAGTAATTCTTCCATTTGATCAAGTGCAGTGATTTCAAAAGCACAGTTGTGGTGCATTGGAAGATCCTCTCAAAACTCCAGTATATGAAATAATGCCAGTTGTCTTTCTGGGAAAAAACTCAGCTGGAAATTAATGGAACAAAATTGCTTTAGATTTCCCCTAAACCACCTGGGCTTGACCTCCACTTGAAACCAACAAGCCCATACAGCAAGGTTCACATCACACTTGTAGCATTGTGCCAGCACTGAGTCCTCTAAATCCAAATGCAGAGATATGCACGTAAGGCTGTGAATATGAGAAGTGCATTTGTGTTTCTATCAAGTAAAAAAAAAAAAAGAGTGTACTTTTTATCAAAAAGGCACAGAAGAATCACCATTGACCATCTCCTGTATGTGCAGAAGGATGATCCTGTTTTTGCCAGACAGGATTCCAGTCAGAAATTTATTGTAGGAAGAAACAGACAAATAAAACCAAGTAATTAAAAGCACAGCTAGCTGAGTTTCTATTTCTTTTGTTGTGAAGTGCTACTAAGAGCACTCATTTCTGTAGAGAAATTTCAGCTCCTTATAACTGTTGCTCACCAGAGAGGAGTCAATTAGACCTTAGAGATCCTATCCACTTATGGTTAAAGCTCTTTTTAACCAGAAGATTGTAAGATAGGTAAATCCTATTTTTCCCCTGAAGACTGCTGTAATGTCCCTATGATGAATCAATGGGAAGTTCTTCTAATTAGTTGTTTCAAATCCAACAGCTGCAGGAGAGCTCTAATATGGTTACCCAAAAAAACACTTGAAAAAAGAAATGCTCAGAAGAGCAGCATGGGTTTTAATCACTTTAAGGGCAGCATTTTCTTGCCAGTGGTCCTGGGCTGAAGGGTGATTTCTGGCTCTTGAGCTCAGCACTGATCTTTGTTTTGTATGGAGGATTCTTTGCACCATCTGTTTTCTTCTGCTCTGTTATAAATTTCTTGAATTATGATGAGTCATCTACAACGTGGTGAGCTCCTCATTTAATTTAGTCTGATAAGCTTCTCGGTCTTTTAATATTTTTATTGAATAATGGAAGTTCATTCTTTAATTCAGAGTGAGCTGATTTTATTCTAAATTCCTTTGGCTTCTCTTTTTCAGAATCCTTTTTTTCTCATGTGCTACATACAGGAGAGAAAATGCTTATTTTAAACAATGGCTGGATCCAAGTATCTTTTCCCTAGAAACTTTCTCTTTTTCTGAAGCTGACTTCCATTATCTGTAATTGTCTGATTTCAAAATAGGTGATCCAGAGGGTTGCTGAAGCTTTTTTCCTTTAGTGCATTTTCTAATTGTGCCATTTCTTGTTTCACACTCCTGAAAGTAGGCAAAGAAATGTCTCCTGTTTCCAGGACTGAACAGCTTTTATAGGATGGATGCCAATTCCTGGCCAGGAAGCTCCAGACCCTATGGCAGCTGGTGACCAAAGCTCATCTGATACCTCTTAGACTTGGACCTCTTGGATACCATGGACTCCTTCAACCCTTCATATCTCATTTCAAATATTACTTCTTTGGTGAAGAGAAACCATGACAGCTCAAAGGCCTCTCCCTTCAGTCACTTGCTTGTTAAAAAAAATCTGCCACCAAGCTGCACCTGTTTTGTCCTCCTCCTTCCTTCCCCCTGAATTGTATCTGTTTTGTCCAAAACCAATGAAGTGCCAGCAGACAGCTGGAGTGGAAGCGGGATCTGAACTGTACAGATGCTGTGGGGAGGACTGCAACTTCATTGCTTTGGACACCATCCCCATGAGAAGGCTGTGGGCCCCAGTATGTAAAATATTGGGGGTCCCAATATGTAAAATGATGCCATTTGGGATCACGTGTTCAATTCAGTTTGTTGTTTTTGTTTCTATGCCATTACCAACAATAACATAAATTACATAACTAAATGTTATCCTTTCCTTGAGACCTCTGCCTGCTTCAAGGTACAGGAGAGATCACACTCACCAAAATACAGGGCTTTATGACCTGTTTTCTGAGCAGGGGTTTCCCTTCAGAGGAGGGAGCCCTCTCCCTGCCTCTTCCTCCTCTCCTATCTCAGTCACTTCTCAACTGCAGTTATGAGAAAATACTGACTAAACTCTACTCAGACCCCTTCTTCTTTTAAAAACTCATTAATCCCTCCTAGGTTCACCCTACAGAGGAGGAAACCTGCTTTAACATCCTGCAGGGAGCCTGCATTCCTCCTGTTGGAGAACAAGTTCTTTCAGTAAGAGAAGGACGGTTGAGGGTGGAAGAGGCATCAATGTTGTAATGACTAATTCACATTGACTGTGTTGGGTCAGAAAACAAAAGAAAATTGTTTTCTTGGTCTTGAAAAGGAAAGGGCTTCTTCAAGCTTCAATCACAGGTTAATGGCACAAATTACACCAAAAGTAAACTATGCTTAACACTATAGAAATTATGGTTATCTAATAATTCCAACCCAATTAAACAAAAATGTTAGGAAATCAATGAAACAGAATAGAGATGTATCGAGGTCCAAATCTGAAGTGTTCTTCCAGATGGTAAAAAACACTCTTTGCACCTTTTCTATACCAGAAAATGCTATTACAATTTTACAGTGTTTCACCAGCCTACATTCTGTAACTGTATTACAATTCCTATACTACTGGACACTGAGTATGATTTTATATTAAAAATATCAATAATAAGAGCACTGAGATTTTATTCACAATGCCACATTAAAAAAAAAAAAAGGACTTTATTTTAGGGCACAGTAAGAAAAACCACAGCTTTTACTTCTGATTCTAGGAAGACTATTAGAAAGGTAATAAGCAGTAAAAAGGTGCTCTCTTAGAGATGATATTTTACTCCAGTAACAGAACTGGAAGCAATGAAAGAACATTTCCTGATCAATGATAGTGCCTCCAGTATTTTACCCATTTGAGTGATTTGCCAAGGATTTTCCAGGGAAGTCAAGAGGCCTGAAGCCTTCATCCTGCATTGCTAATGCCCCTGTGAAACATATGATCAGTCATCTGAAGGATGTAGTTGTGCTGTCTGTCATCCAGAGCAGTCTTCACTCCTGCAATATGGTTATTAATCCTCCAGCAGAGATGCAGTTCATCCTTTCATTCTTTTGTGTTTGTTCATTCATCTTTCTGTTGCTATCATTGTAGGATAAGGGAAGAAAGAGTATCTTATGAACAAGGGATGTGATAGGGATCCAGGAGATCTCTGTTTATATTCTTTTCTGGTTGTGCTCCAGAGATTTTTCTTTAATCTTTTGACTGAGCTATCTTAAGGTACAATGTGAATGTCAATAAGTTCCATTCTTTGCAATACGTGAGCACTTTCTTGTTAGAACTGTGAGTGTGTGGATATAAAAGACTAAAACCTAAGCACAAGTGGACATGGGAAACAAACCACTGAAATATGAACAGATATTAAACTTTTACTAAAAAAACCCCACCAGTTCATAACCCATCTCTGTATATTAAAGATATTCACATGGATGAAACATCTTCAGGTTTATACTGAATTCAGCAAGAATTTGTTTTCTTACCACACAAACTTGCTTTCAATTAGTACAGTGACTAGATAAGGTATTTGATTCTTCCCATAAGAGTGTCTCTTATCTTCCTAATCATTTCAGTAGTAATTCACAGTTACAATGCTTGGAGGGGATACTATCACTGGCACTAACCTTGGAGTTCAAAGTTGAGTGTGGTGTTTCCCTGACAAAGCATTACAGCTAGCAAATTAACTAAGTTCAGGGTTTTAAAAAAGTACTTTTTACTTCATTTTCTTGCACTAGTTCCCTAAAGGTTTGCACTCAAAAGACAGCAGAGCAGTGTGCTTCTTTTGAAGCACTTCATTTACTGAAAATAGGCCTCCAGCAAGTTATAATTATCATCTCTCCCTCCATCTTCAAGTCTTTCCCCTTGCAGATCTCCTTTGCTTGCTCAGAAATGGTGGATGGAAGCCAAGTGAACCCAATACCCTTGTCAAAAACTGGATTCTCCTACAGTCTTGTGGGCTAAAGGTCATGATAGACACAACCCCCAGATTTCCTCCAGGATAAATGTAGATTCAACATGGCTTTTTTTTTTCTCTGTGTGTGTGTGTTCCATAATGCAATTCTTCCTTCCTTGCTGCCTAATTTCTCTTTCATCTATTGTTGATCTTATGTAAGCAGGCAGTAATTATTCATCCACATGATTTTGCAACACTACAGATTTTCTTTCACTTACAGAAGGTGCTGCCATTCTACATTTTTCAAGCTTCAGACAGAAGCACTCCTAAATCTTTACTTCTTACAGGACCTATTTAGGTTCTGATACTTCCAAGTGGATTGTAGTAGATGATACTTAAAAGAATAGTATAAAATAAGGCCTTCTCAGCTGTCAGTCAGACTGTGTGGCTGTTCTGCTCTGTCTGATAACCTGTATGTGCAAAACCTCAAAGGTAAAGAAGTATTGTGAGATATTTGACACAATTTGTAACACAATGAACGATTAAAAATATTTTAGTTACAAGTTTCTTTGGTTTTTTTAAAATATTATCCCTTAAAAAATCACACAAATGCTTTATCTAAATGTATGTTTTAAGGATTACTTTATATGCTCTGTATGTCTGAAGCAAGAGGGATAAATTCAGTTTAAAAAAGCAAAGAGGAAGGGTGTGAGTCCAGGAATCAGATGCAAACAAAAAAAATATGCAAAACTAAACCAGGTTGCCTGTCACATAAACGTAAATAAGGTCAAATCAACAGGCCTCTGGCAACCAAAAGGATTTGCATCAGAATAAGCAGGTTCTTGGCTCCTTTCCACTGCCTTTTAGGAGCAGCAGGAGGCAAAGAGAGACTTAAAGACCTAATAGGTCACTGGGATTCCTGAGGAAACAGCTCTCTGGAAACCAGAGCTGCCCTCTCCTTGTCTGGCAGAAGGCAAAACTGAGCTTGTGTGGGACTGGTACATCAGCTCACAACAGGTGGCAACAATTTCAGTGGCTGAATAGAACAGTAAAAACGTGGTATCTGGGGAAAAGGCCCTTCTCTTCATTGGCTTCTCCTGGGCATGTTGTTCTGGATCAAAAACCAGGGAAGGGTGCAAGAGGTCACTCCAGGCAAGTCCATTCCCTTCCTATCACTCCTGATGACGATTATAAACCCTGTTGTGGTACCTCCAGGAGAAGTAACACAACATTATGTCCTTAACCAGCAGATTTTCTGCTTCCACAGCCTCAAATGTTCTGTGTTGTGCTGTTCACTGTTGCTCCTAACTCAGACATTGTGGTGAGCCACTGACTGTCAGCTGGTTTGAAATTGGAGTGTGTGCTTTCCTGGGGTACTATTCCTGACGTGCAGGACTCCTCCAAAAAAGAAGGCAGAGTGGCTTATGGGGTTTCCTTTTGAAGGAAAACTGTGCTAAAAGGGAAGGAGGCAGGAGAAATTGGTTTATCAGCAGATTCAGATTGCTACTACAATGATGTTAATCAGCGTGAAGAAAGATGTGTTCCAGCCCCTGTGTTATACAAGTTAAAAATATCATTCCGGCACTGCTAGGTGCCCTGTGATGTGGGGACAACCTGTGGTGACACATTTCTTCAGAGAACTTTGTTTTCAGCCCCCTGGTGTAACTTGGGTATTGCTATAAATGGATTGGAAATACAACTTGAGGTTAAGAAGGTGTCATTTATTGCAGCGAGGTGTCATTACGGAAGCAGAGCTGTAACTAAGTCTCATTCAGCAACAACCCCTCCAGGGTCAACTGCAACTGAATTGCTCTGCACAACTTCCTGCTGCTAAATTGGTCTCAGAAGTTTGAAAATGAAATAAGCAGGTTAAAAAGCACCAGGAAATCTGCCATCTTTTCACTCCATTAATTGCCACTCGTCCTGCGATGTAACAAAGGCAAACACAAAATGTACACTCATTGCAGCAAATCTTTCCTGCTCTTATTTATATCCAAATACAAGGCTAGATCAGATTGTAACCAATTTTCTGTCAAACAGTACTTTAAAGGTCTGAAAGAGGGTTTTTTTTTTTAGCAAGAATATCATGAATATTTTATGTGAACATCTTCTGTGAACCTTCTGTAAAAGCTGTGTTTGTTGGCATGTGCAGAGAATGTCAGAGCTACTGTACTTCAATATTTTGAGTGAATGTGTGCAAGTGCATGGAGACACATCCAGTACTGACTTCAAATGTGCATCTTCAAATTATTTCCCCCAAAATGTTGATTTTGACAAAGCATTCTATAAACCACAGCAATGCTAAATAAATATGCCCTCAAAAATTAATTCCCAGAATGATGTTACAAACAACATTATGTAACTTATTATATATTTCGTAAATGCAAAAATTATTCCAAGGGTTTAGTCTAGCTTGTTTTTACTGAGGGTCAAGTATCTTTTAAATCTTTAATGTGGAAACCTATGCACAGAAAAGCAGACCCTTTTAAACTCTGGCATACAGACAAGAAACACTTCTAGGAGGCCAGAAAGTCAATGGTTGGTACTCGATGTACACAAATCACTGAAAAGCACTGCTGCTGCAAAAGTAGGTTAGGTGTTCAATTTCTAGTCAAATAGAGTAGAATCTGACTTGATTCAAGTAAGTTTAAAAACTAGGGATTATTTTTGGCAAGTTCTCTTAAATCCCTCTGTAGTTAGGAGATGAGATGCTGAGCTTGCTTTGGGTGCTGGTAGATCAAATGCATGCCCTGGTTTTAGCCACAGTACTCAATACATGTATCAGTACCATCAGCAGAGCAGCTCTCTGCAAAATCTGCCATGGATCTTTTAAGGTGACCTCTAGAGCAATGCAGAAGTAATTTTAGATATGTCAACATTCTAAATTAAGTGTGGGTTGTTTGGTTTTTAGTTTTTTGTTTTCTTTTTAGTTAGGTGTATCTATATCATACTTCTACACGAAGCAGCATGGTTAAGTTATCAATAAAACGTGGACAAAATATTGAGGCACATGCTCTGTAGTGAAAGATCATCTATGTGTTCCTTTAGTTAGCTCACTGGGGATGTTTACACACCTCTGAGTCTGAGGGCAGGCTCTCAAGGTGATGGATAGAAGCAGTGACACCTGAAGGCATCAGGGCAAATCAACTCTAAAAGCAAAGACCTGCTGGCCTTTAACTTCTGTTATATGTAAAACCTGAGGTTCAGAAGAGGCCAGTGGCTCTTTCTGGACTACTGTACTCATATTCTGAAAACATGTCACACTAATATTAAATGCATTTGAAAAATAAATGTCTTTTTTTGTGTGTTTTCCTCTTTCAAGAAAATTGAGCTGCTTTTATTCAAAAAGACAAAACTCCACAGAGTTGAAAAACCATCGGGATCTAAAGAATTTTCATCTTTCTGACTTGTATAAAAATTAAAATACCAAGAAAGAAGAGAAGAATGGAAATTAGATCAGATGATAGGCAGTAAAATATATTTCAAAGTGAGGTTTGTGGAAGCCTGGGTAATTATGGAATAACCTTTCAGAAGGGAAGCCTCTTCAACTATTTGCTGCTAGTTAGCTCATGCCCTGCAGCTTGTGGTTTAATAGTTATTATACATATCCATGCTCATGGAGAGGCAATCTCCAGACAGAGATTCATGTGAGAAGGAAACCTGAGCATCCACACTTCCAGGTCAGTACATCACTTAGCTTAAGGAGCCTGCCTTTTCTTTCCAAGAAATTAATTATCCAATGAATGCCCTCCTAGCAAGAGCATCTGAATTGTCAGAACTCTTCCATTATACCCCTTTTGTATTTCTGTTCTTTTTCTTGACACTCAATGAGTTCTTGTGTTCTTCAACATTCTGTGTGCTGAACTCTGCCCTTGGAGATTTTTTTCCCAGGTCTATTTTTCATCTCCTATCTCTAGTAGCACAACAAATGTGCTTCCTACAGAAAAAAGGAAAGCAGGAAGGTTTGAGGAGAAAAGCTGAGCACTGCTGTCCTACACAAGCTCTTCTTGTCCAAGGCATGAACTCTAGGGGACCTACTGACACATGCAGAGCTTGAACTGGTTGATTTCTAAAAAAGACTGTAAAAATTCTCTGGCATCCAAAAAGTTAGGGAGTTGACAGACACCGAAGCAAGAAACAGAGAAAACATTCCTTATTAACTAAGATGCTGCTGGGAACTGGAAGACCACATATAGAGAAGCATTATTTGACACTTTCCTGATCTTATTCCACCAGTTTACCCCATAGCTTTCTGTCAGAGAAAAAAAAAAAATACTAGAATAGATGAGCCTTCTGAAATTCTGAAAAACTATCTGGTTACAAAGCTTTCTGTCTAGCTCAGTCCAAAAGCAAGCTGCCTACATACAGCTTCCTTTTGAAACAAGCTTTTTTCTATCCCTAAAGAGTCTTCTGCACTCCAGAAATTTTACAGAGGGAAAACACCCTGCTCTTGCAGCTCTTGTAAGAACTAATGGCTCAGAGCCACACAGTACATTAGTGATGTGCAGCTGAGTGCTTTGGGGTCTAACTTTTAAGTGCCTGATCCTCTGAATGATATTTAGAGTTAAATTATGCTCTAAGGAGTCCAAGCTCCTTAACACTGTCAAAACCAGAAGAAATCAGAGCATGCACAAAATCAGAGCTTGACAATTTAGACAACTTTCAGTCTGACAGCTCATGTTAAGCACCAGGGTTAGACATTGGTATTGCACTACTGCTTACAAGCAATATTGTTACACTGGAAAAACCTACAAAATAATGATCTCAGTAGAAAAAAATTGCTCAGCCTCTTTTATTTTTATCATGAAGAAAATCTTCCTTCTTTGAACCCTCCTTAGGTATTCCAAGTAATTTTCTTTGCCCAATATCATACTTTGATGTGTGTTTCAGTCATAAGCCTGTAGTTTGGAAGGTCTGAGAAATCAGTGTGTCCACAAAGGATATTTAAAGTTCTTTGGCACACAAACAAAACCAAACAGTACAACCTGCTAATTCAGACCCATGTCTCAGTGCTTGGCACTGATCTCCATTTCTGTGACCTTCATCTTAAAACCTCTACAGCAGACAGGCATCTCAAATCCCTCTGTACTCAAACATATGGTGAAACCTGGGCAAGAAAAACCCCACCAGAAAAACAGCAGCTAAGGAAATCTTTGATACAGGAAAAAAAAATAATCCTCCACACATGCAGCAGTTCCTTGAATGCCATCTAGAGGACACCAACCTCCCATGGCTATGAAAGGGTCCTGACACACTCAAATGTGTCAGTTCCAGATCTTCTAGCTCTTTATCTGTACTGTTCAGAAAATAAGGGTTAGTAAAATGTGGTCAAAAAGAAAGTTTAAAAATACCGACAAAATAAATAATACAGGATAGCTTTGTAATAGCTTTCTAAAAATATTATTCTGCTTGCACAGATTAATTCTGTGCCAATGAATTTGTGGAAAATAATTACTAGAAACAAAAGGACTGTTTGCATGTTGCAACTTTTTGTCCTAAAATTTACTGGTTATCATTTTGAGGGTCCTGCATCAATATCATGAATTTGCTGAGCCATCATGCTAACTCTGCAATAAATCAGAATTTTCCATATTTCATTAGGGATCATGATCACAAAGTGTTTGTAGTGTTGACCTTAACCACTCATGACATGGTTGGTCAGAAATACCGTGACTGTGTTTGCAACTGCTTGTGTTATGCAAGGTGATCTTCTCCTGAAATGTCCTTCCAAAAAATTCCACGTTAACTGAATGCATAAAGTCTTGAGGAAGAAAGGCTGTCTTGATAATTAATTCATTGGTTCTGGCTGACAAGAACTCTTCAAACTCTTTGAACTCTTTGAGTGTGTCAGTGTTTGTTATCAGTCTCCATTTGCTGGTCAGGTCCCATTAACTTTACACCATCTACTCTCAGTTACTTTAAGCATCTAATTCCATGGGAACACCTAAAGTTAGGAGCATCAGGACCCATTTAACAGAAGAAATGTAGCAATTCTATGTCTTCTGAAGTTTCTAAGATAGCACATCTTAAAAATGTTATAACTCAGCCTGTCTGGTCCATTCGCTGCATCTTTTCTCAGTGCCTACGCTGGAATGACACTGAATTCTCTTTCCTCAACCAGTGAAATGTCTTACCTTAAATCTACACTCACAAAACCACCTTAATGTTTTTTTTGGTTTTTTTTTTTTTTTAAGATAACAGTCACTCTAACCCTATTCCATTCTATTAATTTTGATATCACCACGTAAAGTATTTTAAATTGTGTATTAAACACTTTGTAATAGAGTCTTTTGCATCTGAACCTCCCATCAGGTATTAAGGTATAATTCTTCTATATTGCCAAGTTCAAGGATGTTTTCTTCCTTTTAAAATAGGCAGAAATACAAGCATGGAGCCTGGGATTCCGATATAATAATAATCACTGTTCCTGACATTTCAGTAAGCACACAATCCTGAATACAAAATATAAAACAGCTGAGAGGGAGACACTCTCAAGTAATTGGAACTAGCAAGGAAGACAATAGCTGGCATATTTCAATGCTTGAACATGTTGATTAACTAATTAAGAAAATTTCATCTCTTTAAGAATGATTTGTAGAATGTTTATGATTCAGAATAAAATTTGTAAGACACAATTCTTATGATAAACATGTAATTGAAATATTCAGCTATCATAATTCTGTTTTCAGGGTCATATGTAGACTGTTCTCAGTGTCTGAAAAATATCTCCATATTCTACATATGATTTTTGTTTACAGTGGACCAAGGTTACCAGGAGCCTCCTGCTTTGTACATTTTGCTTATCCTGTGCTGTTTAAGATGCTCATGAATGATCTGGTGAGATGAGAAAGTCTGCTAAACTTAATCATGGTAGTAAAAAGGGAGAACTGTGGAGGGGCTTCATGAGATCAGCTGCCTGGATAATAAAATGGCAGATGAAATTCAGAGGAGAGTAATGCACATAAGAAAAGAACCCCTAATTTCATAAGCAAAATGAGCTCTGAGCTGACCATTTCCACCCACGAACAAGATTTTTGAGTTCTAATAAATAGACCTATGAAAATGCCAGCTCTGTGCTCCAATGTAATAAAAAAAAAAGATTAAATGAAATATTAGGGATTACAAAGGAAAAGAAAAGCCACCAGACATTCACACTGCAACAGCATATGTGCACATCTGAAACACATTTTGAATACTGAGTGTTAATTTGGTTGGTCATCTCAAAAATGGTATGTTAGAACAGGGAGTATCTGCAGTAATTAGTAAATTAAAGTTGTGGAATGGCTTACACACAGGTAACTCAAGAAAAGATGTGGGCTCTGCAGTCTGAAAAGGAGGATGCAATGAAAGGTTGAAGCAGGAATGATAGGAAGAACACAAGGTGTGATCCTTTCTTCTAGCAGCACAAAAGCTAGACGTGGCAAGTGAAGTTGAAAGGATGTGATTCTTAATAAAATGTGAAATTAGGCTTTGGAATTCCTTGCCAAGGGATGCCATAGATTTTAACATGTATTTAGTAATAAATTGTTAATCTGCTACTGGGCAACCATGTCCCCCCAAAGCACAACTTGTTGGCTGAGTACTCAGGAAATGCATCTTGTAAACTTTTTCTGTTCTCTCACTCAGCTCTAATCTTCAGTTTTGGCCAGACAGGATGTGAAGCCAGATGAACCAAAGGTGTGATCCAGTACAGCTGCTCTTTTGTCTAATCAACAGGACCAGAAAATGAACATCAGAGGAGAGCAGGGTTGGTGCCTATTTTGGTACTTAGTAGCTTGATGAAGAGTCCTAGCCTTTTTTATTTTTGTGTGTATCTTCATCTCTCTATGTGTATGCATGGTGGTGAGAAGCCTGGAGTCTTCTCAATGAATCTGCTGCACGTGCATGGAGAAATTTCTTGCATCTTACATGCTGTAGTGGATTTGTGCCATCTGTGGCACCTCTGCTGTCTCAGACTCACTGCAGTCATTCACCACCAAGTCCACCTGCACATATTCTCTATGAGGAGAGCAATAGTTTACCACAAACTGGAAAGTCCTGACCATGCCTGAACTCAGAGGAGTGAAATACACAAATAAACCTAAAATGCAGTGGTGCACTCCCACAAGATCCTTTGGACAACAGACCAAGGAATTCTTGAGCTTATTTGGAGGCTGAGGCACTGGGTGCTATCCCCGCAGTCAGGCAGTTACCAAAACCCTGCACACATCTGCTCTTTGGACAGCCAACCAGTCTTCCAGAAGGGAATCTGCCAGGCAGACAGGCCAGAGAAACGTGGGAATTCCTTAACACCAGGTACATGCATTTGGCTGACTCTCTGGGGGACACAGATTCTGTGTCTTTGTCCTGGGGCAGACTCATCAGAAGACAAACTGCTTTGGGATGGTCAGGAATGGGGAGAGTCCTCTCTGCACCATTTGTTAGCCATGTACTGGACTGAAGATGAGCAAAGGCTGCAGGACATGCATTGAGTGAAGAGAAATGCAGGAGCAAAGACACTTGGAGACATCAGGCCCACTGCAGCAGCAAAAAGAAGAAAAGATCCTGTGCAGGGAAGCACTGCAATGAACCTTACTGGAATATCTACAGGGAGTTAGTGGTACCAAAGTTGGGGTAAGCTGAAATATTAATCCATCTGTGAGTGGATTATCCAAGAGACATCTGCATTGCCTGTGGATTTTTATAACCACATGAAGTAGGTGCTGAAATTCACACACCACTGGATTGATCTTTTTTCATAAGCCTCTGAGTGGCTGAGACATTAATTTCTTTAAAGTATGAACTTTACTCCTTAACATGAATTTCTTGGTTTAGGAACTCAGCACTGTCTTAAGTATCATCACTATCAAAATAGCAACCATTTAATTCAGTAAAGATGGGAATGGATGGAGAAACTCATGTGGAGAGATTTATTACTTAATAAAGTTTGCATAGCACATTTACTGTGGATGTAATTCATAAAACCTTGGATGTTCACTGCTTATACCCTGCAGCACATAAAATAAGGAGTATCTACTCCCCTTCCACAGGTCAAAAAATAATAAGCACATTTTGGCTACTGATCAAACTGAACATATGTAGAGCTTGAAGCTGCCCCATCTGTGTGCTGGCAGCAGAAGAGCTGAGGCACGTTGTGTCTGAACCAGGGACACGAGCTGAGTCCTGCCCTCCCTGTGCACTGTGAGCCCCCCACAGCCCCTTCAGCTGCAGGTGGAGGAGGGACCAGGGTGGCACTTCAGGCTGTCAGTCACATCCTGATGGACCTGCCATTGCCCACAGACACTTGCATGCTGTGCCCACACCAGTCCAATGGATCACCACCACAGGAACTGGCTTTTTATCTAAACTGCCCAGAAAGCAAGGCTCTGCAGGGATTGTTTTTAAGTCTGCCTGGCATGTGAACTTAAATATGCATAAAAGCAGAAGGCAGCTTCTGGGTGGCTTTACAATGCATTACATTTTCTGTCATTGTGTCTACATATGTACTCATTGCAAACTGGTTTTAGAAAGGAGAGATGCCTCAGCATGTGAAAAACCAACCCAAAACATCCCTTCTGCTCTCACATTTTCTACTCATGATTATGCTGTTATCATGCAATGGAAAATAAGGGATGACACAAACTTCTTTGCAAGTTTAAACCGAGTTTTCTTCTTCTGAGGCAAGAAAACAACAGTATGAATACAGAGATATGCCAGATGGCTTCAGTCAGGTTTTACCAATTTACTGAAAAGTTTTTAGGCAGAGAACAAGTATATTCTGAACCTGAAGTACACTGCATACTTGTGAAAGTCTGTATGCATTACTTAGGAGGTGTGAAGCAATCACAGTAATGCAAGGAAAAAACACAAGATGGAAAACAGACTTCCCACAAAAAATACGAAATCTTACATGTTTTTAGAGAGAGCATTTCTGTTGTCCATGTTGAGAATGTATTTTGACTTCAGCTTGCAGCATCACAGTAGTTTCTTTTTCAGCTTTTTCTTTCATTTCCATAAGTCATTTTGTATTAGAAGCATATCTATCCTTGACGATCATGGTAACTCAGTTACCCCTTCAAACATACTTTTCTGTGAACAAATATTGTTTAAAATAAAACAAAACAGGTTGTTTTATCAGAATCTGTTATTGTCATCTAGTAACTGCACTAGACATTTTTGACTTGATAAATAAGTGCATATAAAACTCAGTGGTTATTTATCTCAGTGTTTCCATCTACAGTACCCAACTGTGTGGCTCAGCCTTGTGAGCAAACACATGCTACTTGGGATCAACAGGGTGAGCAACCCAAAAAAATACAACTGATTTAGACATAAAACTCTAGTTATTATTCTTCCTACATGGCTTATTATTTCTGCTCTTCTCAGTGCATGCTGTTTAAAGAAGGCATGCTGTCAAAGTGGCCAGTAAAACACACAGAAAACATTTTTGTCTTTTGGTTTCCTATTTAGAAGATATCCTGCTTCCCTTTCTGTCTTATCACTGAAGACAAGGATGTTTTCCCAGGCAGAGAAATTCCCAGCAGAAAATAAAGATCATTTATATTGTAATCATCCATTTCAGTATTTGTGTAAATAGAATGAAAAGGTCACATAATTCAGTCCATAACTCTGAATGCTTTAATTTGGGAATGCCTGGGGTGTTTCATTTTGAGTTTTTATTCATGTACATCATAAGTTTGTTCCTTTACCAGATTTCCTATATGCACCATTCCTCTTCTAGTTGTAACTAGATCTTTGTTGTAGGTAGATCTTTTTTAGGCATCTGATCCTTGGGACATCAGGCCATTGTGATGGATGTGAGAAACTCCCTCAAGGAGACAGAAGAAGATGGTGACATGAGCAAATTACAGCTCTGATCACAGCCAAACTTTAGTTTTCAAACTTCTGTTTCTGAAAGCAAAACCTTTCCAATAAAAACATACTTTGCACAATTAAAATGATAATTTTAAAGGAAAAACTTTAACCAGTTGGTCTACATTTATATCTCTAAGTTTTTTGCTTTCTCCCTGTAGGATATACTTACATATTTAGATGCCAAAATAACAAAATATTTGGATGCTAGCAAGCACATAGGTTCATCCTGGGGCACACAGGCCTCTTGGGAATATATATCTGAGACACAGGCAGAGTACATTTTTTAAAGACTTAAAACCCCCTCTGATCAAAATGATGCACTAAAATCTTACAGAATTTATACACCACAATGATCAGGTAAATGCAAATTAATCCCAGCACTCCATGGGCTGGCTTCACCACAAGCATGGCAAATGAGACACTGGAGGAGGGAGGGGAATTTTCAAAATCAGACCAGGCTAAGAATCAGATTCCTGAGACAGAGCTAATCTAGTCTTGCACAATTTACAATGTGGTAAAAGCTCTTAAGATATGACAGATGGGAAAAGTGTACATCTGAATTCTTAGTCAATGAAATCATAAAGAGATAGGGCTGTTACCAGGCTGAAGTCTCAGATTTACTGCATTTGGAAACACTGAAGTGGAGTGTAGACAAGATAAATACTGAGATGACACTGGCAGCCAATAAAAGTACTTCAAAGTGCTTGATTATGATCCATTATTTATGATCTAACATGAAAACTGTGGGAAGGAGGAAAAGGTCCCTGTCTCAAAGGCTTGAATATGAGAGATGAATTGAAAACAGAAGGGGAAGTAAGAGATGATTTCCTAAGTGAGGACATAAATTGTGTTTTCCTGTCACTTCTAGCAGGCTGCCCCAACATCTGGAATATGTAACAAATTTAGTAAAATTACTTGAAATTATCTGAGAGCATTTGTATCCTAAATAATGCATAAGCAGTGCTGGTTACTGTTGGAATCATTTCAGACTGACTCAGCTTCAGAAACATTAAAGTGCCTACATGGAGTCAGCTTTCTTTAAAGCTACCTGTAGAAAGAAATGCATAGGATCTTTAAATTAATTGTTCCAGAGCAGCTCAGTTATATTAAGATTCTATTCTGTTACAAAAGTGGACAATTTATTCTAACAGCCATTCTTTTGAAAGATGACTTGAAATAGATCCTCTATCTGTACTTAAAATCTCCATGTCCTCCTACCACAATGAAGAAAATTAAATAGACACAAAAAGTTTGGTTTTATGCTTTGACCAAATATCAAGAACAAACAAACCCCATCCTGTAACAGCTTCAAATTTGGCAAACCACATTAAAACACACTAAAGGACAAGATAATTTAAATGGAATTTTAATATAGTTCTTCACTGTAAATTGTATTCAGCACAAATATTTCTCTCAATTGCATTTGTTTACTCACTGATCCAGAAAAGGATGTCTCAATGTGAAAAGTCAAATGAAATAAAACAACTCTGTTGTTACACAGCAGAACCTGGCCTTCACACAATCACAATGACCTACTTCACATTTTAAAAATTCTGAACATAGATGCTAAGCAGTATTCAACAAAATCCTGAAACTAATCCTAAATCGAATCTTTAAAGATATTAACAATAACTTGGGAATCACCAGCATCCATTCATTTCACCTCTCTTCACTAGTAATTAAAAGCAGTGTATTGTCTAAATACTGTAGTGTGAAAAACTGGAATGAGTGTTTCTTCCCTATAACTAAAAGTAGAACCAAAACCTGTCAACCACATTTTCACCTTGCTATCATTATCTTGACAAAACAGGAATGTCTCTCCTGTCAAAATGGCAACGTGCATGAACGTTTCTGTTCATATTTTGTATTGCCTAGGATGGGGTGTTGAGGGTAGGGAGGGAAAGGGCAGCTTGTTCTTCATGCCCCAAAATCCAGGTGGCCTCTTAGCAGCAAGTTGGCTCAAGCAGGCATTCCCATCTCAAATGGTTTTGTGAGTGCTTCTGTGCATGCTGAACAAATCCTGCCATCCTCTCCAGCCCCATCACCCAGCATCTTGCAATCAACAAATTGCACTTTGGCATGAACAAAAGGTTTAGGATGGACTTCTGCCACCCTGCCAGTCCCAAGCTAAATGGCTGTGAACATATGCAGAGATTGTGCTGTTCATTTCTCGGGCTTTATGATGGCACATTTAATTGTAATAAAAGTGCAATTGATGGGAAGTGAGTTACAGATTGAACAGGCAGTACAGCAGATGTACAAGGTCATTCAACAAGGACTACTCATTACTTCAAATTACCACCCATGAGGAGAATCTACAGAATATGCCAGGATGGAGCTCTTTCTCTGACACCTCATCTTTCAGTTCCATCCCAAAGGCCATCTTTGTTTTCTTTACGGATAGCATTTCCCAATTAGAACCTGCTGCCTTAAGTTACAATGACTCAATTGCCATCTCTAATGGAATTCACACATGTGAGGCTGCTCCTGCTGCTCCCATTCATTCTGAGAAAGGTGATTGCTACAAATTGCTCACAACTGTTTGTCTGTTCACAGACCTGTGTTTCTGCCCCATTTGACAGAGTGATGAAAGACAGATGCCTTGTTTAGTTTTAAATCACATTTGCATTCGATTTTCATTTATCTTTTGCTTTCATTGTTCCTTGTTGATCTACAGTCTGACAATATTTGTCAAGAAAAAATATCCCATAACTTGCTTAACAGTTTGTAGGATTTGGCAGCTCTGGAGCTTTTTCTTCATTATCTGTCCTGGCATTCACAAACAGAGACAAGTATTAGATGGAGACAGTTAATTGGAGCACAACTTTGCTCATTCTTCTGGGAATCAGCAGTATTTTACTGGAGATAGATCATGATCTTTTTTATTGACTGCTGCCTCCCAAAGAGCCAACATCAGAACCTTCATACTTTTCAAGTGATTTCCCAGTGAGCTGGAAGAGAAGCATTGCCCTGCCTGTAGAGAAGGCACGGGTGAGATGGAGTTAACGAGGTATTCATTAAGGAATGCTCATTCCAAGACCTCTTCAAATGTCATTTAATAGAAAATCAGGTTTCCTATCCAAAGAGTTCCTGCCTAAAGCAGGAGAAAGTGCCAGCAATTAGCTCAGCCCTCTGCAGGGCTGCCTTGCACCATGGCCCTGTCTCACTGAACTCTTACAGGGAGGAAGGGCCACACGTCCTCCTGTCACACCTTCAGAGGATGCTTTTCTGACACCTTTGTGCCTCTTTTTCAAATCCTACACCTCCTTGCACTAAAACTTACTGTCAATAGTTTAAAACAATATTTTATTAACTATAAATACATATACATGTAAATAAAAACATTAACATTACATTAATAAAAACATTAACTAAACTGGTCAAGAAATAGCTCAGAAAATAGGTACATCAGGGCCCTTCACCATGTATTTTTGTGCTGAGACTTGGTGTAGAGTTGCTGATAAAGGAATAGAATAAATACCATATTTACATATGCGAAAACTGTGACTCCTATTCATATCACCTTCAATCTACAGTCTCAAAATTGCTAATCCAGAAAAGTGCCATGGAATGAAAAAGATAAGGCTGAACTGGAGATCAGTAGCAACATTGTTATTTTCAAGCACTATCAGCAGAGAATATCAACCTTTTTGTCAGGAAAACATCAAGAAAATCGATTCAAGTCGCTCTAGTTTGAAATGTTGTCCAATAGCTTTCAAGCATGCTCATTAATTGTCCTGGTAAATATAAAAAAAACCCCAGAGCTTTTTACTTCAAAATGCAAAAGAAAAAGTATAAGAAAATGATTTACTGGGTACATTTAATAATGTAACTGATAACAGTTATTTTGAATGGCTGCAGAACACCCAGAGCAGAGTAAATGTCTCTTGTTCATTTTCTTGTCTTCCTGTTTCTCCAAGATCTGGCAGAAAAAATATATTTATTTATGAGTGGTCACCTATAAATCTAATGATAAGAACTGCTTCTTATAACCCAAAGTGCTGAGATAACACGCTTGTTTAACAAACTATTTTTATCGGCGTGCTGTGCACATCACCGTGCTGCCCCACCTTCACTAAATTCAAGTGCTACAGGGCCTGCAGGAGTATCAATCAGTCAGCACAGACACTCACTGGAGATTTTATTGTTTTTTCAAATGGCACACAGTGCATGGACTGCACGGCTGTCACAACTGATAAGAGCCCCTCAATGCTGGACAAATCCAGCCTGATTTTGTTTTTCTACCCTCATTCTCTGTCATTGTTTATCTCTTTCTTGCAACACCTAGTTTTTTGTAGTTGACAAATACAACTTCTAATATTCATGTTTTTCTAAAAAATGTTAATTGCAGAGTGCAAAAGTATTTCTTGTTCCCCTCCTGATAAATCCAGCCTGCAATCATTTCAAAAGGCATCTGCTCCTGTGGCTCTCACAGCACTGCCATGGCTTCTGGGTTTTAAGAAGCACTCTGCTCAAGAACTGGCTAGAAACAGTGGTAGAAAAATACTGCAAGAAGAAACCATTTGAATGGGAAGTATTTGGAATCTGTGAGCACTGATAAGGTTCCTGTACAAGACTTAGAATCATTTAAGAAGACAAAAAGACTTCTGCTTAGTTTTGCTTTGTTTTTCAGAGAGTACACCCCAAGCACTTCACAAAAAGCCTTTAAACATTTCTCAGATTAAAGGAAAGTTATGAAATTATTGCAAATAAAAAAGTGACAGTAAAATTATAGATGTCAGCACTGTAATTTAATTTATTAAATTTATTAAATTTATTAAATTTAGCAGACACCCTGACTAAGTGTTACCAGTAAGGCATCAGGTCTGTCAGAAATCACAGAACCCCAGAATGGTATGAGTTGAGAGACCTTTAAAGATCATTTAGCTCCTACCCAGGGACATCTTCCACTAGATTAGGTGGGATGCCATGGATGAAGACAAAACACTTCCAGAAATGGTCCATTGGCAGTGAAGTTCAACTGTGCTGATGGATCAGTCAGAACTCAAAGTGCTGACCTTTGCACTGCCCTTGTTTTCCACTTTGATATGAGCTCAGCCTCAAGCTCTGATATCCCTAATCTTAAAAAAGCAATACAGTAACTAAATTTTTATAAAGGGAAAACTTTCCTACATTAGCAAGTGAGTAAATGAAGTATTATTTCTACTGGTTATTGATTAGCTTTCTTAATGCTCTCAAATTTCCACTCTCCCTTGTCAATTCCAACTTAGGAAGATATCAATAGTTTATGACTTAAAAAAAGTTCTAAGTCTGACTCTGAATTGGAGTAGAAAAAGCTTTTCTGGGATTTTATAAAGAAACCTTTACTAACGCATTGGCATTACTACTACTGAATTATCTTCAATAAATGCATTATTTTGCTTTAAAAATGTATGTAGGTTATTCTGCTATTTATAACTTTGTTTACACTTTTACCTACGGAATACTCAGAATTTGGAAGGAACTGCCAATATTAATGGAAAATTGACATGGGTAGCTCAATTTGTGTATGGATAATCATTAAATAAATATCTACACAGCTTGGATAAAATTGATGCAACTCTGAGTACAATGAAAGGGTTTTTTACAAAGAGTAGAGAAAAACATCACTCTATACCTGTGAAACTTCAAGGCAAGAAACTCAATAATCTCACCAAAGGGCTAGATGTTAGGTGTACTGGAGAACACAGTTCATAAAACCTTTTATTTCAAATTTAGATTAACTTCTTTTACAGAATATCAAATTCTTATTTGCTTAGGGGCATCTCTTTAATATCATAAGAATGTTAGTAGGAGTTAATAGAAGAAATTTTGATTCACCAGCACTGAAGAAAATTGGATCCTGGCAGGTGTATTGAATAATAAGATGATGAGGACATAGGAATTGGACAAAGGTTTATGCAGCTACTACCATGCCCAGGTAATGCTAAATTCATAAGAGACAAAGATCAGAGAAGTCTTTCAAAAATTAATTAATCAACCTTCACACCACTGAGATAATACCTTCTTTCAAATGTCTCAGCATGGTTTTTTTTTGACAGCTTCTGCTTGCACAAATCATCACCTTATTTTTAGCAACCCACAGCACTCCACTATTTCAGAAGACATTTTCCCAACTCTGTTTTCATCTTGCCTATACACATTCCACCAGGACATTTAAAGCTCAGGACTGCTCTGCATGAGACTCTGTATTGCTCCTCCCTCCCCAACCCTGAGGGGAAAGTTTTTGAGTAGTGTGAAAATAATGGCACCCATTAGGGAGGAACACGCTGGGAAGGAGAGAGAGAGACCAGCATGTGTGGTGTCTGACTACTGGTATCTGTCATGTAAAGAGAGAGCAGACTAAACAATTTAACTCTGTCAGATGGAGGAAAGTCAGTAAAAAGAGATGAGAGAGGGAGTGGTATGATCAGGAGATGAAAAGCAGTTTTCGGAGCAGATCTGTACAGAGGGAAAATTTCCATGGACCAGTGATCAACCACAATCTGCTACAGCTGGAGCAGCACCAGGGCACGTGTGGGTTTCCAGAGAAGTAACCAGTCCCTAAAGGGCTTTTAGGCCTTTTCAGAAAGCCAGAAATAGGTCCCCCATGGCTCATGGGCTGCTACATCTCCTGCCTGGCAGAGGAGCAGGGCTACCACAAGGGCTGCTGGGTATCACAGACCCACAGCAATGCAGAGAAAGCGAGACACCTACGGGCAATTTCCTTGGGTTCTCCTGGCAACCAGGCATCCTCTGATCCCAGTCCTGTGTCAAAACAGAATCCAAACCCTGGAGGGAGCCTCTGTAATTCCCTGGTGGCCAGCTCCTCTCTGCTTTCTGACATGTGGCACATAATGCACCTCATGCAGTTTGGTTTGTGGCTCTCAGCATCTCATGGGACACTGATGCAGTGAGCAAACATCCTAAGTTTTATTTTCAGCAGCCATTCAACACTTCAAATGAGTGTTCCAGCACCCATTAGGAGGACATTCAAGGCTGCACTGTGTTTTGGAGACTCTCTGGCTCTCAGTCAAGTGCTGTATCTGGAGAGCAAACAGGAGTGAAGTGGAACCAGGCAGCTGCACCAGCTCCACATCATCAAGTTCAAGTTCACGGTGCTGCTTCGAATTTTCTGTTCAGCTCAGACAGTTTCTGTTCAGGCTCCCACTGCTCTCGTGCCCCCTGCAAGTGTTGAGTATGACTGTAATTATTAGGTGCTGAATAAATGCCAGGAAATGTTATCTGATATTTCTGTAATATACACTGCATTAGTGTGTGCCACGACTGCTTTCTATTGCTTTCCCATCACACAGCGTGGCGTTGCATAAAGGCTTTTATCCCCAGAGAGCTTTTTCTCCTGGAAAGTGCTGAGACACTGTAAATCTATCCAAAACAGTGCTGCTATCTTTGACTTTGATACAACCAGCTACTCAGTAAAAAGGCACATTGGAATACGCTAGGAAAGGAAAAAAACCCCAAAAAACAAAACAACAAACCACTCAATTCTGAGTTGATTCAGTGCTGATGTGTCTGAAAAAAGTTAGGCAGCAAAACACTTCAAAGATCACTCTTTCCAAACAATAAAAAAAAACCAAACAACTACTTTCAAACTTGACATTTCCAAAATGATGAATCTTGGATTGAATCATGTGAAATGTCAAAATGAAGAGAAAAAGAAAAATCAATAGCTGTGTAGATGAAGCAATGTGAGGTCAATCACACTGAACTGTTAGTGCCAGCCACCCATGTCTTTTAATAGCAGTGTTTTCAAAGTCTACAATACCTGAAAGACACTAGAGATTAATCTTCAAGACTGAATTCCCTCCTAACAATAAAGTTATCACACATCTTGTTTTTAGAGACTGAAGCAGGGGCATAATGAAACAGCACATCTCCAAAAAGTTTTTACTGTATTCTTGGGATCAGTTCATCAACATTATCCTCAGAATTTCATGTTATATAAATTTTCCTTTGAATTTGATATATTTTTTCCTGCCAGGTAACTGAAAATTTTAATGAGAGGAGGCAAAAAAAAAGACTTTGAAATCATCACTGCTTTTGAAATGTGTCCTGAGCCAGCTGCTGACCCTTTTGTGACAAAACACAGTATTTTCCTGTGAAATTAATAGCTGTGGCATAAATGCACTGGGCATTCCTAACTTGGGCATGTCCTGCTGGAGTTGCCTCTCCTTCCCAGGCTGTGTGGGAAGCTGACAGTGGCTGGCAGAACAGAGGTGCCCCAAAGTAGAAAATATGAGTATCCCCTGCACTACATTTCAGTGTGCATCATTAAGAAGTAAACCTAGGGCATTTCATTTCATCTCATGTATTAAATGTTAATTTTTTCCTGAGTTTATTTCTGGAATGGAACACCTTGGATTAGCCAGAGGGACTTGCTGAATACTGACAGGTACCTGTAAGGAAAACAGAATAATCACCAAGTGGGAAACCCCTTGTTGTTCTAGGGAATGTAATGATTTTCCTATTACCTGTAATCACTGGTTTTATTTAGGTTTAAAAGTCTTCTTAATTAAAATATAGCCTAGCCATGGAATATTAGCACAACTGTTTTTATTGCAGCATTACTCACATAAAAAGGTAAAATAAAGTGTGGTGGACTTTACTGGATTACTCCAGCATAATTCTTTAAGAGGAGACTGAGAAGAAAGAAGGTTTTTAAAATCTCATCAGTAGAAAAGAAGGTTTATTTGAGGAGAAAGAAAAAAGAAAGGCATTTCAGAGCAAAGAGGATGTCTGAACTGATATTAGAAAGTAGCCTTATAATGACTGATGTTAGAGATTAGTCTTGAAAGATTAATGGCATTAATTCTTAAGACCATCCCTAAAACCTCTCTAGTCCTTCTAGGACTGTATAAAATCATACATTTTTACAGCCTGAGCGGTTTTAGAGCTTTAAGAAGGAGACAAAAATGAAGACTTAATCTATAAAATACAGTTAGTGCTAGTAAAAGGAAACGGTCTGTGAAGCTTTTCTTTTAGATTTTCCTACAATATTTATGAACAATATTTATTGCTGTTGAAAGAGGAAGTTGGGGGAAAGCCTTACTTTGAAGGGCATGAGTACGTTTTTTCATTTTAAGACTTTTTTACAGCTACGAAAAAAATCAGGTAGCCTTTGAAATGAGAATTCTTCACTCCACCACCCAGTGTAGAGCAAAGGTAAATGTGGTGTTGAACTGCATCAGCCTGTGTCAATTCTCTCTGTAATTGCTAAGCAGACAAGGGCATTTTAGAGCATGACTGATGGTTTGTGTTTCCCCAAATCTGGCAGCAATCTTATTCGACTGAATGTGGTCAGGAGATGCAAATAATATAATATTTACTGGTTTTGGTGAGCTTTTGAAGAAGAGCTTCTTCAAAAGTCTTGGCTTTTGCCAAGGCAACACCTTCAAAAACCTTCATTCCTTTGAAGAAGATGGAGAAATGCCCCAGTTTCTCTGTCATTAGCAAGTGTATAGGAAAAACAAATGTGAACTGTTTTATTCAAAACTGGCAAAATTTAGATATGTGACTGTGATCCATGACATTCACATGATAAAAATCTACAAAGACAGTGCAATGCAGAAGAAAATACATAATTTAGCTCTGCCCTCACGTGGACATCGATGCTGGGAAATCACAAAGTGACCAAGGAGGGTGAACGATGCTTTCTTTCTCACAGTTCAGAAGAATGCCTTAAAATCATGTTTTGCTTGCATGATTTTTTATTTCATGTCAGAGTCACTAAATCCTCTTTATCTGCCAAATCTAGAAAAGTGATTGTTTCAACACCCTCAACTACAAATTACTCTCCTAGATGGGCTCTTCCTTTCTACATAAAGGACACAGAGCTCTTGTATTTACTGCAATGCACATTTTTTAGATATGGAGCTCACAGTAAATTTTAAAATTGTTCTCAGGTTTACATTTGACCTATTTGGAAATCTTAACTTCCCTATTTAAACCAAAGTCTGAAAGCAAAAAAAAAACACCTTTAGAAATGCTGTTACTAAGAACTACTCATTCCTTTTCTGCTTATAGACTAGAATGTTTTGAGACCCTCCTACTCCTATAGTACAAATATGTACCAGATGTTTGTGAAAAAAGTCCTGGTAATCAGTCTAATTAAGCCCATAGATTTTATTGCATATTTTAGCATTTCATCAGTGGTCTGTAAAATCAAATTGCAAATGCTATTTACATGAGCCACAAGTCAAATGCAAGCAAAATAACTCATTCAAATAGAGTATTTTTTCTTGTTTATTGCAAAAATGTATCTTGCAGATGCTTGCTACTTCTACCTAAATTTAGAGTATTTGGATAACCCTCTTTAGGATTATTGTTAGCATCAGATTTTAGAAAAAAAAAAGAACTCCATGGTCTGCCATATTTATCTTGTCACCTCTCCTCAGGAACTTCTGACCTGATGGTCAATCCCAATCAAGCTGGAGACAGAAACTGGATAATTTGGGAGGGAAAGGACTTTGGAGGGCACCTGGTCAAACCTTTTGCTCATAGCAGAGCCCAGTTAGATTTGGACTTTGTTCAACAAGTTTTGAGTATCTCCCAAGATAGGATTGAAGTCTGCAGCATGTCAAGTTTCCACAAATATTAAGTATTTCAGCAGATTAGACATTTTTTTTTTACCATCCTTCACTGAACAAAAGACTGCTCTCAGCCCTTATGAAACACCAGACAATCCACACAGGAGAGTCTGAGACCTGAAACAACAGCCCAAGGGGCTTCTCTGGGCTTACTGTTCTCAGAACTAGGTGTTCTGCTGGGCAAAACCTCACAAAAACCCAACAGAACTTTCTAAAATCTACATCACAGCCAATTTTAACAGTGCATTAGTGCTAAAGCATTCCCTTAAATATGCTAAATTATGTTAATCTAGTAAGTACAGAGGTGAATGATTATTGATTGTGAATGAAAGTATACCACAGACTTAGCCTGGAAAATCTGTCTAATGAGCCTAAGTTTTCCATCACTAAACACAGAGAAAAGTTGTACAGCAGCTAAGTAATTGAAACGATGAGGTTTAGTTTTTCTACGTGAGCTGGAGCTGGGCTCTTTGCCCAGGTTTCGTTCATTCTGTTTCTCAGTGTAAAGAACAGTATTTAAAAAAAAATTGGATTAACAGAAATTTTAGTCTCAATAAGAACATCAAGTGATCTAAAGATCCATTTCTCTCCAAAACTGCCACCCAACAATTTTAATTCAGTCCTAAAGTTTGCTGAGTGCTTCGGAGCCCAGATGAGTAAGTGAGCTAAGCACTGCTGAACCTATCAGCCAAGAAACCACAAATCAACTCTCTGGAAAAAGAAATTGATTAAGAATCATGTAATTTCTTAAAAAACAACCCCAAATCTTTTAAGCAGCACTGCTAGGATTTGATTACATCAGTGGTCACTGATTCAGGCAAGTTTTTTTGCACTGACTTTCATCTCCAAGTCTGTTGGCTGTTTTAGCCTCTCTCCATAGTGTTCCTCAGGCCAGGAACTTTGCCTTTCTTGACCTGAGAGAGAGGCAGTGAAAAAATGAAGGCACAGCCTGGAGAGCTTCCATTTCTGGTCATGTGTCATCCTGGATGTCATGGAGCTGCCTCAAACCTTTTCCCTATGGCACATTTCTCACCACATACAGGTTGCCTAGAATAAAGATTTGATCTTATGTGGGAGGAGACCTCTGGCTGATTAACCAGGTATGATGAAAAACCTCTACTGATCAGAATGCGTGTCAGGAGCACTTTGGAGAAAAGATAAATTGTCTGAATAGTTCAGATTTAGGGCCAAGTTCAGTAAATATGATGCTGCCATTGCCTGTGACAGCCTACACTTTGGGTTAAGCTAAAAACACAGAGGTGCCTGGAGTCCTCTCAACCCTTGGTGAGCTTAACTAAAGCAGCAGATCACAGCAAAAATCACAGGTGCACATGAGCAGTCCTCTAACTGGTTTTAGCTTTTCTTGGCTCTGTGTATATATAAAACTGTTTTATATATATATATACAGTCTGGTATTTTAGTGCTTGGGCCCACTTTGACTTAGTGTCTTCATTAACAATTCAGGCAATGGGGTGAAATAAACTCTCACCAAATTTGTGGTCATTACCAAATCTGCAGGAGGGGCTGATACATGGAGGGAAAGAGCTGCTAAAGCCTGGGATGGCTCAGTGAGGTGTTTCTGCTGTCCATCAGTACTACATAGGATGGTTTAGAGATGAAGCTGGACTGTTCTCAGAGGTGAACAGCAAAAGGACAAGAAGTAAAAGTTGCAGCCCTTCCATTTTGGGAAGATATAAAGGAATACAGTTTTTCACCATTTAAATGGTCAAATAGTGCAATAGGTTGTCCGGAGAGACTGGAGAATTCTTGGAGACACCCAAAACTCAAATATAAAAGGCCTTGAGCAACCTGAACTTATTTGACATATTTTGATTTGAGCTCGAAGCAGATAATTCATAGATATCTAATCTGACTTAAGTTATCCTGTGATTATATTATTTGAAGAATTATGATACAACCTAGTAAGTTGCTAATGTTATATATGTATTGCTATCACAGGTAACCATATATTTAATTATGTTTAGAAGGCAAGATTGCAGAGTAAAGCATTCAAAATTTAGGAGAATTTAGAATTATGGCTGGCCATTAACCAATTAAACACTGCATTTAAACCATGATATTATCCTTAATTACATGCATGAGTCCATTATTCCACCACTTCAGTTACTGAATGGGATGAATCATATTCAGTGAATAGGAAGTAATTCAATATTTCTTATCTTGAACCAACATGGTCACAGATCATATTTGCTGTTGGCTCTAAAAAGCCACGTTCCTATTCTAGGAATCTGTAAATGTAATACCAAGATGGAGTGTCAAAACTGTCTTTGTGAGGTGAATTACTTTCTACAATTAACAGAAGAAAAAAAAAAAAACCGAATCCAAAACCCAAGGATTCAGAAGTTAAGTTTCTTGAAATGTATATGCTGCCTTTGGCATAGAGAAATCTACACTCTGATAGCGTGTCCTGAAAGTTTCCATTCCATAATACAGAAGAAAAAAAATCATAATCCAGGAGTTTATGGTGTACTAAACCAGTGCCACATGTTCACCCGTTTTTCCCAAGTTCTGAAAATACCAGTTTTAACACCAGAGCCTTATTTCATGCCTCAATATATTCTTGCTGAAATGGGTGGAATTGGAATAGTTGATATGGGAATTACAACAGAACACCCTGCTTTTCCATACTCACTTGTGTGACTTAACCACCCCTTCCTTTGTAAAAAGAGAAACAGATCCAGTGTTCAGAATCACTGATCTAAGACAAGACACCCCAACAGCAATTGATTCATGGCACACAAATTCTCTGGTGGCCTAGCCACTGTGTGTGAAGACAGGTTTGGGGCTAAAAAGCATGAAATGCTGATACACACCACGCTGAGATGAAAGGGGAAGAGCAGGGAAGCTCCAAAGAGAAAATTAGCAGAAGACAACAAGCAGAGAAAGCACAGAGCAGTACATCCAGCTGAGTGGGGAGGATGGGGAATAGGTGCTCTGGCTGACTGGAAAAAAAGAAGCTCAAAAGCATCTGAAGATGGGAGTTTTTTTTTTAATTTTTTATCAACTACAGCATGAAAAGGATAAAAAATACTATTTTCATGACAAGTCAGAATAGGACCTAGATTAAAAATGCACTTAAACATTTCTTTTGCTTCAAGTATTAAACAAAGATTAAGACTGTATAATTCAAGATAGCAAAACATATTTTTAGATAGTACAAGCCCCAAAGATAAAAAAAAAAAAGTGTTTGCAAGTCAAGGAGGATATGGCCCTATATGCATCTCACCTTTGCATGGCATTTGGTGTGCATTTAATTAAGAACACATTTTGAACAAGAAGATTGCATCAAGAAAATAAGTTTAGAGAAATCAGAGATATCTCAAGTCATACATTATGGAAGCAAAACCACAGGTATTCTCCTTCTTTTTTTTTTTTTTTTAATTCAAAATTTGCTTCAGTTAGTGACATTCACACTGCAACAGCTCAATGAAGATCTTATACAAAATGTTAGCAAATGCCACTGCACTGCCTGTAGAGAATAAGGGGCTTATTGACATAGCAGATTCCAGCATAAAATGTCATGATTGCAGTATTGACTAACAGCATATCAAAATAAACATCTGAAAGTAAAGGTAATGCTTGAGGACAATCATCCTGAACCACCAGCTCTGCACTTAAACAACAAAAAGCCCCCATGCCTTCCTCCTGGAGCATTTTGAGATACAAAGTAGAAATTCTGTTCAAGTGGTTAAGGCATAACATAAAGACTCTATCAATTTAGCCTTCTGTCTTAGGCAATTTAGCTCTTGACATTTTTCTCATTGCTTTTGCTCTGTATCTTCAGTATGTATCATTCTGTGGGCATGGCAGCAAAGAGTATTTCATTTTGCTTTATCAGAAATACTTGAGAAATTGTCTTGGGAACGGCTTTAACGGTGAAGCAATGTATAAAACAATAACTTGCCTCTTCTACTGATTACTGAAACAGCACTGAACTGTTTATAAAAATAAAGGTCATTCAGCAGCAGCAAAATCCACCCTATTTACCTGATTTCTATTGCTGGTGACATACACATACGAAAAAAATAAACAAGTCACATTAGAATGACTGACTGATGTTCTTCTCTCATGAGGGTTTCAAAGTACACTGATGCTCTTGCCTTGTCAGACTTCCCACTGACACCAGAAGTGGAGTTTGTCAGGAATTAATTTGTCCAGCAGAATAAAAATCCCAAACAGGAATAGTAGGTTTGGCCAAAGCCTTTCACAGTAATATCTGGGCACATTTTTAGCAGAGGATGGGTGTCTGAAATTCCTTCCTGAAGTTCATCTAGTCTCTCCATCCATTTTATTACTGAAGTAAAGGAAATACGGATGGGAATGCAGAATTATTTACCTAGTTTTATTTCTTTAGGTAATACTGAGCAGTTCAATCTATGTTGCACACATACACACGACTGTTTTCTATTCTGTTTCTAGGCTAAGGCATTGTGGGTTTTCTTTTTAATACCAAAGTCCTAAAATGCATTTATATCAAAAAACCCCCAAAATACTTAGATTCATCAGTAGTTAACTGTTTTAAATAGTTCTTAACCTGTACTTTACTGGATTTAGAAAGAAATAGGAGTAAAAATGCAATTGCTCCACTTAAAGCTTTTAGTTCAGCTCTGAAGCACAGCCTTAGCTGCCAGAAGGAGGAGGGAGGGAGCATAATGCAGGGTCAGATTTTAAACAGGGTTCTGGAGGTTTGTGGTGTCATTGCAAGGGAAATCTCTCCTGCCTCATGTCTCTGTGCCTCAGCTTTTCCATTGATCTGCAAACCTGAGACAAGCACAGCTTGCAACACAAAAATTCAGAAGTGAATGAAGACTGACCAGTGGACAACATGGGGATGTACCAACCACGTGGCATCTGCTGCAGGTGCATTCTCTAGGGAGCTGGGCAGAAAAAAACAAGCCAAACCAAACCAGTACAAAATCTTATTTTTTGGAAATGGGATCCACAGTTCTGGAAACTGAGTCTGAGAATTTTAAAACTAAATAATTGGAGGTCTGTGTCTCTGAGTGTGGTGTTGTCATAGGCTAGGAAAAGCCTGATTTTGTTCCAATCGGGGTCAGCTTTTTTAATTGACAAGCAATTTATCCAGTAGAAGACAAGCTGCGACTTTTGGCGAAATGCTTAAAAAGGCTGGGTGGGGGGAGGAGCGATCTCTTTGTCTTCCAGGGTGGCAGACTAAGGACAGGGAGCCGCCGGGGCCGGCCGGCCTCGGTGCCCCCCCACCCCGGGGCGGCTGCGACGGGCCGGGCGGGCCGGGCCGAGCCCCGATGCTGCTGGAGCCGGGGCGGGCCGGGCCGGAGCTTTAGGAGCCGCTGTCTCGCAGAGAAGCAGGAAGCATGGAGAGAAGGGAGAGCTCGGACGGAGTGCCCCTTCGCCCTTGCTCTTCTTTTCAAGCCGAAGAAACCAGCGCACGGCTTCTAAACGACTCAGTTTCCCGCCGCAGAGCCACGTGGGCAGCCCGGCAGCCCGAAAAGTTTAACCCTTTGTTGCTAGAAGATGGACTTTCCTAAACATCATCTTTCTCCGGAAGAAGAACAGTTATAGCGAATGAACTATGGAAGGACACGGCATGAAGCTACAGTCGGTGAAAGGAGAGTGAAAAGGACTTTAAGGCAAAAGGACAAAGGAGTGGCCTAATTTTGGCTGGACATTTCTGGTAAACTATAGAGACTGAACTAGTTTTCCTGTAACATATAAATGCTTTTGGGGGGATGTAAGGTTCTAGTTAAAAGTGATATGAAGCTTTTTGCTCCTAAAGAAAGAGGAGATTTGTTTTGGGTCTTGAGATGATTTTAGAAATAGAAGAAGAAAATCTTTGTGTCATACTAGAGGAGGCATCCTTAAACAGTACCCCAATAAGCAAATATGGCCTATGTGCAGTGTTGAGAGAGCTGCTAATGGGTAGGATTTCGCAGTTTGCAGGAGTTCTTTTAAAATCCTCGCAGATGCAGAGCATGGGATGTCTATATAGAACCCAGAGAGACTCCTTTCCTAAAAGAACTGATAAAAGGTTATTTTTAAAATGGTAAAACTGGCTGAAGTTGCAGGTCATGTCTTTTTATGTTGAGTGAAGAAAGGTAAAAAACTTAGAAAGAGAAAGAAAGATGTTTTAGAAGTTTCATTTGTTGTTGTTGTTGTTTTTCCCTTTTTTTTTGTTGTTTTTGTGTGTATTAATAAACTATCTTTGTAATTTAAAGATGGGCCTGTTTTGCTTTATATTCTTCCAGTCAAATGAGATATAGAACGTGATAAAACCATCACAGGTGTACAAGCTGGTTTTTTTTTGGAAGAGTCCTCTAAATAGTCAGCTTTTCAGAACTTCTGGGATGCTCACAAGTGCCTGGATATTTGTGCAGGTTAACTATGGGAAGATTTTCATGCAGTCTGAAAGAACAGGAGCTCATGTCAGCCTAGTTCTGTCTGCTGCCTATAAAAACACATCATTCGAGGTCAAGTAACATAAAATTGCTCAGCTGCTTGTGACAGACTGAAGCTGTCCAGTACTCTTCATCCTGCTCAAAGCAGAGAGTTTTTCTCTTTGCATAGCCTGGTCCATAACCCACAGCACATTCTAAAAGGACATGAATGACTTTCCACAAAGAAATAATTTTAAATGGTATCAGACATGCTCTGGAATTGGTGCCACACAAACCCTTTTTTGTGGCCTGGCCTGGCCTTTGTTTGTTGTGCCACTCTTCATTCCTGCTGCAGCTGACAGTAAAAAAACTTCTCAGTTTAGCTGCTGAAACACTGTGACCATGCCCTAATTCCCAGAAATCATTTGCTTTCCTTTCTGGCAGATGTATTTTGTGGCAGATATAGGCACATTGAGTTGGGTCAAACAGTCAAGTATGAATTAAATAACTTATTTTTTTCCTTTCCCTGACATCAATAGTTAACCCAGTTTTAATCTGAATAGAGACATCAGCAGTTTTTCAGTTACTACATGGAAGAAACATGAAACACTAATTCTTTCTATTTTTTTTTTAATGAGAGAAGTATGACTTTTTCATTGCCTAAAAGAAAATTCTCCATCAAAGTTAAAGTTCTCTTACTGTGAAAGGACACTGATTTTTTAGTTGGAATTTAATCTCAACTCAACTTGGATACTTCCTTGTAAAGGATTACAGGAAACAAACCTAATTAGGTAGAAGGAATAATGAAATAGGGAAGGGAGACTCTCAAACCAGAGTACACCACATCAAAATTTATGCTCCTTTACATCCCTGAAAAAGACAGATATTATAAAATTATATGGCAAGGAGGAATATTAAAAAAAAGGATTTTTTTACCACTATTGTAAATATGTTTTTATATCTACATGGTACAGTTTCACCTGTTCAGAAACCTGAACTTATTAAAAAAATGCATTCTGGAGAAGATTCCAGGTACTTCCAAACTGTGGACCTAACATTTTTTTTTTTCCTTGGCTCCTGGGAAAGAGCCTCTGTTGAACAATTTCCTGACTTTGCCTGGGTCTGATGACTTTTAATGTTCAAAGGCAAACTGCAAATCAGCTCCTTCTACAGAAGGTGAAAATTAACCAGCAGCAGTGAGAAAAGCAAATTTTGGCACTGTGGCAATCTGCTGCTTTATGAAAACTAATAAATAAAGCTCACACCTGCCATGTAATTATTCCTGCAAGATAAAGGTTTTGTCAGATTTTGGACTGAGGTACGCAGAGAAACCCTCTGCATCCTCAGATGTCTGCCTGCTTGTATCTCCAAGGATGGAGACTCCACTTCTCTGGGCAACCTGTGCCTGTGCTTGGTCAGACTCACAGCAAAAAAAGTGTTTCCTAATGTTCAGACAGCATTTCCTGTGTTCCAGTGAGTGCCCATCAACTCTTGTCCTGTCAGTGGGCAACGCTGAAAAGTGCCTGCTCTGTCTTCATTCCACCCTCCCTTCAGGTATTTCCAATCTGCATTTATTTTTCATCCCACAGAACAGCCTCTCTTAACTTAGATAACAATTTGAGCATTGTTATACCACATCCTGAGGAAAACAGACTAGTAAATGAGAGCCAGAATGAGTTCTGATGACTCATTTGGTCCCTACTACATTTCCCCAATGTATTTTTAAAGCCTCACATTTTAACTCACAAAAAAGAAGTAAGTTTGAATGCCAAGACTATTAAACTTGAAAGAATTTTGCTTGCAAGGGATCTGTTTAATTAATACCAATAGAAAAGAAGCAGAGACACGGATTTTGAACTAAATTAATAACAAATGAGAAGTACAGGTTAACTGGAAAGTAAACACTGGGAGAGCAAAATTCCATCTCTATTACAAGTTGCATCTCAATTAACTCCATCATTATTGTCCATGTATAACAGAACTAAAGTGACTGGTGTGCAATTCCAAAGCAAGATACTACTTCCTTTCTTTCCTCCCACCCACAAACACGTGCTATAAGGGAAAAGATGAAATTAACTGCATAATTGAACAGGATGCCTATGATCTATTCATTGAGCACACAATGTTAAGCACATGTGGGCTTCATTTATATTTTATTCTGAGTAACTCAGCGGCGCTGATCACAAAACATATTTATTTCCTTGAACTGTCAACAGAAATTAAATCTCGTGCAGTGCTGGATCACTAAATGGATGTGAAACTGGATCAGTACAACTCAGTGTGCCCTTTCACAAGAAGGTAAAAGTGAAACCTTTTTCTTCACTTGTAACATTGCTAAGAAGCCATCTGTCTAGGTCACCTCACAGGAATGATTACTAAAGAATTAGCTCTTTAACTCCCTGTGGGGTTATTCTACCTCAGAAAAATTGTTTTTTTCTTTGAAAAATTAGTCAGAAAATGCAATGAATGTTTCACAATAATGCTTGTGTAAGGTCAGCTACAGTGGAATATTTTATTATGCAACAGCTATTCAGATAATTTCCAAATGTAGACAAGCTACTGCATGCTCTTCCCTTTAAGAGGACAAGAACACATCTCCCAAACCTTCCTGAGTCATTCACAAGAGGAAAGCTGAAGAACCTTGCACCTGAGGAACCCTCACAGCAAGTGATGGAGTAATTGCCATGGTTCTCCCAGGAATGTTTGGTTTCAGGAGCTTTTTAATATCCTATTTTCTCAGAGATCAAAAGGGAAAAGGATACACCAAGAAGGCAAATATTTACTCAGTTTTAAGGAAAAGCTGCCAGCTGCGTTGTGTTGGCCCTTTATTCCCTACCAGCTCTGTTCTGGTTTTTATTTTTAATTTATAGCCAGGGTTGGGTACAACCTCCACGGCAGATGTTTATTTTGAATATTTATGTAACTTGCACCTCGTGAGGAAGGAGAGGAAGGAAGTTGCCTGGTAAGCCCTTGCAGGGAGCTGCTTTTTTGTCTTCTCACTTTCTTTCCTTCCTGTGAACTGCTCATTTGTTGCTTCACCTGAGAAGGATTTGTCAGCCAGGAGAGTTTCTTGTGATGCCCACTCTGAGCTCTCTGAGTCATTATCTGCGGCGCTGCCTCGCCAGGAAGGAGCTTGTTCACTGCACGTGAACTGGCAGCCTCTTTCACATATTCTGCACTATTTCTCACTGCTCAAAGACAGCAGGCATTCCCTCAACTCTGATCATGCCCTGACACTTCACCAAATTCAGGAACAATAAGGAGTTGTTGCCCAGCACTGATTATTTAGTTGGCCAGATGAGACATCAAAAGGATTTCAGCACAGGAGAGGCACCAGCTGCGGTCTTGGCACACAAAGGGAGATTTTCCCAGCCCTAGCTCCTCTGCAAAGATTATAAATCTGAAATTTAGGATAATTTGAGCCTAAATGGCAGGAGAGAACACACTGCTTTCAGTACTTACTAAGCTACAGGTTACTGCTGTTATTTTTCTTTTACAGAAGCAGAGCCTCTTCACTCGGTAAGGTGGAGTGTGGAAATTTATAACACACAGACAGAGAGCATTTAAGCATTTGTATCTCAAATGTATTACAAATCTCCATTTGTAACACACAGAGCTACAGTAAGCATTTAAACAAGTAACCTTTGGTTTGAATCACAGATTTCCTTGAGCTAAGTGCACACATGCATAAATTTAATGGAAATATTTAAAGAGTTATGATTTCTGGACTAATGATTGTATAATACTTTTAGCATCCCATTGTGTGAGGCTTTCAATTCATGTAATTAGAAGATTACTCTAGCAAGAACTTACAGTAGAAATGCATTCATATAAAAGAAAAATAAAATTATACATCTGGATAAGTTTACACATCTTACCTCAGCACTTTTGTAAAATTTGTATGTTTTAGACACATCTTCATAATACTGAAAAATCAAACTAGGTAAGTTTTCCCAGCAGGGGCTACAATGACACAACAAAATGCATCCCTCTTCTTTCTCATCATTTTCATTCTAGGGAAGCCCTTTACCATCTCCCCTTATCTTCCTCCCACTTTTTCACCATTTAATACCTTTATATAATTTTGATTTTTTCCCCCAAAACAGGTCATGCTCCATTAATGACACACATGCATTCATTCCTGCCTAATTTTAACATTACAAAAATTTAAGAGGCAGAGGAGAAACCCTATTAGCCAAAGGTTGCTCTGAGAGGGAAAATGTCAGCTTACATTGTGGTTTGGGTTTCTTTAGGACAGCAGATCTACCAGCACAGTGCCTGGGAATTGTAGCAGCATCCTCTGTGCTCACAGACCCCCCATGGCAATGTCCTGTGATGGACTGAACAGCAAGCCAAGGGCTTCAGAGCTCCCATCCCACACCCTGTGACAACAGTCAATATCTCTGTGCATCTCACAATCCAAATCTCCATTTCCTATCTTTCTGAAAGGATACAATAGTCATCAGTCACACAGAGAGAGAGGAAAAGGGGAACAAGATGAGATCTATCCAAACTCTCCAAGACTACAGACTTCCTCATTTTGCTCAGCAATGAAATGTCAGTGTGGTTCTGGTTCCCCCCAGCTCTTCAGCTGCTGAGGCAGAGGAGGTCTGAGAAGTCATGTGGTCCCAGAATAAATTCAGGCCTTTGGTAATATCCTCCCTCCATTTTCAGTCACCAGACCACCCTTTGTTAACGCTATTTTCCTGCTGTTGTACTTTCAATGCTTTGATGCTATACCTATTTCATGGGATGTTCACGAAGACATTTAACCAACTGGTGGAATCCAGGCTTTGCTCTTGGTGGTGAACATCCTATTCTGTCAGTAAGGCTTTTATCCACTAAAAGAACCCAAAATGTTTCACTTCATGCCTTCTTTCACCCCTTTGGACACACAGCTGAAATGCTGACTCACAAGGCTAAACCAACATCCTCTTATCCTCAGAGGAAATGCACTATTGACCAAGAAAGGCAGGGGAGCAGGTGAGAGAAGTTAATCTTCATTTCACTAAAGTGTTCAGATTTTTTTTTCAGGTAGAGTTAATTTCCATGCAAATTAAGTGGAATATGTGAAACTATTCATAATAAATCTAAATAAGGCACCAGGAACCTATGAGCAGATCTGTAATTCTGTGAAAGGCCTTATCTTTCTTGGCAAAGTTTAAGTGGTCCAGCACACTGGAAGCCTTCAGAAAAATGCCCTGTTGATGCAGTTCCTCACCCTCCCTCTAGAGAGCCACCCAGCAATGATTTGGGGCTTTCTCTGCTGTTCAGCCCTTTGTTTTTATGCCTCTTCTAGATGGCTCTCCTCTGCCAGACTACCCCAAAGTTCTCACTAGTAAAAAAGCAGTTTCTCAATAATTGTATTTTCATTTTTCACCTTCTAGCCTCAGACAATTTTGAGTATTTTTTCACAGCAGACCTCTCTGTTGTGATGACATATATGTTACAGTTTTTTTCTGTTCAAATGGAGAAAACTACTCTTCCCCACACTGTGGTGGAAATTTCACTGCTTTTGGAGTCCATCCAGCTTAGAGGATAGGACTTGCTTAGAAAGCCTTCTAACTGCATTTTTTAAACATTAAATTAAATTGTTCTCCTAAACCAATTTCAAATCATTCTGTTTCTAGCCAATGCTCACAGATATAAAGGTCAGGTATAATTGCTTCAAAACTCCCTGAATTTGTCCAGACTTTATATGGCCTATGTATTGCTTAAAGGTGACTATTGTAGCACATTTTATAATGAACAGTGAGATAGAACTTTGTTCTTTGCAGAATCTGAAATACAAAGTTTTTGATCTGACAGGAACACGATTTTTATGAACTAGGTTTTTCTCCACTGATCTTAGTTAGAGTTCACCAGATGGAACAGTACAGTGCTACTGCTTTAAAATCAATTTAGTTTAATTTTAAATCCACTAAGAATGATGAGATGTTTTCATAAAAATAACTCAGTAGTGATTTTTTAATCTTTTGTTCTGCCTTCAGTACTTATGACTATGTTAAAATGAACAGCCATTTGCAAGACAGGTGCCACTTTAATAATGGCTTAAAATTATGGAATAAAATTGCATAAAAATTCTAAAGAATATGAAAATATATGCACCAACTTTTGAGCTATTTTTAGAAGTGCTCAGTCCTAGTGAATTTATTCTCCTGCCTAAGTCAGCACAGGCAGTGGAAGAAAAAGATGGGCTTAATGCCATTCAGATGGTCTGGGGCAGGATGTTTGGCCCCCAAAAGAGCTGAGAGCAACCACAGAAGCTGTTCAGGCTTGGCACAGGCTCAAATATCCTGTGCCTGCTCAGTCTGGCTGCCTGGCCAAGGAACAGTGTGGTCACAGGGCTTCCAGGACAAAGCATCTTAAATGGAGAGTCCCAGAGGAATTGTTCTGTTTATACCACACTGCAGCAAAATGGAGAACAGGAATGAGAGGAATCAGCTGTTCTATATTTACATTTGACAGAGATATGCCACCTCTTTTGGTCACTTCAGTTATAAACCCCACAGTAAACTCACCCAAAATATCACTCTGAGGTCATTAAGGTCATTAAGGTCATTAAGAGTTTGTCACTAACATAAATTCTGCTTTGGTAATACAGAGGATCCTCTGAACTACAACACTGATCCACTTAGTACTCTGCTCCATGCTATCACTCCTAAAAAAGAAGTCTATTTATTTAGCAATTCTCAGCATCAGTTTGCTTGAACAAAAGCTGCACACATGGACAGCTTGAAGAAATGTGTAGGACTTTGCAGAGCCTCTATCAGGTATCTGTAACATTTTTTTAAAGAATAGCATATTAGTGAGGTTGTTCCTTGAGGAGATACTGAGTCTTATTCACTGTTGAAATGCATCTTCTGTAAGTACTCACAGTCATCCAGTAAGAGGGCTAAAAGATATCAGCTCAGAATAACAGTATTTCCCTTCTCCTTGCAAAACTGAACACGTCTACACAAGATGAAAAGCAGCAAAGGATCACACACAAATTTCCATGTGTTTTATTGCTACTTTTCCTTCTGGCTGAAACCAAGTGCATCTGTAAGCACAGAACCTGAATCATTCTCTCTCAGCTGAGAAAATCCAGCAGTAGCATTAGAGATAGATTAAACTATCCAAAATGACATTTTGAGCAGTATGACTCCATCTTATACCCAGAAATAAGTGGTTGCAGTGAAGCTATTTCAAGAACACATATTCCTTTCTTAACACTGTATTCTTCCTTCAGCATTAAGCAACCTACAGTTAAAAACTTCTTCATTCTAGCACTTAGAGGGCTGATAGGTCATGAAAACTTTTGATGTCTCTTCTAAGTTTAAACAATCAAATGTGATAATTCTGATAATTATGGTGTACTGCATTAATCACAGATGTGGGTTTTTGACAGTCCTTCTGATGAGATGCTGAATTGAGGTTTTCACCTTTTCTCTTCTCTTCCCTCTCTCCCTTCGTGCCTACAGCAATACTCCTCTGGCTATCCTCTTGTCACATGAGGCCATTAATGATCTGAATAAGATACGTCTACAACAAACTCAGATACTGAAGGAATGTTTTTCTGATTGCTCAGTAGTTACTACTCTCTAATCAGTACTGAATCAATGCTAAAGTTACTGTGTGCTGTTTATCACAGAATATTCTGAGTTGGGAGGGACCCACAAGAAACATAAAGGCCAACTTCTAAATAAATGTCTTGTACATGGATCAACTCCATGACCTTGGTGTTGTTGCCATCATGCTCTCACCGACTGAGCTATATACATATATATATTTTTAGGTATATAAAAAAGAGATAAATAAATAGCTGAGATATATAAAAAGCTACTGATCACCCAGGGCTGTTCAGTTCACATAAATATTTGCCATTAGTACCACTCAAAATGAATTTGAGAATGTGTGTTATTTCCACTTCTGCCTCTTTAATTCTCCTGTATTTTCTAAAAGCAGTGGTGTGATAGTTCCTACCTGGACCCTGCTGCATGAACTTTGATTATTTTAGGATCTTTTCCATGAGATCCCTGTTCAGTGCCATACTGATACTCCTCAGGATTGAGAGCAAACCTGTGTCATTTGCTTGTCTCATCTGTGTATGGACCACACATGGTGGTGCAGACTGAATGAGCACACAGAAGGGATCCAACCCTTTTCTATCCAGGCATATTCTTAAAATCTTAACCCCTCTGGCAACCTGCCCAATGTCCTTCTCCACCTTACAGTTTTCTTAGCTTCTGGTTTTGTACCTCTGTTTTGTAAGTGTGCATGTGACATTGATACACTCTCAGGAGCTGGGTTATGAAAAATTAAGCTCTGAATTGCAGAAATATTCATATGGTAAATGATGCCTTCTAGCTCATGAAAAGCAGTAAACAAATTACTCCATAATACCTCATAATTTTGTCATGTTCCCTTGTCTGTAAACACCGTCAGTTGCACTAACACTTGCAATCTTTGCATTATTAGGTTTCCTTCATTAGTTTCCATTTTAATTGAGAAGAAGTTTTCATAAACCCTCTATTATTTCTCAAAGAGCATGGAGGCTGAAGCAGCAACCTGTGGAATATTCCCCTCTCTTCTCCATGGAGGGCAGTATGTATTACTGTTCATTTCACTTTTCTATTAGCTTGACTTTCTACACAAAAAACATCCTCAAAGGCCTGAAGCTCAGAATGCTCCCCCAACCTGATAGCATCTTAACGTGCTCTTGTAATGGATTCTGGAACAGGTGGCTAATAAATTAACCAGAGGTATGCAATCTATTATTGACTGGCATCATTCCAACCACACAGCTCTCAAATGACAGCTTGTTTCATGTAAATTTTATTGTATTGAAGGTTCCATTTGTTACCAAGAGGCTTCCTTACAGATGGAAAGAAAATGCAAATAATATTTTCTACTTTACATAAGATAATGCTTAAAAAAGCAAGCAAGCAGGATTTTCCTCTAGGCCTTTTGTACTTTAGGATGTTAACTAGCAAAGTAAATATGTTAAAAACATAGCAGCTTGGTAACAGAACAGATAAAAATAATATATAAAGAGTTGTTTGGTGCTTTTTCACACTACCAAACAGAGCAACTCTGAAGCAGATTATGAAGCTCTGCACTAGCAGACCTCTGAATACTGCAAATTTGTCCTAATTTTGCCACGTAATACTGTACAGATTACTCAGTACATTTTAATTTCCCTCATACTGAGCCAAATGGCCTCTTTCTCAGAGACTTTTGATCTCTCATCATCCACTGATATCCATCCCTAAATAAGTAAAGCTTCCTTCCAGCTGGCTACTTATTTCCTCCTGGGTATGAAGCCACGAGAAGAATACTCTTAAGGGAGTTATTTCGGAAGGAGAGATGCTCATTCATGAAAGATTGCCAAAATCTCTCTCCCACCTATTCCTACATCAGCTTGCAGGGTATTGTCTTGCAGGAATTCCTGCAGGACTGGAGGTAGGGAGTGGGACAGGCCACATGAGCTGTGTGTGTCCAAATCAGGCACAAAGACTGAACCACAGCATAACGTTTAAAAGGACTGTAGGGCTTAGGAAACAGGCACTAAGAAAAGCTGTGCATTTTCACAAGTAACAGAGATTTGAGTCTTCCCTTGAAAGTGATTCAATTTGGTCTGGAGAGAAAATGAATTAGAAATCAGTATTTCAAGCATGTATTGCATTACTTACAGGTTGTTGGAACGGGTGGCTTTACATGCTGTGATTGATTTGAATATACATATGTCAATTTTCTAACTTTAGTGTCAAAGGAGGCAAGGGGATTGACACTTTTCCCTGCAATACAGCTGAATAAATACATTCTTCTGAACTGATGTTTCCCTTTGTTAATTGTTTCTACCTAACAATCCCGTCCCAATGAATGTGAAGGACAGTGCACTAAAACCAATTCAAGTATTTCCACAGATAGACCTGTCTTGTCTTTTACCCATTATTTTGCTGCTTACCATTCTATGCTCTAATTCTGGAAAAAAAATTACTTCTGCTATGAATTGCATTTATTGATCTGTATTTTTCTGTCTTTACTCACTGATGTTTATAACCTGATCCAGTAAGTCTTTTAAGAGTTATTTTATTCTTCACCATAACCACAGCAGTTGAAGCCTAACACTTAGTCATTTATAGAAAAGGGCTCTGTTTATGGAACAAACAAAACAGTTTGCTTCTTTTTTTCTTGAAATCACTTCGATGGAGAAGAAATATATTGATATACATGATATTTAAAAACTTGAGCTTTCAATTACTATTTTAAAATTAAATAAACAATAAGAAATCAAGTACTGCATTTGTGAGGTGATGACTTCAAGAGCAGTTTGGTCATTTACAAGAAGGAAATATCCCAGGGACATTTTCACTGAAATGTTGTGCTGAAGGCAACACCACACACCTTAACCTGTCAAATACACATTCAGGAGTTTCCCTAAGTGAATATCCTCACAGCATGTATAAAAAATAATAATGATAAAAAACCTAATGTCAGTAATGGAATTTGCCAGTAGAGAGCCATTAAGTAAAACAAAGAATGCTGTAATGTAGCACAAATAAAATAAGGAATGTTGAAACATAGCACATTTATTCTTACATGTGTTTTATAGTTAATGAGTCCTGTTCTGTGGGAACAGGAAATGTTTTCTACTCTGAGTTCTTTTTATCTGCCTCCCTACTACCAGTGCTTTTTTACATCTGTTCAATGTGCATACAGACTGGATAATCACAATAGCTCTTTATTATTTTTTTCTTTATACAGAAAAATAAAGGCCATCAAAATTAGTTGTCTTGGTATTCCAACAAAGTTTAATAATGAAAGCCAGCTAATAGTTTGTACCTATGGAAGCTGTAAGGAAATACCAACAAAGCATGGCAGGATCCAGTGGCCTGAGGGAAGACAGCTACCCTGAGAGAACTTGGATGTTCAAACAGGAATACACGGAGTGAAACACCTACTTCCTAATTAGCATTCAAAAGTTTGGAATCATGTGTCAGTGCATCCTTTTCTGTCCACACTTGGGATAACATCCCTGCAGACGTGGTGACAGTTACTCAGAATACACCACAGGATAGAGTATTTAAAACAAGAGCAACAAAACTGACAGGAACTCATCTGTTCTCCCTCACCACATTAATTGCATTGGGGATCTACTTCCATGCTCCTCACACCTTCTCCCTACAGCACAGAGCCCAAGCCAGGGAAGCACAGGAAGTCCTGGGAAATCATACTCAGCCCAAGACAGCCCATATCTCTGAAAATCAGTCTCACTTTCTGTCCAACATAAATTTTATCCTTTCTCAGATTGGTATCAATCACCTGATGCTGCCTGAGCAGGATCAGGGCACTGTCTGCAGAGGAGTTTTGCACAGGCAGGCAGGGCTCCTTTTAACCCTCATAAATAATGCAGAGGAAATATCAGCCAATCTTTTCCATTTGCCTAACCTCCCTTGTATCTTTTTTATTCTTCTGAATTCAGTGATATTCTAATTAAAACCTACTTTTGCATGAAGTTGAGATTCAGTGCATTCCCTATCATTTGTTTACTGGGTGGTAATAAGAAGCCAGGTACTAAAGAGATATTAATGCTGGCAGTTTCACTGACATTTAGAAATTATTTTGATTATGAGTTTACATTTATTCTGCAGAATTCTTGATAGTTATCTCTCTTATCAACATTTTTTTTACATAGACAAAATTAATATTAAATCTTAAATTTCATTAAGGCATTTCATTTCAGGATAAAAACTGTGTCTTATTTTGTGACTTCTGGCTCTTTCCATATTTATGAAATTTACTATGACAAGTATTTTTGTCAGCAAGGATCAATGCCAAATATCTTCCACCAGTATTCTGATGCAATGATGTCATTATTGTACAGTTATATACAAACAGTATGATTTACTAAACAACATCTATTATGTAATGTTTTTATCCCAAGGAAGATGCCTTTATCTCATCCTTGTTTTTATATTCAGAAGACACAAAGGAAATCTAAAATTGTTAGATGGTCAGTTTGATTTAATTATTCTGTTGTTCTGTTCCATGTTTGTCCCTGTGTCTTCTGTGCAGGAACTTTTTATTCTTATTCTGAGCCACTGGCTACTACCATGGTAAGGACAGATATTCACAAGCATTGCACAGAACACTTGAGAAATCTATCAGATAACATTATTGCTACATTCATCAGGCTGACATTTAAATTGTCTTAGTCTGTACCCCCAGACTTAGTGCAGTATCACCAGAAAATTTCAAATTTCAAACACTACAGGTGAAAGTGAAGAAAACAGTACAGAATACATTGAAGAAATAGGTAAAATAATAGGATGAAGTAAAAATGTTTGCATTATTTTAATCCAAGGGAAGAATTACTTGTTCTGAAAACTATTCTGAAAAATCAAATAGTGACAGACTACTTGTCTCGTAGCTTGATAAATCACTTATAAAACAAAGTACTTTTGTGATTTTCCACTGTTTTTCTTGCCAATGGAAAGTGTGCTACCACCATGGGTATTTCTACTCCACTGTGACAAATTACCATCTCAGGCAGCTGTTCCTTTTAGTCTATAATATCAGCAGTCAGACAAATAGAAGAGCCATTAAAAAAAACCCAACAAAAACAAGCAAGCTTTTTAAGCAGATCATGTATATATGCTCCAATTCCATACAAAAGTGCAGAATTAAAAAGTGCAAAATTAAAAAAAAAAAGAATAAATAAATAGGACAAGTAAAGTGGTGGTGAAGGAGGTAGAAAAAGTAAAAGAAAAAATATTCTTAAATAGTCAAACAAATCAAAAACAGCCTCACACCTTCAGGGAGGTTTTTGTGTTTCACTAGTATCATCCCACAGTTATTTTATTCCATGTGCAGACACTCCTGGAACTGTCTGGGTTTGAGCTCTCCAAGACAAAAATCAAAGCAAGACCTTCTCAATGAGCTGCCTCAAGCCCTGGAACTCACACACACCTTCAGTCCCCAAAGGTCTGAGCTTTATGTCAAATTTTTATGACACTGAGCAGATTCCTGGCTAAGCTTCTGAGAATCATAAATGTTATAGCTTTTTTTTTTCTTTTTTAAGTCTACTGCAAATAATAGAGGGCAATGTGAAGATGATCATAGCATAAAGGAATATTTAGCTTTCTAGAATAAAAGCCTAAAGTTTTGTTTCTGTGGCAGTGAGGATTTTGTGTTTTCAAATGTTCCTAAAACTGACTGGATGTTGAGAGATAAACAAGTAGTTCTTTTAAAGCAAATGAATATTCTGAAAGGGATAAAATCTAACCAATACTGTGAAATATATGAAGATGATTAACTTGTAACTAGTAAATGCTTCTTGAATTACTCTGAATTCTATGGCATTGATAACTGTCAGAAAAATTAATTAATAGTTTAAGAGGATAATTGATCTGATCTGCTAAAGCACATTTTCCATGCTAAATTGAAAAAAGGTAAAAATTATCATTATTGTTACAATAATTATTATAATTCCCTCCACTGCCAATCAGAAAGGTCCTTGAAGTCATGAAGTTCAGAACTTTGAGTAGAGGAACGACTGCTTTAGAAATAAAATTATCTCTGTCCAGCATTTTTGCTGGCATGACACATTTACTTTTATTAATCATATAAACAGAAAACGTTTATGAGGAGAATTTTCCAGACAGAAATATAAGTTTCTTCATTTCTCAGTATAGGAAGGAACTAATGGCACCAAAAACTCTAAAAAAAATAAATTCTGGGACCAACTTCAAGGGAATCAAAAGGCAAAAACCTCCCCGACTTCAGGAACCATTTAGTTTCATTGTATGCTGACATTTTTTTCTGCATTTCTAAAACCATTTCCAAAGTTACTTTTTGAGAATCAACCCATAATATTAAGACCAAAAAAACCCTCCAAAGTAGCATAAATCAATCATCATGTATCTTTTGCTTAGGTAATGACTGACACTAAAAGATTTCGTAATTGCTAAAAATGAGAGCCCTTTATCAGGGAATGATGCAAAATCCCTGTCAACAAAGAAGAGAACCATGACAGGGTATAGCTGTGGCTAACACTGCATTTTAGCAGCAAACACATCCAGCAATTTATTTATCAGTCAGAATTCTGAGTCCCTGTTATTGACATTTGACAGAAGCATGGCTATGGTATAGACAGCTTCTCAGAGCTGTCATTGAAAACCCCTGCAATTTTAAATGGACCCTCCATCATGTCTAACACCTAATTATCCTGCCTAGGTGGTTTTGCCAGGCAAGGAAGATAAACAATTATCAAGGAGGGTGGTGAATTTAGAATGTTCAAAAACTGATTGCATTTGAAGAAAGAATAAAGTTTTGACCCCAACACATGCTTAGCTTAAACCTATGTTTTAGATTTTTTAAATGCTCAATTAATATTTTTTTTTTTCAATATTCATTGCGGCCAATGAGATGAAAGATCAATTAGTCACACACCTTTGCTCAGGACCCACGATGAGCTGGGAAATGACAGAAACCATGAAAATGCTCCAATTTACACTGGCAGAAACTTTGAAGTCTTTCCATATTTACTTGGGGTGTGAGACACGTTCTGAACTTGCATGTCCTCTCAAAATGATGGGGTTTTGTTTGTTTGTTTGTTTTGGTTTTTTTTTTTTTGTGTGGGTTTTTGTTGTTTTTTTTTTTTTGATTTGCAACTTGACTACATTTCCTTTTCTATATTGTATTTCCTATAAGTACCTATAATCTTATGTGGTTTCAGCTGTTTAAGTTTGTTGCCTTTCTCAGCCCACAACTCTGTTTTTTGTTGGAGCTGGATGATCTTTAAGGTCCCTCCCAACCCAAACTATTCTCGGATTCTGTGATTTTTTGGTGGATGCTCAGGTCACCCCCTCACCTGTGTCTGGTTTCAAAGGTGGTGAGAAGCGCTTCCCTCTGGACTGCAATAAAGATCTTGATAATTTAGAGAGAGGAGAAGAGATAAAACCTCCACCTCCTTTCATGGACACAATCACCACAGCAGCACCAACAAGTCACATCTGCTTGTTCAGTTTCTGGTTCACCCCAGAGTTCTGGAAGTGCACCTGAGAAGGCACTAAGAACTGCAACAGTTAATGAGTGAAGTTCCTGTTATTTATGGAAGTCATAACCAGGACTTCAGAAGACAACTACTGCAAGTAAACTGACTTGTAAAAAAATACAGCAGAATTTCAGAAAATAATACATTTGCAGTTTGCACAGCAAAAACCAGTGAACTGCGTGTAAATTCATATACAGGAGCTGGAACTGTAAAACCACTAACAAAAGCTGCTTCTCATAAGATTCTTGCCAGACATATTTGGCACATTGAGCAAAGCCAAATAAAGCATTTCTGAAGAATTAAAAAGGTAGCAATTTGCACAGGATTATTTCCTTATCCCCAATTGCTTCTTTTTGCCCTTTCTTTGCTGAGGCAATTAAAATTTTAAATAAAAATTGAATGAATGCTAGTGAGCATTAATGCAGAACATATGAAGATGGAAACTGGTAGCAATCTGTTCTAGCAACCAAAATTATGTCTTCCAGGCAAGCAAAGGCCTCTTTCTGAAGTGACCTAGCCTGTAATCCCTCTTAAGTATATTGGTTGATACAAGTAATTAGCTCAGCCAAATAACTAAATAAATGCCTGTACAAAACATTCTTGAACTAGGATTTAGCAACTGCAATGAAAATGGGGTTTTTAAAACCTTGATTTGAAACGGAAATTGGGTTCCTTGCCTGAACTGAAGAATTCCATAAAAGAGAAGGTTAGCATCTCGCAGTCTGATGGGAAAAGATACAGCCCAATTAAGAATTCCTCCCTTTTCCTTTTATACTCAAGCATCTGACTCTAGATAAGGACCACAGGAGGGATGGCAATATTTGAAATAACAGTAGCAGTAGCACTAACAGTAGGAGATAATAAAATTAACAAAACAGGAATTGATGTGCTGCATTCTGATTACTGAGGCTTTTGCCATTGAGCCATAATTTGGTGAGCTTCCTCACAACTGATCTGAATATTATGGATCTGGAAATCACCATGAAAATGCCAGAACTGTCACCATCTCCACTCTGCAGCATATGTGAAAAATCAAAATGTCTGATGCTCTTTGCTCTTTGGGGTATTTCTATTTCTGCTCCATGTTTTTGAGTACAAAGATGTCGTTCAATGTCTTCACTGGCTGCATCCATTCTCACAGCATTGTTTCCAGAGCTCCAAGCTGCCCAGCAAGTGACTCCTTTGTAATTCAAGAGTACAGAAAATGGGTTCTGATAAGTTTCCAAGCAGATATGTTTGGCTTTAATAATTTAATTTGCATAGCCACACATAAATTGCATATGCAGAAAGCTTCAGAACTTGACACAGGCATAGATTTGGTGATGGGAAAGGGACTGCCTTACCAGCTCTGCTTCATGACATTGTCTGTTTGTGTGAAGTACAGCAAAAAGATGATTCTCCTATTTGCAGCAGGTGTTCTCAAGCCTTAGCTCAGTCCTGGGGACTTAACTGCTTTCAGGACTTATGTATTTGTGGGATTTCACCTTGTTTTTCAGCTGGTGACAAGCAGAAAAAAGTATTTGTGTATCAAAACAGAAACTGAGACCCTTGCTGAAAGAAAAATGTACCCTAAAGCAAAAACCTTTAAACAGAGTTTTCTGAAAATATAGCAAATACAACCACAGAATCAGCTGAGTTGGGAGGGACCCACAAGGATCATCCATCTCCTGACCCTGCACAGGACACCCCAAGAATCTCACCCTGTGCCTGAGAGCTTTGTCCAAATGCTTAATGAATTCTGTCAGGCTCCCACTTCCCTGGGAGCCTGTTCCAGGGCCCAACCACCTTATGGGTGAAGAACCTTTTTCTAACATCTAGCAGAAGTTTTGCACTAACTTAAGTTTGTGCAAACCAAGATTGTTACCCAAGAAGTCACGAATACTAGAACCTTAATTTTGGCAAAACAAAGGTTTTACTGAAGATCCCAGATCTTCCAGAGATGACCTTGTCCAATTTTTCAGGGGACTTCTGAGTAAAATAACAGATGCTGCCTGGGGTACATCAGTGCAAGGCTTTGACTGACAAAGGTCAGAGGGCAGGCAGAAACCTTGGCTTCCCAATCAATGCAAACCCTTTCCAACACAGTGACTGTGTGAGGGAGGGTCTCCCTCCCCATTTCCCGTGAGGTCTGACATGACATGACAGATCCGTCACCCACAGGCCTGTGAGGCGTGACATCCAGCAGGTTTGCTGATGTTGATGCTGCTTTAACAGTGATTGAAGAGCAAAACTCCATTTGTAAAAGCTTTCACCCTTCCTCCATACCCATCAAACACAAGAAGAAAATCTGTCAGAAGCTGCTCTGCCCCAGAAAGGAGTGAAGGCTGGCACCAGGGCATCAGATCAGGAGAAAAGGCACTGCCATCAGCTGGCAGTGGGCACCAGCAGCCAGCCCAGGCAGGCTGCCCAGCCACCTCAGCTCAGAGCTGCAACAGAAGCTGGAGCTTGGCCCCTTCATTCAGTTCTAGGCTCAAACTCCTGCTCTTTTGTCTTGCTGTGGCTCTGTGGGACAGCTTGGGGACAATAGGGCTCACTGCTTATTCTGCTGTGCTGAGCTTGGCATGATGAGCTTCAATGTGCTAAAGCAAAGAGCTCATTCTCCCAGAAATGTCTCTATTTCCTAAGCTGGACTTCAGAAATAGCCAAGGTGCAGAGAGATGTGGAATGGCACCTGGCCACAGTTCAGAGAACAAGGCTGGAGCTGGCCAAGTGTTGCCTGGAACAGAATGCAGAATGGGTTGAAAGGTGTCAAACTTTTAAACTTCTTTCTTTCTTTTTATCTCTGCATAAATACACATACAAGCGTGCATATATTTTTATATATGTGTCCATAAGTGTGTCTGTGTGTATTAAAATCAGGTCTGACAAGCCTATAGTGAAAAACTGTAATGAATTTATTCTGGCTTTGTCATTGTCTCTGTTCAGCAAAACAAACAAACAAACAAACAAACAAACAAACATGAAATACTGCCTTTTTAAATTAAACAAAATTTCCTCCTGCAAAAGCACTTAATGGGAGTGTGCTGTTTGCCCATCTTTTTGCTCGTTCTTCACAAACAACTTTGGAGCAAACTGGCAATTTTCAGACAAGTGTGGAGAAGTCCAAAAGATCTACTTCTGTAACTTTCATGAGAATCAGTATCTGCATGAAGATAGACCCAAAAATACATGTGCAACTGTGAATGATTGTGATGATTTTTGCCCATATTCCAGCCAAATCAGTAGGAAATAGAAGAGATAGCCCCAAGCACAAATGTGAAGGAAATGAACCAATGCCAGTCCTGCTACTGATACTACAAATAATTTAGTCTTTAAGAGAAAAAAAAAATAAAAAAGAAGGAATATTTTTACAAAAACACAGAGATAATACATATTAAAAGGAAGCAAATGCTGAAATTTGCTAGGCATGACTTTGGATAAAGACTTTATACATGTCTTGATCTATTTATATCCTATATTCAGAGAGAGATATCTCTGGATATGAGAAAATCTAGTTTCTAAAACTTTCTACAAAAGAAACCAGAACTTCATTAAATTAACAAAGTTCAAGTTAAAGACCTGTATTTATGAGGGCATGGTACAAGGACAATTAAAATTTCCAGAGATAAATTAGGTGGAACAAATTTTATTAGGAGGCATCACGTTCTTTAGAATTGAGACTTCTGTTGCCAGAAAAAAAGGGGAAAAAAAATTGTGACTTTGACATCAGTCTTTTAAGACATGACTCCAAGCTGATGCCTCACTTCTAAATGACTGCAGAGTAGTCATATCTCTGTTAAAAAGCATGCTGGTAAATGGTTACACACAGAACCTCACTGAAAATGCCATAGCACAATCTGTGATAACTTCAGAATATGTATAAATAATCTATTCCTAGACATTTTTCTCTCCCAAGAAAATAGTGGTTTATATAGAACTACTCAGGCAGATCAGGAGAAGGAATGTAAGCAGCAAATGCCGGAAACCAACTCCTAAACAACAATTAAACACTTTTGAACTGCAAGATATACTGAGTACAAACTGCCCTTTCCATGTTCTCTAGTGAGATATTAGCAGATTGTATCTAAGTGTAGTTACAGAACTTTAATAATTCTATAAAAGATGTATTTCCAAAGGTGATTTTGAATGCAGCAAATGGTGGACTATTGAATTTCAGATAATGCCGGCAAGCCTGCCTTTTTCTGAACAGAAAGCTTCATGTTTCTCTAGTGAGCTCATGATCAGCTCTGTGAGCTTCAGTGAGCTGCACAAGGATTTCAAACCCTGAAATTCAAGGTCTGAAGCTCCTTTGTTCCAGTCCTAACACTGGTGTTCAAGTAGCAGGCAGGTATTACAAAGCACCAGAGTTTAAACAGAGCAGAAAGTTGGCCCTCCAAAATCCCACCAGAAATTGTAGCTTTCTATGCAATCTACATAAAGGGCTTTGTTGTTTAAATTTTTTTAAAAAATCAGTTCTTTTGTATCAGTTGTTCTGTCTTTATCTAGCATCTGGCAACGTTTTTTCTGCTGCAAGGGAAGTTTTAGTTAAAGAAAAGGTTTCCAAACTTCTAGGATGTTTTCTCTTGTCATGATACCAGCCTAACACAATTATTTTAACAGTTTATTAAATTTTAACTCCTGCTCTGATGCTCTACAACAAAACTGTAGCTTGAAAAAAAATATTTATGGTAGAATCTTCAAGTTTTGAAAATACGTATGGTAGGAATATTGGAAAACTCTTAACTGTGCAAGCAGAAGCACACAGCACAGTAACAAAATTTGATAAAAATAAAGAGGGTTTGCATTTTTGAGAGCATATAGAAATTTTCTCACTTTATGATCAGCAAACTGGTGCAAGACTCAAAACTGCAGAAGGGCACTGGAAGTCTGCTAGGCATTCACTCATGGGTTAAAAGCAACTTTTAACTTTCAGGCTGTGCCCTCTAAGAACAAGGAACAAATGGCAAAATTCCAGGACAGTAAGGTATGGATAGATATATACATTACAAGTCACTCCAAGGCAGAACAACACACACAGATGACACCACCAACTTTGCAGTGGCAAAAATAAATCAAGCAGGAGAGCAGAAAGGAAGTGGAAGGGTGGAGAGGTGAGTACCAAGCGAGCTGCTCAGCAATGAGGAAAGCAAAGAGCTCAGTTTAGTGTTCTTATTTATACTGTCACACTTGGCACTGGGAGCTCTGTCTTAACTCATAATAAATGTTTAACTTCAAATACTTACGTCCTTGGATTAGGAGGCAGACTCCCTTGCATTGATACAGCATTTGTAGTCGGTTTGGGGTTTTTTATACTTTTTTACCTGAGGCAAACAGATAAATATTTCACCACTTTATGTACTATCAAGGGCCTTTTCATGCTACTAATAAGGAAGTAATGCATTGCTAGGAAGAACAAACAACTGATTAGTTGTGAAACAGTCCCACTGATACTGAAACCAGCACTAAATCTGGAACTTCAGAAAAAGAAAACAGTTGTCAGGTGAATCCCTGAACGTTGTTGTGCCTGCTTTTATATCAGTGCATTTTCTGGACAGAGAGTAAAATAAATGAGAGAATAGTTAAGATTTACAGCTTTGCTCGCTTTTTAAGGTCACACTCTCTTAATGAGTAATTGTTCATCCTGGCACTTGCTGCCACTAAAACAGTTGATAGCAACTCTATTACCAAGTCAGTAGTGATAGAGATATATGTCCCTAACCCCCAACAACCCATGGCTGAGGGAGAACAATGTCTCGTGCATCTTTCAATTTTCTCTTACATTTTTGAGCTGGCAAATGCATTCTGAAGAGAAGTCACCTTCACATACACACAGCTATTGCCACACTTACACCCATAACAAATGCCCATTTTTAAAATCAGACTGATTTTTATTAGTATTTCTTTATTTTTGCATTGCTGTAAAGCAAAAAAAAAAAAAAAAAAAAAAAAAAAGTTTTATGATGGCTTTTCCAACCAGCATCATCACTTTTATTCCAAGCTAGCAATTAACTTCCTGCCTGATTTGTCACAATTCAAAGTGAAGCATGCAGCAATGTTTAGAGGCAGAGCCATGACATTCGTGTTTGGCTGAGGCCCTGGTCACCAGCAGCCTCAATTTATCACTTTTAATTTAAACTCCCATGCCAATGATTTTCATTCTTAAAGCTATGACTGGCATTTATGGATTTCAAAATCAAAGGGAAAATAAGCTACAGTTAGGAATTCAACCACTCAGATCAATGAAAACTTGTTTTATAACTGAGAGTGCTCCAGTTAAATCCCATCTGCCTGACAGAAGGAATTTAATGTTTCAAGCAGTTCCTTTCCCACTTTAAACTGAGAATAACTTTTTATTGCAGCACTGAGCCACTACTTGCTGGACAGATGCCGACTATTGATGTTGTACTCTCAGGAAATACTGTGAGGCAAGTAAAGGTGAGTGCACCAACCTAAAGAACCATGCACTAATAACCAAATGTCGATCCCTGAACTGTCTGATTGCTGCTACTGTTCTTTATTTAGACATCTGGTGCACTGTTTCACTGCTGAAAGGTAGCAGCAAAAACTTGATAGGAATTAGGAAATGGAAAAACATGCTTCATGTGAGTTTATTGTGAAAATAAATGTCAGTTAAATTTCTGAACCACTCAGAAGGTGAATTATCTGGATTATTTGGTCCAATATCTCACAATTAGCAGTTAATTTGATTTAGAATGACTTTATATCACTTGAAAAGTTTAAATAGATAGCTACATATTTTTTACTTTTATTACTTGTGAAAATAGCTACTAAAATAAAGACTGAATGGAGACATCCATGTGTCTGTGTATAGTGATGTCATAAAAACACTCACCCACTCAAGCCTCAAAAATAGAGAGTGAAGGAGAGAAACAGGAGTCCACATATTATTCCATACTACTCTATATTACACAATAATAACAATCTTGTTCTATGGAAACTGGGAAGTAATTTAAAAATGTTAAAATATACTTAATGCAGATATTTGAATGGAATGAATTGTTTTGGTTTGTTTTTCTAAATAGCCCTTCCTTGACTATAGTTTTCCATCTAGAAAGAAATGCTATGATTTCCTGAATAATTCCTACTCTTTTGGTGAATCACTGTTTTTTGTTTTGAGATCACTAGTGTCATCCAAACACCGAAGATTTTAGCTGTGAAATAGCCAAAAATGATTTGCAGGCAATTTTCTCTCTGATTAGTCTCCCTGTAAATCCTTGAATTTACAGGATTATCTACCCCCCACTCTACTACTCTCAGTTGATCCCCTTCCCGATTTATCATTCAGTCAAGAACCCAAAAGGAGCCTGCTGCACTTTGTAATGAAATGTCCCATACAGGAAATAAGCTCCAAGAAAAAAACCACATAGAAAATCAGTACCCATTAAAGGATTGATCATATACACTTTGTTTTGCATAAAATGGCTGTGAAAGTCACCAGAAGTAAAATAATCTCTCTCACTGAAATCTGGAGAATTTGTATTACTGCAGACAAATCTGTGCTATTCTTGTCTCCTGTTGCAAATATTGCAGTTTTTACAAGGACTATCAAATATTGCTGTAACTCAGAATAATGGAATATTTTCACACTTTGAAGTCCATACAGTATGCTGTAATAATATTTACCCTTATTAAATCTTTTTATCTTTAATTACTGCAAGGGTATCTAAAAACCTCAACAAATAAGCAGGAATATATTTTTAGTTCAAAAAGAACTAAAAATCTCAGAAAGTTCCATGGAAAACATGGAAATATTACAAAGTATTTGCATAAAATTAAATATTCTTATTGCAAATAGAAAGATGTTAACATATTACCCTGTATTTAGTTTTAGTTAGACTAATGACTCAGTCACAAACTATTATTTCACACTATTTACACATATACTGAAAGATTTTTTTTATAAATATGGATGCATGTAGAAACAAAACTATATATAGTACTGTCTTTTTTATCCTTCAAATATCTTTAATTATAGAAAAAATCATACTGATATTTTAATTGATTTTAATCTTCACATCAAGTGAGACTAATAATTACTTGCTCATAAAAAACTGATATATATTCCACCCACTCCAATTTCTTTGAAGATGTCAGCATTATCCTCCCTAAAACTTCCTTAGAAAGCCACGTTTTTAATATCTGCCAATATACCCATTATCTTGAAAGGCAAACCAATTTTATTCACAGTGCTTCTTAAAAGAGCTTAGCTTTATTATGTTTATGAGAATGTAAAGATTATCTAGGAAGTTTATCCAGAATTCTACTATAGATATGAATATGGAAGACAAATATTTGCATGGATTTTTCTTTTGGAATTGTTCACCACCCAGAATTGTGGCAGTAACATCCCTGATGCTTAGCTAGAAGTGTTGGGCCTTCTTTGGGAAGCAGCTGTGTTACAGAGCAGTGGTTAACAGAAAAGGAAAATTACAAAAGGAGAAGATGATGAAGTAAATGTGATACTAGATAAGCTGCTAAACAGATAAATAGACAAAATCCCTGCAGCATGTCCCTGACCCTGCAGAGAACTGCACTGAGACACACTTTGGAATGTGATGTTAAAACCCTACAGTCCACGGTGATGCCTTAGTGGTGTGTTTGGGGCAGGGCTGGAGGTGTTGGGACACAACTTCCTTTTACACCAGCTCCTATGGGTTGCACCATGAGAAGCTATTCTCAGGGAAATTTCCCTTCAAAAATCTCACAAGCATTTTTTTGTTTAGCTGAGATTAATCAGTTTTTCAGTACTACAGTGCTGTTTCATGCAGCAAAGGTTACCCCTGACACTGGCACCACTGAACCTGATTGTTTCAGGAAAAGGTCAAGGAGATGAGTGCAGATAAAACTCTGCTCTTCTGCTGGAGATAATTTCCCAGCACCAAAATAATACACATCAGGGAGGTAGATTAATACAGCTCTGCAGTCACATGTGTTCTCTGAAAAGGTACAGATTTTCATCTTCCATGCTCTCAACCTGCTTCTTTGACCAAAAAAATCACTTCCAACTACAAGCACGCATATTTAAAGCTAAATACTATTCAACACCACATTAGAAAAATGTGATTTCCTCTATTTACTTTCTCTGAAAATTTTCTATTCCAAGTAAGAGTTGCATTATTCATAAACTGAAACTAATACTTTCTGTAAATTTGCATAGAGAGATGCTGAAACATCAGTTAAAATATTTTCTCTTTTAAAATAAATCATATCTATGAATGAGATGTCAAAATTTCATCTCATATCTAGTTAGTGATATTTCTACCTTGACAGAAAAACGTATGAATTGAAGGAAAAGACAAACTCATATTTTTTCTATTGTTGATAGACTGCAGCCCATCATCCTTGAAATGAACTTCCTCAATCCCAATACTCCCCTACCCTACCCTGCAAATATTTTTTAGTCCTCATTCTTCTTAAATTACAGGATAAAAGAAGAATTGTAAGAAAATTTTAGAAGACCAGTCTAAATTTGAATAATGGAGCTTGGATATATGAGCAATGTATATATGAACCACTTACTGGAATCAGACAATTTGTTTTACAGAGAAATTTGAGCTAATATAATATAATGGTAATTCATTTCTACATTGTAAAACTCAGTATTGGAAACTGGCTGAACAACTTGTCAGTAGTTTACAGGAACATACAACAGCTGTTTGCCATGTATAACAAGTTAGAATTTATAAATCACTTGGGAAATGCTCATTAATCTCTAAACACTTCAATGCAATTATAGATCAAGCTCATGATTTAGAAGCTGTTGCATGCATTTAAAATAACACAGAAAACAAAAGTTTAAAACTACAACTTTATATTCAGACAGAATAAGCAGAAAGATAATTCTTGCAAATGTAAATTCATTGAAAGAATGAGATTTAATTAACATTGCAGCAATTTATAAGGTTTTCCATTAACTTCAGCAGAAAAGTTGTGACTAATTATCCAAGTACTGTGGATGAAGGCAGAAGAACTAAGGAAGAGCAGAGAGTGTTCAGGAAACATGAACAGAGCTAGGACTACCTTGCATTTTTATCCAGTGGGACATCTGTAACTGACTGGTAGGAAAACAGCTTTGGTACGTTAAATCTAATTTTGCAATTAGAGATTGCTTGTAAATATTTGCTTTAAAACTTCAGCTTTAAAATACCAAGTGGGTTAATGTAAAAGATGACATTATTTCAAGAAAGAAATATGGTGATGAAGCAAGTCCAACTTGCTGATTACATCTATTTAAGAAAATTATTCCTTTTTTTAGTTTATTTTTCATATTATAAATTTATTCACTGCCATTGCTCCCTCTTTCACTCAGATTTGCCATGGGAATAGTTCTGCATGTGACTCCACATGTAGATAGCAAAATAAAACACTTGTATCTGATGCAATGTATGTCACTTTAGCAAGTGAAAACAACAAAAACCAAAATACTCTGAAAAGCCAGTCTTTCACAGAAGTAGTTGCACTTGCTCCAGGTCAAGAAGTATTAAACAGATTTAAAATGGTTTTATTGAAAAAGTCCACTTTAGAACCTCTAGCCATGTCCTGAATATCTGATATTATTATTGCTAAGTGAAGGTTTTAAGGGAAGCCTTAAAAGAAGAGAAGTAAAGTGTGCTTATTTAATATGCCAAACTAAGTTCTCACTGGAAACCAGACATGGCATGCTGGACAGAAATAAGATTTAGCAGATTATAAGTGTGGCTCTTTTCCCCTTCTTTTGCCTCCAGTCCTGACACTTCTTGTCTCATCTCTCTGACAGATAAGGATTCAGACTCAAATACAAAGTCTCAGTTTGAATAGGTGTTTTTAAAATACAAGAAAGGGTGTTTTTAAATACAATATGCATTTCTAAATTAAATATTAGGTGTGTATACCCTGGCTACTATAAACTTTCCAGTGGAGCAATCTTTATTATTCATTCATAGGAGCACAGCATAAATTTTACCACAGTAGGAAAACTAAAAGATTTGTGTGAAACTCATGACATGTATCAACACAATTTTTTTTCAGATTGACCCTTTTTGATTAATGTCTTCCTTTACTACACTTATCCAAAATCACTACTTTTACCAAGAATGCAACAGAAATCTTAATTTCCCTTGTCATGCACTGGGAACACCTGAGTTTCCTTTGATTTCATGTTGCTTTTGTTTTTTTTCTAATTTTGTTTTTTTTTTTCTAATTTGGTTGGCTGGTTTTATTTTTTATTGAAATATCTTTCAGAAATGTTCAAACTTTGAAAACAGAAGGTTCTTGATGTAATTCTGAAGATCTTCCTGAGTTGGTCAATTAACATTTGTTGCAGAAGTTTCTAATTTACCAGTTCATATCTGAAATATCTTGCTCCCTACCCTGACTAGAATACTCAATGGTGATCCTTTCCACTGTATATCATTCATTGTGAGAGGTTCCAGATAACTGAAATGTGCTTAATTATCCTAACATGGTTCTTAGGCGAGTGTGGAGATAGCACCAATGAGCTCATTTGACATTCTAGTTAAAATCACCAAAGTCAATGAATACACATCTCATTCTTCTGATCTCATTTAATCATGTGCTGAATGCCCTTCACAGCTACTGACTACAGCAGGAACAAACAAAATCAAGGCATACTTCTTATCTCAGTGCTGTGTGCTTGCCAATTTCTCTGTAATGATTATTTTACATATTTCTCCACAAACAGCCCTTTCACAAATCGAAATAAACTATTATTATTAAATATAAAATTTTTGCAGCACTTGGGCATTGCATTTTAGCAACTACAACTTAAATCAGAAGTCTGCTGAAAACGCATGTCATGGACAAATTGCTAATGGTTATGATAATGGTGTACTCTGCAATGAAAGAAACAATTAAAGAAGCTGAAAGGCCACACTGGTAAGTAAATTGTGGGAAAACATACAGCAGTGATTAGCCTTTCCCCTTCTCATTCAAACTAGAATTTTATTTTGTTCTCTTCATATTGTGCAAGTCAGAGGAACATATCTTAAAAGATACACATTGGCTGACTCACTCATAGCTAATTCTGGTGTATGAGACATGAAAGTAAATGCAACCAGGTTGACTTTTGCTGCCTTAAAAAATGACTGGCTATCCAAATTTTCCAGCAGAAAAAGAACATCTCTGTTAAAAAAAATTATAAGCATTAAACAAACCATTCAGGGAATAAATCACGATTGTTCAAAAGCTACTTTTCTCCTATGAATACTGTATAGTAATCAGGCATGTGTGCAAAGAAACATCAGCTACAAGTAGTGCAACTGTACAGAGGTGACTAGCAGAGTAAAATCTGTGATTAATAACTGTGTTTCACAAAGTTATTAATCTAAATAATAACCTTGGCTCTAAACTCTTAATTCTGGCAGACCTGAATAAGACAGAGAACTGAGATGCGGGATTTCCGCCTTGTGGCTTTCTTTCCAATTGAAAACATTTAATTTATATACACACTGATATAAATATGCATACATATTAATATCATTAATCACACTGAATATTGATTGCATAATGCTGAATTCCTTTAAAAACTATTGTTTAAATGTATTGTTCATAATTAACTTAAAATAGCATGCATCTCAAGCTTTTTTAAAAAATTGTAATTTTTACTGTCTTCACATCACATTCAGTACAGATGTTTACAGGGTGTCCCTTGTCAGTTACCAAGAAGTTGATATTTCTCTTCAAATTTTTCACAAAAATAGCATCAGCAATGCTGATAACAGTGCAGAGTTAGGTGCTGCTATCAATGCAGCTGTGGATGTCCAGTAAACAAATGCCATCAATTTCTTTTTATTGCCATCTAGGAAAATGTCATGTTCTTTCATTCTTTCATGTGGGCTAGAGCTCTGGAATGTCTGATGGAGGGTTTTGTCATGGTTTCATAACTGGCTTTTATTTGATCTGCTATTCCAGTAATCAGCCATTAAAGAGAGCTGTTCCTTTAGATTTATAAGCTATTAACATAAACAATTTGGAAGATGGTTCAAAGGGGCTTCATCGTGTCATTATGAAAAGAGAGACCTTCTTGACTTTAAAGTCACAAATGAGAATCTTGCCTGTAGAGATTTGAGACTCGGGGAAAAAAACGGAAAATGGACTTTTCATTAGGGTGAAAGTTGGATGCTACTGTGGGAATAAGTTTAGGATGAGTGAACAGGGAACTCCCCTGCCACCCCAGTGAGGATTCTGAAACTCTACTGTCACCAGCCAGAAGGATTAATCTTGATAAACTGATAAACTGTCCTGGCAGTGTTACTGAGACACAGAATGTCAGCCAGATGAGGCTCTTAACCACTTACACCATCTTCATTGTGATTATGGTACTTCATGCCTTTAATTCATGGTGATACACTTTGTTTATTCCTGGAAAAGACACTGAAATCCTTCCAGGTATTCACCAATTCCCACAGCAGTGAGTGATAAGAGTGATTGCTCTTTCTACAGACTGTCTCCACTGAACTATAAATATGTCTGAGGAGCCACCTGTACTAGAAATAGACCTTAACTTAGAAAAAGGAATTAGATGAAAAACTCCCAAACACTGGCAAGATTGAACCAGCAGATTAGGAAACATCACCTAGGTTGTATCTGGCAATGGTTCACATAAAATAATATGCATTAGACAACAGAATCCTGACAGGTTTGCACTTTAGCAGTCTGACTGAAAGTCTCAGCTGTCAACACTAGACAGACACAGAAAATGAGACAGGTTTTTAATACAGCATTAGGGTGTGTGCCTTCAGAGTGAAGCCTCTGGTGCCTCAGGTTCTGAGGCAGGTTCTGCTACCAGCAGGTCTTTGATGTCACAGAGACCAGAGTCACCCACAGACTGCAGAACTGAGAAAGCTTTCAGGATGCAGTGGCAGAAGGAGAATTTCTCCAGTGTAAACCTTCCACCACTTGGGGTATGTCTCATACTCCCACTCCTTGTAGTGTAATGTAAAATCTCCCTCTGTTCTAAAGGAACAGAATGTATGAATGCACAGGGAGTGAATGCATACATGGACTGTTACTTGGAAATAGGAACTACTGTTTTAAGTTCTGTTTTGCTTAATTATTCATTATTTACTACTTTAATTATGTATGAAAAACCTCAAGTACTTCTGAGTTTTCTTTAGGCAATGCAGACACTATGGCATGCTAAGAAAGTGATATATTGAGATGTCCCTTCCATTAGTCATAAGAGAAACATAAATTACAATTCAGCATATAATTCTCTGCTTCTTCACACAATGATTTAAAATTGACTGAGCACTATTACTTTGTACTCAGCATATTTACTGCTGTATAAAACTTTCTGTCTCTCATAAAGAAAAGGCATCCAGGCAATTTTCTGAACAATAGTATTGTAAAACACTTTTTGATGAGGCTTTTTGTGAAAACACGTTTTATCTTTCAGTTGTTTACAAATCACTTTAGCAGTGATTTGGGAAAGTGCTTTAATATGTGCTAATGTGAGCAGGAACATTGCTTAAGTGCTTTTCTGAGCAGAATCGTGTTTATCTGTCCATTTATCTGAGTTCAAAGTAGGGATTTATTCTGGTATCTCAAAACATTTTGAAACAAAGCTACTGAAGGGTAGCATATAGATCACTTCTCTCATCTCTCCATCTGCAACATTTGTATTTCTTAGCACACCCTGCCCTATCCTGGCTTGCCACAGCAGCTGGACAAGACACAGCACATGCTGTGATTGTACAAGACTATAAATACATCTATTTTCTTGGCTAACCAGTCACCAGGCAGGCTGAGTGATCAGTCAGCTGGTGTCTTTAATACAGAAAGCAATCCTCACATAGATAAACTTTACTTTTCAACTTGCAGACCTAACCAAGGGTGACTGTGAAGGGTCATTCTTCACAATTCTGTTGAATCTTTCTCACTGTTACCAAACTCATCTTGGCTAACAGGTTCACATTTCTTTATGGTGCATAACAGACAGTGTGACCACAGAAAATTTGTTTCCTTATGAAGCCAAGGGTTAAAAACCAAACCCATGGATGTCAAACTTACAAGTCCTTGTACAAGATTAAAGGAAAAGGTAGTCAACATTACCAAGTGAATTTTACAAGACTTACTCATGTTGATGTTAGTAATTGTTTTTTTAGTATTTGATCAGGTCTGGTAATGCTTTAGACATCAAATTACAGAGAGGTTTGAGGGATGCAGTTTGCAAAGTCTTTTTTAAGTGTTACTTTCCTTCAGTCTGCTCCTCGTCACTGTTAAAGCTGAGTACCACACTTAATCTTGTTGACACTTGTGACTGCATGAGGAGGCAGTTAAGATTTTAACATTAGTTGTGGTAGGGCTCTATGCATAAAAATCAGCTTTAATTACTTTTGAATTAGTTCACTTCTCCTGTCAGCAAATATTCCCCCTCTTTGATGCTCTCAGATTACTCTCTTCATTAATGTGGCAGAATACAATTCTTCAGTTTCTGTGAATGCCCACAGAACTCTTCACTGAATTACTTTATTCAGCAAAATTCCAGCAGCAACATTGCCCTCCAAACAGACAGAAAAGATAACCCCCTGAAGAACAAGCTAATAATTTTGCATGTTTAATGGCAAATCTGCTAATTTCACACAAACCATCCAAAAGAAAAGGCCACTAGAGGGGAAGTAAATCCAATATGCTCAAAGAAAATAAAATGCCAGCTACTCTAAATGATCTTAGCTAACAGAACAGTCTGGATTTACAAGAGCAGAAGATTTTGGTCTATATTCTTAACAAAGATATGACAACTGAATGAAACAATTTATGCATTTATAAAGAGGTCTAGCACTTAACGCAATGTGCATACCAAAACCATTAAAACAGTATGCAGGAAAAGATTACATATAAAAAGGTAGTATGAACATGGGATAAATATGTTGTGTAGGTATAATTTATTGCACACCTGCATCTTTCACATTAGACACACATCAAAAGCAAAAAAAAAAAAAAAGGATTTAAACCAGTATCTTTGAACTTCTGGTAAAGCAGTCCTTGTAAAAACGAATATATTTTTGATTTGCTGTCATGTCATATGTTTAATCTTGGATCTTTGTTTTCTATATGTGCACAAACCTACAGCATCATAACTACTGTCCACTTCATCAGAATTAAGATTGTAAGGAAAGACAGCCAACAGTGAGTTTATAATGAAGTCTCTGCAATATTCCAAAGCTTTAGTCCTACAGCTTACTTTTCTGAGGTTGGATACCCTAACTTTTTCCATATCCCTTCTTTATGACTAAAAGTAATTTCAAAAGATATCCATTTTTCTTTCTCTCCATTCCTTCCATCAACAAAAACTCCATGAATCTTCTTCCACATTTCATACAACATTGCATTTTTTTTTCAAGTCCTTTTAAATATATAGCCACCATGCTTGAAGTTTTATGTGACTACACAGCCTGTAAGCCTACAGGAATGGTTTTATCTTTATAACTACATTTTATAGATGACTCCATTTCATTTATTACAGCGTTTTCTCACGCAACGCTGTCTTTTTACATCCAGATAAACTGACAGATATTCTGAAAATCTGCTCTTAAATCCTCTGAAGCCTTTCCAGTAGCATTTTTAGTAATGCAAGAATTATTAGAGGGAATGCAAACAGTCTAGTGTGTCAAAAACTATCAAAACATTAGTCTTTTTCCTTGTTTTGAGTAAACTGCAGAGAAAATCTATATCTTTAAACCAGGGACAGACAACAGCAAAAGACATTATTTTTTAAAAGCCTACCACTTAAATACACATCACAAGCTGTGTTCACAGCTGTTATCCACTTGAAGAATGAACTGTATTTCAGGTGACCTCCACCTGGCTGAGCTTGGTGACGGCATTTAATACCATGGAGCTGAACATCCAAAAGGAAGTTTACACAGGGGAAGTTTCTGGCACCTCACTTTCTCTCTTTAGTGAGAAAAGAAAAGGGAGATGCAGGTTTCCAACGTGATACATGGCCTCTGTGCTACAGGCAATCCTCAGTGCAAGGCCTATATATCACTAGGCATCTTATATAATTATATATATTACCTTTTATAATTAGCTCTTCTGTTACCTTCTTGGACAGTGAGTGAGCATGTTTTGTGCTTTTTCAAATCAATTTTAATGAATATTATTAGTATTACCATCACTGTCATTATTATCATCATCATCACAGCAAGCTGTTCATTTTTGTATGCCCAAAGGCAAATGAGTCATTACTTACTCATCGACAAAACTACTCGTCCCAGATACACAGGTAAGCAGATTTTTGCTAGGCTGATCAGTGAAAGAGCCCAGGGCCTTCCCTACAAGTGGAACATAACAGGATCCTCCTAAACATTAGCACTTTTACTAAGCAGAAACATATCATCAAATGCGTTCTACTCAAAACAGTAGTTCTGCCAGCTCAGTTCCTGTTCTACATCAAACACTTCAGCTGCGGTTGCAATGTCACTGCACAGCAGGTGAAAAACATTTCTGGAACAAATGTCAGCAAGGGATAATTCTGAAATAACCTTCTTGTCTACAGTTACACAAGCCAGAAGAGAACACTGCTATATGGATTGTATTGCTGCTAACCTATGATGCTGTTGCCTGGCACAGTAAGTATTTCTAAAGAAGAAAAAGTTGCAGAAATAAAAAACCAGAGAGCTCTGCTAGCTTCCCGTGTTTCTCACAAAGATTCACCTTGGACATGAATTCAAACTGAAATGGGGGCAAGAAAAAGCTCAAAACAATAATGCCCAGTTTAAAATTAAAGAAATGAAAAAGAATCTATTAGGATAGCTCACCTAAGGAAATGGCTCATACAGATGCAGAAGTATCTTACAGTGAGGCATGCTGAATTAGTGTTATGAAACACAGATAACAAAGAGAGTTCACTTTCACTCTGCCTTTGAATTGTGGAGTTGTAATGGATAACCTGTGGTGTTTTACTCTTGCAAAACCGAAATTGCAAAAGCACCAGAGGGACTCCAGTCCTGATGAACCACTGACACAGCTGGTACTAGATGGCTAAAGCTTACACATAATTTTGAACAGACAGGCGTGGGTTTGAGCCTTGTGTAGTAGGGTCAAGGGCCATCTGCCAGAAGCATTTAACGCCCCCATCAGCAGAGCTGAAAGCCCTCATGGAAGGCACTTAAAAACATTCAGCAATCTGCCAAACACCCCAACCCACTGCCCCAAACTTGCAAGAAACAAAGGATCCCCCAGTGAGCACCCAGGTGACGGGCAGGCGGTGCCATCCGCGCAGCGCTGGCCCTTACCATCCTGGTCTGTGGTGACGGTGATGGCCGTGAACTGCTTGGGGGAGAAGCTCAGCTCCGAGACGCCGTTGGTGGCCTCGATCTCGAAGGTGTAGTTGACGTGGGACACGAAGTCCAGCACGGTGACGGAGGAGTTGATGAGCCCCGTGTGGCGCGGGACGAAGCGGATGCCGCCGCCGCAGATCTCGCACTGGCTGGCGTCCGACCCGCACTTCTTGCAGATGACGCTGTAGGTCAGATCCTTCCTGCCCCCGGTGTCGCTCGGGGGGCTCCACTCCAGCATCAGAGCTGTTTCGTTGATGTTGAAAACCACGTTCCTCGGAGCAGAGGGCGGCCCTGCAGAAAAGGAGGGGAAAGCCTGTTAAGCTGTGGGAAACAAAAAAAGCAGAAAGCTTGCGGTGCAGATGTAAGGCCTGGAGTCAAACAGGTACCACAATGAGGACACAGAACAACAGGACTGTGTTTTTTGTGCTGTGTAGAGTTAGGCCTTAGCAAGTAGAAAAATATCTTAAGAGTAAAAGTTTAATAATGAGTCTTTGTACTTTGTTTATAGAAGAGTATAAAAAGTTCCTGGATAGCAAAATATATGAAACAAGCACCTATTATTAAATATAATGTAGCCCTGGTTTGTGCCTGTGATGTTTTGGTTTTCTGAAACTCTTTCCCAGAGAGTTTTCTGTCAACAAGAGACACGTTTTTCTAACTGTAACCTATGTTTACATTCCTTTCCCTAGGAGGGACTTCTTCTTGATGTCCCTCTGACTTAACCAATGTGATTGAAGAAACTTGTCTTTCTTCCACCCATTGAGTTGTTCTCTGTAAAACAGCATAAAAAGGAAAAAAAATCCTGAAATAAACAGAGTCATTGTCAGCCTTCTAAGTCAGTGTTGTGATCTTTAACAGCATCAATATAAGGTATACATGTAGTTTTAATGATTAGTTTATGCAAATGTCCCTAAGCTCTTAACAATTTGCTGTTGGTTAGAAAACTTTTAAAAGGCCTTGTAACAAAGAGAACTTTGACTGCTGTTAGCAAGATGTGAGCTGTTGCCATCTTTCAATTGCCTCACCCTGTAATGAAACTAATTTTGCAATAAAAACTCAAGAAACATCTCCCAGCAGTCCTGTCCTGTTGTATAGAAAGACTAGATCCAACATTAAGCCAGCGTTACGTACCTTGGAGAAAAAAAAAATGCCTTAAGACAATTATTTGCAAATAAAAGATACAAGAACTACATTTCAATGACAGATTCAGTGTAAAAATTGTTATCTACAGACAATCCTTGAAAAAAAGCCAGAACAATAAATCGGTGACATTGTAAAAAGCTGAATAATCAGAATAACTTAGAATTAGTTCAGAAAAAAAATTAGGCAACACAAAAATGACTTGGGAATGTCAAACCTAGACTAGATAACACAAATTTTAAGTAATAGTTTCTTGATACTGTAGGATACTGAGGCAAAGCTCTAACCACAAAATTTATATCCTTATTTTATGTCTAGTAATGTAGGCTTTTCTGAGACTTGAGATCTTTGATGTTTTGTAAGAGACTAATTAATTAATAAATAAATAACAGCTTTGGAATAAGGACAAGAGGTAAAATTGTTTGTATTAGTTCTGCACTGCCAGGTATTTCTTTCTATCCTTCACTGCTTATCCCCAGGGATTTCTTTGCTGCTGCTCATTAACAGGATTGTGTGGCAACAGGCCATAACTATCAGGTGTAAGAGACAGTTTTCAAGTTTTCTTTCTTTCCCACCAGGCATCTCTCATCAGTATCACGATAACAGTGAAGAGATCAACTTTTCAACTTAAAGGTCTAAAAGGATGATCAGGAAGCAGGATAAAAAAGTACTTCTTTAAGGCTGTGAGGAGGAATGCAAATTTTAAACTTTACTGACTAACTGTGCAGGATCACAGGGAAATCACCTGAGGCTTTATAAATACATACAATAATAAAGATACAGAGTGATTGCCCCCTGTACTGAGCACTGGTGAGGCACTTGGAGTCCTGTGTCTGTCCAGTTCTGGGCCCCTCACTTAAAGAAAGGCATGAAGGGGCTGGAGAATGTCCAGAGAAGGGCAGTGAAGCTGGGGAAGGGTCTGGAGCACAAGTCTGACAAGGAGCAGCTGAGGGAGCTGGGGGTGTTCAGCCTGGAGAAAACGAGGCTCAGGGGGAACCTTATCACTCTCCAAAACTCCCTGACAGGAGGGTGCAGCCAGATGGGGGCTGGTCTCTTCTCTTGGGCAACAAGTGACAGAAAAAGGGAAATGGCCTCAAGCTGTGCCAGGGGAGAGGTTCAGGTCAGACATCAAGAAGAATTTCTTCACAGAAAGGGTGGCCAAGCTTTAGAATTTACTGCCCTTCAGAGGTGGTGAAATCAAATTCCCTTAAGGTGTTCAAGAAACGACGAGATGTGGCACTTAGTGCTGTGGTCTGGTTTACAAGGTGGTGATAGGTCAAAGGTTGGACTTGGTGATCTTGGAGGTCTTTCCAGCCTTAATGATTCTGTAATTCTATGGTTCCATATCAGATTCCACAGTCTAACAGAAGAACTTTACCACCTAATTGTTTTTTAGATAGGAATTAATGAAGGAGTGAAGGAAAGGTATAAATTGTTACAGGATATTTGAATCATCTCAATTTCTTACTGTATTATTCTTCTTCCACTTGACATGTTTCAAGCAAACACAAACAGATGGTTTTCAAAACCAATTTGGACATAATCCCAAAATAAAACTTATTACAAGAAACATGGACTTGGAAAATGTGAGACCTTACACTCCAGTGTTGAGATATGTGAGATGACTGTGGCAAACCCAACTGCTGACCTCTGGCGTTTTTGGGCTGAAGGAGTTGAATAAGCATTATATTCCCAGCTCAATAAAATCACAATGCTTCACCAATGGTTAGCAGAACTTGGAAAACTTTCAGCTTGCTTTGCAGCTTTTGATGATTTATAAAACTGCCAACACGACTTAGGCATAAAGTTTTGACTGAGACACTGGTAAAACTTTGAGTTTTATTTATAACTTTTCCTTATTTCAGAGTTTCTTAAGCAGACTTAAGAAACATTTGCAGGCTACAACATTTGCAAATGACATCAGCTAATTTTTAGACAGTGTGTAATATTCATAATTCTTAAGCGATGCATTTTATTTACTGATGTGGCATAAGCATGGGTATAAAACCTGGAATGCTTGTAAATAAAAAAGTTGGTACTGTGTGGGAGTGATAATGTGAATAATAAACATTAAGCTTTTCTATGAACTCTAATTCAGCTACTTTTCCATTTCTGGTATTTACTTATAACTTCTAATAAAAGAGTAATTAACTTTGCCCTGAAATAAATGATGAGTTATCTGCTGGATTTCAAGCAATTGATATTTAAAATATGGAAGTGTTACACAGCTATGCGTTTTTTTAGCGGATAAGAAAGTTTAAAATCTTTTGAATGGATGAGCATTTATTAATACATGTGTCTGCCCAGAGTTTATGGTCAATAGATCACCAAACTTTCCACAAAATAACTATGAGAATGACAGTTCTAGCTACTCTGGAAAATAGTCCTGAGATTGGAATAAGCTAAAACAAGCATGCATTACTTCAGCTTCAGTTCTTATTCTTTATGTTCAGAAGACAGGAATAATTATGTTTCCTCTAAAACCATGCTGTGAGAATTAAATAATGATTGGGTCTTAACAAATTCCCACTGCTAAAACCATGGAGGAGTTTTAGGAATAGGGAGGATGAGCCGTAATCGCACTTCCATATGTGCATAACTTTAAGTAGATGAGTAATCCCCTTGAAATAATTGGTAATATTCATGCACTTAAAACTAAGCAGCTGTGTAATTGCTTGGAAGGATTGGAGTCAATGCTTTAAAACTGGCTTAAATTTAATCTTACATAAACTATAGATATTATGACAACAGGTCATCACAGCTCCAGCTTTTTGGTATTTTTCATCAATTTTGGCAGGCCCAAACAGGAATTAATATGAATCTGGGCAATAGGAGAGTTTTGTCTGGCGTTGTGGATTTTAATTTTCTATCAGATTTTCCTTGTACTATATGGAATGGCATTTATAGAAGAACCAATAAATAAAATACTCTTTTAAAAAGATATTTTTTCATTTGTACTAGAGAGTGAAGGTTCTGATAATCATGATTTGTGACTTATTTCTCAATTATAAGAGAAAACACATATTGTGCATTCACATTTCAGTGAAAAGGAAAACTACCAATTATGTTAGAGGTGTCTTAAAGTATATGACTGTCCTCTTGCAAATGCAGGAAAAACCCTCAAACACAATTCATACTCAAGGCCCCTCATGCCAATTTGCATGAGGATTAAATAGCTTTTTAATTGCTGTTAAATTATGCCCGTTAAACTGTGATTTCATGCAAATATTAAACTGTAATGACATGCAGTGAATCATTTACTAAGGTTTAGAACTTGGAACAATGAGAGACAATTAATTGTAATCCTCAGATTCAGCTAAATTATGTGTCACTGGGCTTTTATGAATGTGGCCTGATTGCTTTGTTATCATTTATAAACTATACAAAGATTATCTGGCACAATGGAAAAAGCTGCCAGCAATAATCCTTCTGCAGACATCTGTATGCAAAGCTCTCGGGGTTTTCCTTATATTGATTTTTAAGAAAAAAACAAGTATATTGGTGAAAAAAAGGGATCCTTTCCTCACAGCAAAATTCATGACTTCAAATTTTACGCGAAACAATAAAATATAGTTCAAGTGGATGAGCATTAGAAAAACATGCAGCTCTTCTGCTGAGATGGAACTCAGCCAGAGCATGAGTAATGCCTTTTGCTTCATTTACTAATTACAGTGAGGAAGTATTTTGACACTTTCTGTGGAGGAGACTGGCATGGATGTCTTATGGTGAAGCAGGTCTGCTCTGAAAGTAGCAGAGCTGAGTTTGTGCCTCGTGCAGTGCTTTGCACCTCATCTTGTTTTATGTATTCTCTTCCCCTCTGAAGGCAAAGTGCATTTTCCTGTGTATGGAAGGAAAATACAGAAGTCTAGTGAGGGCAATGCAGTATTTTACACACTTTAGAGTGAAGACTGGAAAAAAAACCTGTTGCTTTTTAAGTGAGAACTGTCCATTATATACTACTGGACTCTTAGAATTTTATGTCATTTGACTACTGAAGTTACAGCAGAAGGGCAAAGATTAACCATCACCTTAGGATACTGAGAATCAGCATCTGGCTGTGCCCCTTAAGTTCATAATTGCCTTCTGATATCTGTATATGCAGCGTAGATAAATAGTGTCACTTGATGTAGGATTACATTTTTCCCTTTTCACTTATTCTTTTCTGTGAGGCAGACAGGAAGAATGGAAGCCAGTGACTGCAAACCAACATCCCGAGCCTGAGCATAATGTTAAATTACAAAAGAGTGTATAAATATACATATACACACACATATAAATAACAACAGAGGCAGTAAAGACTTCAAGTGTGTTGCCTGATTTTGCTGCTGAAATTCAGTGTTGACTCTTAAAAATAGAGGATACACTTTGCAGCAGAGGTTACTGAACAGAGCATAAGTTTGTTGGGTTCAAATTGTTAAAGTGTAACATTAAAACCGCGGCATTCAGACAACTCAGACAACCAATATAAGCCTGCCTGACCTTGAAAAGATGGATCAATTCATCCAATTACTTTATAGTGGGAAATGCTAGACTTTATGTACAGAGTAATCAGACAAGGGATTAGATATGATGCTGTTTGTTGCTCCCTGTGTATGCAGAGAGATCACTGATAGAGTACTTGCATATGGCAAAGAAATACAGTAAGAAGAGGAGCAGCAAGAGATTGATAAGAAGTCAAATGAAAAGAGCCCAGGAGAAGGAGAGTAACAATATATTCTAATGTAATTTTCATTCCTCTTATTGAAATTAGATTTCTATTATGGTGTTCTGCGTAGTGAACGCTCTTAACAAAATGTAGCTACATAAAGTAAAAATGGGAGTTGTGCAATTTTGTAAAAGCACACAGTACTTTCACAGAATTAACTGAAGTGGATTTGAAGCTCATCTGAAAGAAGTGGATGCCAGTCTTAAATCAAGGTGGGGTTTTTTTCCATAATGATGCATGTGCAAGTTTCCCAGTACTGAGGAACAGTTCTGGAGTGAGGAATACTGCCTAACCCTACACAGGAATGAAAAGAGAAAACAAAAGATCTACCTCTTAGGCATATTACCTTGCAGGACATGGGGGAGCAAATAAAATGGGCATCAATAAAGTCAGTCAAAATGTTTGAAAATGAAGACATTTGTAAAGAGAATCCATTGTTCATTCTGTATTTCGCTTAAGAATCTCTCTCCCTTCAAAGGTCCCAAGAAAAATTTCTGTTTCTTATGTCATGTCTCATATGTCAAGATAGAAATCTGAAAATGAATATAGAAAATGCAGATCTTTCCCAAAGGTGGTTATGGAAAAATGGCATTTCATTTCTGCAAAGCATTTTCTGTCTATTTAGTAAAAGTTCTTAATTTTCTTAAAACTTTTCAACTTCTTTTATTAAAGCATGACAGTTTGGAATGAACAACCTAAATTCCACTCATATCTGTATCTTTATTTATTAAATTCAAATTAGCCACATCTGCACAAATCCACCAAAAGCAGTGAGGTTGTATTTATGACAGAAACATAATTTTAATAACTGAGAGACTAATTTGAAAGCAGTGGGGCTAGAGATATCACTTAGGGAATAATTTGGCCTGAAGACTCTTCATTACTGCTGATGTGCAAGATAAGAACACAGTCTGCCTGTCAAGAGCTTCACTGTCATTTGCAGAGCTGACAATTAGTGAAATAATCATCATTGTTGGTGTAAGATGAATACATCTGCTGTAACAATCAATGAAGTAGATACCCAGCACCCTAAGCTGAATAGGAGACAATGCATGGTGGCACTGAACCAAACCAACAAGAACGTGCTGCACTGTCTCCTTTATTTCTTCCTTCTCCCAAGCTGATGTGAGATGAGGCACTGATATCCTCTTGTGTCCTGCCTCAACTTACTCAGTTCCTTTGGCTGACATTCTCAGTAGGAATGTGGAGGTCTGGCACCATGTTTTTCCTGACAAATTTTCACCCAAAGCAGCTCTCTGCACTCACGCTTGTTGAGAAAACAGCAGGGTGTTGAAGTAACTGCACTCTCATGCCACAGGGCTCTCATGCTCCTCCCTGCCTTGTCAACATATCAGGGCATCAGGGCTTAAAATTGTGCCCTGAAAGATAATTATGGAATCATAATGCCACGTTTGAGCGATTTTTCAAAGAACTCTCTTTCAGCGATGAAAAATCAATGACTTATAAATAATATGGAGCCACATCTGCACAATGTATGAATGAAGCCCTCTTCCCAAGCATGACAGTGTCAAGAATGCCTGGGATGTGTTGGTTCTGGGAGTAAGTTTTTAATGGCCTGTGCTTGAGGCACTGATTTGAGTGGAATTATCTGTAATCACCATTTTCCTGTGGGAAGCCTGAAAGGACGATGTTTATTCCCTCACATACTTCATGCAAAATGCCAGGCTTGTGTGCCCTGCTCCAGAGTGAGCTGGGACTGGACTCTCTGAACCCTGAGCCCCTGAGGTATCCAGAGGTTGGGACTTACCTTTCCCTCTGAAAACCCTCTGGTTAGATGACACAATTTCTGCCTTGGGTCTGAAGAGTGCCTTTTTAGGGACCATCACCCTCATGTGGTGGATGGACAATGTCTTGGTCTATGTAATGACCTCAGTGTCTATGAATTTGTAAATCAGCTTTAAATTCTCAGGTCTGGTCCAAATTTTCCCAGTCCAGTGTCATTGGAAAAACCAGCATGAGCAGTGGAAGTAGCTCAGTTCAGACAGCTCAGTTATTTTTATGTGATGCTGCATAAAACACCTCAAAACATGGCTATGCACCAATGGTTACTGCAACAGCACTTTGTCTTTAGGGCTTTAGCTCTTAAAAATTTTGCATACTTAATGTGTCAAAATACTTCATGAATTTAACATGTGAGTTTTTTCAGAATTCTCTTAACTGTGGCACAAAAAGTACCAAGATCAAATCCTCCACGAAAAGAATTAATAAAGTGTTATACCAAAACTTGGGTGTGTTAGAGGATTCTGCAAAGTCTTTAACCACCTTTATTAAATAAGTGATTTTAATAGCCTATTAAAATAATATATTTCACCCACAGATTTTTAAATACTGCTGTTTGTTCCTGGGTTTGGGACTAAACAGATATAGTTGCTTTACAATCAATAAATTAATCCCAGTGAATAATGAACCATGAATGAAAATCAGAAATATTTTATTAAATGTAAGAAAACTTATGCTATGTAGTCCTAGACATAAGAGCATTGATCCAATAAAAATCTCTTATTGGAATTTCTGCCCCCAGATTGCTAGACATCAGGTTGGTCTTAATGATAAATTTAGGTTAGTCAAAAATCACAAAATTATGTATTCCGAAATTCATCAAAAAATCTAAAGAATTTTCACTATCACAGTTACATAAAAGGGCATAAGTCTCTGTTAAAAGAAGGTGATGGTGCTAGATATATCTCATTCTGATTGGATACATTTCTTTCAGCTTTAAAAATTATCTTCCTGCCTTTTTTAGAGTGTTTAGTTTTTACTTGTGTGAGGATTATATTTGTCTTACACTTTTCATTTAAATCTGAGGATACAGCAGAGCATGTTATGTCAGTTTTTTTTTCTTTACATGACTACAGCTTTTTAAAGCTTTTGCACCAGCAAATTTTCAAGTATATAAGATGCAAGTATATAAGTGAAAACACCACATTGTTATCTATATGACAATGATTATTCTTCCTCCTATTATATCTCAGAATTATAAGTTCAAAAGTCACCGAACTAAAAAACAGGGCTATGTTTAGGGTTATCTAGACACAAAGTAGAAATATGCTGTTTGAATTTTGATTTTAAAAATCTCTTTCTATTAACATGAATGGAATTCTTCAAAACTCATAGTTTTTGTTGTTTTTTTTTTTAATACAAAACCAAACAAATGAGGCAACAGAATTGTAAACACTGGTAATGATCAGACTTACGGGTACATGCCATAGTTGGTGGGTCCTTCTCAGCTCTGAAATAACCTTTCTCACACTGACAGACAGAAGTTGCTTCTATGTGAGTCAAACTGTGTGGAGGGCACTTGGAGCACTTCACATTTCCAGCAAATGCTTTATAGAATCCAGGCCTGCAAGCTGCAAAGTAAGAAAAAATGTTTCATTAATAGAAGAAAAATTTGGTCATAAATAAAATCTATTCCAAGTAGTGAAAATGCTGCTTCTTTCCAATCTAGATATAGATGCTTTGATGATACAATTCTTGATATTTTTTATTTTGGTATATGGACTTAAAAGAAAAAAAAAATCTGTTCTTTGTATATAATAGGGAATTGTTAAGAAAGATAACTTCCCAATTTTTAGTCAGTCCTCAGTGCTGCTTGAACTTGTCTCTAAACAAGTTCACTACTATCAGTAAACATTATCTATGTTTCATGTACATGTATTAACCAAAAAGAGTGAGATAACTTCTTATCTGCCAGAGCTGTTTATATGGCTTCCCTACTGTAGTAATGGACAACTTGCAATACCTAATGTATTTACCCCCACAACTCCTTGATGAGACAGGGATGACATCCCCAAATATTTATGGCTGGGTCTGACTTGCCTACAGCACCCCAAGAAAGCTCTGACAGCAGGGCCACATCAGCTGGTCCCTGTTGGCACGAGAGGCTGGAGGAAGAGGAGGGGATGAAGGAAGAGATGAAGGAAGGAGACACTGACACCCTCCAGCACAAACCTGCACAAGCCTTAGGCCATCCTGATTTGTTAGGAAATAACCTGCACAGCAGCCAGCCTTGGGACAGGGAATGTTGGGGATGCTCAGAGCTCATCACTTCCCCAGTTACCAGGAGCTGGGGTCCCTGCTGTTCTTAACCACAGAACAAGCTCACAAGCCTTTTTGTGCTGGCCTTTAAAGCAGAAACAAGTCATTAAAATAAACCTTATCCCAGATCTGTCAGGCATGCATTCTGCAATATTATTTTAAAATCATCCTCAGGCTTCATCACACACATTTAAACAGAGACTTCTTTCTTTTCCTGCCAGCTACCACATTTGAACATGCCAGCATGTGTTGCAGTTACTGTCTTCTGGCTTCCTCATATGAAAACATTAAAAATGAAAGAGCAACTCAGACATGTACAGATTTTACAGACTCCTTTTCCTCCTGACTCCTCCAGTGGCACAATGGAAACCAGCACTATGAATGTAATTTTGAGATTCCACGTGGCTTTTTCTCACTTTGACATATTCAAGACTATTTTCTTTACACTGCTAGAGGAAATAGGCAGTTCTTCCTTTTCTTGTAATGAGATACAAAAATATTTAAAATTAGGTGTTTTTAAAAAGTACTTCAAAGATGTATTTAATGGATTCACTGTCAGTTTGTATCAATTGAGTTATTAGAAAGTATTAACTCATAGATAACATATACATGATCAGTTTTTCTTCTGATTCCGAAGGCTTTTCTTGATATAAAAGCACTTCCAGTAGTAGCTGAATGAAAAGGAGTGAGATGACACTGAGAAAGATAACACTTGATTGCCTCTCAGAGCCCAAGAGCCAATTTTTCAAATGCAATTTCAAGAGCTTAATTCTGACCCAGCAATTTCAGCAGTTCTCCTCCCAGTGTGTTGTTCTGACTTTGCTGAATAGACATTAGGGAGGTATCCTGCCCTGCTGTCACTGACTGGGGAAAAAAAAAAAAAAAAGGGATTTCTGGTGTTAGACATAAAAAGGGTGGGAACAGCAGGGATTTTCCCCTTGAAAGTAGGCTACTGGTCTGATGCAATTGTGATTATAGTGAGTGGCAATTTTCCACTGATTGGAAAGGCAGCAGGTTTGGTGCAGGGAAGAAGGCAGCACTGTAGGTACAGGCTGGAGGCACTGACTCCTCTTAGCTTTGTTGGAAGGAAGAGAGGAGGAAAGGCAAATTTGGAGGGTGTTATGCTTGCCTGCTCCCTCCTTATCTTTTCATGCCCAAATCCTGCCCTGATAAATATGAGATTCTTGCTTTATTTTATATGTGATGTTTGTGACTAAAGAGCTGACAATTCCAGATTACAGTTTCATTCAAAGCAAAATGAGTGCTCTTTAAAATCCTTATTACTTCTGAAATTCGTGTATGTCAATTCTGAAATAATTACTTCTTCCCTTCTGTCCCCCAAACAACAAATCACTCTGGATCAACAGAAACACAGCATTCTCTTTCAAGAGCAATATTATGCCTAAAATTCAAGAACTTCACTATTTCAAAATAAAACTCAAGGAAAGATTCATTTCCAATTAAAACAAAAAAGCAAATATTTTATTCTGAAATGGCAGTCTATTGTATTTAAAGCAATTTTGTTTTTGATGTGCTAAGTCTTTTAAAAGAAAGCACATAGATACTCAGAAAAGGTGGAGGGAAAAAAAATAAATGGATTAAGCTAGATCATTTTACTTCTTTTGAAGTCAACTCAAGTACATCTATCCCTTAAGTCAAGTATGTATCAAATTGTGTGGCAGAGAAGCTACAAGGATACCAGGGAAGCTTTTCAACTGAGAAGTTTATAAAGGTATTACCAACCCACTCCTCACCCAAATGCAGAATCTCACAATCATGATTATTGGTACTTCCAAATAAAAAAACAGCTCTTCATAAACAAGATAAAATAACATAAGCTGAAAGCCCCAAAATGAGCACAAGCTTGGGAAAACTCCAATGAAGTATGAGCAGCTAGGCAGAGAAACACTAGTAATTTATTTGGCTTCATAGAAGGTAACACACCTATAAATGTGCTTTGCTACAGCTTCACCAGGATTTGACTGTGAGTTTTGGAAACTATAAAAGTTTTGTAATTAATGTGATTTTCTTTCTTTAACGTTGAAGGGGTGGGATTTAGTTTTGTTTGTTTGATCCATGTTCACCTGTGGGCCTGCCACCCTGGCCCAGCCCATCCCGCAGGGGCCATGGTGGGGGGACAGGTTCTGCCATGGAGCCCCCAAAACCTCAAACAGTGTCTGGATCTATCTTATGATGAGTGCAGAGAAAGCCAGACTTCACTGAGCTCCATCTGGGGAATGGGACATGTTCCCAACCCGGGGGATGTGGCCAAGGGGTGCCCTCAGCACAGGCTGGAGGGACATGGGGCCTGGCACTCGGCATTATTCGGGCACTGAGGAGGGAGGGTTTCACCTCCTGCTGGAGGAACAGCATTTTCAAGGGTCTTTTGAATTGCCCAGTCCAGTAAATAAGGTCATGGCTCCATCTCTCCAAAACACAGCCGTGGGCTCTCTTGCTCTCTTGCCTTTACTGTTCAAGGCTGTTACAGCCATTAAGTTCCTCCCCAGCCTCAGGCATGTACAATAAATGGAGACAAAACCCAGAAAATGAAAACAGAATTGTCATCTGACTGTCATAAAACCTTGTTCCTTAAAAAAGGCAAGCAGCATTTTCTCTGCTCTGTGGGAGCACCTCATTGTCCAAGATCCCAGTTTTCAGATGTTTCAGTTTCATAACATCTGAATTGACCACTACAGTGTTCACTGAAGTAAGGTGAGTCCAAACTCATGTTCCAACTTAGGAACAACTTTTAGGTACGTCTGACACTATTGGTCTGTGGGAAGGCATTTGTCATGAAAATGGATTTTTTATAGCTTGCTAAGAACTCATCAATCAAATTAAATCAAAGAAGACTCTGTTGTCATTTACAATGAATGGCAACCATCAGTAGCTGTGGAAGAGGTGCTTTAATCTTTCTGAATCACACGCTTTGTTATGCATTTCCCACCTCATATATTTTTGAACCTTGCTTACTGGATCCCACTAATGCCCTGTGAGACTGGTATCTTTCATATTTGTTATATTCTGAATGATTTCAATTTTAAACTCCTCTTAGCCCTCTGCTATCTGATCACTTTATTAAAAGGGCAATCCAATAAGGCCTGTTCTATTCTACCACTGTGCAGAAAGAAGGAACTATATTACTTCAACCAATTTATATTTTAGTAAAAGTGTCTAGAAAAGATAGAAAAGAACATGAAAAAATAATACAAGGAAAGTTGGATGCTCTATATTAAAAAAAGGCAGAATACAATCACAAAATCAAGATTAGGATATTACAGAATTAGGATAATAAATCTATGAGGACAACCTTCGAATGTGAGTACTATCTGATTAAATAATCTCATCTTTCTCACATGATTTTTGTTTTATTCAGGTCATGAATGGACTGTGGGAGGGATTCACTTTGGGTCACGTTCAAACTGATAGTGAGACTGTGCAGCATGAGTTGCTAGAAACCTGAGGAAGAGCCCAGTGGAGGAAGGCCAGCCATCACAGATTATAAATTATCAAACATGCTTTTTAGTTCAAACTACAAAAATAAAAGACATCATGGTATCAAGAAAGCAAAGCTCTAGTTTGATTCAGTTCCTACAGAGAGTAAGGAGGGGACAGGTGACACCCCTAGAAAACTTAATGACAGAATGACACAACTTTGGGGGGACAACAGACTGATTTCACTTTTTTGTTTGCAATAAATTTGGAGAGTAATATTTCTGCATGGTGCTATGGTCTGCACTTAAATGCATCTGTGTTCATATGCTGCAGTCAATTTCTTCTCTTGCCAATATCTCTGCTCTCTAATATTTCTATCTTAGATTTGGAGAACTGATAGCAGCATTACTCAAACCCTTGACTTCAGAGAGGAGCAAGGCAGAGGAGATAAAAAGAGGCAGGTATAAGGCTGCTTCTTCAAATATGACTACATAATCATGATAGCTAAATGAAATTAAATGTTCTTCCTCTTTATGCTAAGTCTTTTTTTCCCCAGTGACTTTTCTGTCATTGCCACATTTCAATATTCTATGAAGGTTTTTTAATGAAAATTATTAGAAGAAATGACAAAGGAGTTAACTGTCACCTACCAAACAGTATTTTCAATTCACATCAGTGCAGTTTTTCTCTGTATAAAACAGTAGTTTCAATATAATAACTTGAACAATTATTCAGGTCACGTAAGATGTTTTAAAAGAACCTGAGGTTTATCCAAAAAATACATACAGACAAGATATTAATTATATCAATTTTATCACTGCCTGTCATACTAGATACAATCCAACAGCTTGTGCCCCAACAGCACAGCTGGGGGCTGGGCACAGCCCAGGTGAATCCTCTTCTGCACAAACTCATTTTTGTACTACAAAAAACAACAGCAACAACAACAACAACAATAACAACAAAAACAAACAAACAAAACAAACAAACAAAAACCCACCTAAAAACAAAAACAAGCATCCTAAACACTAGACTAGAATTTAAGAATATGAATCTAAATGCACAGGTACTACTCAAAGGAAGAGATGGAAAACATTTTTGATCCTGATAAAACTTTTTCACTTAATTTTTAGAACTAGGTGAATTATTTTTTGTCCAGACTAATAAAGTAAATAAAATTTATTACTACAACAGGTAGATGGCATGTAAGGGTGTTCTACTGAATACAGAATTAGCAAAGTAGTGTTCCAATGAATACAATAAATCAATACAAAATTAGCAGAATAAGTAGCTGAAAAGAGGTTCATTTCATTGAAATATCAAGCACTGAAATCCAGATAAAGACAACATCCATTAAAAAACCCCCTGTTCATAACACAGGCTACACAGCTGCACCCTTTTCAAATTACCTCTTTAAAATGTTTTATAAAATGTACTCTTGAGTCAAAAGATTCTTTTTTAAGAAAAAGTTGCTATATTGCAACTTACAGCAATTTTGTCTGTTTTTAGTTCAGATACTCCTTCCTAAAGTCTCAGAGAAGTGCCAAGTGACAAAAATGGCTGCAAGACTGAGGTACTTTATTAGTGATGGAAGAAGAGAGACAAAACCAACAGGATGCACCTTCACTGATTTGTGCTGCTGACTCTGTGGTGGGGATCCCTGAAGTCCAATAAATTGGTTGAGGTGGGAACTACAAATACTCAAATGCACTGCTCCACACCCAAATAAAATTAAGTCTTTATTTCTGTTGATATTTTATGGATAGACCTCATAGAAAAAGCACAATTAAACAGATTTCACAAACCCTTAAAGGAGACAGTAAAAATACTGTTTTCTACACTGCATAATTTTTAAAGCAGCATCACTGAGGAAGATAGTGAATGAAAGGAATCAGTCAGGCTAATTAGGGCACACAATAGAAATGGTAATCAAGGAACATGACAGCAGAGAAAAAGAAGGGAAGTAATCTATTCCTGCAATATATCAGTGCATACTCCTGGGAGCAAGAAGGTCTGCAGGAAAAGAATGGAAGGAAAACTTCATTACAGCTGCAAGCAGCCATCTCCAGCATCTCCAGTAATCACCTTCAAACAGAAAAGGAGAAATGTAACCCTGAGAACACCTCAGGGCAATGCAGAACTTACTCACTGAGTCCTCAAATCCGTCCACAGTAGCTGTGAAAACTCTCTATTTTAAAGTATAATATCAGTAATACTTTATTTCATTGTTCTTCTCTACTTTTTAATCATTGTTCCATTGTTGAAATCAGCTAGAAGAACTTTTAAGGGGAAGGATAAGGCAGGAGTGTGATAAGTTTCTCAACACTGCAGTGAATGCAGCAACGAGAAATATCGTTTATTGTAACTACAGAAGGAACCTGTTTGCTGGACTTTCTCTGCATTATTTCAAGAGGAATTAATGTCCAACTTCTCTTTTCACAGCTCCTGTGTACAGCTGAGGACTAACTTATTAGAAGACACTGCAAACAGGCATTAGACCATACTAAATATTTCTTTCTGCAAGAGGAAAAAAATGGTCTGAATAGATCAGATCCATTTTGTGGCTAATTCCTTTGCACATTATCTGTCTCCTGTATTTGTTGGTGAGAACAGTTACAGAATCACCTGGTCTGAACATAATAACCAAATGCTAGAAAAATACCTCCCACTATCAGAAAGATTTAAAGTGCCTTTGTACCAGATACATATACAAAAATTGTTCATCTATGGAGAGCAGTGTGTCAATCATATTATATCCTTATTGTATTTATTATATCAAATGCTATCATATTCGTGTTATTGTCCCTCTCTGTCCCTTCTATTGGGATCATAAACTGTAGTTTCTGTCATCCCTCTCCTCAGTTTTCCTTCTTCCCCCTAGAATGTGAAACCTTTCTGTTTTCAGCTCTGAACACATGATAAGTAGTTAGCCATGGATTTCTCTTTTTTCTGTGCAGTAACAGCCTCTTGGAATCTGCAGATGCACTTTTCTCTATCCATAACAAATTAATCTGCTAGCCTGAGTTAATTAATTCCTATGATAGCCATTATTCAATTTGCTTTGCACATGGGGTTTTTTTGGAACCAATTTTTTTCTGAGGCTGTTTCCACTTCTGACAAACACCAAAACTTACCAGGGAAGGCACACCTTGAAGGAATGGAATACCCTTACAGGCAGTTATTAACAATAAAAATCTGAAGTACAGTGCAGTCTCTGTTTACAAGGTTATAGTTTCATGTTATGGCCTTATTATAACATCGCAGTTTTTAATGCCTTAATATTGAAAACTAAATTTTTCAAGGTTCACTGCTTTCACTACTGCAGTTATTCTGATAATAGATCAGCTAAAGTGATGCAATTTTTTCTTCTCTGTGTAACTCTTTTACATTAATATAATTAGCAAGAAGCAATAGCAATGAGAAAACAATCTAACCCACTTTAAAAAATACTTCCAATAATCCAATATTTAAAAGGAGAGGCTTAAAACTCATGCTTGCATTTTAATTATGGTTACCAAGATTGCACATTCAGGTACAGATATGAATGTGTGATTTATTTAAGGTCCTGCTTTATTTGCATGTACAAGTCAGGAGTTTGGGCATGCAGACAAAATTACTGTAATCATGGAGAATATTTAAATGCCCCAATACAGACAGATAGTTGTAAAGTTGGGAAATTCATATGCAAAAAATGCTGAAATGTTCTTAAAAAATCAAGCATTTGGCCTTTGAAATAGAGTCCTTTTGGATGTGTTTGCAGAGAAGTTCACAAACTTGATTTTTAAAGACACCAAACGTGATTAGTGACTGCCAGACTATTTCAGTTTTGACTTATCATTGAAAAGAAAGTATTCATGCCTCAGTGAGAACCAAAGACAATTTCCTTTTGTATTATCTCTGAGTACCCACAAGCTCACAGTCAAATAATCTTGATTATTAAAAATTATTTTCAACCCATCCTTTTGTCTGCTACATTACTGTACTCAATTTCATGTAATCTTTTTTTATTCTGTCATTGCTTTAAGACACAGGAGTAGCACAATGTGGTACTTGTGAATAAAAATTCTGTGATTTATGTCAGCAACTAACACAGTATTCAAATACCTATTTTGCTGTGGAACCAACACGAAATTCTGTAATTAGTTGATTCAAGTTTTCCTTTTCCTCACATCCACATAGAATCACTTGCAGTACTCAGCCCCAAATTACAGTAACTATTGAACTGTATTTTCATAGGTACAGATGACACCAACATTCATGGGGTGGTTTTTTTGTTGTTGTTGTTGTTGTTGTTTTGTTTTGGGGGTTTTTTTGTTGTTTTTTTTGTTTGTTTGTTTTCTCATTTCATAGGCAAACATTGCAAACTTCTCCCAACCCACCATAACATTCAGATTAACGTGAATTTCAATGTACAGGCAATGCCCTGGTAACCCAAGGGAAAGCTCTGACTACTGCCTCAAATATTCATCTACTGGCCTTCTAGGACAGGAATAAATCCTTATATGATAGAAATTCAACCCCATTTAAATAAAGCAAAAATCACGAAGGTGCCCTTTAGCTGAACAGGTTTCTAATTTGTGTTTCACTGAAGTAGTTATGTGGGATAAATCTTCAATCCTTGTGTCTGGAATATTTCACATGATTGATGACGAGAATCAGAGTTAAGTATTTCTGCTGAACACACTGATATTTCACAGGAATTTCACAGAGATGAACCATGACTTTAATATGAATTCTCAAATAATCAGGTTGATATGAAAAATGTTCCTTCCAATAAGACTTTTAGTATTGACAAAGAAATTTGAGCTAAAGAACACAGGTAAGTATTACTATAAAAACATATTAAATCTGCATAAAAGCTGAATCTTTCCTAAAAGTGCTGAAAAAGTACCAGAAAGGCTTTTTTCTACTTTCCAACTATATTGGATACACACTACAGTGTTAAGTATTTTCCAAATGAATAAAATAACATTATCCCCATCCTGAAAAATCCCAACCAAAGCCTTAAGCTTAGAGAGGTCAGTGGAACTTATTCAAGATTTTCTAGCAGTTAATTATCCTGACTACAGGTGCCAGGCCCTCACATGCTACAGGCCAGGTAGGACTGTAGCTCATTAAATGAGAAGCCAGATACTCCAAAACAGCACCATAAGGTCATCCCATAACTGAATTTACTTTTTTTTTTCTCACTTTTCTTCACAGCTGCAAACATACAATCAGACAGATCTGGCATGAAACTGACTTCTTAACTACAGACCATTTAGCTCAAAAACTATTTTTTAGAGGTTATTAGCATCACCTTAGTAGGACTGTGTGGATCTGGTGCCCTGCTGTTTTTAAGTATGTAAATTCACATGCCAGTTTTCATTCTGAGAGAATCTCAGTCTCTCATTCTGAGAGAACAATGTTTGAAGTTTTAAATAGGCATTTGTGTCTTTGGTAACATTTCAGGGCAATCACATACTTAAAAAAAACTGGCAACAACTTTTATGTATCATTTTAGATATCTGACCAATGATTAGATATGTCTGGAATAATCCCTCAATCAAAAGAAAACTAAAATTCAGATTTAGGATTACACAGTCTACAAAAATGACAACTACTGATGCTGCACTGCCCTTCCTCATCAGACTGTAAATTTAATTCTGGTAAAGTTTAACTCCAGCTGTGAAATAATCATTAAGAGGTGTGCAGGACAGAGAGCCTTTGAGTTGATAAATATCTCTGTTCTAGCTGAGGTGTGGACACATGACAGGAAGCTAGAGAGCTGCAGCTCACTCACTGATCTGTGGACTCTGGTTGTGTCCAAGTCTTACAGCAGTTAACATTGCATTTATTTCACACCTGGGGGTGGCACATTGCTTGTATGTGGTCAATTTTCACCTCTTCCTTCACTTACATTCACATTTCTCATACTGTGAGCAAAATGACTGTGAGACAAAGGTCAGGAGCTACAATTCTGACAGTAAATAAGACACTGCTGCCTTCATTCAGTGTTTGGAACTGTAAAATTCAAGAATCTGTGTTCATCTAAAAAGTAACAATGGACTGTACCATTTGGCATAGTTTTTATTTTCTAGGCTAATTTTTAATAGAAAACTCAAGCGAGACAAACAGCCACTGTTAAACTCAGCTACAATACCGTAACTACACTTGCCATGAACATTTTCAATCACAATAAAAAAGGCAACATAGCCACAGATGTTTAGTTTTAGAAAAACAGATACATGATATAGAAATATATACACAAAGCTGTGTTAATTTTATGTGGGAATAAAAAAATATTTCTAGAGAGTCAGCCATATGAGAAGTGGCTGAGGGAGCTGGGGGTGTTCAGCCTGGAGAAAAGGAGGCTCAGGGGAGACCTTTTCACTCTCTACAATCACATGAAAGGAGGTTGTAGCAAGGTGGGGATCAGTCTTCCAGGTAAAATGTGACAGGAAGATGAATTTGATAACTCAGAGACACCAAAAAACCAAAATGAAGGCCTTTTCATTAGATGATGCTTAATGCCTTTTATGTGGTGCAAGAACTATTGTTATGAAATGTAACATTGCTTAAAACAGAAAGATTATTTTATAGCACCTAAGGAAGTAAATAACAATCTTTTTGATTTGTAATTATTACAATGATAAATGTTTTAGGGTTCAACAGAAGCTTAGGTCGAAAATGGAAATCGATATGGAATTAATACATCTCATCTCAGTTATAAATTTGCATGAATACATTTGAAACCTATCTCAGCTGATAAAGTGGGCCTGACTGGCAGTCCAATTAAAGGCACAAGAACTGGAGCCACAGGTAATTTCATTTACAGGTAGCACTGGTCTGTGAAAACATATACATCATCTCTGGTATTATTCTTGTTATCAGCTCAGGCTACAAACCTGCAATATTTCTAATAATTAGGAATTAATTACACCTTCTCGCCATCCCCCTCATCCCCTTTCCTCCATCATATATTAGAAATTCTGTACTTGCAGAATGGATCCTAATCAGCCTCTTTATGTTCACATAGACTGGCTATGCATTCAAGGCATACAAACATCCCACAAAGAGGCCTGCCAGGTATATTCCCTACCACTTTTGATAATATTTGGAAGGAAACAATGACCTCAGATATTTTTTCTTTTTACAGAAGGACTTCAGACAGCAACCAAAAGCATAAGAACAACAACAAAAAAGTCAATACAAAGAGGATATCCATGAGTTACTATCATTGAATTATTATAACAAAATTAGAAGCAACCTCTGTTCAGTGGTACATTTAAGTGTTAGCCTTCATAGTGCTTCTAGTATCTCCTTCATTATCCCAATTAATCTTTAAAATTTCATCCCTATTATTATCACTGCTTCTTTATAGACTGCTTTCTACTACAAAACTGAAATACATACAATCTTAACGATGTTTGTGGAATAATGAAATTTGAATCAACTGTGAGGTTCCTAATCTTAATTGGCAAGAGGTGTGGGAAGATGGAAAATCTCCTTTCCCTATAATCTAATCAAACCCAGCAATATCAGCTTCCAGAGTGCAACGTCAGCCTTTCCCCTGAAGGGCTGAGCAGGAGGTTAGGAAAAAATTAATTGTAAACATTAATGTAAATACCAAAAGTTCATACTGGTCATGCTAAGTAAGCCACCTCAGCAACATTTGTGCTTTCTCTTGTACTCTGTCACTTGTGTTGCTGGTACTGCTTTCAGCAGGCTGATGCAGGAGCTGTATTTTCCCAAGGGGTGAGTTGAAAATAGAAATGTTTTCGTGGGAAGCCTGCAAGAACTCAGAAATTAGAACCAGTACAAACTCATCTGGTCAAAGTAAAAGGCAGGGGAAACTTAAAGTTCCATTCTTAATTCAGAACAAAAATATTTCTGCAAGAACTTCTGGAAGATATTCTCTGATAAAAGGAAGAGGAAAGATCTCCTGTGGTGGTTGTGACAAAGTGGAGTTTAGGGCTGTGCTGATACTGCATTACAGCTGCAACAACCCCTCCTCTCCTTGATGTTCTAATGCTCATCAGGTGCATCCATACTCAGGACACTGGGGAAAGACACAGAGTGTCCCAGAGTCCTCATGAGCAGCAGTCACAGCTCACATCCAGCAAGATGGAAGTGAGCTCATCTGAATTCCTAAGTGCTCGCTTTGCTGTGGGCCATGAAGATGAACAGTGTGGATCAGTACAAAGTGGCAAGCATGAGGAATCATCAAGGTTCCTGAATAATCCCCTCTCATAGCCAGTAACAAAGTGCTAGAATTAGAAAAGTAACTTGGCTTTTCAAGAACAGATAAAAAGAAGGAACTCTCTTCTCACCACAAGTAGCAGTAATCCCTTTATGGCTCCTTGAGTCTACATATGCAAGTTTGCCTAGATTTCTAAAAACAGCCTGAAAACATAAAAAGATGAAGAGATACTTTTTTGTGTTAATCTCCACACAGATAAGGTAAGATTCTAAAATTCCCAAGACAATCCCCAAGGCAGGGATGTCTGTTTGCCTACAAAAAAATTTCAATGAGTACCAACAGTATCTATCATCTCTCTTCTTTTCTCTAAAACATACAGAAGCAAAGGTGAGGTGTTTGATACACAGTGGAGTAAGGAAGCAGCTGGAATTACTGCAATTTATGCATAACAAGCCAGACAAGCTGTTGCAGCTGATGGTTATGCATTTTAGCACAGCCTGCTGCTGGCACATTGTTTAAATAAAAAATATGATGCCCACAGATTCAAAGCAATGATGGAGAGCTAATGATCAGTTTCACAGCAGTGGGCTGTTGCTTCCTAATTGTTATTTGGACTCATTTTTGATAAGTTAACACTGAGTTTTGTTTTATTAAGTATTCTATTTTATGCAATATATTCATTATTACATAATATCAAGCTGGAGGGAGGGATTTCAGCTGAAGTGCCAAATTGCCATTCTGCTGAGCAAGCCTGTTAGGCACTAAGCAGAAACATGGGATGAGACTGATGCTTCTAAAATATGATGGCCTTCCTGGTGGTGCTAGAGCAAAGCTGGCAAGGGTACCCTCAGGGTCAATGTTAGTGCAGTGGCCAGGATTTAAAATGCTGTAATAAATTGAACATTATTTCATCAGATGCAATGTGCCATGACTTCTGTCTTTCTTTCACTCATCTCAGTGCACTAAAATAATTCAAGGGACATGGAGCTACTTTGCTCCTCTACTTCTTTGCCACATTAAGTTCAAGCAAAGCACACTGAAATAGAACTGACCTGAACTAATGACTGGCGGTTTCTCTTGGGCTTCAAAAGCAAAAAGGTGTTACAGGAAAAATGCAGCCTTTTACTGACTGTAGGCTTTACCCAGAATGAGAAGAAATAGAATTTGTTAGTACTTCTAACTGGAGAAAAACACCTGGCAACTTCCAGCATTTCCTTTGTATGAGACAATTTATAGGAACACATATGTACATTAAAATGCCCAGCTGGCAAACTGAAGAGGAAGTCTGTTCAGATGGTGATGCACTATATATCAAATGAGAAGCATAAACAGTAACAAATATATGATAATATACTGACCCTAACCCTCAGCAAACCCTAACCCTTAATTTTGCAACTAATTTGAAACCTGCTAACATTGACTAGAAATTGTTTTCACTGCTTGAGTAAATTATTGTTAATTTATTGTGAACTTTGAAAAGGTGCATCCTGTGGCTTAGGTATTCAGGAAGGAGGGTGCTGTTGATGGAGTCTTGTACCAAAGGGCAGTGAAAACAGTAGAATGAGAGATGATTTGGTGGTGTCAGTACAGACAGTGACCCAGACACTTCATGTAAGCATTGCACAGAATATTAACTGGGCACTGCTAAGAAAACAGCCAACTAAAATTTAATATGGTAAATTGGCAACCAGCCAGATTTAGTTTTCTTCACTGCATACCAGTATTTTTATTTTTATTACATAACCTAGTGGGTTTTGGGGGATTATAACTCATATTTTTAAGCACTACAGTCCAGTTCTGTCCATCTCAATTTGATAATTAGATAACCCATGGGATCACAGAATTCCCTGTGACTGAAGTCAGTGCAGGAGCACTGGTGGCTCGCTGAGTGCTCTGTGTTGCTAAGAAAAGGATCTTCTGAGACCTGCTCACAGACGAGGCAGAACTAATCAATCCCTCTCAGACAAGCTGATTACCTGGAAATCAATCAGTCAGGGAGCTTGTTCTGTCGGCCTTCAGGATATGAGCAAAGGCTGAATGTAACTTCCAGCAGAAGTAGCCCAGAAAACACATCTATGAGGGAACTATCTGTAATGCAGATACAGAGAGCACACTGGAGCACAGAGGTTCTTGTTACTGTCCCAAAATACTCTGCTGTGACATGGAAAGCACAGACATTCCTATTCCATCACTCATCATCTCACAGCAACTAATTTTCCACCAGTGATCAGGAAGCTCAGAGCACTCTTTCATCCACACCCAGGGAACTGAACTAGCTCCTGGTGCAGAGAACACTTTGCCCTCTGCTAATGCAGTTTGTGTTTAAGATTCTCTTTGTGACAAGCTTTGAATTCTGTTTGCTTTTAACATGGCTTTACAGCTGCTGGGTGTTTCACACCAGGTCCAGAGATAGCACAACCTGGGAAAGGAAAACAAGTGCCTGCAGCAACTGATTGACAGGCCTGAAACACCTGGGAGAAGACCATCACACAAGAAATAATGGCTTAGAGAAAAACAAATTAGGAGTCGATTTATATTCCAGGAGACATTTTATTGCCTGCCATTCTCCATCCCACTGAAATATTGTGATGGATTAGGGTGACAGAAGAGGATTGCTAGGTGCTGGTAGTGACAATTTGAACAATGAGGTGAAGGAAACACACCTTGCTCTGCCTCTCTCCAGAACATGGTGAGCTTATTAGTCACTGGAGGCACCTCAAGGTGTGTTGTTCCTCTGTACATTCACGCTGTGGGCATCTCTAACCCCCAATTCTGGTGAAGTTAAAGGTCTGTATTCAAAGGTCAAACACTAAGAGGGAAGTGAAGACTGAAAGCACTCCCAATAGCATTAGAAAATATCCCTAATATAATCTCATCATATAATCTCTAAATAATCTCTTTCATTTGATACCAAACCTCCTCAAACTTAACCAGAGCCATACAAGCAGAGCTTTTATGCCAAAGGAAAGTGATAGCAGAAAAGGGATTTGAAGGGCTAAGGAGGTATAGAGTCATGACTTTAGGAAAGCAGCAGTGGCCATGACCCAGCCTGGCCTCAGGTAGTGTGTTACCATGATAACTCGTCAAAAAAACCCAAAGGTGGAGAGGGGAAACAGAAAAGAGAAGAGAAGCTTTGTTTCACAGCCCACTGTCATGAAGGGAGATGATTAGAAGTGAGTCAGAATTCCCAAAGCAACAGAGCTGTCAGTGATAGCCCTGAGACCTCTCAGATCTATCACAAAAGGTTCTAGGACTGTCATGGAAATGGAGTCTTTCATCAGATTTGGAGATTTCTGGGGGATTCAGAGTGCTTCCATAAAAATCCTGCATCCCCTCCATCAGCCTGGCTTTCTCACTGAGCCTCTGACACCTGCTGGCTTGTCACTAGAGGGGACAGAGGTTTTCTGTGCCCAAGCTGCTCAGCGTGCACTGAGATGTATCTTCAAGCACAGGTGTTCTGAAGTGAGGTTCAAAATGTCACCCTTGATAGAAATCCTCAAAAGAGGAGGATTTGAGAAGGAAGATGTGCTTGTCAGGTAAAACCGTAGCAGCTGCTGATGCACAGCAGCCAGAAAAATAAAGGGCATAATGTCTTACCCTCATCTCAGGGGTCCAGCCCCAGCACAGTCCAAGCACTGAGCTTGTTTCACTTCATCCTGCCAGAATTAGAGCGTGAAGAAGAACAGTAAAAGAAATTCAGGGAGAAATCCAACAGCCTTTGGGCAACCCTTCAGGAACCAGCTTTGAGCTAGGGAACTGCCTGTTATGTTTCCAGACTTAGCCCAACAATTGTGGTTTATTCTCTATAGGTAGCTGCATTGGGTCAAGCCTTATAATGCTCAGCCAAAATACAGAAGCCTTTTAGAAGGGATTCCAATATTGGATTTTAAATCAAGACAATGTCCCAAATACCTGGACAGTGGGGAAACAGATGGAATTTCTAATGTTTTACACCCACGTAAATCACAGTTCTACATATGGTGCTTTATATGTCCACCATAGAAAGTTCATTATAGAATTTTCATTAGGAGATTTGCATTTATCTAAAAGAAAAAGATCCAAAAATGTATTAACTGAGTCGCAGGTGTGCTGTGAGGTGAGAGAGCAATTATCAAGATCATTATTATAGTACATTAGTGTCTAATGGTGTGTGATAAAGATTCTAAAGTGCCTACTGTGTAGTTAGCTATCTTTCAGTTGGCACTTAGAGACAAAAAAAAAAAATTATCTGTATTGTATGTATATGCTGAATGCCAGAGAAAATAGAGAGCAGTATCAAACACTTACAGATGTAGAGCAAAAAACCAACACATAAACAGAAAAAAACCTGAATGCTCTTTCATTTTTATAAACAGCAGTGCCAACTTTGGACAAAATGTCTCAAAAGCAGGTGCTGAGATGGTGTCTTCAGTAAAGCAATTTCTGTTTCCTAGGGTCTCTTAAAAAAAAAAAAAAGTGTGTGTGTCCATGCCCACACATGTACAAAAGACTACCAATTCTATATGTGATTTTTAAACAAAATGCAGTTCTCTCACCACATCTTTTTGAGCAAAAGATGTTTGGCTGAATCAATTTAAACAGCAACATGGAGTTTGGCAGCAATCCATTTCTGCTGAGATTAAGCCAGCTGCTACCAAATCCATTGATCCTTTTAGCTATTGATTTGTTAATTTAATAAAAAATGAAATTTTAGAATGTGAACAAATTCACGGTGCTGAGGAGACAGGATTTTGATAAGCTCTGCTGCCAGACTTAGCTGGTAACACTGTCAAATGAGAAAATCACACGTGATTTAAAATTTTAAAGATTTCCAGTGTGGCGGATTGCTTTAAAATGTGATTTTAAATAGAAATGTGATATGATTAAATAGAAATGAGAGGTTAAAAAAGCCTCTCATAATTAAAACTGTATAATCTTAAAACAGAAGATCTACTCCCTTTGTCTTCTATCTGTTAATACTAGTGATTAAAACCATTTTACTGCACTTAATGCTTCTGTTTACTTTTGGAAAGTCAAATTATCTTTAGGAGAGAAGAACAGATTCTATTCTTACCTGAAGGAAATTTGCAACAGCTTCTAACCAAGGATCAGGTTCTCTAACCCTGAGACAGCTCCATGCACACCAGCCCTTCACTGTGCAGCTCCCAGCTTTTATTCTTAGACAAGAGCATTTCCAACTAGCCTGAGAATCCACAGCCCAAACACACCATGCTCTGAGTAGATACACAATCTGTATCCCTGGCACTGGAATCTGCTGTCTTGTTCCCTCCTTGAGGCATTACTGCCATTAGGGTGCCCTCATTTCCTCATTAATTCAATTCCCACAAATGAATGCTGGTGATTCAGAGGGCCACAGCGAAGGTTGGGTAATGCGACTGCCAAAGTGACAGAGTGACCTCTCCTGCCCATGGTGTTTAGAGCAGACCAGCAATTTACCACTGAAATAGATTTTCCCCTGGAAAAATGCTGCTTGCAGAAAAATAGATGTATTGGGGAGAAGGGGAAAGAAGAAGTTGTAACAAATTCTGTATCAACGTGCCCTGTTTTCCTGACAGCTGTCCTCAGGAACTTGCTGGGGATCAACAACTTCATCTCCAAATGCCACCAGGACAGAGGTACCTGACAACAGCTTCAAGCTGTTCAGAGGCAAAATTCTCAGTGGACTGCAACTGAGATCTCATAATACCAATGTAAAGAATAAAATAACCAAAGTATGTGATAAATAGGAAGTATTACTCTTGAGGAAAACAAGCTTGCATTTTTTTTCCCTTAAAGATTTAGCTACAACAGCAGCGATTGCTCAGTTCAGCCTTCAGTGACACTCACAGATGGCCACTGGCAGCTGCATCTACACTTAAGAACAAGAGTAGAGTAGCATTAGTAAACCTTGACAAAACAGAGTAAGAAATGGAAGAAAATCCAGCAATGCATGATGGACTCAAGCTTTATCATGGGCTTTGTGAGGAAAAGGTGAACGGAAGCCTTGACGCTGCCAGGCTTTGGCTGCCAAACTCTTCTCCAAAAATCTGTAGCTGCCACAGCTGAAAAGCACATTCCAAACACACCATTCTACCCATGCAAGCACTTTCCATGGTTTTTAATTACTGATGAAGGTTCCTAGGCTGTAGATGGGAAACACAAGTTTCTGTTTAAATGGTTTTCATGACTTTACTGTAGTCCTTTCTGAACTTTCTTGCACTGCAACAAAGAGGAGATGCACAAAGAATTGTAGGGGGAAATTAGCAAGGATGTACATTTTCTCCTCCAAAAATTAAACTAGAAAGTGTGAAAACAGGGGGAACAGCCCCTAGACAACTTCAATCCACAAAAGGTTTTTGCTTTCCTCATGGCCTAACTATTGCTTTAGGACTTGGATTACTCTTATTATACCTAATGTTTATACTCTTCATATAATATATCTGTGTAGTATTGTTATAAGGTATACAAGATATATAGGAAAGATTAACATCCTCCCATTCTACAATATGCTAATAGTGCCAGAATTCAAAGAGCTGTCTCCTGGGTGGCCAAGTGAACAGTTTGAAATAAAACACTTACATGCCATGCCAGCAGCTGAGAACACTATTTAATGAAAAGAAAGAGCAACAAAGAATTAATACATCACTGTTGAGACAAGAGCACCTTGATAAAGGAACTTGGCCCATTTTCCATTCCATACAGGTTTGCTCTGTTACTGCAAACATGAACATGGGTAGAGAGCACAATAGACAGGTCAAATTCAAGGAAAGCTTCATGTTTGTAGAGGGACATGATGTGAAATTATGGAAAATGCCAAAGCCCATAAAATCTGGGTAAGTATTACTGTGAGTCTTGAGGAAATCCATATACATACAAATATTCACTGGCCATGAAGTTTCAGTCTCAACAGAAGTAACCCAAGGTCAAAGCTATGAATGGCATGCAGCCTGTGCAATAAAAATGTAAATATCCTTCATTCTATGGAACCACAAATGTGTTTAGCTACACTGTGCAAATGCTCATCAGCACAGCAAGGAAGAGAGGGATGAGCCTGTTCTTCACAGACAGGCAGAGCAGAAATTGATTACCAGAACTATAGAAAATCAACTCTTGCTGTTGATAGTTTTTCCTGCAGATGTGCACACACAACATCCACAGGCAAATCTGCATGGATCAAAGAGAACAAGGAAAAATCAAACTGAAAGTAGATAGCTTATTCATAGGCATCAGCAGCTAATAGAGGATTGACAAAATACCTGAAATTATTTTGAACTAATTAAAAGAACATTTAAAAGCTACTATCTCCTACTCTTCTATCTCAGTTTATTTGTTTTTTTGTATTGGGACATTGACAGGTTGGTAATGTGACATAATCAAAGCAGCTTTCCACAGGGCTTAAAGTCAATTTCCCTTCCTAGTCCTGATTCAATCTTTGTCCTTTTATATATATTTAAATATATACATTTCACTGGAAATCTACCTTATATATATTGAAAAATATATATTTTAGTGGAAATCTACCTTAACATGAAGATGGCTAAAACTGATAGTCATGCCAAATCCTAAATATTCCCAGAGAGAAAGGTTTGTATATCAAGCTCTGCAGTGCAGGACCTGTTCTATCTAGGTATCTTCAAGGATCTTGAATGACGTCAACTTGATGCAAGACTGAACCTTCCACACATCTGCCTTAGCAACTCGAACCATTAACAACCATGAAACATTCAGTAAATTCCACTGATGTGATTAAATCAGGCAGAAGTTGGGGTTTATTTAGCTGCCCTCAAGCTTGGTGATCCCAGAGCCATCAACAAGAAAACAGTGTTACAGTGCAATGAAGTAGCAGATGCTGTACATTTAACATGCACTTCTATGGCTCTTGGAACACTGAACTTACTCAGGATAGGTTATTAATATCAGAATATTCCAGTACTCCCCCCCCACTCTTTCAAAAAAGCCATTGGTCACAACTTTTGTGTCTGAAGGAGATAGAACATTAGCTTACCTTCTAAAGAATGGTGACCAAAATAATGCTGTATCTTCTAACACTTAATCCCTACAATAAAACTGAGTTCTGGTGTCATCCTACATGATTAGGGCAGGATGATTACCTGATTCTTCAGCACAGAACAAAAAAAAAAAAGTCTAGAAACTAAACCTGAAGCATAACAAAGAATAAAAGCTTTAGATATTTAAATTTAATACACAGTTTGCAGTAGAAGTGGTCAACAATTTTTTTTTTTCTAATAGAAATTAGTAACTTCAATATATACTTTTCAGAATCAATCTGGCTAGTTCTGTTGTAATAGTTAATGCAATTATAATAATAGGATTTAAATGGGTTTATATTTCAAGTATGATTGTGCTGAATTGAATTATTCCCTACTTATCACACAAATATTGGATGAACATTCCTCATTTTCAACCCACACTTTTAAATTGATTTCCTTCCACTTCAGCACGACTAAATTTCTAAAATAAAGCAGGCAGATACTTCACACTCTCAAGTGCTGTCACAAGTAGTAAATCTTCTCTAGAATGTAAAAGTAACTGCAGTAAGTCCAGCCTCTCTATACTAGTATGGAAATGCCACCTAGCTGAGGAAGTCTACAGGAAATCATCTGTTCTCAAGACCAGAATTTCACTTACACAGAACAATGCAAACGTTATTTTTTAGGCTTTCCACTTAGGGATATTTAATTGTTGATGAAATGTTGTTAAGCATGTTTGAAGTGCTATGGAAAAGAAGAGGTGATAGGGAAAAGAAAGTAAAAGAGGGTAAAACCCAAAATAATGTGATTGTCTCCTCAAACAATATGCAATGATCAGTTTTAGGTTTTGATTCAAACACAGCTGGGTGACTGGGGCTCAGAAATTAAGTAAGAGTCTGGTGGACCCTTAGCAATGAGAACTGGCAAGCAGCAGCAAGAAAAAAAATAAGTAGCTTTTAATAAAGTTGACCAAGACCTTTAGATCAGTACACAGAGGTTTTCCTTACAGCTTTCTTCATGGTTTGAAGCATCAGAAACTGGGGAAGGCCACAACCAACAAGAAACAGCCTGAATGAATGCAATTGCCTGCATTCTCTGACAATCAAGTACTGCTGCAGAATCAGACCTTGCAGGAAAATCGACAGAAACACGTTCGGATCTGTTTTTAAATGCTCTGCATAAGCAATTGAAATAATAGTTCTTAGTAACAAATCTGAAATAACCAATGCATATGCTTCCTATAATAAAATATAAAGTATTAGATACTGAGAAAGGTCTGTATATCTTGTTTTACCATGCCCTGCCATCTTCCCAATGAGAATTAAACCCCTAAATCCATAGTCAATATATCTCCTCCTCACTATATGCCCGAAACTAAAGCAGGAATCATTCCTAATTCTGTGTCTGAGTAGCAGGAAGCACTGTAGTTCATTATTTTCACCTTGTTTTTCACAGTCAGCTGCTAGAGGTTACAGTTTTCCAGTATGTTCATTCTTCTCTTACAGCCAATGTTTATAGGGCCAGAGGAAAGAGTGGCTGCTCTGCTGTACTTTGAAAGGAGCAGATGTGCTCCAAACCAAAGATTATTGGTTACATGGACAGAGGAGAGGGAGAACTAAAGCTAAGACACCACAACCCCAGGGCTGAATACTGTTAAAACTTTTATTAGTTCCACATCCTCCAGAAACTCATTATCTGAAATGATATTTGATATTTCAAAAGAGTCACAGGGAGCATAAAAGTCTCTCTTACTTTCTGTCCTTTTACATTTTCATGGAAAGTCTAAGTGTATTCAGTTTTCTGAGTCTAAGAGGTAATTATATGAATTTTAATTGTATCTGTGAATTTAAATTTACAGTTTAAATAAAGGGTAGGGGATAATCTGTGTGTATTTTGTGTATTATGTTTTAGTCATACATTTTTAATTTTGTTATTTGTTTGAGGAAGACGACTCAATTCAGTATTGCCTGACAGTAACTGGGGGAAAAAATATTCTTGATTCATAGAATCCCCAAATAATTCAAGTTGAAAGGTATCTGTCAATCATCAATCAAGCTGATCAGATACAATTTGCCTTTGATAAATTCACGATGGTTGTACCAAGCAACTTCTTGTTCTCATGTGCCTGGATGTGGTTTTCAGGGGGATTTCTTCCACTGTATTCATGGTGATTGAAGTGACACTGCTTGGCCTGGATGCACTTAACCTTGTCTCTCTTGAAGATGGGTGTGACATTTCCTCTTTTCCAGTCACCAGTAGCCTCCATGGACCACTATGACCTCTAAAGGTGTCAGCAGCTTCACCAGGACATTGCCCAGCTCCCCTGAGTGCATCCAGTCTGGTCTCATGGGCCAGTCACTAGTGAGTTTAAGTGCTCCCTAACTCCATTTTCCAACACTTTGGATGATGTTTCATTCCCACTGAGGCTCAGGGAGTTGGAGGCTAAAGAGTAGATATTGCTAGCTAAGACCAGTAAAATAAAAATCTGGCATTGTTTTCTTTCATCTTTATGCAATAATGATATTTTCAACTTCCTATCCCATTTGGCATCCAGAAGTCCCTCTGACTGACACTGACACTCCCCAGGCCCCTTAAATGCTTTACCACTGCTAATTTCCCCCCTAATTTCTCATTCACTATGAACGGCAAAACCCAATTCCCTCCTATCCTACAGAGTGACCCATTCTTTGTTACCTAACCAAACACTGCAAGACACAGACAAACATTACAATCAGCTCATTTGTTTTCTTGAAAACTTGTGTTTTTCAAGCCTATAAATATTTTGGTCACATCCTACCATCTGCACTGGCAACAGCAGCAGCTCACAACCTCTCAGCTGTCTGCATGCTCAGAACCCTCTTGACACATGGCTTTCATATGTACTTTCAAGGATGTCACACATGCCAAGTTTGAGATTCTCTGAGCTAAATTTTAATAATTTGCTTCACTACAAGCAAAAGAGAGGCCAGAGAAATCCCCTTATCCAATCTGTTGATTTTCCACTCTGTACTTTCAGTGGAGAAGGTCTGATTTTCTGTGGCTGAGTTTCTTTGTCTAATCTTACAGAAAATCATCAACATCCATCTGTTTATGCCCCACATTTAAGTGACTTTGCTGTTCATTGGACGTGAGCCATCTTCTGTGGGATGCAAAGCAGAACAGATTTTATTGCCCAATTTTAAATGCCCACAAACTTTCATGTTGATTCAAGAGACTGCAACAACTTCATTCTTCACTTTAATTATTTGCAGCCGTATTTTTGTGAGAGCAATAGTTGTCATTTCAATTCTCCTCCTCTGATATATATATGTATATATATATAAAAAAATGTATTTTTTATATATATGTAGTCTTCTGTTATCAACTTCCTGAAATAACTGAAGCACTCAATACACTAAAGATTCATATATGTGGATTTTTGATTTCAATATTTTTAAAGACTTATTTAGATTTATTTTAAGTGGTTTCACATTTTTTCTAGCAAAACTAAATTGTGCATTTAATTGTGAAGTTATGTTCTTAGGACCAATGAAAGCATTACTTTTATTTTTGTTTCCTGATAAAGGGTGGGGAGTTGATCCTTGCTGCACTGGGATTTGACAAAAAAAAAAAAGAAAAGTGCCTGTTCTTTTCTCCTGGAGAGGATGGCACTCAAACCCATGGCCAAATTGGAAATCTCAGGAGCTGTCTGTAGCTTTCTGCCACATTTCTCCTTTATTTATGCCACCTGCTGCTGTCCTGTTATAGCACAGGCACAGCAGGAAACACGAATGAAAGGAAGAGCCACAAACACATGCCCAGCTGGATTGTGTTTTCCCAGAGGAGCAGCAGGAAGTAAAAATGATAGGGATTATATTGCCACTTGCCCTGAGGCAAAATGTTAATAATGGAGGAAACAGCCTTATGCTTTCCTCTCCCAAGGGGCAGAAAAAGGGATCTTTGATCTGGGGAAATTGAGCTTTTTCTGCCCCTAAAGGTGGCTCAGTAGCTTATAAACATGTATTACTGCATGGGGTAGTTAAAATAGCAACATGGAACACAAGGACTAGCTGCTCAGAAATTAGCTGCTCCTGCCTTCCAAGGTGGCATCAAATAATTTTTCAGCTAATCTACAACTGGGGGTTTTATTCCAGATCAGCTTTTTTACTATAGCAAGTTACTTTTTGCCTTGATACTGCAAGATAGTCACATTAGATAAGAGTTTAGAATATAAATATTGTGGTCTGTTGTCTGTTGTCTGTGATTTTTAATCCACATACATACTCCTATGGAACATAAGAATAAAACTAATTTTTAGATGACTGAAGTTGATAAGCTTAAGTATAGACACTGAGAAAAGAAACGGTTTTTAGGCAGTCTTGATAACTTTCACTATTAGCATTTTTTATGTTGTCATTCAACTTTCGACAAATCCACTGAGCTTGTGATGATGAATTTTGAAGGAGGTACAGTAAGCACTGTGAGATCTTTTTTTGGTGCTAAAACCAGAAAACATGCAGCAGCAAAGGCATGTTCCTGAATCATCCCAGATCAAACAAAAATCTTTTCCCTACACAACAGTAAATCTTTGTCAAACATTAATCTTGAAATATTAAACCATAAGAAAATGAATCAGATATGACAAAGGAATTTCCTCACCATGAGAGATTTAGAATGACTATAGAACACACTATGCTTTGCTGTCCCTGATAACCATTGCTGTCTCCAGCAAATCTGTTGATAGGAAATATTTTAGCACCTTTGCTACCACTTTCTGTACTCAGCAGGCCCTTCTGAAATTACAAACATCAGAGAAGTCCTTAGAATCAATGCAGTTTATGGGATTTTTCATTGCCTCTGCATGGCTTTGGGTTGTGGCAACTTCTTTCCTCATGCTGAAATTATACTTCAGTTTAAGAACGTGTGTACATAACTCCCTATCAGTATTAAATAGAATTATGAATGTTCATTGCTGAGAGAAAAGTTCCTTGACTACATTAATCCCAGTGAGAAATGCTACTGACTTGTGTCCAGCACATGTTAAAAGTTGATTAAAACAAAAAAGGTTCATTTTCCCTACCAAGGAATTACTAGGAATCTGAAACAACTCCACCTCCTTAACTACAGTAAACATCTTACCTAAATTCCTTATCAAGATTCAAACTTACTGAGGGAAAAAGAAAGAAAAAAAAACCCAAACCCAGAATACCTTTCCTTTATTTGTATTTGTTTTTCAATCTGTTTGTTTTCCAAAGAAAGCGATAAGAACTGTTCATTAAATTGCATCCAGGCTTGCCAAGACTAAGTCTTGACACCTGACTTGACACCTGAGGATGCTAGAGAAGTTTAAATTCTGTTCTCAGAGAATGAGGAAACACAGGCTGGAGAGCTGGCAGAGGCCCACACACAGAAGTGAGACAATGTTGGTAATTTTTCACATGTTTTCCAATAACACTAATGACTTCATGACTTCAGTCCTTATAAAGGATTAGAAAAACAAAGCAAGTCATGGGCAAAATATCTGCTCTGCTTAGTCTAAAGTAATTAAGCTAAGCTAGCCAAATAATGTAGAAAAATAGAAAAAAAAATGAACAAAAGTATAAAGAAAATCTCTCAAATACAACATACTGCCCTTGCACCCAAATCACCCATGTTTTCTACAAACTAGAAAGGCTCAGCTGCTGGTTCAGATGCAGACATCTAAAGTCAAGTATGATGAATCTCACTCTGCTAGATTAGAAAGAAGAACTGGTCACTCAGTTCACCCCCCTGATAAATGACTATTCCAGGATCAGAGATATACAGCACTCAGCAGCCAAATAATTACTGGCTATAGGCTCATGGCTATTGTTTAAGGGCCAGAATAATTTACTGCAGTGTCTGCACATGCCTCTGATCCTAATAGTGAAAAAAACCTAATAAATCTGTTTTCCCTTAAAGTAGCATTGTATTTTCAAACTCCATTCCAATACAGGTAGAGCCCACAGTGCTCTCTGTCTCCTACACTCTGCCCTGGGCGGCCACACCACTGAGCCTTCATCCAAAAACTGCCACTCCTGGGCATCTCTGGAGGTGTTTAAGGCCAGGCTGGGTGGAGCTCTGAGCTACCTGGTCCAGGAAAAGCTGTCTCTGCCCATGGGAACAGGATGATCTTATGGTCCCTTCCAACCCAAACCATCCTACAATTCTGCAGTCTCAGTAATCACACCAGGATAGATGGTTGAAAATTTGCAGCTGCCAAAATAATTAAAGATCTCACTTTACACTCTTTTGCCTTTTCCTGCATTACACGTGCTAGCAGAAAATCTTTCAGCAGCCAAACTTATTTGCTCATCCTTGGGAACCCACTTAAATAAATATAATGTTCTTTGATGCTCAGTGCTATCCATTACAGAGCTGCAGCACCATAAAGCTGTGAGGGCTCTACTACGTTCATCATGAAATTTCAAATCTGAAATGCATTTTTTTTTCTAATTCCCATAGGGAAAAAAAAACCTGGCAGAACCGCTTCTTTCATTTATCCTCCTGTACAAGTCAGAAGAGGAAGTGATGATAAAGTGTATTTTAGAACATTAGAAAATGTAGTTTGAAAAGCATTTTTCAGATCTATAGCTCATAATGAAGTGTGCAGAATGACGATAAGGATGAGCTACCCTGAATAAGTACTAATTTCATTCCTCCTTATCTGTCTCTTTTCCATGTCGTGGCATCAATTTCAGGTTATGATTACCTAGATAAAACCCTGCCCTTAACACCCTTCAGCATTTTGTGTGTGTTTGTGTGTGTGCAAAGCAATTACGGAGAAGATCATTTGTTCTCTTTTGAGTACAGTCTCCATGCCCAAGGCACTGAACTAATGAATGAGAAAAAAAGTTGACAAAAAGAAAAATTGCAAGAAGTGATGCTTCTAACTTAATTTATTATGGGGGGGGGGGGGGGGAAATAAAACCAAAAAAACCCACAAAAAACAACCCACCAAAAAACCACCACCTCAACAAAAAGAAAACACACCCACCGCCCCCCCCCCCCAAAAAAAACCCAAACAAAAACCAAAACCAACCAACCAACCAAACACAAAACAACAAAACAAACAAACAAACAAACAAAACCGCCAAACCAAACCAAAAACACCACCCAGGGGAAGTGGAGAAGAAACAGGAAGAGTTAAGCATGTAAGACATCCTGAGCAAAGGATCTTGATTCTTCCCAGACAGAAATAGACAGAGAAAGGATTGCTCAGTTTGATGAGAAACCAAATAATTTCTAAAACACTGGAAAGCAGAAAAGGAAAAAAAGAATAGCTTAAAAACACAAGCTGCTTGCTTGTGTCTTCTTTTCTTGCCAAGTGATTCTAATGGCACAAGCAAAGTGCTAGAAAATTTTGGATTTTCTGTAAGAAAAAGATGTTGCACGTGGATGTAGAACAATCCTATTCAGGGCATTTGCAGCCAAATGCCTGCAGAGCAGATTTGGAAGGTGGATGCTGCCAAAGAGGTAAAGTCCTTGTGTTTCTTTCCTTTCCTCTCTAAACCTGGCCACTTGGAGCAGCCTCCTTCTTTGTGTAAGATTCAATTATGAGTACACAGTGAGTTGGATCAGCCTGAAGAGTTAAGAGAAAAACTCTGGGGTTTGACAGGTTCACTCTGTGACAGCAAATGGCAGGGCTGATCTCGTTTGCTGTGTGGTTGCCAAATTACTGCTCCGGGTGGCTGTGAAGCTGGGACAGGAGCATGTGGCTGATGAGACAGGCCATGGCTTTAGGCAGACACACAGCTGGGCTGGAATAAGGGCACTGTGAAGTGCAATTTGAATTTTTCTGACCTACACAGTTCCTGTGCATGAGTCACCACAGGTATCATCCCCAGGGATGGCATCAACACAAGCCAGGCCAGCGGTTCAGCCCCAAAGCTGGATCCTCCTTGTACTGGCTACAACCAGCTACAGTTGTGACAAATACCTGAAATAAGAGCAAGGGGTCAGAAAATCCCACCCAGGATATTTGTGGAGCTGGGTGGACTCAGATCCAATGCACAGCTGAAGTAGAGAGGGCACAGCTAGGGCTCAAAGGGCAAAGACAAAAAACAAATCAGGAAAGTGGAGGAGAATGTGGCAGAATAACAATTTGCCTGTGGCTGGGAGCCATTGGAAAAGGAATGCAGAAACAGGGCATGGAGGGCTTTTCTCTAAGGAAGGGACAGAGGAGGAACTGCTGGAGTGTGCAAAGAGGGATCTGCACCGAAACAACACAGCCTGAGATGGGAGATGGGCACTGGGACCTCCTGCATGGAGACAGGGCTGGGGAATGGGGAGAGCCTCAGTTGGAAGGGCAGGATGGTGGCAGGTGCTGAAGAGATCCAGTCAGCAGAGCAGGTGGAAAGGGAATAAGGAATGCACCTACACGTGCACCTCCTTATCCACAGGCATTAGGATGCCACTCAGAAATCCAAACCCTCCTATTTTAGTTCCAGCAAATGGATGAAAACCACTCACCTGCTTATTTTCATTTCAGCAGACTGTCTAAGATAGAGAGGCATTCCCACTGCTCTCCATTACTGCCAGAGGAGGTGGAGGGAGGACACAGCACAGCTGAGACAGGGGACAGCAGGCTCTTGGTGACATCAGCAACTTGAGCAGCCAGAGGGGCATTTTGCTCTCCTGAATTTGCTTTCCACTAGAATTAGCTTCCTCCAAGGTCTACATAGGAATCAGTGAGGAATAAACTTAAAACAGCAACAGCACTATGGTCTGGTGAAATGTGACTTAATAGGATCAATAAAAAAATTATCCTGCTTATATTTTTGATTACAACAAGAATAACTGACTATTAGTAGCAATATAATCTGTCAAAGCTTGCCTTTCTGTATATCTGTAAGTGGAGATAATGAGCCTCAGAGGGTCTTTTTGCTTGGTATAAATTAAACTCCAATTAACTAGACATCTTTATTATCAAATACAAGTTTTCTCCCATATATTGATACAAATTTAAATTCAATAATAAATATGCCTAATGCATTATTAATAGCATCCTGCATTGTGATAAAAAATGCACATAATTAAAGATTACAGATTCAGTAAGCAGGAAAAAAATTAAGTTTTTATATAAAATACAGCAAGATTTTCTCTCATTCTCAGATGAAATCAAATGCCACAGCCAGCCAGAAGAAAACCCAAACCCACAACTTGTTACAAGTTATGCTCATCAATAGGAAAGCCAACATAAATGGAAGGTTTCTCACTGATTTTACATACTCTCTGAAATATCATTAAGCAAACTGTGAGTGCCAAAGTAATAAACCTAAGTATCCAGAACACTTTGTACACATAACATTTCTAGTTACACAAACCTAACAGCACATCCAAGGGGTTTATTGGTCTCCTCTGTACATATTAAAGGGGAAAATTTGCTGTACCCCATACACTCGCTCCCCATGAAACTGCAAATGAGAACTACAATTATCCAGTAATGCAATGTGCAAAACCAGACTCATAAATGCATTATACACAAATTCACATCAACACATTCCCAAACACAGTCAGAAAGGAACGGGAAAAGCTCTCCAGGCTGTTTGAACCATCTAAATTCAGCAGTATCTTCAGACACCTAAAGAATCCAGTGAGCCACAGGGATATTCTGCTCTACAGGGAAGCTCTGTCCCCTTGAGCTGTGTCTGGCACAGCCCATGCAGCAGCAGGAATTTCCAGTCAGAGTGTGCAGTGGATGTAAGACCTTCCTCCAGCTATAAAACTTTTCCAGAATTAGTGCACTGGGGCTGTAAGCACAACACAGGACTGACCTCAAGCCCATTGAAGGCAAAGGGAGCCCTTCCATTGATTTTCTATTAGCTTTGGCTTAGTCCCCTGAGTCAACTCATTCCAGACAAAAGAAGCAGGGAATGTGAAAATGTGGTAGGTGTAGACTTCATATAGAAGATTTTTCAATTAGTCTAAGTTTTGGATGCAACAGAATGCTTAAGACAGACATCCTAATTTTTTAAAAAACAATTTTCTCACTTCTACCAATTTAAAAGATCAGTTGTGATGATACTATATACTGTAATAAGCCCTGTACCTGCTTTGTTGTTTGCAGGAGTTATTGTAAATGCTGAAGGAAAACAAGCAATAGGAAAGTATATTTACATTTGGCTTTTTTTTTTTTTTGCCTTTTTTTTTTTCCCCGCAAATCCATGGGGCTTACTTTAAAATTTGAGACTTATTTTAAAATTTGTGCTAGTACAGGCTCTGTTTTGATACTTTGGTATGGCTGCAAATTTCACCATCACAACCTCTGGCTCACAAAAATGCAAAGAAGCCTGCTGATATTAAAAATGTGTTCAGAAGAGATTTTCTTTTCCTCTGATTCGAGTCTTGATTAAAAATGGTCAGGTTCATGGCATCTTTATTCCCACTCATTTGTTAAACAGACAAATCTTTATTGGTGTGTATGTATTCTTAAAGGGTCTTAGGAGGAAAAACATTTTTCTGTGACCTATCTCTTGCTACAAAATCTTCTGGCCAATATGTCCAGCTCTGCGCTCCAGGGCAACTGGCTTCAGTCTCCTTTCTGCAGGTGGCTTCAGCCAAATGACCTTGTCCTCTCAACTACAACATCTCCAAAGTGTTTCATAAACATCTTGTAATTATCTCAATAATGGGATTTGCTCCTTGTAACAGATACATGTGTTTTTTTGTAAATAATCAGCTCAGGAGTGTGCCTGCACAGTCCTGATCTTTTCAGCTGCTCAGAGGTAAACACACAGATGGGAAGAAAGAACAGGCTGCTGTAATAATTAGCCTTTAAAATTCTGAGCAGGGAAAATACACCAGCAGCATGTACTGAGAATATAAACCTACAGGTTTCAGAGAAAAGTTCAGCTCCTCCTGGTGCTCTTGAAAATTGTGTCAAGCATCAATATGTACCTCTGAAAATCTGGCTACTCAGTAACTGCTTTGTGAAGATTTTTGGAAAGATATATATGCACATCAAAGGAACTTTAAAAATTGGACTGGTGTGCTTTTGACAATTTTACTCTGATTCCAATTTATACATCCCAGAAATTGCATAAAATCCATATGCCAACTGCCTGCTCTGTACAGATTTGCTACTTTTCTTTCTGCATGCTATAGACAATAACTTCTCATGATGATGTGTGGCTGTGCAATTGCAAAACCAGCAACAACATTTTCAGAAATTATTTTAATTTGAAAATTGAAATTCTGAATACTATGGGATATTTGATTCAATGCTACTGATTGCCTTCCAAAATGGAACCAACTGCTAACCAGTATCTGGCTTTTTACAGTTAACCACTGCTGTAGAAGTTTTTACACCCACAGTGCATTGACAGGAGAGAAAATATATATATTTGTGTATATATAAAATAACAATGGGGTTTATTGTTGTTCTATATCAAAATATACAAATGAGATGTCCCAAAAGTGCAAAAAGCAAAAGTGCTTTACGTCTTGGCTGAATTACAAATAAATGTGAAGTTCTATACTGAATTTGGACTGAAACTGGAATCAAAGGAATTCCTCATTTATGTCACAGTGTAAACTTATCAGAGTCAGTACTTGTTCCTTGAGAGCCCCTGCAAACATTTATTTAGAGCCTCCAACCCTTTCCAGGGGATACCTGACCCCACACTGGCTGTTGTGAACACATCCTATTCACTCCAGCCCAACATTTATGACAAGTCATTGAGCTGCTTGGAAACTCTACTTTGCATCCTTTTCCTGATAAGAATTGCCCTTCACATTCAACTCTTGACACCCCAAATACAACTGCTTCTTCCACAGGATAGACAACCTTTAATCTATTTGATATATGCCACAGTGATCTGCACTGCTCTAGTTACTCCATCAAAATTTTGTGCAGTGTTCAAGGCAACACAGAAGACCACAGTAAAGACATGATAAAAATTAATGAGGTAAGGAACACTAAGGGGTGAGAGATCTTAGAGATTTAATTTCTTTCTATTTTGTAACCCAGTCACAGTCAGTGGATACTGGACATGAAGTGAATACAAAAAGTAAGATGCCGTCTTTCCAAAAATCATGTGGATGATGCTTGTTGCTGTAAGAGCCAAAATAACTACATTTGTCACACTTTAAGAAAACAATATCTTTACATCAAGATTTTCAGAATAATTTATAAGAAAAATGTTAAGATATATAATTTCATGTTCACAAAGCTCACAGCAATGTACTTATTAGATATCCAGACAGCAGCTGCTCTCTGGCTGATGATACCACATTTGTGGAGAACCTTAACCTCCCTCTGAAATATTTGGTATTGGCTTTATCAAAGAAAGGAGGCTGGAGTGGCTGAAGTTGTCTGAGTCAGGAGGGCAATGCCTATTTTCCTATTTGGTGAAATGTGGTGACCCAGCTACTAAGAAAAGACATACACAGTAATATAAAAATCAAGTAAAGTATTACTATTGATAAAGACTGTTTTTCACTAAGATGATAAAAAAAATGAACCTGTAATAAAGATTTCGTTTCTCACAAAAAAAAAGAAAAAAAAAAAAAAAAAAAAAGTGCTAAGACCTGTTGCAAGTATGTTTCCATAACAGCCAAAACAGTCATCCACTGCAAAAAAAATGGAAGAAATTTAAAGCTTAGGTTTCTTCTGCAAACAAATTTGCTATTTTTTTTCCTTAAGAGAACCCTTCCAAGTATTAGGTTTTTATTTAATGACATCTTTTCATTAGTCACTTGTAGTCTGAAAAAACACTAATAGTAGCATTTACTGGGTAAATAACTCTTCCTCTCTCTCTTAAAATTCTCAGTATTGATTTTCACAGTTTCAGCTTTAGTTTGATGAAGTCCTTGTTGGTTAAAGTTACTCTTTGTTCCAGCTGACTATTTTTTAGAGGTGGACCATTTTTTAAAGGTTTCTAAAAACCTTTTTACCTAACTGGTGGGCAGGCACTGAACTCACTGCAAGCGGACACATAAATCTTGTTTTTCAGAAAACTACTGTGAATTTTAGGAGACTCTTTAGAAGGTGTTGTGGTCTAGATATGAGGGAAGCCTCCCTAAAGCTGTCAGTTGAATACCAGGGGAGGGAACCACCCATTACAGGCTTTGGAAAAGAGAAGAAATTTTCACCTCTTCTGAGAATCCCTGAAGTTTAAATGAATCCTTCACACCTGGTGAAATTTGCCACTGACCTCTGCACTCAGGAGCAATAAAACACAGTGATCACTTAGGGATTTATCAACTTCCTGACAGAACAGGAAAAGGAGTCTCTTAAATCAAGTTAAGAAAGACCATAAACAATCAAAACACATTTTTGCTTTTTAAGATGAACCCTCTTGCCTTCAGTCCTCACAGTAATATACACTGCTTTCTTTACATTCCATATGCTATGCAAAACAGCCTCAAAGAGTGTGCCAGAAATCAGGATTGCCTCTGATTTTTCTTCCATAACAATTTCATTTAGTAACAGCCTTTAAAATGCAGATGGACATGTTTATTATATTTTAGCTGAATTCCAGTTCCAACTCATCAGAACAGAAAATAAATGGCATGCAGGCATCACACGTTTACTTCAGCAAGAGTGAGGAGGAACTCTGAACACTCACAAGTCACTTAATTTATTTTCTGCACATAAAAAGTGAAGTTTAATCCTTGCTATGCAACTAGAAAAGGAGTGATGGATGTAATGGATATAATCTGCTTAACAGGAACAATATTAAAGCACTAAAAAAACTCTCAGGAATTTTCAGCACAAAAATATGCTGCTACTAATATGGAATGCTTCAGTCACATAAATTACAAAAAGCAGTAAAATGTTTTACAACCTGACTACAAGATCATCTACTTTAATCAAAAAGTTATTCTTAGTCTGCAGGTTATACATGAGCTTTGTGATTTTCACTTTTATTTCATTTTTGACTGTGAGGCTTTTTATTTTAAAATATGATGAAATTCAAATGACACTACACATTTTAGGCTGATGAAAACTGATACAGCTGAAAGAAAATCTGTGAGAAAAAATAATTTATGCAAGAGTATAGAATTGTTGATGTTATTCTAATAATACTATAATGCAGATGTTACAAACTAAACTTTAATATATTCACATCTCTGAATGTCAGTCTCAGAATATTGATCAAAGCCATAAAGAGTCCTGACAGAATTATCTAATGGTATGAAAAATCTATTGAATTATCTACTGGTATGAAAAAGTCTGAATTTAGCAGCTTGGAACAACCTGATAAGAAACAACTCAATCAAATTGATTTTCTAATACAACAGGTGAATGAATTTCAAAAAGTTTGCTACATATTCTTAAAAAAAGACTGCAAATTATCCCTGCACTGTTCTGTTTTGCTGTAGCATTCTACTGTAGCCCAGCTAATACATGGGATAGTTGATTTCATACTTAACATCATAATTAAGAAAATACCCCATCCTTTAGAAGAATTCCACCATCTCCCCATGTAATGAGCACATTTGGAAGATTTTAAAAGCTGTTACCAAAAACCAATGGCACATTTACTGCAGTGCTACAATGTGGTGACTCTGCTCAATATTCAGATGTAATAGCCCAGAAGGTGCCTGTTTACCCATAAACATAATTCCACATTATTTCCTGTTGCCTTTCACTCTAACAACATTGTCTTAAGAGTTTCTTTCAACTCATGGAGAAGAGTCATTGATTTGAAGTGTTCAAGAAGGATATGGGAACTTCCCTGTTTGTTCTTAGTTTAGTTTGGTTGAGGGTTGTGCAACCAGAGGAGAATCTGACTAATAATAAAGCTCAGTTTTCCCTTTTACATGCAGCTGACATTTTCGCACTTCCAGTGATTTTAGGGTTCCCTTTCTGCTTCAGTACAATGAAGTTCCTGAGGAATGGTCAGTGTTAATTCAAAACAAAGCTGCCTTAAGCACCAGCATAATTTCAAACTACATGAACTGTTCTGCCCTTCCTTTTGTTCTGTCATTACAGTGTGAGAGGCTGGTAAATAGAGAAGAATCTAAAGAAGATGCATCAAATCTTCAAATAAGTAAGAAAGAAAAAGGCAAGAAGAGAAAACAGCCATTATACAAAAATCTGATGAATCCACTGTTATGAAATCTTCACCCACTAAGACATATTCCTTCACCTGAAATGACTTAAAAACATTTGTCTCCTAGAGGGTAGAATCCAAAAACAAATGAGAAGTTTTCAAGAGATGTGGTCAGGCACGGTGAGAGAGTTGTGCTTTCACGCTAAGCAGAAGTCTGAACAATCCTTACAAGACTACCCAGCCTTCCAAAGAGAGCTGAAGTTGGATGCACAGCTGAGCACAGCAGAGTGCAGAGATTTGAACCCCAGGGCAGAGAAAGGCAGAAATGACAGCACGTGGCTGTGGGAAGCCCCAAAGCAGTGGATGCTGCTCTTGCTGGGCCACATTCACTGTGCAAGAATAGCTCCCATTCTTGTGAGAGCCATCTACAGATCCCTGTCTCTGTAGTGAGTTTCCTCTGGGGGAAATGACAAAAGAAAAAGCAGTTTGAGTGTAATTTGCCTAACTTCATCTCATGTCACAGCATAGTCTGAGGAAAAAAAACCAAAAACATGTCTTTTAGTGAGGCAGCAATCAACCTCCAAGTGAATCAAAGTGTTGAGCAGGGGAAAGACACAGATGGTTTCCTACTGCCATGTTTTTATTCATTAATTCAATTTTGGATTCAAACACCGGCGTAATTATTGGCAAGAAATGTTCAAACTTCATTCTACTAAACTGGCAGTTGTAACATTCCAATATATTATGAAATTCTTACCAGAAGGAGTGAAATTCTTACCAGAAGGAGTGAATTCTTACCAGGAGTCCTGTTTCCTAGCAAAGCTAAATTATCAGGAACAAAAACGAAGAGGTAAAGAACTGGATGAGTCTCGTGTACTTATGAGGAAGTCTGATTTATGCTAAGGGAAGACATGGATCTAAATCATGATCAGAATCAACTTCATGATCTTGGTGTATGCCTTTATCTTTGTCATCCTAAAAGAAAATCCACATCATCTATCTTTAAGAGATTGTTTACCTTCATACTTAGGTTTGATGCTTCAGAAAGCATAATTGGAATTAAGCTTATGTCAAAACTAATAAAAACAAATAGGGACAACTGTGAGTCAATTCATCGATTATTCAGTCAAAACTTCAGAAAAAGTCAGAATGTATTCTACTAGATAGACTCAAACCAAAGTTACTTCCTTTTTATAATTACTTTTAAATAATTAATGCTCAGTGCCAGAGCAATTCAAGGATGACCTGATTCTGCAGAAAGTGATGATCATTCAATAAATGACACTGTCTAGAATCAGGACTAAATCATTATCTGGAATTAGCATTTGTTAGTCAACATCATTTTATGAAAAGCACTCTGAGGGGCAGGAACATTATTTTACAGTTAAGTGTTAATGTAGCAGAAAAATGCAGTAAAATTGAGACAATAAAGGCAAATAACACTAAAGTAGGTTTAGGTTGTACTGACCCAGTGAATACAGCTTCATAACCCAGCTTCTTGTCCTAATCAAAAGAATAGAAGTGGATCTCATGAAGGCTACTTATTTTATTCTTAAGGTAAAACTAATTTTGTTTCTATATCCTGATAAACTGTATAAAAAAATGTCCATTGAAACATGGACCTTTAGCTTAATTCATTTCCACTTCTACGTTTGCACTTCAAGGCAGTTTACACAGCTCAGCATCCTAAAATGACAGAAATGCTCCAGTCAGTTGGCTTCAGATATTTTATTTTCCTACTACAACTGATAACAATGAAAATGTTTTTTACTTTATCACTGAAATACAAACTGAACTAGTTTTTCCTTTTTTTAAGCAAGCCTGCAAAGACTTCTGCCTAAATATCAAAACTGAGTCTTGCCTTCTGTTTATAAATGTATAAATACAAATGGCAAGTTACAATTGCCTATCAGTGTGGAAACCAGGCTGTCACTATTTTGGTGATTCAAGCTATTTAGTCAATGGCAACTTGAGGGGTTTATTTTCTGCATCTTGAAAAATAACATCTTGATGCTTTGAAGTATTGCTTTGTAGGCTGTAAAGAAAACATATGCTGCTATTTTGACAATGTAATGAAGCAAGGATGAAAAATACCTATGAGTCCTTGGACTATTTATTGCAAATAAAAATGTACGATTTTGTTATTAGTCATTATTATTTTAGAAAGCCACACTGCAGTGGCTTGTAAAGATGAAGATATCAAATATCCATTCTTAGAGAGCTTTTGGAGCAATACAGGGCACATCAAATGACCTCAGTGCTTCAGGTCTAGGTTTCTGCTTCAGAGACCAGAAAGATGTTACCCTGTTAGAACCAGTAAATATATTAACTTTTTGACAAACTGTAAAGCATAATGGAGAACAAATTCCATTTTCATTATTTAAATTCAGAAAGTTTGAGTTTTATCCTTTTATGGCCAGAAATTTAGCTGCTTACTAATCTTATAACAGCTATTGCAAAATCAGCAACAAAACAGGAATAGATACAGAAAATTTCTTTTGAGAGAAGGGAAAGCACGGGGAAAGAGACTGTTTAGTGCTGTATGGCAACAGAAAAACTGCTAACTGAATAAAACAGCAAATCAAGTTGGAAGGCACTGTCTGTGCTTGTGTGAAGCAAGAAAAGAGTGAACATCTTCAAAAGGAGAGAGAAAAGCTGCCTGTGTGTAGAAAGGAAGAGATGAACCTGGTGTGAAGAAAAGTATAGATGTCAAAAATAAAGTGAATGGAAACTAATTGACAAGACCTTTACAGACAGATTTGGCAACTCTGTGGGTGAGGGTTCAGTTAGTGCAGTCTGGAACAGCCTGTGGAAGAGCAGACTCCTCTTTGCAAGGAATTTTACAGCACAAAAGGAACTGAAGAGAGCAAAGATTTATGTAAGAACCTAAGGCGGCAGCAGAAGGGAAACAAGAACTGATTTTGTGGTTAGAGCCTGCCAAGAATCATCAAGGAAATCCAAATTGCCTGTCTTCTCCTCCACACGTCCTGCTACAAAGGCAACTCTGCTGAATGAGAAAAGTTTCATTCTGCAGCAGCACCATCTCCTGTTCTTGCACCTCCACAGAGCTGGAATTGCCATAAAAGCTTGACTGGTGCATGAAGCAGGGAGAAACCCCACAGCAGCCTTGTGTCAAAATAAGGACACATTTAGTAAGGCTATAACATTGTTGCTTTTTTGTTGGTTGTGTTTTTAAGGAGTACCAGAATCTGGTATTGATGGTATTGTCTGAGTTCTTGCCTCAAAACCAAGCCAGACAGGCCAGAGTGAGGCTGTCCCTACTAACCCTCCAGTCCTTCACTCACAGCTGAAATCCTACAGCATTTGCTGCTACTGAATTCCCTGGCATTTGTTCAGTACCCCCAAGTCTGCATTTCACAAAGGCCTTCTTCCCCAAACTTCTCTCCATCATCCCTTGTCCTTGAACTTCCTTCTCCTTGCAGACCTGAGTGCTTAGAGGCTTCATGCTCCCAAAGCAAAACTTCTGCTTAGGACTTCCATAAATTCTTCCCTCAGATCACTTCCTATTGGCTCCAACATGCTTTCTGTTTGTTAACTTTATCCTTCTGTATCCCATCCAAATCCACTCTTACTGGCCCCACTGGCGCTGATCACTGCCCTCCCCTTGGGCTGCTGTGTCTGGAAAAACCCAAAATGGAGTTGGTGCTCTGCACCAAAGCAACACCCCAGTATCTGTTTCTGACATGGATTTCAAACGTTTCAAAAATAACCATCCTGGACAGGACAGAAGGGAAGACAGCAGGTGACTTTTTGGAAAATCCTCATCCAGCCTTAATGGCATAAAACACTAATTGCTGTTATGTATTCATAGTCCCCCAAATGTGAGCTCCAACATTACTTATTTCTTATATAAATACATATTCACATATTCACTAGATAAAAACGAAGTGGTTAAATGGATGATTTAAACTGCTGATCTGCTGCAGTAATTGGCCTGAGACTGAAGGAAAGCTGGAATTCTGTGTAGCAGACTCCAATATTTCAGCTAATTCCCAACAGCAGTGACAGCAATGGCTACAAAGCTTACTGGAAGTGTGAAGGCACTTTTGATGGTTCACTAGCCATAAGTATATAAATGCAGCAATGAAATGAATTAATTAAAAAAACCCTTATTATCTTGAAATGGTTTGCATTCTTTTCTTGGCAATTATTCATTGTCCTTCTGTGTTCACCTTTTCAATATTGAGCATGGGAAGAGGAAACACTTTTTGCTCCATCTGACAGCAAAGACCTGCAAATACCATGGGTTGGTACTGCAGAGTTGTTTTTTATCTGATGCAGTTGTTCAGCAACTGCAGAAGAAAAACAACCTGACACTATGCTCACTTGCACACTTCACTTGGAATATATCGCTACCATTATTCAGGAGTGATTCTAAAGCCCACTAAATGCACCTACTTTGTATAAAAAAACCCAAAAAACACTTGCTGGTCTGACTGAATCAGAACAACCAGCAAGACAGGAGTTGCCCTGCTTTCCAAAGATCCCTGCTCCAATTATGTCTGTACACACACAGCCACACTGCAGCATCAAAAACTACCCAAAAGGAATTTGTCCCGACACCCAAACTAGGATTGAGTATCCTGGAATAACACTAAACATACATTCACACATCCAGACACAATGTATTACAAATTTTTGGGTACAGTAACTCCTCTTACAGTGTAAGATAATAACCTGCCTATCCTGGCCTGTTCCTTTTGCCAATAATATCCTAAATGAAAATGGAAATTGCCACTAATAGGAAAAAATTAGCTTTTTTAAAGGACACTGATATTCTCATCCTCTACTAAAGTATTTTTATTATTGTTCACTTTACATTTAGTCCTTACAGAATTTGTTATTGCCATCCATCTGTATATTTAAAAATATACAGAGGAGCTTGGTGTGGTGTACATATACTGTAAGAAAGCATTTGCATTTAGCATAAAAAGAAGTTAAGAACTAAACTAACTTAAGGTGGGTGCTTCATGCACAGGAGGAAATGAGAGATTAATTCAGATTTGCTATATATAGAAATATTTTAGATGTCTATTAATAAAGTATTTTATTTATGTATGCTTAAATAAATTAAATAAACAAATACAGATTTAAAATAAAATTTGGCATGCCCTTGAAAAGCAGTTCTTGGACGTCACACTTCTACATTGTTAAGTTGATTTTTGAAGAGTCTTAACATCTCACAGACCCCAGTAAGAGTGATGTGAAGAGACTGATCTTCAACACTACAGATAAAAAGACTATGAAAACTGCTTTGTGGGACAAGTAAAGGAATCTCTCCCTCTTTAGGGAAAATACTGAACTGTAAGGGCCATTTCTATCAAACTACACTCTCATAGGAGATGGAAGCCAAAGTGTGTGCATCAGAGTTACTGCTTGTGCTGGTTTGAAAGCAAAACCAGTGAGACTCCCAGTCAGAGATACAATTTAACAGGAGAAGAGTGAAGGAAAAAAAAAAAAAAGTAAAATAAAATAAATTGAATAATACAACCTAACACCCTGTTGGTCAGGGTGTTGGAAGCTTCCAAAAGTGAGTCCTCCTGGAGTGGCAGACGTGGTTCTGTTGGAGCATAGATGATCCTGAGAGAGAAGGTTCCAGTGATGGTGAGAAGGGTCCAGTGATGGTGAGAAGGGTCCAGTCTTCCTCCAGGAATCTGGTGGAACCAGATAACTTGTGCTCCTGTGTCTGTTTTTATCCAGGTAGGAATGGTTGGCTCCTCCCACTGGATGGAGCATCTCACAATGGAATATGTCGTGTCCTTAGTGAGCCTTAATGGCCCATTAGCAGAAAATATCCCTCTGGAGGGAGGACAGGCAGTGAAAAAGATAAGAAACACTGCCCTACCTGGTTTTAACAGCTGGACCATTATCAGGGGGCATCCGCCCCTCTCCCCCTAGAGTTACAAGAGATAAAAAAAACATTTCCCCAACTGCTTTTAACAGATGAAATAGAATACACATTTTTGGTTCCATAACCTAAGACACTGCTGAAACAAACAGGAAAAGCTAAGTCCTGAAAAATTAGTTGGTCAATACCATGAGATAATTATCTGCTTGGGAACGTAAAAATATGTTAATAATCCAAGATCATCCAGTTCCTTCAGGAACTACATGTCAAATTATGACTTACATTTATTTTATTACAGTAATGCACCAATAACTTGTAATTTTAATAGTTAAATCTCTCAAGGCTGAAATTCAGCATCAGAGAAAAAAACACAATTTGCTTTTTCCTTTATAGATTTGAATATTATAGCTTTTAGCTATGTGTGCATGTTTAGAATTTCACATACATGCTTAAACAAATCACTGACATAATATTTAAAACATTAACTTTTACAGGCAATTAACTCATGGCGTTGTTTATTTCCACCTCAGCGTTCAGTTACAATTTCTGTGCAATTCAAAGGAGTTACAGCTCCTTTCTCCCATTTTCTATTCTCCCATCCAGTCACATGACTGTGGAACAGCTGGGATCCCACACTGATTTACTTATACAGCTGCTGGAAATGAACCAGCCCTCTTATCCAAGAAAAAACATGGAAAATCCAGGAAAATATTTGTACTTATCACCATGCTGAAAAAGTCCCAAACAACATTGCTCATAGCCAGCTTTTGGGATATGGCTTTCCTGAGCACCCTACCTGTTCCTCAAAACACACTGGAAAAGCAGATCTCCATCACTCTCCATTCCTGGTGATCCAGCAGGCATCAAAGCTTACTTAAATTCTATCTGAGGTTCCATTTCAAGCACTTCAAAGGTAAACCTTTTGTTAATGAACAAATTATTTATACAGGGAATGCTGAACCATTTCCTGAATATCACTGAATTAGTTTTTAAGGACAAAGGTTTTCTGAAATCTAAAAGTAGAGATGCAGAGCAAAAAAAAAACCCCAAAACAACCCCAAACCAGTGGTCTGTTTTGTAGCTGATATATCATGATATATATACCATTATCCATCTGCCTCTTTGGGCCTTCTTTCTGGAATAATGCTACCAGGGAGGGCTCTGCCAACTGCACTTGCAATTTTCTTTCTGTTTTAAATAGCAGGCAATTTCAGATCCTGCTTACATTACTCATATGATTTTCTCCAACTGAAAATCCTTCTGTTACTCTTTTTCCACCAAAAGAGAAAATGCTGTTTGATTTGCAATCTGTTCCCTGCCTTCCAGATTTCAAATTTAGGGTCTCCTCATCAATCAGTTTGCTGTTTTCTTTTAAGAAACAAACCCTCATCTCAGCCATAGAAAAACAGAATGAGAAAAGTAAGTTACTGCCATCCCAATGCAGCATCTGTACTGAATATCAGACAAACTGTACCCAAGAGAACCTGAAGAGGGATATAATTAAACAATGTTTAAGCACATCACCTAAACACTGAAAAGAACAGTGATGAAAAACCAGAGGGCATTGAAATCCTCAGGAACAAACTACAGCAGATACAAAACTAAACTTTGTTTCACTGTTTCCATTTCCTTCCTTGTCAAAGAAGCAATTGCTAATTTTTTATCTTAATTGCCACATTACTATTCTTTTTCTTTCTTTTCAATGTTTTTGGAAACCACTGAGCAATATGTTATGATCTATAGGTTGAGAAACTTCTGGAAGATTTTTCTGACTCAGAGAAGCAAAAAGGTAGGAAAGATTGGGTTTTCATCTGCATGTGAAGGGATGGCTGTTGATTTCTGCCCAAGGGTCTTATTTCTTACTTTAAATTAAAAATATTTAGTTATGTGAATGAAACAAAGTAGTCTGAAAATTTTAATGGCACCTAAACTACTTTCCCCCCTCAAAGCTACAGCATGAAGCAGGGATGCTCAGGGGGAAAGTTTTAATACTCCAAGAGTTTCATCTGATAAATAACTAATAAAATATTTCTCTAATATAATTGGCACTGAGAGATGAATGTTTTGCAAATCTCACTAATAGAAAAGGGTGAATTTCTTGAAAATGGTTTTTTGATGAATGAAAAAACCTCCTTCCCTTCAAAATAAAATGCTAAGCTTCACCCCCCCCTCCAAAAAAAAAATAAATTTGCACAACTTCCAGAAGTTTCATATGGTTTTTGTATTCATAACTATGATAACATTAGTTACCCAGATGGACTGTAACTTGGAATTTTTTTCACTAATAGAGATGTAATCTTTAGGGACAAAAGCCCACAGAATTTTAAAGCCACTTTATTACTCCAGGGAGAAAATAGGAAACAGCTCAGGTCCTTGATTTAAGACAGCAGGAGCTTAACGCTCACCAATTCCAGCTGCTGCCACGTGCTCAGAAGGCACCAAGTGACACAAAAAAAAAGCAACTGGTGCAGTCCAGTGCAACCTTGAGTTAAGCATTTCAAAGAGTTTACTGGGGAAGGATTTCTTTACTTTTTTAAACAGATAAATAGTGGAAATGCTGGCAAAGACAGCTCCAAAGTCCTTTACCCTCCCCAGCAGCTGACTGAGGGACCTGCACTTCCTTCAGCATCTCCCAGTGTGGACATCCTGTGAGGGGCAACTGGAAATCAGGGCTGCAAAACCAGGCTGGAAATGAGCTGGGGGGTTCCTGTGGCTGGCAGGGACTTGGTTCATGTCCAAAGTGATTCAGGAATTGTAGTGGTTTCATTGCCCTGTTTAATCAAGGTGCAGCTCAGCTTGCAGCCAAAGGAGAAGCAAGCCCTTGTTATTATTACCCAGGTGATGAGAAATGCTGGAAATGGGGGCTCTCCCTCATTCTACCCATCTGCAAAGCTGCTTATCTCATAGGCAGATACAAAAAACTCCAAACAAACAAAAATTCTAATAATTATGATAGTCAAAGATGTGCTAAATTTAGAGAAAATTCACCATCCCATGTATGAAAATACTGCACGTTTTTAAAAAATTAATAACACAAGGGTGGCCATCAGAATTGATTTAATCTAGAGGAATATCCAGCTCTCTGGCTAAATTTAGGAGAACCAAAACAACCTTTTAGGTTGTTGAATTTTAACAATAATTTTAATAACTGAGCTTCTAAACTGCCTGTGATCATTGAAAAGATTAGTAAATGCAATTTGATTAGTAAGTGTAAATGACAATTCAGACAATTCACATCTTTAACATGAACAGCTAAATTCTAAGGAGAAAATACATTTGTTACAGTTTTTCACAGGCACAACCCTGATTTTGAATTCCTTAATGACAACTCCTGAACAATGAAGCTGGACAAAAACTTGTCACAAACAAACATAAAATACATTGATGTGGGAAGATATTTCATGGGCTGCCCATCAGAATTAAAAGGGAAAGTAGTTTATAAAAGAATAAACAGAATTTGAAAGTATTATAACCTATTCCCATTATATTGACTGCAATAGAAACACAGCCTTTTGCAGAAAAAAATTCACTGACACTGTTCTTAATCTCAGTTCAAAATGCTTTAAAAAAACCCTATCACTTTAGAAAAATGCCTTCAGCTGAGAGTCCTAAAGCTAGTGTTAACAGAATAATTTTTATTTTAAGGAACATTCTCAAAAATGAACCTGTTATTTTGGCAAACAAGGCTGTGTGGTAGTGTTCTAGAAATAGGTATCTCAATATTAACAATGTTTATTCTGAATTAAAGATTATACCTGTTGACTTTTGCCTTCAGTTCACTGGAATAATTTCCCTGTAGTAACACAACAAGTCAGCAATCAGAGTCCCTCTGAAAAGCCACCTACTGAAACAACTAAAAATGAATTCCATCTTAACAAGAAGCACACAGCTCATTATATTTTAACCTGATTTTTAGTTTTCTAATATTATTGCTGCATAAAAATCCTGGCCTGGTTTGCCATGCAGTCATCTGCTCTTCCAACAACATCTTTAAAATAAACAAACAAAAATATCCCCAAGAAGGCAATTTTGTTAAAATGCGTTTAGCTCTGATGCTAATGACAGAACAAAAACCCACACACATTTAAAAACACAAAACATTTGGCCAGCACTAAGTGTGATTAGCTACTAATTTGCCTTTTGTTTCTCTCTTTCTCTCAGTTTGAGATGTTTATTCTCTACCAGATCATCATTATATACCTTTCCTGAAACTACGTCCCATAGCTTTCACTGGAGATAGGCTTAACATCCCAGTGTTTATACTCAGAAGTACCCTTTCTGAAATGTAAGAAGTTCACTATTCTCTGATCTAGAAAATAAATATATAGGCAAATGAAACAAAATATAGGAATTCTTGGAGAATTTTCTTTTAATTTATTTTTTTAAATGGTGTTTTAGCTAAAAAAGGTAACTATTTTGAAATTAATTTTCATGCTATACTCACCCTGTTTCAAAAGCATAACTTGAAAAGAAATGGCCCCTGGTGGTTATTGCCAAAGATATACCTGCAACTTCTATTTTTAAAATACTGATTTAGAATACTCTTAACTTGAAAAATAACGCTTATTAGGGAAAAAAAACCTCTTAGTATGGAAATCAAAGCTTTGGGTTTTGCCTTGCAGAGGTTCATTCTCCTCTGGGAGCATGACCACAGTTGGACAATTAGTCTGACATTTAAACGTCAGTTTAAATCTTTCTGAATTGTTTATGCCCTTGAAGGGAAAACAGCTGATTATGAACTTAAATATTTTTCATCAGTCTGGGCAGAATCCTAGGTTTCCAATATGTACATAAGTCACCAAAACAAATCTAGCCATACTTAATTTTAATAAAACCTAATAAAATTTAAGTACTTGTGGATCTTTTTTCTTTGACAAAGCATTTCTTTATTGCTTCCAATTTATTTTGGAATGGTATGGACCACTCTGTCAGTGAACACTGAAGGAAAGATTGTTTAATAGAACAACTTTAATTTAAATAAGCCTCCCAAATTCAAGTTGTGTGATATGCAGGTTTTTGGCACAAGTGACAGAATATGTTGGGTATAAAGGGAAAAATGCCAAAAATTGAGAAATATGTTGTTTCAGGAAAAGATTGGAGGCAAATAAATTGTATTTGGTATGTGACTGGAGGGGTTGTTAGGTCTGATCTTTAACATAAGGACACACAAATTTTTCAACTCCCCCTGGTCCAGATGGCTCCATGCTTGTCTTTACCTCAGCAAGCAGCACTGCCCCCTCCCCGCAGCCCCACCAAGGGAAGCTGCACCTCCTGCTGCTGGAAAGCCTTGGAGTCACTTGGAAAAGGAGGAGAGGGGAAAGCCCCCAGCCTAGGACACCCCACACCTCAACCTTGCTGATTCCCAGCACTCTCCATCACTTGTTGGCCACCCCATAAAGCAGAAAACAGGAGGGAGGTCGCTTAATTAATGCAGTTCCTTCATTAGCCCTTTCCAGCTGCTCTGTGAAAGCTGCAGGTACCTGCAGGTGTCTCTGAAAGCAGCTCATCCAACCCTCCAGGACCTGTTGAGCAGCTGGCAGGGAGGCAGCTGCTCTAACCTGACCTGCAGCAGCTGGGCAGCAACTCGTTTGGAGCCAGCACAGCCGGCATCACACCGCAGCCAAATTCCTGCGTCTTGAGAGGTGACATTTAATGTTGGTTTTTTATGCTGGCAGCTCAGAACTCAGCCATGTGCCATTTAAACTCTTTTAAAACCAGGTTTTGCAGACACAGAAAGCAGCAAGGTTTTTCCACTGCTGATATGCAAGGTGATGTAATTAACAGGGCTTTATTCATCTCTGACTTCCACTATTTCCAGGTACCCTGTGGCTTGGATTGCCACTGTTCTAAGAGGTCCTGCATAATTTTACAGTCAAAACCTTTCTTAAAATTATGTTGTATGGACTCTACAAAAAACAAAACAAAACAAAAACCAAAAAACCCCCAAACAAAACAAAACAAAAAACCCCAAACAAACAAACAACAACAAAAAAACCCCAAAAAAACCCCACAACCCCCCAAACCCACTCCCCCCCCAAAAAAAAGAAGGAAAAATATTCTGTATTTTAATATTAGTTTCTTTTAATTCAGAACTGTAGTGCATTGGGGAAGACACACACACTTCACTAACTCATATTCAGTAATACAGAACAGTTGTCCTCTTTCATGTAACATGTCCCAGGTGTATTCCAATACCAGACTAAAGCAAAAAAAAATATAACACAATCAATGTTATGCCTTGGCACTGAAAAAAAAAAATCAGTTCTCATTTTTGAAAACTCTTCCTTCCACCATTCTCCCTTCTTCCACCCCTTCTTGCCTAGGAAATATCCCACCAGACGTCCTTTGGCAGGAGAGTGGGACACACATTGAGAGGAGCAGAACACTCTTGCAAGTCTGAGGACAATCCCTCAGCCCACAGAAATTAAGGGCTACATTGCAGAAAAAGCATCTTAATTCACTAAGATGCTTAGAAGTTATTAATAGGGCAATTTCAGGAAAATAATGCACGAAATCTCAGCGTATTTTTTTAATTAATATAACAAAATAGACACAGTAAGCCTCTTCTTTATTACACTCATGTATCAGTAATTGGGCTCTTTTAAAAAATAGACACAATACTGAATCAAGTCCAATAAACAGAACAACTGAGAAATACAATTTTTGAAAAGGGCTTTGTTTCTTCAAGGAGTGGTTTGATTTATAGCATAATTGATGAAAGCCCCAGACACAAAACTTTGGCTTGGATGAGCGCATTTGAGCCTGTCCCACACCTTTTGGCAATACAGAGATTTCAACACCACCTTGGGAAGCCCTCCCCAGACTGGTCAAATGCAGTGGAATTGTGGCTTATCATAAACACTGACACAATGAACATCTGGGAGTTAGTAGGGTTAATGGCTGCATGACACAGCAAGGTGGATTCACTCACACATCCCTTAATTAACACTTTTATAAATATTCATAGGCCAACTAGATTTTTAATTATTCTCAGAGATTTAAAGTAGCCTAATTTCTATTTAAAAAATTAACCTTTTATCTTTTCATCTAGGGGGGGAGGTTTGGACCAAATGTTAAATCTCTCACTTGAAATAAAAAAAGTGTGTGACTCAGGGAGTGCTTATTAGGATTTGGAAAACTCATTTCCTTGAGAAGTTAATTTAATTAGAAGTTAATTTAATTAAAACAAGTGAAATATAGCAGCATGGTGCAACAAGGTGAACAAGGAATAGCAAAAACATTTACTAAATTGTCTTATTTGAGATGTAACACTAGGATTCGGATGCAGCTGCAGCATCTATGGCATACTGGCCCAGGCACCAGCACGACTTTGGGTGTTTTAACTCTGCCCTCTCCCAGCTCATCTGCTGCTCCCTCACTCCTGATCTGTGCAGGAATGCATGTATGGAGATTAACTCTGACTAGAAAAAAAGAAAACTCTTTCCAATTTCAGCCCAAGAACTTTCAGAATCAAAGCACCTTCAAAGCAGCTCTGAAGATCTCAGAGAAGATCTCAGAAACAGTCTCATATCCATCTCAATAACTACTGAACTCCCAGAAAGTAAAACCTGTTACCAACCTCCTCAGTTTCAATTATTTTGTCTCTTTCCTGTTACAGATCTTCCTTTGGCAGAAACAGTTTCGCAGTGCCACAGATGAAGTATCACCTACGAAAACCCAGTTTCATGAGATGGAAGATCTGTAACTGCTGAAAGGCAAGTCCCAGCACCTTCTTTCCTTGGGACGACTACAAGTCCTAGGTGTCATTGCAGATTCTATTCTAAGAACCCAATGATGGAGTTAAGCTGGGCTGGAAGAGCCACTGGATACATATTGAAAGATCAACCATATCCTGTGCAGGAGACAGTTAGAGACATATCTACTGTGGAGGCAATTCTTAGATGTCAATGTGCACAAAACTTCTGCTCAAAGGTTAGAACACAGACAAGAAATAAGTGCAAGAACTACAAAAATTCATAGCTGTTTTAAAAGTGTTTAAAACAACTTCCATATCTCTTGTATAATCAGGGACTCTCAGGTCTCTTGTAGGATCAGGAAAAAAGTAACTGAATTTTAAGAAATTTGAACTGGAAGAGACACTGCTAAGCAGAAGAGGAAGTCCAGGGGATGCACTTGCAGTCAGATGAAGTTTGCAAGACTGATTCTTCAGAGTTTATTTTGGTGATGGACAACTTGAACACAGTTCAAGACTGAATTGTCTCTTTGCCTCGACAAAGACCTTATATTGGAAAACAAAGGCAAAAAAAGATTGGGGGAAAACATTTCAGGATAAAAGGAACACATTTGGCAAAGTATAATTTGATGTCTGTGTTTATAAAACTTACTGAGGAGACGTTCACTGTAATGCTGTAATCAGAAATAGCTTGTGTTCCTTCCTGTTTGTCATTACAAGAACACTGCGAAAAAAATTAATTATCAGTTTTTATGAGATTGGTATAACACCTGAAGAAATAGACATTAAAAGCCCTTCTCAGCCTATCTGCAGTTAGTGTCCTTTCTTTTGGGAGTCCTGCATCTCAAAATTCCCATCCTGGAAAAGGTTTCCTACAATGCTCCTTATTTTCTTCAAAGCTGTTTCACCCATTTTTTCATTATATCCTGCTCCCAATCTCACTCATTATGGTTGTTTTTTTTCCTCACTTTCCTCAGTTCTTTCCTTTTTAATAATCTCAAAACTATAAAAGAAATGCATTATCAGCCTATATGCATTTCACCACCACGAAAAAAAAAGAAAAAAAAGAAAAAAAAAAAGCATCCTGTTAAAATAAAATCAGCTTCCTAAATATAACCTGGTTTGAAGACTTCAGGAATTACACTACATGATAATGAATGACAGATAAATATACAGCCACAGAGAGCAATTAGAGCTCCAGGTATTCAATTTGTAGCAATTATGCCTTTACAAAGAAGCATAATCTCACAATGCCTACACTGGAGAATGTAAGTTACTATTGAGTGTTACACCCAATTTTATGCACGCAAACATAAATTAGATTTGGATCCTGCACATAAACTCAGTTTGAACAGTTTTGAACTCGACTAAAATATTCCAGGCACAATTATAAATCCAGAAACCATGTCTAGACTCACACTGCTAAGCACATCCTCTCCATGCCAACAAATACAAAATGACACTTTCTGTATCTGTTGTGCCTGGTTCTCTCATTGCACACTGGCCACGTTCCCATCACACAGCATTTGGTGCTCTGGTTTTGAAACACAACTGTTCTTCTCTGATGGTTCTTCAGAACAGTTTAATTAGTACAAGGCTTGAGCAAATGAAATCAATCCCCCCCTTCTAGTTACTGATGAAGTACTAACAGTAAGCCATCACAAGATTTGCAATGATGCTCTGTTTCATGGGATTTGGCTCGCTTGATGAAAGAGTTGAAAAGAAAATTAATACACTTGTGCTCTTTCTTACATCTCAGATCCACAGTGAAGCACAAGCACCACTTCTGTCCAGCAGAAGAAAGCAGCTGTCTAAGTGCTGCCTTGCTTTAGCACACCTTATTTCCATCTGTCAATCAGCTATGCACACTCTTTTTTGCCACTGGATTTTAAAGCTTTTGGAAGTTTTAATGCTATGTGTCAATATCCACTTGATTTTATAGTTTTCAGTCTTTCCACAGAAGACCTTTTCACCCCCAAAGGATACTGTACCTACTATTTTGTTATCATGAACATCAAAGTGCTAAAGTCTGTGAATAATGATCCAGTGCTGAATTTCAGTTGCATTAAGCAACGTGTCCTTCAATGAGTTTTAACTTTCTGAGAGAAAATAATGAAGTTATACCTAAAAGTAAGCAAAAAATCCGGTGCCCACTTCTGAATATTTAGTTAGTGGTTTTTAAAAAGAAAACAAATTTCCTCATATAGTGTGAGGAATAGGAACATCATTGATATACATCCCACTTTGTAGGTTTTATGATAAAACATGGAACATCTGCTCTAGCACCAGAAATAGTGAACATTTTATCTTAACTGCCTGCTCTGGATACGGATTTAGCAAAAATCTTGGTGAATGTTACAAGTCAATCAGCGCAGATCGAGTATAATCACTGCTGTAATTGCAATCATGAGTGTAATTGCTGATTCTTTTTTGAAGTGGTGGTGGGTGGGGGTGGGATACTTTTTTTGGATAAAATTTAAGACCAGAAATAGGAATATTTGGTGTCTGCTCCTAGTTTCTGGACTTCCATTTGCACAGGCCAAAAGGAAAAGCCATGGGCAGAGTTGTGAAAAGCTGATCTCAGTTTCACACTGCAATGGACACCTATTGCAAACTGTAGTCCCAACAGAAGCAATCACTGAGTCTGTTTGTCTCACAATCCACAGAACATTCCCTATTCATTTCTCCCCTGCATGATGGGAACATAACAGTTCTGTGAATAAGGCCCTTAACATCTCTCTATTAGGACAGGAGATATGAGTAGCAATTATGATAATTAAATGTAATTACATTAAAAATAATTAGCACTTTAGCTATCAATTGGTGTGCACTGCACGGCAATTAAAAGCAGGCCAAATTTCAGCATAATTTTTATTACTCTCCTCTTCATTCAAAAGAGTAAATGGTAGGGAATATTTTCTTTTCATGTGTGCTGTGCTCTCATTTTAATGGGCACTATTATCATCTAAGTAGAATAAGTACTACCGGAGGTGACATAATTGCCAAAACATTACAATTTGGATTTTTTCCCAAAAGCCTCAAGTAACTTCCTTTAATACATATACTTATGAGACCATGAATGAAAGGCATCAGCCATCTCACTTGAACAGATCCCTCCTCATCTGGGATATTTGAGCACAATTAAAATGGCTGATAGAATCAAACTGAGTAAACAAACTTTTGAATAGGCTTTATCACTGATGGGCTGCAGCATTAGAAATCCTTCAGGGTGCCAGTATCTTGTGAGAATTCCCTTGGGCTGTTTGCACATATCTAATAGGAAAACACACTTGAGCACTTATACAGTGTAGCCACTTGGTACAAACCCCAACAAACCCAACTCTTGGGTTTGGCTGGGCACCTGAGATGAGGGTGGTTCTTGTCTTCTGCCCTCTGAAAAGCCCCAAGCTGAATGCACGAACAACACGGAGTCTTCAGATGTGCTTTTTTCAAGGTTTTTCTCTTGTTTATTATATCTTATCTTATTCCCTTTTCTCTGAGCCTGGCCAAGGTCTGAACAGCACGGGCAACAGGTGACGACTCCCCGCCCCGACGTGGGCTCGTCCTTTTTTATACAGATAATTACGTACAAATTATTTACAATTACAAACCAATATCTACATTTTATACTAAACAGGTTACTTCTACACTAAGCCAATCCCTCTGAAGCTACTTGGTGCCACCATCACTGCAGAAGATGGAAACGAAGAAGAAGGAGAAGACCCCAGGGCACCGACCAGAATCCTCCATCTTGTCTCCATTCACCCCTATTCTAGAAACCCCAAATGTGAAAACAATACTACCTTTTACCACCCTTTGTGGCTTGTAATTCCTCTCTTAATGTTGGAAGTCTTTCCCATGGACTAAAGTCAAGGCCCTTACCTTTCTGGGCTCTGTGCCAGGGTCTGCAACCCCCCTGTACACATCCCAGACACCCGTGTACAGGTTTTAAATTTTTCTGTGCAGGTTCCTGTCTGTCCAGGGTATCCAAAGGATAGACCCTGGACTCCCACACCCAACATTATTGTTACAGATCTGTGAAATTCTACTGACAGATGATACAGAACATGAGGGGTTCCTAGGAGAGCTTCTCAGCAAGTGAGTGTGGCTTGAAGAACTCAGAGCTGGGGGTGATGAGAGACCTCCTTACATACTTGGCCAGCTGCAATTGTCAAAGCCACCTCAGTGACAGATGGTTTCTCCAGATTTGCTCATGGAAAGACACCTCTCCCCCTCCTACTTTTTGGAGCAAATCACTCTTTTTCTGCATAAAATCTTAGACTGTTGAAAGCAGCCCGACTTTGAAAAGAGATTAACCTTTGTTTTTCCTTGTCTATCAACTGACCAGACCAAGAGATGGATAATAGGCAAAACAAATTATTTACTTGCCAGTTACCAGTGCTCCAAATGCAGGTAATAACCAGCTCAAAATTCAAGTAGAGTCTTCTCTCAAATAATTTTATAAGAAATTACAACAATCTTGCCAGATGCACACAGAGACATTGGACTGATTTGACTGGGTGAATACAAGGAAAATAATATATTTATGCAGCATTTCTGATTCAGATATGACTGGAGTAAATGTAATAAATTAAAAACAATGTGGTAAAAAAGTTTCAGGTATCATTGCTGAGATGGCTACATTGACAGAAATGCAGAAATTAGAAGGGAAGTAGTTTTCCTGGCTGCTTCATGAGGTATTTGCTATCAGTATCATGAATTCTACAAGTAATTTGGAATCTACTCATTAATGATTAATACCTGCTGGTCTAGTGAGGCAAGTAGGAATCCAGTGTGTTAAGAAAATCCACCCTAAATAATGGCTAAACACCATTATTCACAAGCTTGTGCCACACACACAAAAAAAAACATTCCCATACTTGGTACTCTTGTTCTCTCCACTTCAGAAAGGCCTTCTGAGGCCAAAGCATCACCTGGTCCCACTCTGCACCTTCTTAAAAAACTCCAGCAGCATTAACCACAGGACTGTTTCAAGAAGATTTACATTTCATACTCCATTTCTAATGGAGTGCTTTTAAGGGGTTGCAGTACTTGAAGGCATTTTAAGGAATATTAAACTTTTATCTGTTGTTTCTTTTTGTGTATCACATTCAACTTCTGCCCTCCACAACCACAGGCATCCAGGGGCATTCTGACTGATTGACATAATAGGGCACAGATGGAATTTAAATAATTTCATACAGACATACAGACACACGATATTAAACACAGATGTGATTAAAATAAAGCCAATCAGGTATGATTTGCTTGCCAAAACATGTTTTTACGTGTCCCTGTCTACAGGTACTTATGAATCACATACTTGCAGGCTGTGCCATTAATCAAAACCTTTATATTGCTCTCCAAAATAAATCAAGCCATATCTTATGTATATGTGTATCTTTCAAATCCAAGTTCATTAAAAAACAAGAGGGGGAACATTTTTCTAGAATGCTATTATTGAGTAATGCTGTTTGCCAACAGCATTTATTGTACATTTTTAACTCAATTTCTTCATTTGTCTGTGCAAATGGATTGCCCGTGCAAAAGTAATTGGAACAAATGAAAGGTGAATGAACTACATTAAAAAGAATTCCAAATGTAATAGTACATTACTAAAAGGCTGCAAAAGAACTAAAAAAAACCCCAAACAAAACAAACAAACAAACAAAAAACCACAAACAAACAAAAAACAAACAAACAAACAAAAAACCCCACCACCAACCTGAAAGGAAGTAAGTAGAATGAGGTGAAATTCAAAAAATATAATGTGAAACTGAAGGAATGGGGTTAGCAGGACAGAAAAAGAAGAGGGAAAGAGGAATAAAACCCTCCATGCTGCTGTGTGATAAAGGGGATGCTATCCTATAGATGATGATGTATAAAACAAAATGCAGCTTAAACTGCAACAAAGGGAATAACAGGGAAAGCTGCCCCAGTCTTGCAGTGATGAAAGGCAGCAACAGGAAGCTGGTTACCTCCTTTAGTGAAATTTTTAAAGACTTGAAATTTTAAACACATCTTCCAGGGTGTGTGTGTGAAGTACAGTACACCCTGCATTACTGCCAGCAGCTGAATTAAATAACCTCTGGAGGTCCCTGCAAGGCTCACATTTCCATGAGTGCTCTGATCACTGCAGGTAACACATTAGAATATGTTATTAATCCCACTTCGTGTTCCACTTACAACACTGCCTGCGGGGCAGGGAAAAAGTAAATCTTGGATTACAGTGACAACCAACAACCATAATATTCTTGAAAAGAATGGGAAGTGGAAAAAAAACCCCAGCCACAGAAGTGTTAACCCTGTAACCCACACCTGCAGTGAAGTAACACAGACTTAAGGCTGGTATCATCAGTGGTACTGACACTGGGTCTGCAGAGTAATATGGGGATTACTTTTTTGTGGGGCTGGGCTTCAAGTAGGAAGAAATACAAATAAGCTGCAGCCTGAAATGGCTGCAGGCTGTGCACAAACAATCAGGAATGCATCAGACTGTGCTGCTGAACGAGCAGAGGGTTTTCATGCATAGTTGCATATATTTACCAAACCTTCTTCCTGCAGGAGCAGTAATAGCTGGTCTTTCAGAAATCGATAGTTCTGTCACACATTTGTTACAAGGAGTGATTATAATGTCCCTTTTTTCAATCAGGAAAAAAATAATTGATGCAAAAGGCCCATTTACTGCAGATAAAGGAGATTGAAGAGTTTACAGTAATAGCCTTTAAAGAACAGCTCTGCAGAGAGAAGGGAAAGCCTCTAAAGTTTCATCTTGTAGAGCTGCAGTGTTTGTGCAGGTGAATAGAACTCAAGTGAACTTGCTTACTTCTGAAACTTGATTTTTTCACAGGGAAAGAATAAACAAGAGCATTTACAAAACTCTCACCTTGCTGTAGGCAGCCCATGACACGATTCATTCAGCTTAGCTGTACTCACCAAAATAAAACTGAAATCACACCTCTTACACTGAAATGAAAGCTGCGAGTTTCATAGCCAGGGACTTCACATTTCCTTTTTTTATTAAAGCTTGCATAGTAGTAAGCCTCACTAACACCACATTTATTAAAAAATAAACTAGAAACCATGTTAAACAAGACACAGTTTCCAAATATTGTCTTGTTCATAGAAGAGAGCTATTTCATCCTAAAGGAAAGCACGTTACTGCCATTCTTGCAACCTAAAAGAGCAAGTGAGCATATTTAGCTCTGACATTTGAATTTAACTGACTATATATCCATGAGAACAAGCCACCAGGTTGTCTGCTACCACTGCTAGCCAGCAGGGAAGTCAGTGCTAATACCAGTTCAAGAATCCCTCTCCATTAAAAAATCTGTGATGGAGATAAACTCTATTTATTAAATTTCCAAGTGACAGCAATAGGGGAATGACTTGATGAAATTCTGAGGACAAGTTTTTAAGAATTCAAAAAGAGAAGATAAAAGATATTAATTTCAGTCTGAGAAATACATTTTTATCTCATGGCAAAAATTTACTATTTTGTAATTGAACTAAACCAAAAAATATGGTTTACAATGTTTTGTTACAATTTGTTTTTATTCTTTATTTTCAAAGACATTTTAGCCCAGCAAATTAAGATTCATGTCATTCCATTCTGGAATCTGCAAGTGCTAGCCAAACATTTTGGAGCTGATTGAATGTAACAAGCAAAAAAGGCAAGAAGAGATTAATCATTTGGAACTAACATTTCTTAACCTTTTTCTAGTTAAAAGCTTAGAAATCTACTACACTTGAGCAAATGCGTGACCATTTATTGATTCTAGGATGATTTATCACTATCCTATATATTAACTTAACATCCTTAACTCCTTAGGCCCAATGCCATATTTGTAATTACTGTATCACCTTATTCATTACAACAGAGCAAAATCTTCAGCAAAACTCTCCGGTGAACTAGACAACAAAAACACGGAGTAGCTTTTTATCTTCTTTTGACAAAAAAAAAAAAAAATCCTTTTTAAACTTGGCTGTGAATGTGGTTTCAAAACTTAGAGTTGTTTTGGTGATACATTAAAAGTAACTCTGTTATGAAGCACAAATGTGGAACTTGGCATGTGCAGGTTCCACTCGCTGCAGAACCCCATGCTCTAAGAGAAGAGGAAGTGACCTAAAAACTTTGACCTTTATTTTGTCTGGTAAATGAAGCCATATAGTTATTTCCTTTAAAATATGTAAGAGCTATTTTTATAGACAGATTAGGAAATAATGTTTAAGATAAAACACAGACGAGTGTATCACCACCTGTTACCATCATGAGGAGAGCAGCGCCTTCTCAGATCTCCAACACTTTGCCCTCTTCAAACTGTGCTTTTGTGAGTGGATGGGCAAACAAGTAAAACTGACATTTTTCCGCATCTAAACATTGTGTGTATATGGCAACGGGCACATATGGCCATACAGCAAATATTCAAATGATCTTTTGGGCTTTATTCACACTTTGGAGTTTCACACAAACAAATGTGTGCTAACAGAAACCCAAGTGTATGCCAGAGAAAATAAGCATAACACACACAGAGGAATTAATTCATGTTACCCTACTGAGTTACTGCTGTTATCATCTGTTTGCATTATAAAACATTGTGGAATGTCTATATTGATACACATTAAATATTTTATGTTGTATTTATAAAGTACTATGTCGTTCCTGCTAGTTTCCTTCCAGAAGCACCTAGAATTCCCTTCTCCATTTTTTAACTGTCAATCTTCCAAAGCCAAATCTCTGGATTTTTTGCAAGTCAAGATGCTGACAAGCTGATGTCATGTTCCTCTAAGGCCAGCCATGTATCATGAGCAGCAGACAGTATTTTTCAGCTCTCACTCAGCAAGCAGCTTGCCTCAAGGAAGGTCACATTCTGTCACTGCTTCAGAGAATCCCTCTGCATGAGCTTTGGCTGTGTCACTTCACGTTTATAGCAGCATTACTCCAGCTCTGATGTAAATTTTAGGACCCAGAAGGTTCTAATCACTTAGGCACTCTGTCACATCTCTTCAGCCCTATCAGTCAGGCCACTTTCTGACAGAATAAAACAAAGCCTGCGTGCAGCCAGAAGACTGAAGGGTCTCTGCTGTTGTTTTGGTGTGGTTTGTCTCCAAAGGATGGAGCCCTCCAGCTGGTTTAGTGAAGGATTCACTGGAGCAGCATGCACAGAGCACTCTGTGACCTTCCTTGGGAAGCCACTGCTCAAGGTTAGGCCACATCTAAAGGGCAGTGCATCACAGCAACTACAGTTTGAGATAATGCTAAATGACAAGCGTGCATCCTTTCTGCCACATCACTTCACGAGTCAGCTGTTGGAGAAACGAGAAGCACTTCTGGTGCTGGCCCAGTGTGCACTGCCTTCCCAGTTCCCCCTGCCACAGGGAGGCAGAAAATAAATCCACATATTCCTACAGACTCGGGCAGCCTTTCCCAGTGCACCACTGCCATAATTGGTACACAGGCCAATGTCAAGACAGATTCCATACTGGAAAGAAAGTTCACCCTACAGTTCATAGCAACTACCTGATCACAAGAATATTAAGAATATTAGACTGTTGCAAAAGCTTTTTCATGTGTCTTCTACCTTTTATGTTTCTGTATTTTTAATCCTTGGATATCAATTTCTTACCACATGTAAATTCACAGGGTTTTTTTGTCTCTGAGAGCCAGGGGATATTTAGGTCTAACACAGGACATCACATTTCTGTGTGCACACCAGCACCACATGGGGAAGTGAGCTCTTTGTGTGTAACACAGCAAAGGAAAATACAGACTTTATCATTTGGGAGGAAACTATCTGCTGTGGAATACTCCAGACAAGATGAAGAAGGGTTGGAAGCCCTTAAAGCACAGGACAGGCACAAAGCCTTCCCTTTCTGGGTGAACAACTGATGGATCTTCAAGTCTGTGTGACCAACTACCCTGAAGAGCCAGCCAGGGGATGTTAAATAAAATTAATAGTATGTGGTGAAGCTTTTGTCACAGGCTGAAAAACCTCAAATGGTACTGATGATCTACTAAACATCAGGGAAAAAAGGTGGCATTTCTGGGTAAAAGATTACTATTAACAGATATTGAGTGCATGAGCACTTGCCCTTAGATCTGATTTTAAATAAAATTTATGGCCAGAAAAGACCAACACGAAGCAAAAAGCTGTGAATGCTGTACTGATGCAACAAAGAATTCCATGAAGTAAGATATTCTTCATGTGGAGCAGGTTTTCCTTACTCTGTGCAAGTGATCAGCCATTTTAAACAGACACCAAATAAAAACTGACCTGGCTGCACAACAAGAAAAGAACATACACTTCTTTACAGGAGAAGCAGTGACCAATTTGATAAAAACGCTGGAAGCTCCATCTCAGTAATTAACAAAAAAGTATTTGATCAATGTGCAGCAACTAAAATTCTGGAAACACTTGCAAATCCACCAGTATTTAAATACAGTTACGCTTTAAAAATAAAGGTCCCTCCCAAAAAAACCCTTAAACCACAAACTTCAGGTGGTTCAAGCCAATTTCTCTTGTTAGAGAACCACAGCACCACATTTAGTAAACTGTGTTTCTGACATAGACACTTTTCTATTATGAACACATCTCATACAAACTTTTAAATGAAAATGTAGCTATACAGAAGTGCTTTTGATAAATGCAGTTCCAGCTACTCTGTCCACTCTTCTCCCCTTTCCTTAAAATATTCCTGTCCTTCTTGAGCTATTTTCTTTCCACTTCATGAACAAGTAGCAGCAGACTCAAAATACCTTTTTCCTGCTACTGCTCAGCTGATTCATTTCCGTTCATACTCATATTTAATCAAGATTCTGCCATTTGCAGTATCAGTATTAAACACTGCCCTTTTTCTTTCTGAGCACAATTATGGATGATTAATAAGACTTGCAGCTCATTCCAGACTTGTATTACAAGCTATTTTTTCCAGTGGTCTGTTTTGTACATTCAGCATTATGCAAGGCTGGTGTGGTACAAAACATTTTCAGTATTCCAACTTTGCTACTCCTTAAATGTCATCAATCATGGGAAAATATGGCATTGATGAAGAAATATGTTGAAATGAGAGAGAGGATGTAAAATGGAATCCAACTAGCTGGTGCTAAGGACTTCTAGTGAAAAATCATAAATTTAACCATACAGCCTGATATATCTGGAAGGACAAACATCATCTGGAGAGGGCACAGTTGGCATAATCAATGCTAGTTTCTGATGGCACTTAAAGAAAAAGAAACAAAAGCAAAATTCTGACAAATCCACATTAGCTCAGCCTCACATTCCCACTTCTCCATCAAAGACAGCAGCTGTGTGAGGAATATTACAGCTCATTAGCTGTGGCAGAGTTTCTTGAAATATTTGAAGCTATTCTGTGTTCTCAAAGCATTTATACATTTAATACCTTGTGTATGAGGTAAGGTAGCAAAGTAATACCTCTACAATAACTGAGGCTCCTTCCTTTATGGCAGTCAGGTTTGCTAAACTTAAGTGAACCATGAAGTGTGCTGCATCTTCAGCAGCCTGGGAGCAGGACTGGTGATATGAACATTGATCATTCGAGCATTTGAAGAGACATCAGAAATGTGCTTGGCTTCAATTATTCCTTGTAAATTCAGTAATAAGCAGTGATTAAGGAAAATCTTTTCTCTCCCAAAGTGCATGCAGACCAGAACACAGAAGGGTCCTTGCCAGGAGATAACTGTGAAAAGGAAATGGAAATTTCACCTTGAAGCAGTTGTGGAGGATGTGTGCCCTAAGAAGAGGGAGCACCTGCACAATGTCCCAGCCAAGACAGCTCAAGCCTCCAAGAGTCACGTCCAATTAAGCACCTCTCAAAGAGGATTATGTCTTTTACCATGTGTAACACCTAAAATGCTAATGAATTAATGGCACAAGATAAAGGTATTTCCCTCAAAAGAATGCAAACTGGGAGGATGAGGCACTATCTGTAGCGGGGATGAAAAAGTGGGAGAGGAATAAAAAATGCTTTTCTTCTGTAAAGGCTTCCAGGCACTCAAACTTCCCTTCAGAAACCTGCCAAGCATTCAGGACAAAGATGCGCTTATCAAGTATCACCTCTCACTTCTTTTACAAGCTCAGTTACTAGTTACACTCCTCAGAAGTGTCAGAGCACTCTTCCCTGCTACATTTAAGGAGAAAGGATGAGGTAGGGATTATGCAGGCACAGCATGGTTCACTCACACACTGTCATATTCTACTTACAGCTACCACTGTGTAAATAATCTCTAACACTTGGGAAGAAAAACATGCACACACTCATCCAAACATTTTTTTTCCCCTATGAAAAGACTTCTGAAATTTGCTAATGAAAGTAACCATTAATGCCAAGAAAAGTAGTTCAGATCCTTTACAGAACTATTTCATAAAACACTTCTGAAAAGGAAGAAATGAAAATAACTATCATTTGTGTAAAATTAATACTTCTTTTCTGGCTGGTAGGATTACCTCCCTAAGGCATCTGAATCACTCCTGAGCGGGATTTAGCTCCATTTTCTAACAATCAAAGAGCCCTTCTGCAGGAATTTGCTAAACTGCTCAACATCTGCTAACATCTCCTGAACATCATCTAAACGGCTGCTAAACTTTACGACTCCTCCACTCCCACGGTCGTTCCTAAGCTCGGTCACAGCTCTGCCAATCTGCTCCAACAGATTGTTCTGCTGTAAAATGAAACGTTGTGTAAAATAATCAGAGGGCTTCAGACACCCGTGCCAGGGACTGCCAGTAGGGAGGTGTGGGTGTGCACCCTCATTTTACATAAAAAACACCGGAAGGAACAAGTTAGCATTTACTCAACAGCTTCTGGCTCTGCCCTGCTGGAGTTTCCTAACTTTGGGGTAACCTGCTGGGTATGGCATTAAAGGTGCCCGTTCTTGCAGTTTTTAAGCTCCCCTGTTGGTGTTTGGTACTTAGGAGTGAAAGAGAGGTAAGAAAAAAGCACAAGAGAAACACAAAATCTGTGCAGCTATCAGCAAATTTCATGTGTAAGATACCTAGATGCAACGCAAAACAAGACTTTTGTCAGACTTTTTCTCCTACACAGCAATAATCACATCTATTTATTTATAGTATTTTTTAATAATGTTTCCATTTATTTTCAAATGTAGGCATGAAAAAAAAATTGAATGTTTGGGTGTTTTTTTAGAAATCTCTTTTAAATAATTCCTTTCTTAAAAGAACTATATCCAATACTCCAGATTAGATCCACTACCTCCAAACCACGAGAATATTCAGTTTAAGTCCATTATCACTGACTAAAGAGAAGACTGGCATATTACAAGCACAGACAGGTCCAGTCACCGTATATCTCATGAAATCTTCAAGCTGTTTGGAAAACCTGGTGTGACTTGACTTGGCAAGCACTGGTTGTTCAATAAAATAAACAGTGAGACAATTTGGGTTTGGTACGAAGTACTAGTACAGCAGGAAAATTGTATTTCAGTGGGATTAATTACCAGATTCTAGCAGTAGCTGGAATTTACATTAGCAAAACACTTTTTGCATTCTAGCTGTTAGCTAAGTAGACTTTACAAGTTAAGAGTATAATGGAGGTAAGGAACTGCAAAAGTGTAAAATTTCAGCATTTCTACTGTTATGTTTCATCCTTTAATGGTAGCACAAGGAACTCTCTAAGTGATAAAACTTTTTGACTGAAGGCTTGATATCTTAAAGGTGTTACTCAGAAACTGGTCTAACTTCAGGCTCCTTTGCAGTTTAATTTAGGGCTCCAAGTAGCATCAGTTTTTATTCTTTTGTTCTCTCTGCACAAACCTCAGGACTGAGAGGGGGTGTGAAGGGGGGAAGCTGCTACATGGAATTCTGACACAAAGCAATCAGAGTATAAACAGATGAGAGGTCAGAATCAGTGACCACTGCTGTTTTCATGAGGATGTTTCTGCTCCTGAGAGCAGAACTCCCCAAGTAGTATCTGGCTCAACATCTCAGCCAAAAAAATAAAATCAGTTTATCTTCACTTCCTGCCATCATAATTCAGGTATATTCAACTAAAAGTGAGGAGTCCCCCAGCGATTTGACAGTGGAATCAAATTCCTGGAAGATTACAAATCTTTCCAAAACCTAATGACCCAGTCAGAAAGTCTTTCTATAAACAAGATACTTGAGCTTGTGGATATTAATTGATGTAGACTATCAAATGCAAATGCATTAGCTGTTTCTAAAAGCATCCCCTGTGCATCTTCTGCAAAATCAGTGATTGTTGATGTGTCTATAAGCTCTGCAGCATTAGCTGTACCAGGAAATTTCTAGCAAAACAAAAAAGATATTGTTTCTCAGCCTAGCTAGATTTTATTGAAGAATTTTAAAAGCTGATCTTTAGCCCGGAACTTGGAAAAAAACTAAAAAGTCTTGCATTCAAATTAAGTATATTCAACTGTGTAAATATCCATCCTTCTTTCACTGCTATTTCTGGGCAAGCAAATTCCTACAGTAAATTGAGAGAGATTAATTTTACAAGAATGTAAGAGCAGTCAAGCCTGCTGTCTCATTCAGCTTCAGAGAATTTCAGTACTCCTTCAAGCACTTGCACAGAACAAATGGCAGTTTCATGAACTACAAATCCTGCTTACTGATTTTGGTCTTTTTAAATTCTGAAGTGCTCACAGACTGGGGGTTATATAAAGAGAGCAAACAAAAAGATGATCTTTGACTTTTATATAGTACTCCATTACCTAATCAGAGAGAGAGAGAATACCTCTCTGACCCTAAATTCACTGACCTCACAGTAGATTTCATCTCAAAGAATTTTTCCTTTTCAATTCTTCTCCTACAGATGCTTAATTTTGAGACTGCCTGCTTACTCAGAGCAGATCTTCTCCTGTATTATGTTACAAGCTGTACTTTCACAGTGCCCAGGTGTGCCAGCCTCAGGCCAAAATTTGCCCCCCTGCAGAAGGGCACACCTGACCCTGAGCTCTTCCCTTTAAAAAATAATAGGGAAAAAAAAGGTGTGTGCAAACTGGGCCAGAGATAAAGATGTTGACCAGAAGGAAGAGAAAAACAATGATAAATAGATGAAGGGATGAAAAAATGAAATAGTGGCTATTTCTCCTAGGTGCAGGAGAACTAGTAATGTTAAGTTTAATATATTGAAAAATGAAGTAGATTTTTTAAGTATGATGCAGAACGGCAGAAGGGAGATTTAGCAAAAACTCTTCCTGCCCTTCTCCATTGAGAGGAGCACTGAATTTGTACAGGCACCTGAAGAAAACAGACCAAGTTTGGCAAAGGTCTGAAAAGATCATCTTCATGATTGGAACTGGCAAGATTTGCTACCTTTTTAAATTATTGTATAGCTACAGGAAGAGAATTTAACATAAACAGCTCCTATGAAATAATTAGGTATTAAAAAAGCATTTAACTGAAAAAAAATTACACACAACTCTCAGCATCACAAGAGACTTGTATACCTTTCCCACTGCTGTAAAGTAGTAAGATTTTAAAACTTCTTCCCCAGAAGGATGATAATACTGTTATTCCTAAGCAATATAAAAATTAAACAGAAGACAGCCTAAAAAAACCTGTGCTCTCTCCTGCTGTAGTCTAACTCTGAAACAGAACTTTGAGACTGAACCAAAGTGGTGAATAATCAATGCAATCCTAATGGTAATTGTTCTGTATCTAAGGCAGCAGGTTTGTACTAAAATGTTCACTGAAGCATCCTTCTAACAAGATTGTGATAAAAAACATGTTCTAATTTTGTACCCTACCTCAAAGAATACGCTTGAGAATTAATTAATGGTTTTCAGAGCATTAAGGTTTCAGACACACATCTTGGATTTTTTGAAAGGAAACTCAATTTTGAGGTTTGAGGTTCTAAAGTACTTTCTCCACTATTTTCTGTCATCTGGAAATTCAGAAGCTGGGAAAGTACAGAAAATCCAGAATCTGCAGTATTTTAGACATCATTTCTTAGCTTCCTCATTAAGAAGGCACCCTAACAAAATTACTGACATAATTTCTGTATTTTGTAAAAATAACATTAATGTGTGTTATTAATGAGCATTCTCTAATTTTTGCTCCCATATGCCCACTCATGGTGTAATCCTTCCATGCTTTAAATGAGATGTGTGGTATCTCCTGTATTTACCTTTTAGTTCATTCCTACAGGGAATAAAATGTGGAACTGGACACTTAAAAAAAACCTTCTAAATTACTGTGTAAGCTACTTCCCTGCTCCTGGTTTTTGTTTGGGGGTTTTTTTAGCCATTCAGAGCTGTTATGAATTTAAGTAATTTGGAAGTTTTAAATTAAAGTAATTTTGAGGTGGAAACACCAAAATGGAGCCAAGAAGCCAAGAGCCAAGAGGAATATGGTGACCAGACTGTGTTTGGATGTTGCACAGCAAAGGGGACACAATTTGGAGCTTTATCCATGAAAACCCTGTCCTCTTTTCCATTATATGGAGGGAAATTAAGTGACAGGATCAGCTCATTCACATGTGAAACAATGTGAAATCAGGATTGCTTGTTTTCCTTTATTTTTCTTTTCAAGAAAAAATTCCTTTAGATATCAAACTCTTTCTATTTAGCAAGTAAAAACACCATTTTAACATCATAGTATTTTTACACAGGTAGATTGCAACCATTCAATGAACGATGGATTTGAAATGTGCAGGAGTAGGTTATGTTCAAGATACATCAGAAAAAAAAGAGAAATCCTTTTTTTTTTTAAATTTTGTCACAGCTCTAAAAATTTATTCCCATCTATCCCACAAGAAAGCTGAAGATGGATTTTATTTTTAACAGGACATGTAGTTATAGGACAAGGGGAAATGGCTTTAAATTGAAAGAGGGCAGGGATAGATTGAATATTGGGAAGAAATTCTTTACTGTGAAGGAGGTGAGCCCAGGCACAGGGTGCCCAGAGAAGCTGTGGCTGCCCCTGGATCCCTGGAAGTGTCCAAAGCCAGACTGGACAGGGCTTGGAGCAGCCTGGGATAGTGGAAAGTGTCTCTGCCCATGACAGGGGGTGGCACTGGATGAACTTTAAGGTCCCTTCCAACCAAACCATTCCATGATTCTATGAAGTACAATATTATTACCCTAATACTACAGAAATAAATGCTCCCTTGTGGGCATGATGATGAAATAAAGTCTTTTAGTGGAATGAGTTTGCAAAAATTAAATAAAGAATAAGCAACATTGTCAAAAGCCTCCTTCCCTTGCTTTCCAGGGAGCAGTATTAACAGTCAGAAGAAATCCAAATCAGTAAAAATAATGATTAAAAAAAATCACTGCACGTGTCATAAAATTTGAGATTAATAAAACCTCCGGAATACCTCTGATAAAATCCCACTGATGTAAAACTTTTGATTCCAGTACAATAAAAATACTTCAAGCCTAGGACAGAGATAACGGCTACCCCATAAAGTATAAATCTTTTAAATTGCTCTCTGGTTGTATTAACTATTCCTTCCCTAGAAGAATGGAGCAATGTGAGGTGTACACACAAAAGGCACAGTTATTACACACACATATAGGAATAGGCCTGTTCATATAGGTATAGAAATACAGACAATTGGACATATGTGGACACATTTAAATACATACTGGTGTTCTTAATTAGATTAATTTCACCCATACTTAGAAAGTCCATATTGAAAACAAGGAATGAAGTCATCATAAGCAAATGAGGACTAATGGAAAAGCTTTGGCACATCATCATCTACCACACTGGGCATGTTCTTAGCACAAGAATGATCACACTGTTGTCTCAGCAATTCCTGAAAGTTCATGAATCAAGATGATGCTGGAGTCATAAATACACAATGCCCTGAGTGTCACAGGTTCTCTCCTGCAGGATACACGTGGAATAAGAAATCCTTAGCACAAAATGAACATTTTTCTGGCAGCAGGGAGGTAGTTCTGCCCTCCCGGGGATGAGGACAAGACACTGCAAATACAAGTTTTCCTAATGTCTTTTATAATTTTTTAGGCATTATCATGTCTCTAAATTGTCTCTAAGCAGTTCTGATGGTTTTAATACTATTACTTTTGATTTCCTCCATTAAATTACTGGTCTGTGCTTTTAAACTTCATTTTAATAGTTTGTAGTGTATACTTTGTAATTAATTTTTAACAAAATAACTGACATGATTTCTGCATTTTGTGAAAGTAACATTAATGTTTGTTATTAATGAGTATTCTCTGATTTTTGCTCCCATATGCCATCATGGTATTATTCTGTTGTGCTTCAAATGAGATGTGTGGTATCTCCTGAATTTACCTTTTAGTTCCTTACCACAGGGAATAAAATGCAGAACTGGACACTTCAAAAAACCTTGTAATTACTGTGTAAGCTACTTCCCTGCTCCTGTTTTTTTGGTGTAGGGTGTTGTTGTTAGTTTGGGTGGGTTTTGTTTTTTTTTTTGTTTGTTTGTTTTTCTTTTTTTTTTGTTGTTGTTGTTGTTTTTTTTGGGTTTTTTTTGTTTCTTTTTTTTTTTTTTTTTTTTTTTTTTTGTTGGTTGGGTTTTTTTGTTTGGTTTTTTGGTTTTTTTTTTTGGTTTAGGGTTCTTTTTCCTTCTTTTCCTTTAATTTTTAACAGGTAACTGATTTCATAAGAATGCTAAAAAAGTCAAAAATAGGAATAAAAAAACCTGGGAAATAATTTAGAGGCATCATCAGTATTCACAAGCAGTAACCACAGTACAATAACTCAGTAAGGGGGGTTCACAGCTGCTCTCTGTCATCACTGGGATGCTAAACCACTTAAGTATATTAATAAATACAGCACTTCATTTCTAATCATCTAATTGGTCTGTATAATTCAGCTATTTTGGAGTAGAAGTAAGGGCAGACACCAGGCTGACAGATCTTCATTCCTGAGCTTCAATATCCCTTTTCCCTGCTAAAAGCACAAATCAAAGCCATTCAACTTCAGCCAAACCTTGCATTTTCTGTTTTTTCATACAATACTGGCAGTTTAGGAACAAAAGCCATATCAGCTGATGAAATTTTAACAAGCTGTTTAGTGATTGAAACCCAGTACAATGTATGTGACTGGTTCAGCAGTTAAGGAGTTACGAAGCAGGTGGATAAGGGAAAGTCATCAGCAATATTATATAAATATATCTTCTCAGCCCTGTATAAAAGAGAGTTAAAACAGAATCAAAAGAGCACAGCATATCTGAAATCTGGGTGTATCTGGTTAGCACAAGTTTTATTTATTGTTTCCCCTATTTTAATCCTCAACATCTCTGTTAGCCTAATGGAATACAGATGGCAACTCTGGAAAGTCTAACAGAAGTGAAAAACAAAACATTTTCAAGATGCTCATCAGCAGTTAATTCAATTACACTTTCTTGTTCTTCAGGGTAAAGAAATGCCTCCTTCTTCTAGAATAAGGTGAAAAATTACGATACTGTCACTGCAAGATCTGACAAATACAATTAGGATTAAATTATTCTCACTCCAGTGACAGCCCAACAGAAAGAACTGTGTGTATCTGGATCGCTACAAATTGGTTAAAATCAATTAGAATTGATAAGTGATAATATAATTTCCAAAGTTAGCAAAGAAGAGAACTGCAGAAAGTACAAGATTCCAATATCCAGAATATTCTGTCAAGCCCCTCTGATCCTAGGAATTCAAATCACTAAGTACCTCATTAGTTTACTCTTCGACTTCACTATATTGACTTCTATGTGTCAAATTATGTACTGGTCAGGATGTTCCACACGATGCTTTAATTAATGCATCTATAGATGACTATTTTTCAAAAGTGTTACTCAAATTAAGGTTCAAATTAGTTATAGATTTTGTGCTCTGCTTGAAATATTACTACCATTCCAGCTGGCGCTTTGCAGCAAGCTCCGTTCATCAGACATTTAACGGTTTTAGAAGAAACCCCTAAACACTCTAACATCTTATTCTGTACTGGGGTGAATTCTGAGTCAGGTTACCACATGGAAAACATGGAAATACTGTGCCTCCAACCATGCAGAACTTGGAAGAGCACGAGTCACATCACAGTGACAATGAGGTCTATTACCCCAGAGTCCCCTTCCTTTCCTCTGTCATCCCTTTTCCTGGTGATCCCCTAATCAGGTGATTTCAGGTGATTTCCCCCATAAAATAATTCAAAGTGGCAACACTCAGATATTCTTAGGCTTGGGGCTGGCTGTATCTATGCAAATTCCCTTCCCCACACTTCACACCAGTGTAAAGACAACCTTTGGTCAAGGTAATCTCTGTTTCTACAGGGCTTTAAGTACAAAGTATGTGGGATGCAGTTCTGCAGAAAGTGTCACTAAAAGCTTCTGAGTATTGAAGGATTTGATGATGTGAGGCATTTTGAGATCAAACATCTTCAGTCAAGATCTGAGTGTACAGGTTTTCTGGGGACACTGAGGGTCCTTTAAATAATTTAGTTCAAGACACTTAAGGACATTACTGCTTTGATTTTCTATTTTGCTTTGGATCTCAAGTGCTTGTTTAGAAGAGAACAATGTGAAAAACACTTAACAAGGTAAGGAAATACGTTTATAGGCTTATGTAAACTCCAAACATCGTTCTATATTGCATAGATTCAAGGTTAGTAAGACTTGCCAATCAAATCATTTGAGATTGCTCAAATCTCATAGAGTCATAGAATCATGGAGGCAAGATGAACCCATGGAAGTAAATGCCCAGGACACTGCTTTGGAAACTTCCATATTTATAGGCATGTTACAGACTGCATGGATGGGCCTGAGAAGAAGGCAAGTACCAAAGCAAGACTCTGGCAGACTCAGTTAAAACATTTCCAGGCTGCACTGAAGAACACAAACTGGAGCAGCAGCTGTGCCTTCCTTTGGGGATACTGCACATGCTTCTGTGGGATGATGCACTGGATTAACTTTGACAGTCAGTGAAAAAAGGAAAGAGGTTCCAGCAGCTTGGTGCCATAATTTATATGCTCTGAATCCTTTGAATTGCTACCAATAAGAGCAGTAGTTTGAATAACCTGAGGGGGAGCAAAGATTGCAGTTTAACAAACATTGTCCTAAACCCAAGGGAAGGCTGTGTGTGATGTGTTCTCCCCTTGACTCTTGACTGGCAACAAGTAATTCTGGAGAAGACTACACTTAAAACCAAAGCTTTCCAAATCAAGCAGCCTTATTCCATTTCCATGAAAATCATCCACAATGTCTTCTGTGTAATGATTTAAAAAGGGAAGGTGCTGAGGTACCAGATGATTAATAACAGTACAAATTTTAAGGCAGATACCTCTGTAGCTCGGAGTTATTTATGTATGGCATCAGTCATCACGCTCCTCACACACCCATCTTTTAAAAACCCCAACAGAACTTATGATTTCTTGTTATTAAAAAAAAATGCAGGGGACTAAAACAGTCTACAGTCAATGGCCTCACTTATAGCTAGGGGTAAATAATGCCCTACAAACTCTTATGTGGTTTGCCAATGTTCCCTCAAGGGATTAAGGTCCTGTAATTACAGCCTGTCCTGAGAAAAACAAAGGACAGCACACAGAAATCTTCCGTTAAAAGGGACTCTGTGAGTGCCTTGTTAGGTGCCAGAACCATCACTGGTGATGTGAGAGCAAAGGCTTCACTCATTTCATTTCAGCAGGACACGGACTGCACACCCATCAAACATCCCAGAAGGGTTAGCCAGCCTCAGAATACAGGGGATGAATGTCCCTGCAGCACAGATTTCATTGCTGCACACAGGCAAGATGAAAAGTTAATGCCTTAGGTCAAAAAAGGAAACTACCACAGAATGGAGCATTTCAGGAACAACTCTCATACTGAGATTAAATTTATCAGATAACAAGACATCTTTGGAGATGCAGATAGAAGCAGATGACAAATCAAATTAAGATCCCTGAAAGTGTGCAGATTATTCCTGGAAAAAAACCCACATAATTTCAAATAAAGGGCTAAGTGTTATACAGCAAAACTAAAATAGGAAATAGTATTTTCTTGCTGATATGTCTTTATTTTGAAATAATTTTCATTGTTCTCTCCATCCAAATCACATTTGTGTGGAACAACATACAACACACCTTAGTCTGCAAAAGAGATTTAAAAAATAATGTTTTGGAAGGAAATTAATCCTCCTAGGTAAAGATATGTAAAACCCTAATAAAAATAATTAATACATATGTTAAATGCAGTATTCTATACTGCAATGATTTCTAGTAGAATAATTGAAAAGATTTCCTTTTTACCTTTATTCAAAGCAGTATGAAAGCAAAAGGAGTTTTACCTGCACAAAAAGTGACAAGTTCAGTTGAAAAATAACTGGCACTATAACAATGCTTAATAGCCTCTAAAATTTACTAGACATTTTTCAAAATCAACAGTCTGGGCTCAAGACAAAATGACAATGCTGGAGGTATTTGGAAAGCACTGGAGACTATAAGCATATGTTCAGAGAGCATTAAACTGTGAGAATGCTTTGGCAGAGGTTTCACAAATATTTGAAAATAGAATTATGCAAAAAAAGCCCCCAAAACACAAGCCTCAGACTCAAAACCATGTCAGTTCTTACTGGATCAATCTAAATCAGCCAGTATCCCACGTGAAATGGAACCCAATCTCTTCATCTAATTGCTATGATAATTATCCTCGGATATTGGAAGAACAAGAACAGTCCATCTGTGAAGGAATTCAGTGCTGCATCACTTAAAGTAATTCTGGAAAAAATAAAGAATAGCCTCAGTATGTGGGAGAGAGTGAATGTGTGCTTTTCTAGCTGTGTATGGGAAATGCATTTTTAATATACTTAAAGAGGATCATAAGAGTATCAAAATACCCCCAAATATGTGTCTAAATAAGAGAAAATATTAAATAATTATATATTACAATGGGTTTCTATCATATGTTGTAAAATAAACAGTAAGATAAAGGAATACAAAGTAACAAAGCATAAAAATTCATCTTTCTTTGGAGTCATATTCAAAAATATTATATACAACGTGTCTAAGGTTGGAAGTCCATCTTTCTGGAAACTCCAGCTCTTACATTAAATATTGAATTTATTCATAGTTTTCTATTTGGTACTTAATTCTTCTAATTAAAAATAAACAATTACCATCTTTTGGACGATCCAAGGAAGCATTTATTGCTAAACACACCAGGCAATTAAGAGTTTCTTTCCAAATGGACTTTGATCACCATAATTCCAGCAAAGCTTTATAAATATTGTTCTTAGCCACTTGTGCAGTAGATTAAGTGACCAGACTCCTATCAAAATGCTGCCCTCTCCTCCATGGAGACAGATGTTGGCTGTGGTTTTTTCTATTACATCCCCAAGACATTGAAGTTCATTTATTAAGACTGAATTACTCTACCAACCTTTCTCTTGCCTTGACAACACATTTTTCTCTGCTCATCCATGTTCAGAATATTACTGCAAAGATCACCTCTACAGGTTTCTGCACCCCATTATTTTTTCCTTTTCCCCCTCTTTATACTGCCAAATACAAGCCCCTTGTCTTCCTGAGAGCTGCTTATGGTCTACCCAAGCTCACTTCCCTCAGAATTCTACCAGCTCCCCTCTCCCTAGCTGGCTTCAAACACCAACCCTCATTACCACCTTTCCAGTCAGGCATTTTTGTGCTTCCCTGCTTCATAAACATCTGAAGAATAATTTCATTATTCCTACTGAAAAGCTCCCTCACCTGACATCAAGCCTGCACAAATGATTTTTAAAAGCCAATTCTGAGCTAAGACTGTAGACACTGCATTGCCCAGCAAGAACTCATTTACTCTGCATTCACCTGTGGGAGCCAAAATGGGCTGTAAGTGTATTTTTAGGGAAGTTCTGAAAGCAGCTTTTAAACAGCACTTAGATATAACAGGTTTCTGTTCTACCATTTAGAGCATTTGGCTAATATAAGTAACACAATGACAAAATATGGCAAGGGTATTACTTCATAACCTATTTCCCTACTATTAATGTATCTCTAAAGAATATCACTGTTTGGGTTTTTTCCCTGACAAACACAAAGCATCTGACTTCTCACTTTTGTAATGATTACTCCATCATGCTAACACAAGCCCTCATTCCTCCAGCACTGATCAGCTTGTATGATCTGAGTATCTTCTCAAAGAAACCCCCTGCTAAATATGAAATTTTTAATCCTTTTCCCCCCTTCAGCTGCTGGCTGAATCAATACTGGAATAGATGTACTCTCATTAAAAAAAAGCTTTCCACTTTTGCCACTGCAATTGGCCAAACAAATGCAGGCAGCTTAAGTTTAGGTTCCTTCTTTGTCAACACTGCTGACCTTGTAAAGCCCAAGATTCCTGGAGCTATTTTATGATCTTCCCTCATTAACCTCCAGGTTATCAATTTATGTAAAGGTAACTTCAGCCACAATGGACAAGATCAGTTTCAACTGCTTCACTGTTTGATTAATCCAGGCAGATCTCTTTCAGTTATTGCTACAATACCATTTCAATGTCTTCTGAGGGGCTAAGACTTAAAGACTGCTTAAAGACTTTTTAATGTAAAATATAGAACTCCTTTAATTAAGATTCCAGCCTTGCCACAGACTCTGTGGGCTATCCTGCTCATATATGGAGGGATGTACGGAAATATTTTTGAAAATATTTGAAAATCCATGTGAAACTGAGAAGAAAAAACCAGATTTTTACTTTTCCATGACCAACAAAGTATTTGATAAAATTCCCCCAAAGTTTAGCAAATTTATAAACAACCACTCACTCTTCTGCCTCGGCAAAGCATTTTAAATTTATCAATCATGCTGGAAGCTAGTTATGTGCCATTACATTTTATCAGAATTTGTTACGTTTTTCAGAGCTCTGAAGTTGTTCAGACAATGTGTCTCTGTTTGCATAATGTTTCTTGGCTTTGCTGCCACCTGCAGCAAAACACAGAATGAAAGCCCAGTAAAGATATTTCTGTCCTAATTTGTATCATTCATTTCCAGTCCCTCTTCATTACCCAAAAGTACACAAAGTTTATGAGAAAGTAATAACAAAGTCTGACTTCTAAACTAATTCAGACTTTTCAAAATGGTAAAATGCTCTGTGAATAAGAAAAAAAAAAAGGAGAAGGAATATATTGGGAGACTGATATGCTCATTTATTTCATTAGACCAAAAAAACCTTGAAATCATCTAAAATGGAAACATCTATACCTACATATCTAGATTTTTCAAAGCATCATTTCACCTTTCAAATTTCTAAATACTAATAAATAGAATGGGAAGGAGTTGTATTAAGTGCTTAAGTCTCTTTTAAGGTAGAAAACAATAAAAAAATCTCAAGACTTTCTTTCTTTCTTGGGTGTTTTTGTTCCTTTTAATAATAACAAATATAAACTTGTCATCATTATCTTTGAATATCCATCCGAAACTAAAAATAAATGCTTAGCTGGATAACTTATTCAAATGTTGCTAATTAGAAAAGATAGGAACTACAACAATCATCTAATCCAACTGCCAGGTATGTACTTCTGAAAAATACCAATGATACATGTATGTCTTTTTGAAGTCACAGGTAAAATCTTTATAATAATAGAGGGCTTTGCATCCCTGGCAGTTCTGCTTGGAATAAAAATTATAACCACTACAATTTAAAAACATGGTGCAAGTATTAGGGTGGTTTTCACTGGCATCAATTAGAAAGTAAGATCTATTTCCTCTTTCTCAAAGACTGTCACCTGTGGCTTTCAAGGTGGAAAGCAACCAGCTTAAGTGAAAGAAAAGCAGTGTATCAGGTTATCACTGAAAGGGACAACAGCCTTGAAGAGCTTCCCAGATTTCTTTCTCTTTTATGAAAAGTCTACTGGACTTACTGGTCATGATAAAAAAGCTCAGGGTCTTATCAAACTCTCTTGGTTTTTTTTTTTTTTTTTTGGTTTTGGTTTTTTTTTTAACTCACTTTGAATAATAACTCCGTTTTTCAAGTAGCCTTGTATGAGCTGGATGCCATTTTACATCACTGTCCTAATTTACAACACAATTTGTATGAAGCAATCTTCACATTGGGTCACTTGTGTCCCCTTCAAGCAAAGCAAAGGAAAAATTTCAAGTTATGGAATGCAAGATCAAAAACTCCAGTCAGGAAAAAAGTTCCTCTCCTTAGGAAATGTAGGCATCTGCTTTTTTAACAACAATCCCCTTATAAGCCCCTCTGTTTCAAAATCCTACCATGAATATGCCCATCAGAAGAAAGCTCTACAAACCAAAGCCTGGGAAAAGAAATACCAAAAATTGAACATATTCTTCTAATAATTTCAGTGCTGCTGTTGATGCAAATGAGAAGCATAAATAAAATGATGAAGGAAACTAGTAAAACATTCTAAGATATTCTCCTTGTGTGCATTCTGTCATATTAGAGACTTATTTTTCACATTATTTGTCCTGGCACTTAAAAATAAAGTTTGCTGTGTTGCATCCCCACATGACAGAAGATAATTTAGTTCAGTAGCTACACCTGTTCACTGACTGAGCCCATGCAGTTGCACAGTGGTTCTTGCCAGATTAATTTATCCTGTGAAACTTTTACTGAGGGGAAAAGGAAAACCTCCAGCTTCATTTAGAGGTCTTTCACAGCAGCCCTTTTTTTTTTTTTTTTTACTGGACACAAGAGCTGATTGATGACGTTTAGTTGAATATTTTCTTTCTACACTAACCTCTGTCAAGAAGATGACTTCAAAGGACAAGGGAGAGTGAGGCCTTTGGCTGCATCCAGCATTCTGAACTGCCAAGCAGATGCCTTAGAAGTTTATAGCTTTAAAATTCTGCTCTAAGAACCCAGTAGAGGTTGTGACCCTACTGGGCTCAGTACAGTACAAATTTAAGTGAAAATATGAGATCCACGCTCCAAAGAGTTTGTGAACTCATCCTCTCCATCAAAGATAATAAAACTCTTTGGCAGCAAATCCAGATTTGGTTTCAAGCTACAATAAACAGAAACTTCAGATGATCTTCTCTTTGGTCTTGCACAATGAACTCCTGTCAAGTGATGAACAGCAGAGCTTCAGAAATGATGAAAAGGGAAAAGAGACTAGAAAACTCAGCACTGAATCTAGATCTTCCATTCTGAAAATTCCATGATGCAAACTGCAGGGGGAGATCTGTGGCTTCAATGGAAACACATGCTGGGATGGGAGAGAGCAGAGTCCCAACAATGTTTTCCCTGCTGAACCTGTGGAGACCATCCCAGAAGGGGTTAATAAGTACAGGGACTGTTGTTCCCTTGGGTTCCCCATGCAGCTGCTCCTCACACCAGTGACACCCTCCTAGCACCAGACTTGCTTGGGCTGGGCAGAGACGTGTGCTGGATGCTCACCTAAATTCCCCCTAAATGAATGAATTCAGGTTTCAAAATAAACTTGAATGCACACACTCAGAATAATGGCACTTTGATCACTGCTGGCAACCTCTAACACAGCTCTAATCCTGGTTTATGAACAAGTTCATTCCTTGAAATTACAAAGAAAACTTTTTGTTGGGAACCAGTGCAAGGGAAGTGAGAAATGAAAACAAAACCTGATCTCATTTCCCATAGACACTGAAAAATCATGCCTGCTTTAGAAAACAATATTAATAATATTTAATTTTCAAGAAGGTAAAGATGTGTTGAGTTCAAGTTCTATTACTGGACAAAGACTGAAGATGTTCTGAGATTATTTCTTTTGTTCCTTTTTAAATATTAGAAAATACAGAGCTAAGAAATGAAAAACAAAAGTGTTCCTTTTTTTTTGCCTCAGAAGTGCCACTTTCCAAAGAGTACTGATTTTATTTTTAGGGTAGCTTCATTTAAGAGACCTTAATAGAAAGAAACACAGCTATGGGAAACTGTATCCAGGCATCCTTCATATTTCAAAGCAAAATGGTATAGAATTAAAGAACAAAAAAATAAACCTCTTGCTTGCTACACTGTTCTTATTTTGTGTCTCAATGGGCAGAGAATGACAGATGGAAGTATAAAGTATGTTTACTCCTATCGGGCCTTTGATATGCAAATGCTTGTTCTGAAAGAATGAGAAATTCACTGACCAGCAGACATTCCCTCAGAAGACGAGCATCACAACCTGTGGGAGAAGAGAGAGATAAACACTCCTTGGCAAATGCATTATGAACACTGACTACTGCAAGCTCTGCCACAACACTCTCCCAGGGGAATTATTATGTTTTGAAATGTAATGTCCTGGCAGTATTTTAATGTAAAGAGTGAAATATCTCAGGGATGCTGCTAATAAATATAAAACATTTACTCATTTGTCCCTATTTTTAAATCTCACAAATATGCTTGCTGTAATTCTGCAGGGAAGCCAGAACATTTTCAAATACACTCACAAACTGTTTTCCACATGTGAAGAAACAGTTTTGCCCCCTTTCCACCCTGCTCCAGCACAGCCTGGATGCAGAATGAATGCTCCAAGAAGGTCAGAGTATAGCAGTGTAGTAACATTTCAGACCAAATAAAAACTACTTTAAGACATGTAGCCAGAGTTAAGCAGTAATATTTTTAAGCTGATTATTTGAGCAGAGTATTAAGCAAGATTACTAATCTAGTAAAGCTAAAAACAACACCACTGACCTCCATTATGCTCAATATATTCAAACTGCACAGTCTACAGATTTTTAAAGTATTTTTACGGATTCATTGCATTTTCCCACTGTCACTAGGACAGAAGTCTAATGAGGAAAAATACTTGAAGGTTTCTTTCAAGTTATCCCTTTTTCAAGATACCTGCCACAGCTAATTGCTCACAGTAGAATTGAGATCATGCAATTCTCTTAGGCACAAGTCCTTTTTGAGCAAAAGAACTACTATTATTGCAATAGCTGTATTATGGACTTTTTTCAGGAATGACAGCCATTGTAACCATTTGTTCCTCAGAATCCCCAGGGTTTGTACCTCTGCTGAAGTCCTCCTGATAAACAAAACAACCCCTCAACAAACAAATAAACCCCACAAAAGGCAACAAGAAAGCACAATCTCAGTCCCTTCAGAAAGGGGAAACAAAGTAGCTGCAGAAAGACCCAGGAGAATCTATGTGGAAAAGTAAAAGTGCTGATGCTCTCAAAGCAAATAAAAACAAAACAAAACAAAACAAAAAAAACCCAACCAAACAAAAAAACACCAACAGAAAACCAAAACCAACAACAAAAAAAAACCCCACTTCCTGAATATCTTCACTATTACTATCACTCACTTCTACATTAGCAGAAGAGTTTCATTGTGCCCTTGTCCTTGATTTTCAGGTTAAATTGCTCTGCTGTTACTATTAACACTTAGGTAAAGAGGGATAAGGTGTAGGTATAAAGAGCCAATCAAATACCAATTACTTAAATTGCTTCCGTAGTAACTACACTGTGGGCTTTTTGGGATGCAGGCAACTGTAAAAACTACTGAAGACAGAGATTTAGTCAAAAATCAATAGGTTGTTTTATAGCCACTGAGCCTTCAGTTCTTTCAGGTTTACCTAATTTATTCCTGAAGTGTAGCAAAGTCCATAAATCAGAAGCAAAGATAAGTTTTACAGCTTTCTCTTGAAGGAAAATCTTTTATTATACAATTCCTTTTCTAACTAACTGTAAATATTACTGCCCACTAGATTCCACCATTGCTTGTTATTTCTTACAAATTATATTAGTTTTATTGCTAAGACTGGATGCTACTTCAGGGAAAAAAATAAACTGAAACCAAGCAACCACAACTCACAAACAATAATAAACAAAAAAAACCCCTTTGAAAATTTGAGTATTTCGAAATCAGAGCTTTATTTGGATAAAATACTTCTTTCTAATCACACAACTGCAGCTTTCACAAGACATTGACAATGCAATAGTTCCCAGATATATGCAAAAGAGTCAGTACCACATTTAGGAATCCTTGCTTGGACACTGCAGCACCGGCAAAAAGAGGTGAAAAGACTGGAAAATGTTTTAAAAGTATTTTGACAATATAAGAGAACTTAGGCACTGGTACAAGAGTGGTAAGATATCAAACAGTATTTCAGCTGTGGATCTTTTTCTCTTACAATACTGCTAAATGGAAATTTATTCCAATTCAACACTCATGGGATAAGAGCAATCTCAAGGCTGCCTTTTCAAATGATCAGGTTAGTTTGGGATTATTAGACTAGGCAATGTATTTTATGAAATCATATCATTTTATCCATGAAGAGCATGCTTACATTTTTACTTTACAGTTTAAAAGAAAAGATTACTTCTCTCCATAGGCTAGGGTGAATAGCATGCCTTGTATTTTTTAAAAGAACCCAACATATGTCCACAGAGAGCAATCTGAAAAGTACTTGCAGATTTTCACATTTACATTGTCATTACTTCTTCTGCAACAGCTACCTTGAGCACGAGTGGGTTGCTATAAAATTTATTCTCATTTAGTTGGGCCGCTTCCTCCCTTAGAGGTTTTTCTCCTCACAGGAGTTTGTGTTATGGCATTTTTGGATTTAAACTCATCCCAAAGTTATTTCTAAGTTTAAAAGTGCCACAGTAATCCATCTGCATGCAGTCAGATCCATAGCATAAAACAACCTGAACTCAGAGTAGATTCTCCTGGCAACTTTGCTTCACATATTGCACATTTATAATTAAAAAACAAACCAACAAACAAAACTCTAAAACAACCCAACAAACTCTATGGAGAAGTGCTGCATAAGTATTAAATCACAATAGTGGAGGATTAGGGAGCTATAAAGTTGATTACTACTTTTTTTTTTTTCCTGATGCATTAACAATGATTTAGCCAAGCAGTGACTTATTTCTGATTTACATGACTTAATGAAAATTAGCCACTATTTTCCTTTGGAAATTACAGACCTGTCACTCAACTATCCTCAAACTACACCATCACCCCATCTCCAAATTAATTTTAAAAGGCTCATCAGGATCAGAACCCAGAGCTACTAATGGTTAAACAGCTTGATGTTGCAAATTCTGAGTTTAGTGTGTAGTGTTTCCATGAGCACAAATCAGCATTCATCATGCCTAACTTAAGAGAAATGCGTGGTTTGTTTCACATGACCCCATACCACCTCACTCTTGCTATCAGATTAATCCTGATTAATAATTTCTTGCCTCTTCTTGCATTTTTAATTCTAAAATTGGTGATGCCAGCTGACCAGTCACAATTGCAAAATTTGGTGGTGGCTATGAACAGGATGGGATGCAACAGTTAATAAACAAGTAAACACATCAATTACACAGAAAAGAAGGGTTAAAATTACTTTTTTCCAGCTAATCTGAGCCATTGATCAAAGGGAAAATCTAAGAAGTTCAGCAGACACACAGCCAGCACCCCACAGACTGACAAGGAGCCACTCAGAAACATCCACCAGTGCAAAGCATTGAAAAATCTCTGCAAGGGGATTCTGTCAATGTGGTGGCCATTTCCTCTGGGATATTAACAATATATACAGACTTCATCATCTTCTCCTATAATTGTTTAGCTGTTTTTCAGTTAAACATTGTAGTCTGTTTGGAGACTTGTCACTAAATATTTCGATTTTCGTCAATTATTAAGAAGTTTCGAACATGAAATTTTATTTCAAACTTTAAGTCACTTGATCAAGTTAAGAAAACAATGTAGCCCACACAACCCAAAACAACATAGGTGAAATACTTAAAGAAAAAAAACAACAACAACAACAAAAAACCCACAAAAACCAAAACATATATGAATGCCTCAAACCCCAAATTCTAATTCCTTGTGATTAGAATCTGATTTTCTGACAAAAGTTAAACATTTGTGTGATTGTAGTAAAGACAAAAGGAAAAAAAAAAAAATCCCAATATATCCAAAAGACTTTAAAAATGAAGTTTTAAATTTTCTGTACTACACTAAGTATTTATAATTTTTTTTGCACTATCAGTTTACTTAATGTTTTGTAATGAAAGAATATAAAAGGAAAAAAAAACAACTTCTGATCAATCTAAATTTTACTCCAGAACTTTCTTCGGAAGAGAATTCAGGTCCTTATTAAGAATTGAAAAAGACTTCTTGCAAAACAAAATTCCTGCACAGAATTTCTCTTATTAACACGGTTTAACATGATCTTCTAATTGGAGTACCTGGGTATATAACATTAAACAACTGAGATAATCAGGCAAAATGGTAATAATTCCTAGTTTACAAAGAGAAATACACACAGAAGTGATTAAATGTATTATTAATTTACTGCATGTCAAAGAATCTCTATTTAGATCTTGAAAAGAAAAATGTACATTTCCTCGTAATATGGGATTTGCCTTTCCTGGTATCCTAAATTCTACAAAGCAACCCTGTCTCCAGGCATTCCCCTTGGACTCTCCCCAAGGTCTTTGCCACCTCCTGGCTTTTTACCTTCTTTTATTTTTGCTGTTAAATGTGGTGGAAAATGTATTCTGCCTTAAAATACGAAAAAAAATACTTTTACAGCTTTTATTCCAGTCTGTCATCTCCCAATGATGCCACACAAGTTCTAGCTATCCTTATGAAGGCATCTTGAACATCCAAGTGTGTAAGTATTAAATTACATTTAAAAACAGTGGTTTCTCAAGTATTGATTAAAAATAACTGCAAGAAAAATTGTAACAGGAAAATATGATGAGGAATATTACCACAAGCATGACCTATAGATATTCACCAAGTGAAATATGTAGTTCAGGACATTGGAATAGTCATTAAATTTGGGAAGGGTTGTTGCCTGCCTCAATTTCTTTCTGAACTAGCATTACACACAGATATTGGTATGTAAAAATCTGCACATATTGAAAGAACTCTTTAATATGATTTTTCACCTCTTCCATCTTGACTGCTCAGTTTCTCCTTGAAGATTGGTTTACAGTAAAATTGAAATCTACATTTTGATTCTGCATAAAAGATAGACTGCTATTAAATTCACTGTTCCACGGGGACTTTATTAGGGCTGCCTCTGAACTGTGCATCATTTTAATTAGAATTAACACTTTCATCTTGTTTATGAATATATGTAAGATAAGCTTTGAAATATTTAACATCTGGGAATACAGTCAAGCTGTCACAGCAAAATTAAGACATTTCACATCCATAACCATTATTATATAATAGCCAGATACCAAATAACTAAACAGCCATTGTTAGCATTTGGAGTATAATCTCTCTATGCATACATTTCCATGTCCTTTGGGAATTTATTCATGCTTTGATCAGTATCCCTTTGAAGCAACTTTTCTTTAAAGAGAGACATTTCAAGTGCAGTCCTTGACTGTGTTAGATGTTTCCCTGGTAGGTACCAGACCTGTTTTACATAATTTATTCTGCTGTTAGCACACACATTCCCTAGATACACAGCTAGAACAGCACAAGCTCACTGCAGCAGGTTGGTTCCCAAGGATCACCTTCTCTTGCTGGGATATTTACTTTGCAGGACAGAAGCATTCAGAGAAATGCCTGCTTAATTGGCCACCACCTCCAGGTCAGCAACCTCAGTAAACTCAAGGTTCTTCCCAGCAGAATATCCTCCTGGGATCTGATGGGACTCCTGAAAGTAAAATAAGGGGGCTGGAAGCTAATCCAAACAAACAAAAAAAAAAATCCCACAAAACCCTTCAAGAGAGAACTTTCAGCACATCTACTAAAACTCTGTGGGACTGTGAGACATGTCAAACAGCAGGTCTTCGTTAATTCACATCTAGAGTTTCTTTCTCAGAACCTGGCATCTAAAACTAAGGTAGCTGACATTTTGGAGTTCTAGTTACTGATCCTCCCTTCCTGCCAAGAGCCCTGCAAGTGCCCACTAGATTCCATTAGAGTCTTCCAACAGCAGTGCAGCTCCAAAGCCAATCCATCTTCATGACTTCTCCTGCAACTACCGGGGATGGAAAAATCTCCAAGTGGTGCCTCCCCTTTCACAGAAGTATATTTTTTTCCTTTCCCTTTTCTCTTATACGAAAGTGTCAGTCATAAATTTTGTAATTAACAATACTGCCTTTGCTATCCAATTTTTTGGGGTTTTTTTTTCCCCATTCAGCAAGAACTTAAGCTTGTGAGTAGCCACCAAACTGCTCTGCCCCCCCAAAAAAAGCCTCACACAACACAAATTTTGGTTGGTGCAGTTTCTGAGAACTTTTTGAATACCACTGCCCTTAAAATCTAAGTCATTCTGTGATACAGAATGACTTAATAGTCTACATAAGTTTTGCTAAGATGACTGATACTAATTTTCTCATATTATTCTCCACTTTAAGGCTTAGGAAGAAAAGGTAAAGTGTGTTGGCTAAAGGAAATTTTTTCTCATTTGCATTATTACTGAGACTTGCAAAAAAGCAAATATAGTTCAACTTTTTAAACACCCACACACGTTCTTTTGTATTCAAGACAAACATCCTCACAAATCTCCCTGTGCATTCACTCTTGCTTGCGATTCCTAGGCCACGCCACACCAGAGAAAACCTCTTATTGATCACTTTTGAAATTATATTTCTCAGCACAAATGCTTTAATAATTGACTGAATAAAATGATGCTAAACCTCTAAGGGAACAGTTTCATTACAGAACATGCTTTATGGTTTATTTGTGAATGTGTTACTGATTAATAACCTGCCTCGGAGGGAGTACTGGTGATTATCTGCAGATTTTGGATCTCCACTTTATGAGTTCTCGAAGGGGACATAATCTATATTGAAATAATAACGATATTCTAAAATGTTTCAATTATTTCAAAGCATAAATTTAAGTGCTTTTGCTCAGAAGCCAAAGGAAAAAAATCTTCCAAAAGCAAAAATCTAATTCCTAGATTTGGAGAATTTCTGAGCCATTATATTACATATATTGTAATCTGCAATATATATATTACAATTATATAATTAGAACTACATATATTCTACAATTTGAGTCAGATTTCTTATCATTACTAAAAAAACCCACAATCTACTGCAGTGTAAAAACTTGAAAACTTTAATTGAGCACTCTGACTTAAATATTTTCACTTAGCTTATATTTATTTTTCAGGGCTCCAACAGGAATAAGAACAATTGTAGAAACTGAATCTTCAAAGACATATATATCAAGCCCTTATTATGCCAGAACTGTCATTCTGCTGTAAAAAATGGCCCTGGAAATCCTTAAAACACAATTGTGCTGTGCACACAGTTGTGTTCCTTTGTATATTGTTGGCCAAGCTTCCTCACAAAGGATTTCTCGTTCACAACTTTTAACAAATTCCACGGGTAGCACAAGGCATTTTGTATTGCACAAGTCTTATCAGGGCTTTGGAAGTGAAGTATTATGCTTTTACTCTTCTCCATTTGTTGGTCACACAAGACCTCTTTCCAAACCCAATGTACATTTTCAACACATTGAGGAAACCCATATGCTGAGGATATACTCAGCCATAAAAAAAAAACCCACCACACTTCTTTTCCAGCTGCAGGAGAACCTCCTCAGCTGTAGGAAGATGCAAGCAACCAGTGCTGAAATTTTACATTCACCAAATACAGCAGGCCAAGGCTTTCACTCAAACCAAACTCATCCCCCGTTGAATATATTTGATTGTTGAAACAGTTGAGGCTGATCATGTGTAAAGTGCAATGAACTTTTCCCAGGCAAATTAATGTGAAATGTTTGAGCTGAAGCTTTAGCTACTGACTCCCAGAAGAAGACAAAAAAAGCATGTGGCAAGCAAGGAAAAGAGGCCACAGTTTCTGATAGTGTCTCTAGGATGTGACACACATTTTGAGGACAAATCCTTTGACAGTGAGGGACACAGGACAATAGCACAGAGTCAGTGCATTCCTTCTTCCCTTCCTGCCACACTACAGCATCCAAGCTGTCAGTCTTTCTGCTTTTTGGCAACACAGGAGAAACTTCAAGTTAACAAACAAAACCAAAACAGTTTTACAATGTACTTAGTCTATATAAAGTTGAAGAGATATACAGATACACTTGTATTTCTATTTCCTGTAAAAGTTAGAACAGCTTGTTCCTATTAGTACCACGATTTTTCCATGTGGCCATCACTGCAGTGCACTTCTTTCAGCAGAGCAAGAGCAAGTAGCTGATTTACTGAGGGCTGCTGCTAATGTCAAATAATGCAGCTCTCTTACCAAGTCACACACAACAGCAAAATCAATCCCTGCAGTCCCTTGGACAATTTTTGTCTACTGTTTATCAAGGATAGCTGGTAGGATCAATATCCAGCAATATTCACTAACACAAAACCTGAGGCAAGACACACTTGAGTTATCAGCATGCTTTTGTTGCTGAAGTTTCATGTCTGTGTGTACAAACAGAAAACATTGAAGTTTTTCAGTTTGAAACTCGCTATTTAACCTCAGCTGGCTTCCTTGTTCTGCTATCAAGGCAGGTTTCTATGCAATGCACATTTCAGTATCAGAGTGAAAAACAGCAATTTCCAACATTAATTCAGTTTGCAAACAATAAGTTTTCTATTTATGCATAATTTATTTAGGTGCAGTTACAAAATCAAGGCTTTGATTTGAATTTTTTACAGAGAAATATCCTGGAAACCAGGTTACAGTGGCTATTGTAAGGTTTCTTATTTGCTCAAAATAATGCAAGTATGACATGACAAGAATGTGCAAGCAACTTTTGTTCATTTATTACCACTGGAGTTTCCTTACTATGTAAACTCAAATGTAAAGGGTTGTTGGGTTTTTTTGTGCTTTAAATCCTTACTGCTGAAGCAGCATTCTATTTTAGCTCTTTTATCAGACTTTTTATGTTACAATTTATCCAGCTGAACAATATGCAGATGACTGTAGATTAAGTAAAAATCTACTGTGAGCTACAATGGTTGTACAGCACTGAGATTTTTCTGGCTGTTAACTCAGGCAGTCATTGAAGACAGGTGCCCTCAGGTACTTATTTAATTCCTACCACTTCGTTGCACTAAAAAAACACACAAAATGAAAAAGATCTCCCACAAAAAATCAAAATCAGTAACTAACTTAAATATCCACATTTTTAAGGCATTGAAAAGAAGATGCAAAAATGCTGCAATTAAAAAAAATCCAAACAAATGAAAACACAACAAATTAACCCCAAACCAGAAACAGCCATGAAAACAACCTAAAAGTGTTGAAAAAGAGGTGAAATTTCTGAATACAGACAAGTGAGACCCCTCTAGATTGGTACAACTCAATAAAAATTCATCCTTTTGACAGTAAGTAATATCCCATCCATGCCACAGTTCACCATCCCTCATTTACCTCCTATTTCAGCCAGGCAACAAGGTTATTTTTAATTCACACTAATTGCAAGCCTTAAGGACAAAATGGTTTTTGTTGTGCAAGTGGAAAAAGTACAAATGAAAGAGCCTGAAATAGCTTGGCACATGACCTTCCATTTGAAAATTAAAACCAGGATATAGGAACATAAAAGTGCTGCCAGTAGCATCTGCAATGTCCCTTCAGAACAGAGAGTAGTTTAAATTTTCACCTACTGGAAATACTCTTTTTTTCTAATGTACATAGGCCTTGAGTTCAGAGTTTTTCCATATGCTAGCAGCTATATGTGGTTAAATATACTCAGAAGCTTTGAACAGGTCATTATCAATTACTTTTCTATACTCTTACCTAAAGATTTGCTTTTATCCACAACTTCTTTTTTTTCCCCCTGCCCTTGTTCTTGCATTGTACTAAAAACATCTATTCAGCAGTTCTACCTAAGAACTGAGTCGGAATTGACAAATCACAATTCAACTTTATCCGTATTCAGAACTGGAAGTCAAAATTTGTGTTGAGTTTCCCAGATGTTGTGCAACCTTACACAGGCTAAAGAGGAGGTTTTTTCAGTGAAAAGTATGTATAATAACAAAGGCTTCAAGTACTACCATTGAAATGGTGAAATCTATAGCTCTGCAGACTCTCATAAATTATGTAAAATAATCCATCATTGCTTAAGCACAGGAAAAAAGGGTAAAGCCCTTTCAGAGAAGTCACAAAGTTAAGAATCTGTTAATTTCATTAAACATATGGCTGTTTACTTGAAAAAATTAATGCAATTATTTAATGTTTTAAATTGACCGGTAAGTTAGATACTATTAAAAAAAACTAATTAAAAGACAACTATTTAAATTACGTCCATGAGAGATCAAAGCAGACAGGATTGTGATTGCCCCATTCTGCAAGAGAGATAAAAGTCTGTGGATCCTCTTAGTTCTCCACTCATTCAGCCTCTTTGACAAACTCCTGTCTCTGGCTGACAGGAAACAGAAATTTGGAATTTTACACCCTGTATCTTAGGGATCTACTCCAGCACATGGGAACATCCCAGCTCTGCTGCAGGAAGGACCCTGGTGAAAGGTTCTCCCTTAAAAAGATAATTCGCAGCCATCGAAAATTTTCTATCTAATCCCATTTTGTCCCTTTTTTTGTAGTCAAAAACTTTCTATGCTTTTCCTTTAAAGATGCTTCCTTCAGTGCCTGGTAAAGATTCAATCTCATGAGTAAATAAACACATGGAAGAAAACCCCAAAGGAAATTTACACAATACTGTATCTCTGTAACTCTGAAACTTGCGGTTCAAAGAACTTTATTCCCCCTTTTCCTGTTTTGATGCCAGCACTCAGGTAACTAAAGCACGACTGTAACATGAACTGCTTGGTTTCCCAGTAACAAAGCCACACTACAGGAACATACATGAGGAGCAGATTAGTTAATACTTAAAAAATGAGAGTTGTTTCCAACTGGATCAGATGGAAGGGCTGAAGAACATAAAGATCGCCTGCCAAAGCAGAAATCCTAACACTGAACCATTACCACAAATGCAAGTGATGAATAATGGAAAGAAGTGTTTGTTCAGTTAAAAACTCTGTGTGTTTCAGGCATTAGTATCCCTAGGAAGTGTTGTTCAGTCAACTCAAGGTCAGAAAATTTGAATTTTACATTTTCACTTCTTACTCTATTTGTCTCAATTAAGATAAACCAGGTGAGTCTGTCAGTGCCTGTTGTTTTACATTTTTAACACTCAGCATTTCTTCAACTATACAAAATATACCCCACTTTGGAAGTGGTGGCTTCCTAAGAATATTCCTCAAGAAGAATCAACTTTTTACAGCTGGTGAAATACACTTTTGCACTGTGTTTGATTGGTTAGGACTAAAGTAAAATCTGAAATTACTATAATAATTAGTATTTGCTATATATAATTGAATTTTTCTTTGCAATTAATTCCTAACCTTGAGTAATTCAGATAACTTTTGGTAAATCATTAAAAAGTCAAACTTCAGTTAGCAGTCATCCAATTATTTCTATATCATGCCCAAACAGAACTGAACCATTATGATTAAGTTTATAAAAGGTTCCTTGTCATGATTGTTTGTTCCTGTGTAAAAAAACCCACCACAAAGTCCTGATATGACCTGTATATATTATACATTTGTTAAATTTAGCACAACTCCTATCTTGGGCTGACATTCAGAGAACACAGAGTATTGAACATGCCACTTTTAATTGTTGTTTACCCGAATCCTGTGCAGCATATCTCCTCCTTCTAAGCTGCAACTTGGTAATGGGGCTGGTGTCAGTGAATTAGCAAAGCCAGCAGTTCATATCAGAGCCATTTCTGACCAGCATTGCCAGATTAGTGGTTCTAATTTATTCATTATGCCTAAAGATACAGAAGAACATCCGAATGATGCTGCTATGTCAGGATTTTGAGGGGGAAATCTTGAAAAGTAGATTCAAATCAAAGACTGAGAGATTTTTTACATAATAAATTTAGAGAAGATTGGTATATTCCAGGTTATGCCATTAAAAATGTACAATACACACAAATACCTGGGAATCTCCTGCAGTCATTGCCACTTTCCCCCCCACTGACTTCAGAAAAGGAAGACAACCCCAAACCAGTGAAAAAATCCCTACTGAATGTCTCTGAGCTAACTAGAGCTATTTGGGTATATATTTAACAGGTATGGATATCATAATCCAGTTGGGAATTCTTTTCACACACTTTGGCTCTGAAATGATGATTTTAAACGAAAAATACAATGGATAGGGAATACTGAGAGAATAGACAAAGAGAGAGATGCATAAATCTGACATATATTGAAATAATTGAAATGTTGCCAGTTAGGAAAGCAGGTAAACGAGGTTTAGGCAGCTGCAAATAACCTATGATTTTTAACAGCAGTAGTAAAACTGATCAGACTGTTTTTATTCCCATTCTTGCTGCTTTGCAGAATGATGAGCAATGACAAAGGCAGAATATCCATCCTTACGCCATCTAGTATTTTGCTAACAGAGATCCTGTATCTCCACAAATAAATATAGAAATTCATTCTTTAAATTCTGTGACAGAGAAGCCGTATTTGCCACCAAGTGCCTGGTGGCAAATGGTTCTCTCCTGAGTATGTCACAGATTATACCTGCACAAAGCACTGACGGAATGGTGCAAAATACTTTCAAGACTCAGATTTGCAACTCCAGCAGGGGAATGGGAGGGACAAAAGGGCTTTGTGTTGGGGTTTGGGGGAAGAACCCAAAAGACATGAAAAATTTTATAAATATGTATCAGCTCTTATCAGGCTAGGATAGAGTGGCTTCTACTTCTCCCCCACCTAGTCCCCAGCTCTCTGCTTCTCCAAAAAGAAGCTCAGTGTAAATTTTAAAAATTTTCCCCTCAGAGAGTTAGTAATATTCAGGTATATTTTTATTTAATGGATATTAAAGAGTTTGCTCAGGATTTACCAACAAGCAACAACTCTTTTAAACTCTAAATCTGTTATTCATGCCTCACCCAAGAAGCAAAGTCTCAAAATAGAACATTATGGCTATCTGAAAGATGTTTATCAACACACGTATCATGGTTCAGTTCACCACACTCAACGGCCACACTGAAACAATCCCATTGCACAAACGCTTTCCCAGCTGTCCAAATATGCATCTCCACACACATCCACATCTCCATCTGGCACAAGTGTCACCACCCTGAACAGGAACACTTCCACTCATGGTTTACACTGCAGAGTGGGAACTACTGGAATTAAATTGTGCTCTTTAGTTATGAAAGCGTCTCCTGCAGCTGGGCTTGCCTTGGGCATGACATTCACAAAGCAATGCATGACAAATGTACTCTGAAAAACCATCAGGGAAAAAATTGCACAAATATTTAGATTCACTGTAGAAGATTAAATGGACAACATCAACCTATGAAAATTATTTCACAACATGTGGAAGCTCTATTAGATTAGAATTTTCTCAAGTAGTAATTTGTAATTCTTGGGGCAAATAGGTAAGAACATCTAAAAACTCGTGGCTTTGGCTACTCCATTTCACTTTGAAGGTCCTGTCCAGCATGGCCAACTGAATAAACCAGTGCAGCCAATGTACTGCAGAAAACATTTCTAGTAGACTTTGGCTGCTGGCTATATTGCTCATGTACAGATCTAGCGTATGACTCACTTGCATAATGGACAGGAATTCATTCAGCATTAAAGTTTCAGAGAAAATCCTTATCCCATTAAGAGAGAAACCTTTTGACCTTATGTACAAAATTATGCTGGCTTCCAATAATGACATTGTCAACATTGTATCTTTGCAACGAGTGTATTTTGATAATTAATGCCAGCAAGATCAGACAACAAAGTGAATTTCATTTTCTGATTAAAGTGCATAGTGCCTTTAATGCTCTCCATTATCCAAGGCTGCTGTGCAGCTTGCCTAACACCATCCAATCTGAGGAATTCTTGAGCAAAATAGCACAGTCATTTTTGTAAAGGTTGGGTACTGACTCTCTCTCCCCCTTTTTGCTACAAAGCCAATATTGAATCACAGCAGACAGCCTCAGCAGCCACGAGATATCATTGTTCACAACCATTACTACAGAAAAAAGCACCTTATTCTCAAGTTATTTTGAAATTATTACAGACAGTGGAAGGGAATATGAAAGCACATGACTTCTCTTAAAAATTTAAAAAAAAAATAAAAAAAAGAAATATCAAACAATGTTTTCTTACCATGGCAGGAACCATCCAGTTCTTCATATCCCACACTGCAGATGCATCGTCCCAGAGGCACCAGCCAATCCCCATCTGCCCCACAATACAATTTTGGGGTGTCCCGTTCCTCAGCGCTCTTCACGCAGGAGCCCCGTACTTCCACCAGCGAGGAAGAATCCACCCTTGGAATAGTGTCAGGAAACATGGCCAAATTACGGACTGTGAAAGGGCACTTCTTGTAATAGACACGGACTGACACCAAGGCAATGCATGCTCCAATGTCCTGGAAAGCAAGATAAAACCCCTTCTTGTTGATCGGCCCCACTTCACGAACTTCCGTGTTGAGCTTGAGGATGCGGTCGCCCAAGTCCATCTGGGTGAAGCTCTCATCAGCAGCTATGGTATCAATTTTAGTGTACTGGCTTGGCTTGAATTTTACTCCATGAGGCTCATCTGACTCCACGTAGTAGAGATTGAAGGTCTCCTTGCAGGTCCCCAGCACCCAGGGAATGCTGTTGCAGTCCCTCAGGGTGAACTTCATCTCCACGTAGATTTTCTGGGCGGCGTCGCGGGAGACCCAGTTGGTTTGCAGCCAGTTGTTCTGGTTGGGCTCCATCACGTTGCACACCTGGTAGGTGTGGATGGGACGGTTGTGTTCATCCATTTCAGTGATGGCATCCCACTGGAAAGAAAATAAATGTATTTGAAAACCAGGAAAAATAGATATTATGTGTATACACACACACGTGCCCCATGTAAATGCACCCATGAATAATTACTTCAAGTTCAGTGGAAAAATAAATGTATTTGAAAACCAGGAAAAATAGATATTATGTGTATACACACACACGTGCCCCATGTAAATGCACCCATGAATAATTACTTCAAGTTCAGTGGAAAAGCAGTAGTTAAAAAAAGATCACTACAGAACACCTCACAAGTTTGATTTCACAAACTTCAGAATAAATTTCTATTAAATAAAATATTAAAAAATTACTGGAGCCTAGCAAAGAAGGAAGTACAGGTCATGTTCATTTTATATATATCTATATATATCTATATATATCTATATATATATCTTCATATACTTTATATCAAAGGCTCACCAAATGCTTAACTTATTATATAACCTGTTACTCCAAAAGGTTACCAACATCCCAGAAATAGCTTCAATATAACTGAGTCAATTTTCTGCTGAGCAGTCATAATATCATTGTAGCACTAGAGAGAGATTTTTTTATCAAAACACAGAACTATTTATAGCTCTGTATACAAAAATATTGCATCCCACCAGAAGTTTTAGCTTGGCTTTCAGATGTACTGATCCATTGGGGTACAAGCAGCAGGAAAAAAACCAAAACAAGAACAAAAACCAACCAACATTAAAGTCACATTTAAAGGAAGATATGCTGTATGCTCCAGAGAGGTCTCAAAAAGAAAAAGGAATCAAGAAAGCACCAAACAACTCTCCACCACACCAAACAGAATTAAAGAGTAGTCAGTTGTTTTAAAAAAAAGATTGTTTTTAAAATATAGAAGAGCTTTCCAAACTGGCATAGCCAGCTTAAAATAAATGCCTCAACATGCTACTGTCTCGTAAAATTACTAAGGAAGAAAAAATATCCAAAATATTCTCCTCTTACCAGTAGATTCTCTTCAGAAATATTTACATATTCACTCTGAATCAATATCTCAATTTGAACTTAGAAATTAAAGCCCCAAAGTTAGCTGTTAACCATGCAGTTAATAGTATAAATCAATTACTTCTGTAGGAAAGTAAAGGCTCAGCACTTCAATAAGTGGTTTCAAAGAATAAAACAAAATGGATTGATCAAACACGGACAGGGCTTTAGTTCATTCAAAGCAGATCTCTCATGCTTTGTGCCTGTGCCTTTCCACTGTGCTCCCAGATAGCCTGCTGAGATCTCCCACTTTAGAGGAATTTACCTTTGGGCAAGAAAAATGTTTAAAATCTGCAAAATGGTTTAATAAGGACTAGTAGTCTAAACATCATACATATAAAAAATTTGGAAAAAAGTTAACATTGAACATCTCAAGCTAGCGATTGCACTGGGCCACACTGGGTAAGGTATGGTTACAAAAACAGAATGTGCTCTTAGGTACCAGTCCTAGATACTGAGTGGAAACAAGGTGACTTCCACCACCCCAAAACGTCACTTTCAGTGACTGAAAAGTCTGACAGAACTCACTCTGTGTCAGTCTCTGACATGGACACAGTCTCCCTGCACGAAATACAATCTGCTTTTAATTTTACCTGAGAATTGCATTTCTCATCTGATAAAAACAGTCAGGAAAGGCAGCAGTTGAATTCAGTGCAGTCAACAAAAAGTCAAACAATTTATCAAACACACACTGGTTTTCTTTTGGGTGTATTTCATATTATAGCTCTCATTTAATCAAATTTTAAGCTCAAGTTGTGCAAAACTTCAAAACCAAATGAACAGAAGCATCTCACTGGCGATGTTTGCACAGGAATGTGATGGCTCCCACAAAAATCCCTGACCTGGCACTCACAAAAGCTGGCAGGAGTTGTCTAGCTTAGACAAGCTGACGGTTCAGACCTCCTTCACACTTTGCCCATCCCAATGTGCTGCTTTACCTTCAAAACCTCTTGGTTACAGTCCTTTCAAATGAGGAAAACCTCTCCTAATGTTGATGCAAGCAGCAGCAGCATAAAGCTAATTCTTACACCTGAAGTTCCAGGACTTATGGAAAAGACACGTTAAAAATATCATTTGGAGGAAAGACTTCAAAATTCTAGTTGAACAATGGAATAAAAACCAGCATGGCTAAGAGGTTACATTTTACAGGCAGCATAAAGGAGGAGTAAACCACTTAAATAGAAGAACATAAAATTTAAAGATCAGTGGAGAGAATATTCTAAGATTACTCATCACATTCAAGTACAAAATATGAGATTAGGCTACAAACCACACTGGGATTTTAGTTAGATAAAGTCTCAGCAGTTTCCATACCTCTACTTTACAACCTCTCATTTTTAACTTCACTAATATCCAACAGCTGTACAGAAAACACTATTAAGAGCAAATCATGTAAATTTAGGCTTATATGAGCTATATAATACTGAAATCTATTTTCATTGATTCCAATTTTTTTTTATTCTATTTTAAACCAAAACACTGGAGATTTTAAAAAATCAGCAAGGGCCTTTTAGTACACATCAGTACTGAAAGCTGTTCCAATTAATGGCAGTAGATATATCAAGAAGTTGAAAATATCTACTTCCTAATGAGCTGATATCAAGGTAAACTTCACATGTAGTGAAAGACACCTCTCCCACAAGCTGTCACACTGATTGATGGATTAATATTGGGTTCTTAGTCTCAGATAACAGTTATTGAGGCACTGAGCCCACAGCAGTTTGGTAACCTGCCATGGCAGTTTTAGAATCCTGCACACCTCAAGATTCTTTATTGATATTTTACCTCATTTTCAGAGAAAAAAGGGGGGACATTGGTTGCTTAAGCCACTCACTGCTCTCACTCACCAGTTTATGGAAGAAACCATCTGCTCTTAAAATTTTGCTGCATTTGTATCCTAAGCAAGGCATTTCCCTCCCTTTTATCCTTATCATTTTCCTCCAAGGATGTTTCTCTAAAAATGAAGGGTTCTGCACCTGCACATGCCTAAGCAATGTATCTGAGCTCACCCTCAAACAAGAGAAGGTTGTGGCAGACTTAACATGAACACATTTAGATAATCAGGCACACAATGGCACCCCTGGGTACAGTATTTTACACAAACCACTTGTTGAGCAAAACACATGGGGATAAGCAGTGGCTTTCCATGCAGAGAATTGAAAGTTGTGCCCGAAAATAACAAGATAGGAAACTGGGGAACAAAATCTGTTGACTTCAACCATTCTGTGTTTTACTACGTTTTACTAAGATGACACAACTGTTAAGGTAAATCCTCAGTTGTGATAAGCCTTATTCTTATTTGGCAACAAAAGGAAAGTCTTCATTTTAAACTGAGGAACAAAATACGTAAGATTCATGCTACAGAGATCTGGTTTACTCTCTTGGCTTCAGTAAGTAATTTCAGAAATGGAGTTGTCAACTACTTCTAACACACAAACATAGGCTGACATTTGAAAATCCAGTGAACCTGAACTGTAGAAAAGCAATTTGCTGACATATATATCCCTCATTGCCCACAAACATCCACCTGAGACAGCTCAGTTAAAATGTCCACCCTATAAAAGGGATGGACTGTGTTTGTTGTACAGAACTGCTACTACCCTGAAAAACAGTCTCAGGAAAGTTGCAAGTGTGTCCACACAAATCATGAACCCAAAAACAGTTAAATAAGCATTTCCTTACTTATCACATGTAATGAGGATAAAAAGAATGCATACAGTGTTTTCTCAAAATTGGGGGTTTTTTGTTTGTTTTTTTTTTTGTTGTTGTTTGTTTGTTTGTTGGTTTGTTTAGTTGTTTTTTTCCCCCAGTAAATTGTTTGCTACTGACTTAGGTCATCCCAGATCTCAGTTGGGAGTCACTAATGAAATCTACACATGTAGAACACTCTCAGCTGTTCAGTCCTTACAATCTTATAGATCCCATTTCCATGGAAACAAGTGGAACAGTAAAAAACAGAGAGTTTTAAAAATTCCCTTACACTAATCTCCAGGGAGACAATCTTAATAAAAACGAGATCAGAAAGGTCCAAACGACGAAACACCAGAGGAAGACTTGCACCTGGCATGCGCAGCTGCCATCTGAAAATGCACATTTGCACATCCTGCTGCTGCAGTGACATTCAAGCAAAACCAGCCACACACGACATAACAGAACTGAAGAAAAAGAAACTTATCTCAAAGCAGTGTGCTTAGGAAATGAACATTTTAAGGCACAGTTGGCATTTACGATGACATCGAAAACAGAGAGACTAAAGAATATTTAAAAGAACTACAGAATTGCTCTAAGTTAAACATGTCAAGTTCATATTTTCCCCCTTTCCCACTAACTAATTTTTCTTGGCCTTCACTTTTCCCAAGACCTACAATTCTGTATGTAAAAACAGGTGCTGAGATGAGTGATAACACTGAACTCCCCAAATGCGCCTATTTGAAAAAATGCAGACAAAATTCCCCAGCTATTTGGATACGTCTTAGCAAGTACAATTTGACATAGCTGGCAAAACAAACCAGCAACTGAACTACTTATGTTCTTACATTTAAAGTTGAGGTGGTTTAAAGTCACTGAGGGAATGAATAGCAATATGTAGCACAATTTTATTTATCTCTGTAGAACTAAAATGACAATCACAGTGCAGGTTTAGAGGAAAACGTGACATCCGTTTTCTATACACAGAATATGAGAGTAAGAGGACAAGCCCCTCAAAATACGTGGGGCATGATAATGCACCAATGACAAAGTTAAACACAGAATGATGTTCCTACTGTCTGGGCAGGGCAGAGAAAGGAAAAAACAGAAGGCAGAGGGAATAATACATAATTCCTTCCATAACAGATCATGAAAAAGTACATTCAGAAAAGAGATCGTTGGAAAAATGGGAAGAAAATCCAATAGAATTCACACATATATGCATACACATGAAGGCTGTTTAATATAAACTGGAATATAATTGAAACCAGCCACTACTATACAAAATACCTTTCTCCCCAGCATTCTGGAACAAGACTATTGTTTCCCTGAATACATTATTGACTATAAAAGACTCAATAACTTGCACCAAGGATCTGCAAGGATGGCGTGCCATGCTGTAATCTGCTTTTTAAATGAGACACACTAGTAAAACCTCAGCAGGTGGTGAGAGATTTTCAGTTGTGAAAAGTGCTGCTGATCACCTTTCCAGGGGCATCTTATCCCTTTGTAATGCAACACACCCAACGTATTCAGAATTGAATGGAAAGTGAGAGCAGAAAGTCTACACCTCTTCAAGATACTACAGCTCATAACACTCAACCCTGCTGTGTGCCCTTCAAAAATCTGCCACTGCACTCTCCCTGGGACCTGGGACAGAGACCTGCTCTGCTGGCCTCTGTCTTACAAAAGAAATCATAATAATAAAAAATACATAACCCAGTGGTTTTACAGGTATCTGCTACTAGAATAGAGCTGGGGTCTGGCTACTCACAATAGTTATGTGCTACATTTGGCTGCCAGCAGCTGCAGAGTGTGCTGTGATAAAACACAGAATAATGCTGATGCTGGCAGGGCAAGGGGAACAAGAGCCCCAACCCTCACTTAGCTGAGTGAGATTTATGGGATCAACCAAGAATACCTGAAGAATGCAACAGCTCTAAATATCAACACACACGTGTTGAAACACAGGGATCTGCTGTGGAATAACAGATGTGTGGATGGAAAGATCAAGTCTGGTCACTCAACAGAACCACAGACCGGCTTGGGTTGAAAGGGACTTAAAAGATCATCCATGGGCAGGGACTTCTTCCACTATCCCAGGCTGCAGCACCCACAACTTCTCTGGGCAACCAGTTGTGGTTCCTAACCACCCTCACAGGAAACAACTTCCTCGTAATATCTAATCTAAACCCACCCTCTTTCAGTTTAAAGTCATCCCCTGCCCCATCCTATCACTGCATTATTAAATGTAGTTAAATTAGTAAAAATGGTTAGTAAATGAGATACATCATGACTTAAAACATGTAAGTGTTAATGCTTATACTTCCTTATAATTGGAATAAGTCAAACAAGGACTGAGAAATAAATTGCAACTACAAAATAACCAAATCAAACTCTAGGTATAATCCAGTCAAGCTCCAACAAGTATTAGCTGTTTAATAGTAGAAGACTTATTTGCTGCTGTGTTGCTTTATTTCCTAAATATGGGGAGCTGCAGCAACCCTGGCTCTGCCCTTCCCAGCACCTCATAGGCTTGGAGTAACTGGAGCAGAATGTTACAACGCTGCTCAGTGAAGCCACTGGGTACTTTGGTAATGCTGCACAATAGCTGTCTGCATCAGCTATGTGGCCTGGGGGACCTTGCTGGATCTCCAAAATAGCACAGATAATGTTGTGGTAAATGTTTGTGTGTCCTCAGGTATTTAGAAACAAACAGTGTGGAGGAAGATTAAAAAACAAAACAAAACAAAACAAAACTTGAGGAAGCTTTACGTTTCTAGTTTAGAAATTTCTACAAATCCAGAGTTTGCCTGTTAATCTTATTCAGGTGTTTGTGAGCAGCCCTGGGCTGTCACATCACCACTGCAGTCTCTGACTCACCAAGCCCCTTGGTACCCAAGCTGGGCCATAAACTCCCCTCCTGCCAGACCTGCACTTCCTGTGAACTTTAACCATGCCAACTGGGCTGGCCTGCTGGGAAGCCAGAACAACTTTAGGGCAGGCAGAGGTACTTGGTAGATTTTCTCAGCCCTCAGTTTGAGAGCTGACCTTGTCTGCCCCATGATATAATGCACATACTGAGTCAAATGACTGCTTTTACCACTTAAACTCTTCAGAAATTGTGCATTGCATCACATCACAAATCTGACTGGAATGCACAAATTTCCAAATATCAGTTCTGTTTTACTTGCTTTTCCCTGCTTTGAATCTACAATTCTGATAATTGAAATTCCCCTTCAGCAGCAGGAAGATTTGCTGCCCTTACCATTCCAAGCAGTAGTGTTTTAAGTGAAGTGTACAGAATCCCAGCACACCAGTGGTCCTGGCTATGTGCACCCACAAAGAGGGCTATGACTCAGAGTTTCCCATTTTCATTTCCTGACTAGTTACTCTGGGGAAAAAAAGCATTTCAATACCACTGATGGCAGAAATGGTATAAATACCTTTTCAAGCTCCACGTTTTCCCACTGAAAAGCAAAGGATCTCAGAGGGGTTTTTTATGTGGGCATTGGCATATTTAAATTCCTGCAATTAGCAAGCAGTCAATTAAGTTAATATGGATGAAGTGAAACCCAGAAGAATATATCTGTCCACTTCTTCCATCTCTCCCCAGTTTTTTACTAAAGTCTACTTTCTTTAAAAAAAAGAAGGAAAAAAACCCTGCCTTTTTTACTTATTGAGTTCATACTAGTCCATTAGCGATCCTAATTGAAATTATACAGATGGAAACAATTAAAAATAATAATTACACAAAGCAGCTATGTAAGGCTTTTCATCTGTGCAGTGCTTTATAAACACCAACGCATTAATTCAGCCTAAGACATAAAACTAAAGAAGCAAAACTAAAGATATTAAGAGGAAGGTGAAGCAACAGATCAGTGATTTTTACCAGCATGCTGTGTGTCAGGAGCTGTATCAGCGTGGATGCCCTGATCTGACACTAGCCACAGGAGCTGAACTGATGACACTGCCAAGCTCCCCTGCAACACAACTCTTCCTTTGAGTATTTACTAATGGGCTCCTTCAGAACCACTCTGTAGCAGAATTTCTTAGAGAACGTGGACATGAGGTGTTTTGGGATGAGATTTGAACTACTCCAAACTGGGCCTCAGTCTCAGGCCTGTCTGGAGGTAGCCAGACCTGTGGCGCAGCTGTAAATTCATCTTAAGGTGTGTTTAAGTAGTAGATAGCATAGCTATAGTGTGGTTGTGGTGTCTACCTTAAGAGCAGATTTACATTCTTTTTACACTGAATACCAATTAGAAAACACCTGTAACTGTAAACTATTTGAAACTGTATTTAACCCCCCTCCCTGGAGGAATAAACGGAGAATGCACGATTTAGCCATATTGGTCGTACGTCTGTTGCTTCTGTCCAGCTTCCCATTTTAATTAAGAGTTCCCTGGTTTCACCACTCTCCATTCCCCTCCAGCTGTTGTGCTGCCTGGTGGAGCCCATTCCTGTGGCACACATCTGGCTGGAATACCTGTGACCAAACTGCTGCTGGAGAACTGAACACTTCATCTTTCATAAATCACCTGCAGCCTCCCCACCACCATCCTAACAAGTGTTATCACTGCCTACAAATAACAAATTCATGACTTTGTTTTTTTCTCAAGCTACTTATCCCTTCCAGGCAGAGGATCAAAAGGGGGAAAACCAAGATTAGAGCTATGTGACTAATTAAAGGCACAAACTTATATTTATTGGCTTGCAAGGGATCATATTGATACTCTCCAGTAAAAGCCAAAAGCAATGCTAACATATCCTGCCATTTTACTGAGCCTAAAACCTCTGGAAATAAAATCTGAGAGGTGAACAGAAGAACCAATTATTACAAGTGGAGCAAGCTGAATAACAACATCAGTAGCAGCTCAGTTTATTTGCATGTAAATTCATAAGCTTGTGTATTTCAGCTACATGCATTACAGCCTTACTCATTTTCTAGGTTAAACAGAGCCATGCCAAAAAACTCTAAGGAATAACTCCTATTACAGGTTGCAAACATCCTTAACAAAGTGTCCAAAATGTGCTGAGAAATGAATACATAAAAATGAGAAGCCTACAGTATATATTTTTTTTAAATCTATCCATATGAACCTTATCTATTGTCTGTGAACTCCAAGGCAGGAACAGAGGGGAAAAAAAGAGGGAAGAGAAAGGAAAACAATTACCAGTGTTTTCCAGTATATCAGTTTGTTCATCCTTCCTATGTAATTACTTATTTACTGAGGTCTTGTAAAGTAGCACTGTGTCCTTGGTCATACTTGTTAAAATGTCCTGGAAGAAAATAACTTGCTACCCTTCCCCAGTGCTCCTTCCTTTCCTCCCATTTCTGAGTGCACAAATGGAGGGAGCATCAAGCTCTTAATTATCTTGCACTATAAATAAGCTGGCCTTAAACCCACCCCATTCACTACAGTCGAGGAGTGCATCATCAAAACAAACCCTCAGACATCTCATTTCTATATTGTCCTGCATGTGAAAAGATGTGAACTATAATAACAACTTCCATGCTCTTTCAATCTCCCTCATCTCATTACTCATATTTTTAGCTACATTAAAAGTAATTTTGTGACTCAACTTCTGGCAGAGCTAATGGGAGAAAGGAGAAAATTTCATTTGACTGTATTTCAGTTTATTTATATGCAGGCCAGGCTCTCTTACATAGGGGTTTGAAATTCCTTTAGTTCACTCAAATTAGAAAACAGCTGAAAGGTTATTTACCAAAGAACTTCTTATGACAAGACATGGAGAGCTTCAACAAGTACATTTTTCCACAGGTTTGCTGTTCAGGTTTCTGAAGGAAAACAACCTATGGAATTGTAGAGAGATTTATACATTTGCTTGTTATATTTTCAGTTCACAGTTATCTTAGAACACCACAATCTCCCCAAGATATGTAGAAAAAGCTCTGGCTTTCCAAAAGGACGTTGTTCATGACAAAAAGCAACATGAACCATGTGGGCACTCTGTGCTTGGGACATATCCTATCACGGAGGTAAGCAATTTTTAGCTTAATTTATTGCTGAATTTTTTTTTTTTAACCTTTTGGGACTGACAATAATTATCCCTTTATTTTCCAGATACTGCAATTGCAAGAGCAGTACCTGACTTCAGTGTTTAAGTACAGTAAGACTTTTTTCACCCAACTACACCTAGACCTTTATTTAGAAACCCACTGTAGATAAAAATCACTGCAGCTGGCAAGGGGTGGTCATAGAATGTCAACTAGAGGTCAAATTAGATGTCAGGTTCTTTTGTAATTTACCAAAAGATTACACTTTGCACATTTATCTTCCAGAACCTTTTCTGTTGTCAGAACCAACTTGACCCTAAGAGAGCAATGCTTTATTAAGTTACAGCTGAACTCAATTGTTGAGATGTTGGTCCAATGCCTCTAGTTAATATATCACCTACCAGCAGGATGCCCTTTTAAAGGAAAAGCCATTTATGTTTGTCATTTCAGAGCAGTAAAAAGAGAAAGGTTTCTTGGCATATGTCCTCACAGGGTATTTTTTTTTTTTAATGAAGGACATTACAAGTTGGTTTTTTTAAAAACCAAACTGTGCTACATCAGTGAAGCTCTTCACATATTTATTTCAAATGCCCCATGACTTTCTGGTCTAAGTATGAAACACTAAAAAGAGCTTTCATAAAAGCTGATTTAATATCATTGAAAGAATGCACACCAAAAGTAGGCCATAGTTAAAGGACATGACTAAAAATCTTTAACCTCTTTTCTGTAGAATGAGAAATTTTTGCTAGGAAACAACTACTCTTTAGGGGGTTTTTGCTATTAAATTATGCTTTTAACAGACCTCCCAGTTTTCTAGAATGCAAATGTTGGGGTATTCACAGGGCCAGGGGAGATGGCAGCACAATTCAGCTTTGAGAGTTATGAAGAGAATGTCATTAATACTCTAAAATTAGGAGGTTAGACAAGAACCAAAACTCCAGGAAAAGGGAGGAAGAAGCCAACTTCACAATCAGTTTTTATCTTCCTATTCTTCTCTTTGTCCAAGAACTGTCCTGGGGACCACAGCAATGACTACATCTAACTACCATTTTTTAAAGCCAAAATATTTATCACGCAGTTATAAACTGCTGTCATCAAACGATTCAGTATATGATAACCATTTAGTAATTTTCTGACATTTATAAATTATTTCTTTTCTGATTCTGCAGAATGTCAAGGCTGGAGAAAGAGTACTTCCAATTCCCTGAAAACTTCCTTACAAGCCTATGATCAAATCAGAAATCTTGAGTTCTGCAACTCCCTCTTAACAACAGGACAGAAAACTAATCAGGAGCAACACTTCTCTCTTTTTATGACATGTCCTTGCAACCTTCAAAGCACATTTTTGCATTTGGGGCAAAATCTTGGAATACGTCATCCTCCTACAAACCCAGATTATTCCGGAGAGAAAAACAGGAGCCTGTAAGAAATGAAGAAGCTGCAGGATCCATGGTTCCATACAAAGGAGCAAGAAACTGAGGCTGCCCAAGAAGGAAGACACAGCCCAAAGGAGACAGAAGAGAACCTTACAATCACAGACATCACAGATCCATCGCTCATCCTTTAACCACATTTTTATCCTCTTCATCAATCCCAACCATGTTGATTGGAGTAGAGAGACAATGAGCGTGTATGACTGACCAAAAAAACCATTTCTATGAATTTAATGTACAGTTGTATTATTTTTGCTGCATTGCATTTTTTATGTACAGCCACACAAAGGGCACATTTTTCTTACATACCTGTTTTTCAATACAAAGCTTTGACTCTCACAAAAACATCTCGTAAGATTTCTGTCCTTATTTATCACTTTTGAGAGTTTTGCATATGAAAACCCATGAAATTGTATTATCTGCTAATCATAGGCTCATGATAATTTTTACTGAAATTACATGCCTGCAAAAATAAGAATTTTCATAGAGCAGTGTGCTGAATTTAAGTCTTCTCCCACCCACCACTGCCCCAAACACAGTACAACTCTTCCCTAATTACTCTTATTCTGCTCTTCCACTGAAACATGAGATGAGGGACAGTTGGAAGCAAAAATGTCTTCAGTAAATTGACATATGTATAATATTGACCTGCACACCCCTCTCCAATTTGCAGAGTCCTTTCTCGAAGCAGACGTGTTAAAATAAGCAAGCAGAGTCTGCTGTGTGCATCCGTTTCCTAATGAGATCTGACACAATAATTAGTGTGCAGCAAGCTGGGGTAGTTTAATGTACTTCCCTTCTCGTTTCTATCCAACTTTATAAAAGTTTCATTAATCTTTGCCACTAACAACAGGAAAGCAATAAAATGGGCGTAACAGCACAAGTCACAGAACCTCACGATCTGCGCTTTTATTTCAGTTCCACCATTCAACACCGGTTTCTGAAAGTAACTGGGTGACTTTTCACAAAGGCCAATTAGACAGTTCAGGTAATCTAGGCATGCTCAAGTTCACCTTTCAGAGCTGCTGGAGATTGGAAACATCAGATTGAATTTTTGGGACAACCTGTGATTTTGATGTGGGAGGCAAGAGCACCACAGTTGACAGCAGTCAGGTTTTTTCATGCTCTGATGAGTTGCTGCATTGCTCATTGTTCTGGCACAGCAAGAAATACTTAATCTTAGCATTGTAAATACAAAACCAAGAGATGAGTAACCAAAACAAAAGACAGGCACAGAATGAACTGTCAGCTTTGATGTAACACTTGTGCTACTGAAACAGAAAAGGGAAAATTATACTAAAGCCTCAAGCTGACAAAACCACAATAAATGCATGTGAAAGAATTTAAAAACTTCAAGAGTAAGGTCTGGTATTTTTGTTCCCTTCAGAGATTAAATGAAGTTTTACCCATGAACTGAGATTTTTCAAGTCCAACTTTCTGTAGAAAACATTTATTTAAATCCAACACAAATACTCACTATAATTTCACATATTTCATCATTCTTTGCCCTGTGTGCACATGCCTGCATCTACTTCATATATGCAAGAGAGGCACTTAGACCCAGGATTGGAAAAGAATGAAAAAATTACTAAAAATTTCACATGAAAGTAGCTTAAAGCAGCTTTTACCTGATAGGGGAGAGCATTTGCTATACACAAATGCCAAGAAGAAAACCATGGTGTGCTAAAAATGGAGTGAATCCAAGAGTAAAATAAATACATGTTTTATCTTGTACATAAAACAACAGTGCTTGAGTCAGCTCAAGTGATTCAGAGACTCTGGTTGGAAGGCTAAATAAATGCAGGGCTAAAAACTGAGGAGAAAAAACTCCATTTTTGTGGGAACTGCACTTCTGGCATCTTTGAAATCAAGGACTTAAGTTTTTATTTTGCTTTTACCCATGCTTTTTTCTCCCATAGCTTCACAAAACACCGTTTAGATTTCAGCAAGTCGTCTAGAAAGTAATCTTACAAGCTCTGGTGTGCAGAAACTCTTTTTGAGGGCTTTTTCTGTTGACAGGACTTGCCTTGCTGAAATGAGCAGGTACTTAGAAACAAGTGATCTATCTGTGTAAAGTTATGCTATTTTAAATGATGCTGTCAAATAAGGTTATGTTAGAAACTGTACAGATTCCTGCTTTTTCCTGCACTTTATTTTTCCAAAGAATATTTGGCCTTTAAAATTGCTGTTTTGCTGAAAAGCTGTACCAGAACACCAACAATTATGCTATAGTGTCACGAATCAATAGCACTGCATGCAATATTTAATACAAACTGAGACCCATGGGCCTGTTCTTTTAGCTTTTAACGTGGACTTTTTGCTTACTTGCAATATTTTATTTTAAAATGGAAGTTATGCTTAAAAGAAACAAAGTGCTCCAGTAATCTTTGGTAATATTGATAAGGCAGGCTTTAGCTCAAATAAAGTCTTAAGAAAGTCACAGCAGCAATAAAAATATAACTCTAGGCACCTCACCCATTTTTTAACCTTTTTCATAAGAGAGTTTATGCCATTAGAGTTTCTTTACACCAAATGTAAAGTGTACTGCACAGCAGTATTTTAATCTTAGAGAGGTTTTTTAAATCCAAGTATATTCTTCATATAACTAGAGAAGAAAGAGTAAAATTACTGGGGGGTTGGAAGGTGGAGAAAAGGCACAACAATGAAAAGCCCCAGCTGCTTCAACACCCTCTCCCTAGCAGTGACCACTGAAAGAGTCACTGAGAAATTTAAGAACTGGGTAGGGCCACTAATCCAGAATACTCCCCAAGCTGGTTTTTTTTCCCAGGCTCCCCTGCCAAACCAAAATTACAATCTGAAACCACAGAAAAGTTTTGAGAGGGAAAGAGGAGACAGACAGGAGGGGAGGAAAAAAAGAAGAAAACAGAAAAAACAGAATACAAGAGTTTTGATCTGCCTGGATGGGAAAAACAGGTAAAGGCATACCTGAATCTCATGTTTCCCCAATTCTGCCCTCATCTACCTGGTTAAGCAAAGATGAATAGCAGTGAATTACTGTCCTGGGAACATCTTGTCCACATTGTATAGTCACGGTATTCCCATGTGTATTTCCAGAAAAAAACACTTTAAAAAACAGCAAACATAACCAAAAATGGATTGTCTAACTGAGAGTTGTTCCCCAGGCATAGCTGGAAGTATAAGAAAGTCTGATCCATTCTCTCCTTATTCTTCTGTGCAAAGGAGAACACTCTCCATCATATTTTTGTTTTCTAGTATCCTCATATGCAAGTTCCTGGCCAGAAGTGGCTTAAAAAGCATGTAATCTACCTAGAACTAATTAATATTTTCAGGTTTGTCTAAATGTTCCTTTCGCCTTCCCTCTCTGTGACATGTTTTGCACCATGCAGCCATGGCCTTAACATTCTGGGCATGGGTGTCAGAACTCTTCACAGCCAGAACAAGAGGTTTCTAGGTCTCTCCATTAACACAAAATTAAGAATAGCTACATTAAATGATAAATAGCATTTCACTGTTGATGAGGGTGAAAATAGCTGGCATGCATTTGTCCAAACAAGCACAGTTTGCTTGAACAAACATTTGAACAAGAATTTCTGAATTCTTAAACACAGCACTTGTTTCAGCAACACATTCTTGCCCCATTTTCTGCCTTCAGTTCTCAAAAAGCTCCATAATTTCTGTCTATCAGAGCCTCCAGGTCTGACATTACCCAATCAAAAAAAACCCCAAAAAACAACCCAAACCCAAAAAACCAAACACAAAGAGTGAAGGACAAAGGGCCCTCACTCCAGCTGCACAGACGTGCACAGGTAGCGCCCACAGATGCTGAAAGCCAGCACTGCCCTGTGCTGAGCCAAGAGAGGCTACCTGGTGTTTTTAATTAAAATGCAGTCAGCTGAAAGTCATTAATATTGCCAGAGAAAGAAAAACAACCTTTACTCTGCTGGGCACGGGTAATAAAGTTTGGGGGCTTTTTAACTTGCTGAGCTCCATCTGTGAAGGTGAGGAGGAAGGTTAGTGACGAGAGTATTGCAGTGGCTGCACATCCTTCCACCCTGAGCTCCACAAGCTCAATCACAGATTTTATTACAAGATTACATCTTTTCTTTTTTTTTTTTCTTTCCCTCCTTAGAAATTAACATTACTTACTTTCCATAATAGAAGCATGCCTATAAAAATGTAAATTTAAAGCAGGCCATCTAAATAGAGCGCACTTAACTTCAGCACACCAGGCAGGACTAATCTTGCAGACCTCTGGTAATTTAAATTCTGACAGTGTAAGAAAACTGCAATTGATATTCTGCATAATGAAACTAAACGGTGCCATCAGTATTCTGATGCAGACTGGGAAAAAGGTAAAGATACTTTTATTTAAAAGTTCTATTTTTCAGTTCAGTCTTTTAGTAAAAAATGCTTTATTCATATGTAAAACATACTGAGAGAAAGAAAAAAATCTCACTGTTAAAAATCATTATTTACCAGTCTTATTTGTAATGGATTTGCCTGGGCCAAGGGGCTGTCAGTGCATACCTGCAGCTATTCCTTATGAGTAGTACATGGAATATGTCTCTCAAAAGGGAATTCACAGAAATTTTCTTTAATGTTCAACACCCACAGAATCTACCTGGATTTTCACTTACCTGTCCCCCCCAATTCAAAATTATGATGTCCTCTGCACTGGAACCTCTAAAAATCATTAGTACCAGGTTTAAGAAATGTTTAAAATCCAAGAAACATACAAATAAATGTTAGTTCTTACAACATTCTTGCAGTTTAAACTTTTTTCATTACTAATGAAAAAAAATTTGCTCAAGTTTTGTAAAAACTGAGAGAGAAAGATGGAGTCCTCAAATGTGAGGGTTTCAAGTAAGAGAAATCCAAACATACTGCACTAAAAGATAGAAAACAAATCCAAGAGTAACAAGAAAGCCAGAAAAACTCAAGCAATGTATATATAGTTAGGGTGTTTTTCAAAGAATCTTGGAATATTTAGGTATATCAGGCTTACAGCTGTCTATTAAGTTCAACTTTTCTTAAGCATAGATATCCCAAAAGCAAATAACAAATCTGAGAATCAGAAGACATGAGCTGTGTTGAATTCAGTACTTAAGTTTAATCACTACAGGTACATATATCCTTCTGCACCTGCAGGGATGTGTCTGCATGTAATAGTGTGCATGCATCTCCCCCAAATAAAAACACCCTACAGTCTAAAAGCCAGCACCATTCTGTGTTTGCCTTTTACTTCTCAAAGTCTGTTCTCCCTTTATTTTTTGAAGAACAGGTGACTTCATTCCAAATTCATCAGGCTTTTCTTGTTAAATTAATTTCCAATTCATAATGGGGATCCTATTTTATTAGCCTTGGTGAAGAATATTCTGCATTTCCCACAACCACAAAGATAAGGCTGCTTAGCAGAGCTGGCTAATGTGGTGTGATCTAACACTCCAATTAATCTGGAATGTGTCTTACTGATTAATAAAGCCTTTTACAGAATTGTGTGCTTCATCTGCATTCACAACCCAGCATTAATGACTTCTTCCATGCAGGAAGTTATGCAACACAGATGATCAAATATTTAAGATACTTTAATTTTATTATTAAAAATTGATAGTACTATCAAGGCTTTTTTCTCATATTCCAGTTTAGTTTTATAATTAAATTCTACACATCTAAAAGCTAAATAAACTGGGCAAGAGAAGCAGATGAAGCTTAGTACATTCTGAAATTGGGGTGTTTTGTTAGAAAATGAGAGCAGAATTGATGGGATGCTGAGGGAACTGCTGTGACAGCAGTCAGCAGGAAAATGTACAGCACATGACTTAAATAAGCCATTACTCTTGAGGGCATATCAAAATTTGCATTTGTGCATAAAATTACAAAAATGCACACAATAACACCAGTGTTCTACATTCTCATATTAGTCTGGGATAATATTCACACTTTCAGAGAAGTTTTCAGAAGGTTTTATCAAAAGGGTGGTGAAACTCAAAACTTGAGCAGAACTTGCTCAAGCAGAGAGATTACAACTCCCTCTGCAAACCAAACTTTTGCCGCCTTTGAAAATACGAGGCCAAACTATTTTTCAGTATTTGTAGGTTTTTCTCTACATTAAAAAGAAAACCCATATTCAAAGTAGCTTTGGGACTGCTGTAACAAACCAAGCAGATAAAATACAGATAGCCTCATTGATTTTTCTACCACTTAAGTGGAAAACCAGAAAACAAACCAGAATTTTTTTCACGGAGCAATAGTTTCCCAGTGTTCATCAAGTGGTGCTTGTCCCAAAACTCTGTCTTCAGTCACAAAACCTTCACTAAAAACTACTCTTCTATTAGTTCTCTTACTGTGTTAACAAAAGCAGTGCAGTCAGCTCATGCCCAGCTTCCAGATACATGACTCATACACAGTCATGACAAAGATTACAACCCTTAGTAAGAACTTTATTAAAATTAAAAAAAAAAAAAAAAGCAGCTTATTTTTCACCTTTTGGAGAGATGCAGTTCACAACCATGCGTTACTCTCCAAAAATGTATTTATCAAAATATAAAAATTTTATTTCAATTGCTGGTCATAGCCTGTCTCTTGCCTCCCACAAGTAAAATAGTCTCCAATATCAGGAGTAAGTATATTTGCTCCATACTGTTCATTTTAAACAGAAATACTTTCAGATGTCAGCTACTTACTTATTTCTCGTCCATTCAAAAGATACTTTCCAGTGGCAAAACACAAATAGGACTTCCAAGGTACATTTAGTGTAGGATCTATATTACAAAGTAAGGCATCAACTAGAGCTCCACAGAATGACAAAATGTTTGCACCGCTCCTTTATTTAAAATAAATGTTCCTCAACAGAATATGGAAGAAAAGATGAGCCACAAGTAGAATTTCTCAATGGCTGCTTGAATTCCTCTGCTCCATTTCACATTTCTCTCTACTCCCCAGTAATCATCTTCAGCTGCTGCTAACAGAGAGCTACTGATTCTGGAATTACTTCCTCCAATTATGGAAATTCTGTAAGTAATGAAAACCAAAATATGTCTTTTGCAATGACTGTCAAATTGTAAAATGGTTACAGAAATCCATAATTTGCATTTCTTATTCCCCAGTACAGGCAAATCCACAAGGGAAGCCCTTAGGGAATAAATCTAGAACCATTTCCTTTTAGTTATTGAAAACCTGCTTCAAGAGTTTTCATTACCATTTCAAGTCAATAGTGATTTATCTGCATAGAAAGAGTAATATCAAACAGAAATACTACAAACCATAATAGGAGTTAATAGTGCAAGCAATCTGGGATAGGGAAGAATGGATGAAATACAGTTTTAATCCAAATATTTGTTATGTCACATGTCTGCTGAAAGCATCTGGATATTCCCCACAAAAAAAAAAAAAAAAAAAAAAAGAAAAAAGAAAAAAAGTGCTTTTTAGGAGTTTATGTTATTTGATAAGGAGTTATGGAATAGAGCTACTGTTTAGAACTAAGTGATGGTTTATTGTGGTAACATTTTAAAAGTAAACATGTTGGTGATAAAACAGGAGAGTGAAGCTTATGGTTTAAAAGCAAACCTACTCAAAACAAGTTAAAAACAAACAAACAAATCCCTTCTGTTTGTTTGACACTGAAGAACTGAATGGTCAAATACTTGAGTAAAGACACTCCCCAAAAAACATGTACACTTTACACCTGACCAGGGTTCAGAGAAACTTAATTTTAGCTAACTAATTTTACCTAATTTTATTTCAGTATTAATGACAGAAGGTATTTCAAGCTGCACTTCATAAATGCAATGAAGTTTTAAAAAGGTGGAATTAGCAGTACCTTGTGATTGATTTCTTTGCACTAAAGTAACTACAACCACACAGCTCACAAAACACTGTTAAAGCTACATAAACACCTTTCCCTCATTCTAAGATTGAGCTGCTATCATCTTGTTACACAAAACCCAGAATCAGGACTCCAAAACAAGAAGGTTGCAAAACATCTTTCCCCTTAATTTTCAGTTTACTACACTGGGATCCAGCTTTGCACACATGAGGCTACAGCCCAGAATGGAGTATATACAACAAGATCTGGTTTTACAGATTAAAAGTGCCTTTTTTGCTTGCCTAAAAGGCCTTACTCAGCATGAGTTCAGCAAGTCTCAAGCAGTTTATTTATCACAGTAAAGAGTACTTTTTAATGTAATGCAGTTATCCCCTACCTACCACAGTAGGTTTTTCTATTTTTTTTAGGAAGTTCACCATGATGCAAAAAAGCAGTGGCTACATGGAGACAGAGAGAAGGGGAGGGAAAAAAAGGAAAAATGGGACATCTGGAAGGTGTGTACTACCACCTTATCTAGACAGCAGATATAAAAGCAAATATACAGCAAATACAGAGGAGGGTGCCTGGGGCCTCTCTGAGCTCATCCCTGGGGACAGGCATCCACCTCCCCTTGAAACCTGATTTAGAGTTTGACAGTGAAAAACTGCTGTGCAATTAAAATTCCACTGTCACAGGCCCATGGTCACTTTCCTGCTGCAACTGGGTCCCCTGAGCCTTCTCCTCTCCAGGCAGAGAGGTGCTGAACAAGCCCCACTCCAGTCCCCAGGTGGTCCTTGCACATCATTGCTTCAGCCCCTTTTCCTGGTGCCTTTCAGCTGGGCTAGCATGCTTCATGGATTTTCCTGGAGAGCAAATTTCTCCCTCATCAATTAGAAATACAACCAGCTTCTTCAATTCAGCTTAAAAAGGAGTTCATCATTTCTATACCCAAGAAAGCCAGTAAATGGGCCAATGAAGTGTCCAGGAAAAAGGCCAGGCACTGGCATATGATGGAGCCATTATTTTCTGTTAATAGTCTGTTAGAAAATGTTCTCTTGTACTATTACACAGTGAGGGAATGGTCCCTTGCACAGTTTGCACCAGGCTGGCAGAGTTCAAGCAGTGTTTGGACAGTGCCCTCAGGCACAGGGTGTGATTCCTGGGGTGTCCTGTGCAGGGCCAGGACTTGGACTCTTGTGGCTCCCTTCCAGCTCAGGATATTCTGTGATCTGAGCACTTTCCCAGGCACAGTTTTCAGAGGTAAAAATCAAACCTTTCCACAGGCCCTTTTTAATATGCAGTGTGCACACAGTGACCCTCTTCCAGAGGCCAAGACACTCCAAAAGAGCTGCAAGTTATTCCAATAAACATCCCCAGGCAGGCTTAATTTACTGATATCTCCTATGCTGCCATTAGCTCTTGGGGGCCTAAAGAGCCTGCTTGTCTCTCTGTAGTTAATATTAAAGACACATTCATAGCTGATGTTTTGTGATAACCAAGAGTAAAAATACTTCTTTTCTCTCATCAGCTGTGTAACATCCCTAACAACCTGTATCAATAGCCAGTTAAATTGCACCAGGGAGGAGAGGAGAATCACACTAAAAGTCAAGCAGTGCCACTTTTGCCCTCTGCCATATCCACCAGGGAAAGGACTTCCAGTGCCTGCCAGTTCCACAATACATCACACAGGAATAGCAAAATCCTATCTTTTATTGCAATCTCCCTTTCTGTAACAGTTTTTCAGAGGAAATAATTTTTTTCCCCTGTACAGGAGAAATAAGAATACACTGAGAGCAGTGGTGAATACATGGCATGCACAGTAAATAAACAAAGACAATGCAATTAACAAGAGATAATGGTAAAAAAAAGACTATTCTCAACTCATCTGTGTTGGAAGATCAATTCTCTTTTTGAAATTCCATCATGAGAAAATTCAAAACTCAAATACCATGAAACAAATTAAGTGCAATTAAAAATATATCCAAGAAAAAAATTAGGTGGCACTCTTTCTTCTTTAATAGGAAGCCTTTCCCATGGCTTTTATTAGCAATAAATCAATTTTCCAGTTTCTTGGGAAAAATAAACTTCCTAGCTGAGACTTTATTTTGGATAATACATTTTTTCACAGAAAAGTTAAAAATAGAGTGACTTTTTAACATTATTTTACCAAAGAACTACAGTTCAAATGCTAACATTAAGGTATTCAACATCAAAATGCCTTCCCTTATTTAAGAGGTAAATATTCAACTAGGATTTTTCATTCCTGTTATTACACTGCTGAATATTGATAAAGCTGCAGTTTTATTTTTAAAATTTAGATTTCCTGAAACAGGTGTAATAGCAATAGTAATTAAAGTGCAATTAGTGCTGAAGCAACATGCTAATGCAGCACTTTGTATCTTTACATTCCAACTTTCTACAGAATTCTTTTTAATTTTATAGATATATCTACACATTAATCAACTCATCTAAGAAATAATAAGTACTGTCTTAGAGATCTCTATTCATTTTAATTATAAATATTTAAAATCAATGTTTATAGTCAAGACATAAAAAGGCCAGTGTTTAAAAAAGTGTTTCAAGATCATTCTCCTTTTACAGTACAGTCCACTCTTTCCCTACTACTAGATTTTAAAGCTCTTTTGAACATCAATTGACATAATTAAAATACTTCTGCATAGTTAAAATACTTCTCCATATTAGTAAAATACTTCTCCATAATAAAAAAACCCAGGAAATTTAGAAGTACATGTTGGGAGAAACTAAGTTATAATAGGGCACAACACCACAGAAAGCCAACTCATATTTTAAAAGACAACCAGAAAGCTACACCCCACATATTATCCTAACAGGCCAAAAAAAGGAGAGATGTTTAACAGAAATTCAAAGGAGCTGAAAAAACATTTCTTACAAGAAAGAGGTGTATTTGTGGTAACAGAGCAACAACAGAGTTTGACCAGAGATTCCTTGATTCTTCCAGAAATCCTTGAGAACGAAATTTAGGCAGGTTTAAAGCAATATACAAATGCAATTGTCCTGAAAAGACACCGAATCCTTCAACTTTGTTATGCTCAATCATCTTCTATCTCAACATTTATTTTTAAGAGGTTCATCTCTTCACAAATAGCCCCACTGAAGACAACTCCAATGACAAAGTCCTAAAAGAGCCATCCCTTTGCAGCAGCATCTCACCCCTGGCACAGTATTTCGTAAATGTCCCTAGGACATAAAGGATGCTTTGATATTGTTTTGGGCCCCTCTTCCCTAATTTATTACTTGTTTTCAACAGCAGTCTCCCAAAGGATCTTAACAGTTCTCCAGGTATCTTTAGAAGTCATTATGCATACTTAACTGCTAATTATAGGCATTAAATAGATGTACCAAATCAAACAGTTAATGAACAATATCACAAGAAAACTACACAAAAAGGTTTGAATCCCCTTAAGGAAATACCTATCTTCTAAGCCCCACAGCTGCCCTGATATTCTCAATATTGATCATTTGCAGACAAAACAACAGAAAAGCAAATTAAAGTTTATTGGGTGGTAAGAAACTGACATTGTGAATCGATGAATCACTCTGTTACATTTAATCCCAATTGATTTGAGTAGTTCAGTACATCTTCCAAGCTTGTCTTTATGTCATACTGTAAAGTGTAAGGCAAATGGAAATTTATTAAGCTATGAATCCTTTATTACTTAAACTCAATAAACCCTAAATGGCTCATCCATAAACGGCAGCTCAAGCATTCCATGTTTAAATTTTTTAATACAACAGAAAGCTTTAGCAGGATTGACACGGTGGTCTTGGGGCAGCCTGATGTTCTGCAGTGAATGGATCTGAACATCAAACTGCAGCTTGGGAGCCCAAGGGAGCAGGGGCAGAACCCAATAGAGACTTAGTGTTGGAGTTTTGGGAAGTCACAGCCACCAGAGCATGCAACCCTCACTGAAACTGGTAACAGGAATTGCTGCCTCGTGCCCACCACCTGTACTGAAATCCTTATCCCAATCATTAATGAATGGAGAGGTGAAATCCTGATTATTAGAGTAGCTGGTGAGGTTTAGCAGATAGAAGTGATTTGAGAAGCTGACAACACAGAAGCTTTTCAAGACCTGGTAAGAGAGCATCAAAATCCACACCAGAAACATTTACATGGCTGTAGCTGCCAAACAAGGGCCTTTGTTATTTAGCTGCTGGACAGAGTATTTAGCTCCTGCAAAGTCACCCAAATGCAAACCCAACAAATGCAACAAGCCAATTTTAACACTAACTGCCTTTTGGGTCCGGTTCTAAATGAGTTTTCATACTTAGAATGTCTAAACAATATTGAAGTCAAACATGGAATAAATTAATACTCAGAAACACGTAGCATTGTAATTCTCTAGTAAAAGAGCATAAAATCCTCTGTGGAGAAGTATCCTAGACAGCACATTTGGGTAGAAAATACAATGCTAAACACTTTTAACTTCACAGGGATTGAGTCACAGGACCAATACTGAGTGTATGGTCAAAAATGGAGCAAAAAAATGTAAGTACTGACTAGAAAGTTTTAAACTCAATGCTTAGCCAATTTTCACTGTCAGATGTATCTAGGAAGTTACTTATTTTCTTATTAGTCTGATATTAAATCCATCTGTTGATTTTTTGAAATACAAGTTATGTTTCTGTAATAGGATACAGCTCCCTAAAATTCTAGATGAAATAACACATCCTCACACCAAGAGAGTAAATAAAAATTTTGTCATAACTTCAAGAGCACAAAAATTTGCCCCAAATTATGCTTTTTAGATTGGACTTGTTAAGTCTTCATATAAACATGGACCAGATGTGAAATTCCAGACCAGCAAGTAGATGAAAGATAATTCCTTCAAGCAATCCTTCAGGGGATTTGTCAGCTGTTGCCTATTTTACCAACAAAACCAACAATCAACCTTTTCTGATTATTCTGGCAGTGCATCACAGAGCCAAGTCATTGGGAATATGTATTAATAGTATTATTGAGAACCCAGTGGTGTTAAAGGGTAAATAATTCATAGTATTGAATACAGAGTCCCCTTGAACACTACAAGTCTTCAAAACTTGGAGGTTTTGTGCCTCACCCAACTTCTTCAGGCTTTTGCTTTAACCTTAAGAAAGTTTCCCAAACTCTTATGCATGCAGACTAAATAGAATAATAAACAGCTACTCACATTTCAAAAAAAAAAAAAAAAAAAAAAGAAGTGTTGATATAAAAAAATGCTTCAGTATTATTCATTGTGCTAAATGTCACTGTAACACATAGAAGCCATCCCTAGGGACATAAAAACCAAATTAGATTTCTAAGAACACAAGATCCCTACTTGAACTGTAAAAAAAGTTGAGACACGAGCAAAGATAGGTAACTCTGATGTCATTTTACCCTACAACTGTGTAAGAAGTGTTTTAGTTCAGGCTTTTTTATTTTTTGGTGTCAAGTTTCATTCAGAAGCTTGTCCCATAATTTTTGGGAGATTACCAGAAGGAGCTATTGGGGCTGTATGTGTTAAAATAAGAACAGAAAGAGGACAAAAAAATTCTTAACCAAAAAAAGGCACTTTCAGAAGATATTGTTCAAATCTGCTTATTTAGGTTGATTCTGACAAAACCAAATTAGAGAAACATGAAGAATAATTTTAATTTGAAAATGCTGTTTCCACTATGGAAAATTACATTAATATGCAGAATCACTTAAATATTTAAAACACATAAATGCAAAGAGTTTTTCACTACATATTAGTGGAAACTTTTCATTATGTGAAAATATTCACTGCTCAGTCTTTTCATCCTTTATATGATTTTAATATGCTAGGTAGCTCAAGTAATCAACTTTCCCATTGGTTTTAAATTCTAGTTCTTAAACATCTCTATTGACACACTTCAGGACTGGAGTGTGATTTAGATTACCTGCATTATTTTCTGTCAATTATCCACTTACTAATTTTTACTTGAACTATCCAAGTGTTATAATGATGCATAAAAAAATTTTGTATTAATTTCTACACATTATTTTTCAGTTGCTACCATGACAAATAACTGTCTCCACCCCATCAGAGCTTTTTAATCAGGAAATCATAAAGAAAACACTCAGCAGTTACCACTGCTTTAGAAATTCATTACTTCTTTGCAAAGAATCATCTTGTTGAAATACTGTTCACAGAACAAGATGGATTTTCCCAATTTCCCCAACTGTCCTTCTTCAAGATGGTGGCATTTGAAAAAGCAAACCACTTACTACTGTGGCACATCAAAATACAAGTATTCTGAAGTTCAGACAGTTTCCAGAAAACAAAAGAACCTACACGAAATGCTCTGAAGAAGCCAATTTCGTTAGTGCTTTGCTTCACAAATAAATAATTAGAAGCATGAGAACTGATTTTTCATTCTGGTTCCCAATCCTACACCTGTGAGTGCTTCTCAGTGTGCCCATCTCAGGTCTTCCACATGCAAAACTCAGCATTTCTACCCCCTCCTTCTCTCAAAACAGGCAAACACTTTTCCTCAGTTAACCCTGCACAGAGAATATTTTAATAATGCATTGCTGGAAAGTACTCGTTCACAATTGAGAAATGGGCATCTGGAGGAAATTTTTTGAGGGGCAGGAGAGGTGTACAGAGGTGTGCAAAACTTTTTTTTGTAAATTAAAATCTACATGGTTTGGCAGGAGACGGTTGTTAAATTTCACAGGAAAACTTCAAACAAGGTAGAAACAGCGTGGTTTAACTGAATTCACAGCTGAATCTTCTACTCCAGCTAAAAGCCTTTTGACAATAGCTAAGGCAAACAGTGTAGCTTGGAAAAACGAGTTACACAGGCAAAATTATCAGAAGGCACTGCTTAAACAGGGATATTCCCATCATTTCAGGAACTTCTGCAGCAGAGATATTGCCTGCCTGTATTCACACACAATAGATCAACTACTCCTACCTGAACCTCACACAGTCTTCCAACCAAAGCCACTGCTTCAGGAATTCAGCCTTTCACATCAAAAAAAGGGGGTTTTTAGCTCCCAGTCACTAAGTTACTGAGAAAAAAATCTTCTCTGTAGAGGTAGGACAGGAGTATTATGCCAGAACTAGACTGTAAACTCTATGAAGCAAGGACTGAACCTTACCTGGAATTTGTTCAGGATGGATCCAGACTCTGATCTACTTGAACTGCAGTATACAGCCACTACTACAGCCTCAATAAAAACAAAAGGAGGACAGGAAGGATTTAGGTGCTGATGTATCTTCACAGGATATAAAAACACAAATTCTGAAGGCACCTGACCTTCAGCCAGGCTTACCAGCAGAATGTTCATGTGACTCACAAGTAGGTCATATAACTAAACAAACACAAAACAAGGAGAGAAATGAAGTTTAGAAAATAAATGAGCAAGGGTATGGAGTTCAAGTTCATCAGACAAGAAAAGCACACATTGGATTTGTGACAGACAGCAAATCTCATCTCGGTGCTTACAGAGTGAGATAGTCAGAAGTTCTGTATTTCCAATATTTTATTAGAAAATAAGGAATTTTCAGGGCTCACTGGCAGTAGTACCCAGATGACACCCATCCAAATTAAGTTTCAGTTACATAAAACAGTAAGTAAGGATCACTGGAGCAGGTTAATGCTGCCACATTGAACCTTCTTGTGAAGGATTTTCTTGAAGTCAGCAGGCAACTCCTGCTTCTTTACTGGGAAAGCACAAATGAACACAGGCAGTGAGAGGCCAGGAGAACAAGAAATACACACTTCATTAGCAAAGGCACCAGAAAGGCAAAGCTTTGGTTGCAACAAAGAGCAATTGTGGGCCTAATCCTGACCTCAACATGCCTGACAGCTCAAGGCTTTGAGAGTAGAGCTTGTTCTGGAAACACAGCTAATGAATATTTGTGGCAGCAATTTGCCTCCAAAGCAGTGGTTCCCAGAATCTGTGTCTGTAGGGCCACTTGTGGATCATAAGGCCATGGCATTTGTTAAATGGGAGCACTTGGGCACCCTCTCCCATGAGGATTTTGCAATATCCCGGGGGCTGCAACTCCAGGCTGAGGCCCCTTCCCTTGGTCCCTTCAACAAGATGACACAGAAGGCAAATCAACCTTTAAATTTACCTTTAAAGCTGTCATGAGCTATGATATTTTACCCAAAGGATACCATTTAGCTACCGGAATAGGACAAGATTCACCCATGTTAAACAGTTTTGGTAATTATTTGGAATAAAAGTCCACAGGAGTAACAGTCAAACAATGAAGCCAAGTACTGCAAAGATGTATTATTTAATATTTTACTAATAAGATGAATAGATGGAATAAGTAAGCAGAAAAATAAAATAGCAACTTCTGTCTAAGCATAATATAAAAATTTTTAGATAAAATATAGTCTGTTATACAATTTTCTCTCTTTTTTTTTTTTAATAGAGAAAGGAAACAGAAGAGAGAAAGCAATGCTAGGATACCAATAACATGACTGCCATCTTAAGAGTTATTGTATAATTAAAATTCATTTCCTAGCACGGAGTTTTAGAATTAGTGACAGGATGAGCACCAGGGAAACGTGTATCATCACAGTATGAATAAAAAAAGTCCATTCATTATTTCACACACACTGTATGCTAACTGGCCTAAATTATACATTAGTAAGTTTCACTGCATGTCTGTTAATTCTTGGGAAAAAAGCACTCAGTAATGAGGTTTCTACTGGGTGTATGGAAAGTCACTGTGCTTGCAGGTTCTAGATACGGGGTAAGTTATCAAACATTTCCAGTATTTGTGGGTTTCACATTTCAATTCTGAAAACGAAAAATTGAGAGAGATTCCTAAGAGTATTTTGAGAAGACTTGGATTGAGCAAACACTGTTGAAAGATCACAGGCTCCTCTTTCTAAACCAGCTCCTTAAGACTTTAATATACTTTAATATATCTGCCTGTACCAGAAATCCTGGCCAGTACGTTTACCAAACGACATCTGAGTCCTGAGAAAATGCCAGAAATTCTAAAGATATAATAACTCAGTGAGTGACTAACAGTAAGCTTTACCTTTCTGAATAGTAAAAGATTGTGAGTTATTGACTCTTTCAATCTAAGGCAAAATATGATTTCCCTGCGTGAAAGTAATTCACTTCCCAACATCTACATCCCTGTCTTTACCAACAACAATTGTATTTCTAAGTGCAGTCAGTGCTGCTGATTTCAGTACTCCTTCTTACACTGATGAATAAGAAAATTAATGGAGGTCCACATCATGAATTCAGTATGACTGTATGGCTTTATTATGTTTATTACCAAATAACTCCAGCCAAGTGGTGTATGATTTTCATCTCTGAATTGGCAACAGAATAAGTAAGGAAATAATATGGATATCTCTGTTCAAGCACCGTTGCTCAACAGTGCCTGCTGCCTACAGTCATATACCACCTTGTTTTCACTCTTCAGAAGCATTTTTTCTGGAGTAAAGAAGACAGATCAATTTGCCTGCAACTCAAATCAAAGACAGTCAACCATACGCCAAGTGGGAAGGATGCCACGGTGTTTTTATCTTGAGATAATTGTGCATGTTATAAAACCATGAACGAAGTAGTGGTAAAACCTCCTTTTTAGCCAGTGAAAACCAGAACTTTGTTACAGGGGCTCTTAATGCAGAAGCTCTTAATTAAGTTCATACCCCTGATGAGCAGAACATGCTCCCTTCCCCACTGGAGAATGAAGTGCCCCCAACCTGTTTGGTTGGTTGGATTTTTCTTCAATGATTTGCATTCAAATCAGGCAGAAATTTTAACTAACAACATCAGTGGGAAACACTCACCTCTTCCACTGAATATCTGAGTCCTAGCTACAGCACTGATGATTAAATTAGCAAGTCAAACAAGATAAATGTGGGAAGAGGAAACAAAGATATTTTTGCTGCACCCTCTCTTCCAAACTGATTATGCTGATGGCCACGTTTTTAGATTTCTGATGTATCTGCCTCAACAATCCATTTGACATCATTTTCACAAATAAACTATTTCACCCTTGGAAATTTTTCAGAGCCTCATCTGCTAAAGTAATAAAAGAGGACAGCTGGGGTACACACACAAACTAACATCAGTAACTTCCAGACACTGGCAATTTGCCTGTACTTCACACCCATAATGCGTCCTTTGTTTATTAAGATGGACAAGGCATTCCCTACTTGTTCAGCCAAAGTTGTTGGCAAAACAGGGGCATTTATTTTAACAGCCTTAAATTGAAGGACAATCCAAAGAGAAAGGAGCAGGAGAACAGAGCCTTAAAAAATCCATCATACTGACAGAGCTCTCCAACCTCTCCAGTTCCTACTCCAAGGAACACAGGATGCTGGAGACAATCCTACACCCAGATATCTGCATCACTCAGAACAGGACACTGAAACAGATTTTGGCTTTACTTGAATACTCATTTCATTCACTCATTTGCTCATTTATACAGTTCTTAGCTGGATTTTAAAAATTATCTGGTTTCCACTGAGAAAAGGCCAGATTATACATTCTTATCTTCATTAACACTATTGTCATCGTTTGTGTTAAGCCACTTCATGGCTTCACTTTTGCTTTTCACTGAGAAACATCCTTATTTTCTTAGTCAGTCACAGAAGTATAACTGCAGTTAACAATATGGTTAAAAGCAACTTCAGCTTATTAGAGCTGAATGAAGGTATTTATTTCTTTATTTATTCATTTATTTCTGGCCGGAAAATAAAACCTTTTCCAGAACAGAAGCAGTTATTTCCTTGAACATTACATCTAGCTGTTCCCCTGGATGGGTACATGTGTGGTGATGGATGTGGGGTGATGGGGCAGTGGTGATCTTTTCCTGGTCTTTTGCCCAGTTATCTACTTCATATTTAAGCAAAGTCAACAGTGCTTGTTCTGAGGAAGAGTTTTTTTTTACAGTGAAGGCACTGAAACGTTGGCAGAAGATGTCCAGAGAGGTTGTACATGTCCCATCCCTGGAAACTTTCAAGGTCAGGCTTGGACAGAGCTCTGAGCCAACGAACAGAGCTGAAGATGTCCCTGCACAGTGCAGAGGGGTTGAACCAGAGGACCTCTAAAAGTCCCTTCTGACCCAAATGATTCTGGGATTCTGTGATTGTTTACTCTTTAAATCCTCTTCCTGCTTCTGTCCTAGGAAAGCCCATCTGTTGAAAATGTCATGAAAGGCAAGGTATACAACACATTCACAGTTACCTGAACTTGAACACTATTTTTTGACAATGGAGGAGTGTAGCCCTGGTTCGTGCTGTGATGTTTGGATTCTCTGAAACTTTTTCCCAGACACTGTTCTGTCAACAAGAGACACGTTTTCCTAACCATAACCTATGTTTACATTCCTTTCCCTAGGAGGGACTTCTTCTTGATGTCCCTCTGACTTGACCAATGTAGTTGAAGAAGTTTGTCTTTCTCCCACTCCTTGGGTGGTTCTTTATAAAATAGCATAAAGGGAAGAAATTCCTGGGTAATAAAAATTGGAATCATTTCAGCCTTCTGACCTCAGAGTCCGTGTCATTGTAATCTTGAACAGCGTCAGAGGAGAGTAGTTATTAAATTGTTTTTTATCTCTCCGATGCTCCCACCAAGAATTCTCCCAGGCAGACACTAAATGAATAGTTTCTGTCCTGGACAGCTGCTCTTTTGATCATATACTCATTCCTAGCAGTTCATTAACAGGAATAAAACCGTGGCCACATCAGTCTGCTGCAATTCCAACATTGACAGAGTTGTTATGACATTAATTTCCATCCAGCTTTTTAAGTCTGGGCTGTGTACTTTGCCAGAGGATCAGCATCTCCTGCTAGAACACAGCTCTCAGACAACCTCCACTCTGAGTCAAGCTTGCCTGTTGATAGCAAATCTACTTTGTTTAATAAACTATGCCAAAAAGAGAGCCATACTTTTATCTACATTTACGTTTAATGTTTAGTTTCAGTAGAATGGCTCAAACAAACTTGAATTCCAAAATTCCTCATTACAGGAAGCAGCAAACATCTTGGTTCTCAGAAGCTCATTTTCAAAAGAGCATCTTTTCACTGCAGAGTTCAACCCATTGGGTATGTGTGCTGAAGCATTTCCTATTAAATAAATTACTTTTTCATTTAATAATGGCAGTACAACATTGCCCACTGGCAGCAGTAACTGCTCAAGCTAAGTTCAAGATTAGTGAAGCAAAGCTACTGATTTAAATACGAGATTGTACAGTGAAACTTATTTTTATTTGGGGCAGTTCCATTTTACATATTTAATAAGCATTAAAAAGTTACACCACACTGTACATTTTATGGCTACTAAACCAAAAGGAAAATTTGTTCAGATGGTATGAAAAAAATTTGAAAGCTGAATTTACTTTGTGGAAAAAAGGAAAAAATCATGGAAACTACAGCAGCCCCAGTTTGAAATCTAGATCATGCAGGCAGATACAGTCATCAAAAGGTTTTATCCTCTACTACTGAAGGGGTAACCACCAAAATATGTAACATCTGTATACAGAACACAGTTCACATCATTTGTAGGAAAGTTTTAATTAAAAGTCCTATGTGATGAATTACTTAGGCTAAAAGCAATAAGCTATCAAGTTGGAATAGAAATATTAAAAAGAACAGGTTAAAGGACAGAGAAGAATATAAGAAAAAAACAAACTATATCCAGCCAAGGGAAGACACTTTGAGAAGCCCTACTGTACATGACAGCATTTGGGCAAGAGCAGAATTTTTGAAGATTAAAAAGAGTTATACTGACACATCCAAGGAATAGAAAGAGCAGAAATGTGGGCAGGTAAAGAAAAAAAAATCTTCATCAATGCAGCAGAAAAGACAGCTGTAGGGAAGGGACTGGAAGCATGTAAAAGTACAGAATAGGTACACTGCCTCACTTTGACTTACATTTTAAATAGAAAAATCAGACAAAATAATATAAAAAGAGATTAAAGAGAAACACAGACAGGACTTCAAAAAGGCACTTTCTGAATTAAAAATACATCCAGTAGCTTTCATCTAAGATACAGAATTTGAAAAAGAAGAGAAAAAAGCCTGCATCCATTTTGCATCAAGCAGGATGACAGTTTACAGAAGGAGAAATGCAAGTCTCTATAAATCAACACTGCAAAGCACTTTAATGCACTTTTCCCTTTTATTTATATCTCATGTAATGTTCGCAGGGTAAGGACAGAAGTTAGAGAGTAGAAAACATGTATTTTATCGCTGTGTTTCTGCTTGTCTAGGAGAACACTGGAATTTCTGTAATGAGGACTCTGCCCACGTTCACCATGAAAGAATATGAGGGAAGGTTTTGCCTTTTTACATGAAACAGCGTGTTTGCCCAAAGCAACAGATCCCTTAAAACAGCCATCTCTTAAACCTGCTTTATTGCCAACAGTGCAAAAGATGGATTTCAGGGATTTTTCACTCCAGCTACAATGTTGTTGGCTGTTGCTATATCTGATCTCAGTGAAAGGACCTACCCTAATAGGATGTTTTCATCAGGTGTGTTTGATAACACATCTATTGATACAGAACATATGGGTGAGTCATGAGGGCACTTCATCAGAAGAGATGGAAGAGCACAGGGTCAGGAAGGAGGTGGGATGATGGATCAGCCATGGCTGTGGGAAGGATTCCTCCACAAGCCTTCGAGTGCCCCTGACATCTCACAAAAGGACAAGTGCTGCTTCAAAGGCTATGAAATAAATGCTGCTTAGAGTAGGTAGAGGAATTATCCCCTGAATAAATTCCAATCAAATGTGTTTCAAAAGGAAGGACTGTTCCTCACTGGATTTATTAGAGGGTATGGAAGACAGTAAGCTAAAAGGCTCATAAATTAACAGAGACAGTTGGTGCAGAAAGATAAAATCCTTGTAAAGATATATTCCAGAGCAGCATCAACAGCAAGTTAGCTTGGGTTTTTGTAAGGGTTTTTATCTGGGACATTATTCCGGCCTAATTCAGCAAGTGTTCTTCCAGTTTTTTTGTTTATGCCCATTATTTTTTTTAAAAAAGGTTGTAGCTGTGCTGTTCAGCTTGGATATGAAGATGAATACTTTTGAAGGTTATTTTATCTAAACATGAATAGGAATCTATGGAGAAAAAGTGTTTAACTGCCTAAAATAAGGTACTACTTGCCTCAATATAACAACAGTAACAGGGAATATACAGCTGTGTCAATCTAAAATAGCAGAAATGCTGGTTTTGTTGTTATTTATTTAAGTATGGCACATAAAACTTATCTCCATGTCTTAATGTGATTCACCACCATGGCATTTCCTACCACCATACACACATAAATATCAATATTTATGTACAGTGAGGAGAAAATTCCTGAAACAACCTCTTCCCCACTCAGGTTTTCCAACAGGATTTTCTGATTACTTTCCAAAACAATTCTGATGCATCTTTGGAATGCTTGGTGGAGGACCGGTGATTTACTTAGAATGCTATGCAGTCTATCACCTATACTGCTTATCTTGTAGGAGGTTTCTTATTATGATTCTAAAGATAACAAGTCAGTAACCCTTTTTTAAGGCTAAATTAAATGTAAGCCCCTATGATTCATTTGACAGAAAATACGTCTTTGTGCATATTAAATACAATGTATAAAACAATCTGTTCTCTAAGTCTAACTAATTGATCTAACCTAAGCCATCTTACTGATTTTTACTTATTATAAGTAGTTTATGAAAGATTCTATGATGATCCCTCTCTGAGGCATCACAGAGTAAAAACAGTCTCAGTAAAATTATTCTCTTCCATCAAGCTGTATTTTGGATTTCATTAGACTTGTCACAGATGTTAAGGTCACAGAAGAAAGAAATCTTCAAGATGTCAGAGGAGAAATTCTTGGTACTTTACATATGGCAAACTACTGGAACTATTGCTGTTTAAAGGAGATGTTGTGATTGTTATTTCTAATTACAGCATTTGCAAACAGACAACCATTTGTCTAACCTCCTGTAAAGTATATATTTGAAGATAAATTCTCAATATGCAACAAATCTACTTGATTTTTGGAAGATTTAAAATAAACCAGTTCTGTTTTTTTCTGAACTATTACCTTCTCTGCAGTTATTGGTAGAAGAAATGTAACAGTCTGAGGATAAACTGTTGTGAGATGTTGAACAGTCTAAAACAACTTGTCTGGGATACTAAGGATCATCAATATGAAATTGCACTAAGGAATAAATTAAATAATTGTATCCTGAGGGGTGTACAGACATTCTGGATTGGATATCGACCTAGAAAGAGGGGGATGCAGGCCCACTATGGATTGAAATGTTCAAATATGCATTTACTGTTTTACTTCATTTACTTTCATGCCTTGCTTACAAATCACAGAATATATATGAAAAGAAATTTCATATTTCACACAAACATCTGTAAGGCTCAGCTTGTGCTCACTTGTGCTGCTCTGACACTTGGCCCTTTTTTTTTTTCCTGCTACTTGCATATTTTTTTTATTCCTTGTCCAAGGCTGCCTTTGCTCCATCAAACTGTGTGCAGCCAACTTTATTGATAGCTCTGCCACCTCACATCAGCATTTCAGAGGCACTGAAATTACTTCAATTCAGGTCCTGCAATTGTATTTAAATAGTTGTGCCTCATTTGCCTTTATTGGAAAAAACCCAAAAAACAATGAGAGACTTTAAAGGAAAAGCAGAAGGAAAAAACAGCTTAAATTACCCATCCTGTAAACTGTGCCTTATATCTTCTTACACAACTTTTCCTTCCCCTCCTATTTGCAGGAAAACAAGATGTAGATATCCCTTTTACACATTTAGGTACTTGAAAGAATGTGCATTCTGACAGGCTTATTATTATGTTTAGCCCAAAATCTCAGCATCTAAGCTTAAAAAGGTTAAAAAAAATCAGAGAGCTTATTGCTGTACACAGAATTAATGTTTTTCCTCATTTTGGAAATGAAAGAATAGTTATCATTAACCATGTCAGTATTTGTCCAGAATCTAGTTTCATAAAAAAATAAAGTACCTGCATGAGGTATTTTTGCTGGGATTTAAAAATGGGCCATCTGTGCCTATGAATAATGAAACTGTCAAAGAACTGGGTACCAAGACATGGCCATACACTTTATTTTTGATGCCTAATGTTGAAAACCCATATAAACCCATGAGAGGGGAGCCAGCGAATTGCTAAAAAAAATTCCTTTCAACTTTCAAACTCATTAGCTTTTCTGAAGGACTGTTTGTGACTGGGTAGCTGAGCTCTCTTATTGAGATGATCTGATGCACAACTGCAGCCTCCCAGTCAACACAAGACAGGTGAAATATTTTCTATTTTTTAGGAAACAAAACAGAATAGATGTTCCAGGTTATCAGACAAATAAATAAACAGTGTTGGTAGTTATTGGCTGGGTATTGGATTGAACACAAACCCCAGGGGGGTTCCTAACACATTCTATTCTTCAGGGACAGGCAGCATTACAATAGACAAAAATCAATTTTCTGTCCTTGCAACTTCAGTATTATCTACTATTATGTACTAAAAGTCTTAAGCCAGTAAAATCATTGGCTTAATACAGTAATGGAAGCAAATGATCTGTATTTTTCCCCCTAATATTTGCTGCTTCTTGCCCTGTGATTGATTACAAGTAGAATGTCTGCTTATTTACAGAGATTATAGTTCTCTGCATACACTGGCCTAGAACCTATTGTATTTTTCTTGCTGACTTAAATAGGAGCAGGATTAGATCTCTGATGGAAGCTTTACTGCATGGGAGGCATTGATTTGAGAGATTAGAAATACACTGTGGTGACAAAAGATATTCGTCATCACAGCTGAGCAGGGCAGGTTCCAAGACAGCCTGTCGAGAGCCTGGGGTGTTTTCATCAGCCTCTGTCATTTCTTCCCCAAAGTAGAGTTGATTACAGAGCTTCATTTTATCACTAGACTGGAATGGCATTAGGTAAGTGATTTGTTTGTGCCACAGAGTATTCCAAGGACGGGTAAGAAAGACGTTTTCTTTATTTGGAAAAGAAAACAGTATCATTAAAGGCACGTTCTCCTGATTTAGTGTAACACTGGGCATGAAGAAAACTCAAATCCTGCTCTGGGATTCCAGAGCATGCACCTGGAGTGCATCTGTTCCAGCCAGATTTAGGCATTAGATAGAAGGCTGTCATCAGGAATTCCACTTTTCCTTTTGGGAGCAGCTTCTGAAGAAATGCTGTGGCTTGATATGGATTAACTTTTCCCAAACTAATGGGCTGGCACACTTTGCTTTAAGCTGACTATATACTGTAGCTGCCTTTTTTCCTTTTTTTTTAATAAACCATCAAGTTTAGGAACACAGAGACTAAACACTAACTCTCTACTTTGTATGTGAACATAAATTTCCTTTATAATAACTAAAACCTGGTACTGAGTTTCATTCTAGAGAGCACTCGCAGAAAGAGCAATTTTTTTCTCCTCTCTTCCTGATGACTTTATCAGAAACTAGAATGGGAATGGTACAATCTTTGCCGTGATGGTCAGAGACATTTACATTTACAGAACTAAACCAAGAAGTTTCATTTTTAAGTAAGCAGGTTCTAAAGAATTATCTAAAAAACATCTGGAGAGGAACAATGTTATTGGAAAGGTGGGATTTTTCTGAATTTTCATAAAATTACTGTGTTACAGGTCTACAGAATGGCTTAACATTTTACTTTACAATTACTTTACTCAGCCTATATGTGAGACACATAAAATCCACTGGGAGGTCTAAGGAGCATGCTCTGCACTGGGATATCAGCAGTATCAGTAAAACATAACAGAAGAAGCATACAAATTTGAATGAAATTTTGGGCTAATTTATTATTTAAAGGGCTGTCCACACAAATATAGCTTCAACTCTTTGATTCTTTTTAATCCATATCTCAGTTTTTATAGAAACAAATAATCTTTTTAAGCCTTTATATTGTAAACAATTAATCATTTATGAAAATTTGTTTACAGAAATCTCTTAAGTGTAGCTATTTCTATAAAACTTCCATATTTAAATGAACTCAGGCTCAAGATTTAATTATCTACAACTAGCCCTAGTTAATCCCCACAGAGATCTAGATTTTTATTATAAATGTGCCTTTTATGCATTTAATTGCACATGGTTGAAACTTGCATTTTTATTACTCCCATCAAAATATGCAAATCTGGAAGATTCTATTAAATTCTGAATAAAAATACTGTTGAAAACAATATTCCTAATGTATTCTTAATTATCCAGTGCTTAACTAATTCCTCTAGACAAGTATTTTAGTAGCTATTGTATTTTATGGATTTGCCATAATTGAGATTTCAAAGATTCAAAATTTGCATCCTGCTTATTGTTTAGATGATTACAAGTTTAGATGTTGGAACAAACTATTTTATTCCGTAGATAACTAAAGATTTATGGAGTGGATGCTATAGTTTTTACTAGATGAATTGATATAGTGGAAAAATCAGATAAATTTTCTAGTTTGTCCCAAGCAGACCAGAAGAAAAAGCTTTTGTGCATGGAAGATTCTGTGCTGAAGGAATCTAATGAACTGAATTCATTCTATTTACAAACTTTGTCTACTTTATGTCTACGTAGCACCATCACTTTAATTACAGTGAAAAAAATTGTTCATTATTTTACCTGCAGTTGAGTACAGGGTGTTCAGATTTTGGTACAACTCTTACTGCACATTAATGCTAATGTTTTTATCAATATGAAAAACATTCATTATGTAAAAACCCAAATCCAGTGTTAACTCTCCTTGCAATGGGATGGGAATTTCAACATCAAAGGCAGCACAAAAGCTCTGCTTAAACACATTTAAAGTTTTCATAGATCTTTAGTAATCTGCAGCCTCTTAGGAAGCTTTGTCCTTTACTGAACTCCATTTCCCACAACTCACTACAAAGCTCAACTTGAGATAATTTAGGTCATCATCTATAAAAACCAGAAAAGCTTTAAGCACACTCTTCTTTGTGGAATAACAGACTTTTAATAAAGTCCTTTTTCTTTTTCATTTACATGTTTATCCCATTTGTTGTTCTTTAACAATATTTGGAAATAAAAAATGGAAATAAAATGAAAATATGAAAATATAGCAATTCACATTATGTTTCTAATCTATCTATTCCACCCAAAAGCATTAAACCAGCTAAAAAAATTGTTACACAGCCATGCTGGGGCATTATTCCTCATAAATTTTAATATATATATTTTAATTTTAAGAAGCTGAGACCTTGTTTCCTACATGGCCAAACTACTTCCATGTTTTCTTTCTGTCAGAAATATTCATGCCAAACATTTGTCTTGAAAAGACCCCCTGGTAAACAATCACATTTTACTCATGTTCATCTATTAAATATCTTTGGACTTGCAAGTAATCAGATGAAGAGGGGAAGTCTTTATTGAAAGGAATTCAAATTCAGCACCTTTCCCTGCCAATGAGCTGCTTTTTCTTTGTGAGTAGAGATGTAACTGCTATTTGGTGTGGCTGAAGGAAATCTGAAAGCAGCTGCTGTAATTTAAAGCTGTTGTGATCTGCACGTTTCCCTGTTGACCCATTATTCCTACAAGTCTCCATCCCAGTGCTCCATCCACTTGCTACTGGTTTAAGGGATTAAGCTACAGAGAAAAGAGAGTTATGATACATCAGATGTTTTGATTAAATTTTCTAACCTCCTGCAGTGAAACCACGTTTCCTGTAGAATTGTCCATTGTTTTCCCTGAAAAACAGGTCCCCATGTAAATTCTCACTATAATGAATCTTGATTTTGAAATGTTAGATTAGAAACCTGAGTGTGGGATCAGTGATTGCAGCTCTTGTGGAAAGGCAGATCATTATATACAATGCAATGGTGTGAGAATGGAGGAGAAAGAAAAAGGTTTAACCAAGACTTAAGAGCTTCCTAATTCCAAATGTGGGCCCACTACTGGCTGACCCTGAGGTAGCTTGGAGTGAGATGAGCCACTTCTTTTTGTTGCATTTCCCAACTAAGATTTGATCTTTTTCATGGAAAAACATTGCCATTATATCATCTGCACAATCTTCACCTCAGTAAGCCTGAAAGGTTAAAACCTGTTTGTTTTACAGAAATATCAGGTAAGCTGAGCCCTTTTGGAGTCACAGAGGAGAAATCCGTGGAAGGCAGGAGGGGAATACGTCTCTGAGGACAACTACAGCTGCACCAAGGTTCTCCTCTTCCTGCTCTGGAAAACTGCCTGAGAAACTCAGTAAATTAATAAAGGTAATAATAATCCCACAGAAGATCTTCCTAACTGATACTCTGATACAGAATCAAAGCCCACCGGATAAGCAGCATAGCCTCAAACTTGAGATTATATTGCAGAAGAAAAAAAAAATCAGTTTTATGAGGTTATAGAGCATACAGAGACATTCACTCCATCTGGGATTCATTCTTGTTAGGAATTCCCTTCTGTGATGATATTTACAATCAAAATGGCAAAGGCATCTTAGCTTGATCAAGACTGAGACACTACAGCTTTACCCCTCAGAATCAGTCCTGTAGTGCAGGAAAAACCTTTAAGTGTCGGGTTTTATTTTTTTTTATGCTTGAACTTTGCATCTTTTGCTTTCCTTTTTATGACAGATAATGAATACAAGCTTTATATCAAGTCATTTTGATAAGAAAAAAAGCCCAAACAGGTCAATGATATTAGCTAGAAAATGTTTTACAAAGAAGGGAAAAATAAGCAACTTGTCATTCGCTAAAATGAGCTGTTTGTTCCCAAATGTTATTGGGTCACTGGGTCAAAATATATTTCAATCACTGTGTGTATTCATTCAGGTATCTGTGCACCTTTAATAAGCACTACATGTCATGGCATCACATAAATTTAATAACTATTACAGTGGTAACACAAAGGCTGATAAAAAATTCGCTTTCACCTAGTTTTTTTAAGTCTGGAGGCAAAAGAATAGAGAAGAACTGACAAGAAATGTCCTTAAACAAATTAAAATGAGTTGATGTAGGCAGAAATATTTTTCTTTTTGATGTATTAATCATAGATTCATCCAAGCTGGAAGAGACTTTGCAAAGTCATCTGATCACAGCTCAAACCAAAATCAACAGTGAATTCAAACTACACTGCTCCAGGTTTTGTCCAGTCAGGTCTCAACACCCTCCAAAGATGAAGAATTTTCAGATTAACTGAAATTGAACATCTCAGTATCTTATTTGTATGTTAAAAATGCCAACATGTCATATTTTACATGTAACTTATCCCTTTAATTGAAAAAAACCCCAGTATTTCCAGGTGTCCCACAGTATTTTGGTAAAATAAAGTTCCAGTATCCATGTCCCCAAAAAAGTATTTTTAATTAGATATATTGTTTTTATTCCTTGACCATAAAATTTTGAGAGGTTAATATTTATCTGGATGAACATTTCTTGATGTCAGCTTTCTTTCCCAATAAGGCAAACTGATCAAAATTATGCTTTCCTGGTAGAAAGCATAATAGGTAATACAGGCAGTTAATTACTTCTTTGATGAAGTCACTTTTCAAAAGACAAAGAGAGTTTCTTTGGATGAAGATATAATCAAGAAACAGAAGATATTGTCTTTCTTCTAGGGCTCCCAGCTCATTAGCATTCATCCAAAAAGAACCTTTTTTTTTTTTTTTTTTTCTCAAGACCCTACTTCTAGTGCACCAGGGAATATATTAGTGTGCTTGCTTTCATCCTTTTTAATCTCTGTTTTGTTATGGTTGGGATTTTTTTTTTTTTTTCATATTAAGGGTCTCAGGTGATGTTTCATTTGTTAGTTCCCTTTCTTGCAGACCAGCAGAATAATTTGGAAAAGGCTCCTTACCCTCCAGTTCCTTACTGGTGTTTCCATTGGAGTGTGTGACTGGTTTGATAATGCTCCCAGTAATTTCATGGCTTCTAATGACTTTCTTAGGAGAGCAGCAGTGGTGAGGAGCAAATTGTATGAGTAAACATGAGTCATAATAGAGAGCAGAGTACTTCACAGATTAAAATAATCCTTCTATTTTGGTTTCTTGAGAAGATTCAGCAACTAACTGATGTGGAATGGGCTGATCTTTTCATCTTTTGGAATTTTCATGCAGGCACTAATATGCAAGACACTTATTAAGTATGGAGAACAGAAGGATGTGAAATCAAAGTAGGGCAAAATAGCTTCTGACTTGTGGCATAATCATGGGTATAAAGAGAAAAGACACCCATCCCACATTTTTTTTTGTGCTTGCCCTACAAAATGACCACAAAATCCATTATGCTTAAGCAATTTCTCAACCAGTATGTTTTGCAGTAGTGATACAAAACACAGTATTTCGATCAGTTAACCCAAGTAAAACCACAAACATCTAAAATCAGACTAAAATACTTAATGTTTTCAAAATCTTAAATGCCAATATAATAAAAATTAATAAATGTTATTTTAATCTTGGAAAGATCCCCCACCTGCAAAGACCCTCCAGTTGAAAGTATGTTGGTGACCTTTTCTTTCCATCTGATCAGAGTTTTCATTGTTCACATATGCAAACTCTCCATCTGAACAGTATCTTCTACATAAAAGCATTTCCACATTTTTTGACCTACCTACTCTACATAGTTTAACTGACCACAATCCTACCTCTCCACAGAAATGGGAATTTTTTTATAAATTAGGTATTAAGAAGGTTTTTCAACCAACAGGTGCAGATTGCTTTCAAAATTGTCATCATTCTCTTCTCTTTCCTTTCTGTGCTTTAAAGATTAAATGTAAAGTTTTATCGCTCTCAATTCCATCCATTGATTCAACTTTTTATGTCTCAACAGTCTAAAATAAGGAATGTTTCATGACAGTAAAAGGCAGTTTGTCAAGATCCTGCCCTGCCAGGTACCTGTAATCCTCTCAGCCTATCTCTTGCAAAGTTAGTGGCTTTTTTTAAATCTCATCACTCAGCATGGGATTATTGGTAATATATTTTTCTGGGGGGTTAGGAGAAAGACACAAACATTTGCATATTTAAAATTTGTTCTAATTATTCCATAATCTCTTAAATTTATCAATGGGTCAAACTTCCAAAATTGTAGCTAACTCCATTGTGCCAAAATCAATTGGAATTACCTGCCACATGATGCATTTTACTGATCTGAAAGATTTCTGTCATGCATTTTATCACCTTGTCTATCTGAAGTAGTACTACACTAAACATTTACCATCATTCTTTATTGATTTCTTTGATACAAACTGTTTCCCATAAAAAAACTTGTCTGTCAAATTTGTATTGAAAATATACTCAGCTATTAAGCTTTGTTGAAATTAATACTGTAGTAAAACATCACTGTGTACTTCTCAGACCAATGTATTCCACTATAAGCTAAAATATTTTGACTGTGACTGTCTAATCTTTATTGCATCAGTTTTACCAATTGTCCTATGTCACTTTCATGCACTTTTGTATTACTTACACTGGTTATCTTCAGTTATTTTTCTGGAAATTTATTTATATTATACACATGATTCTTCTGAAGCACTATGGACACCTGATGAACATTTGGCGTGATGTATCTGCTTTACCCATCAGCCTGAATAAAAAGCAGAATCCTGATACATTACTCTATTTGGTAATAACACCAAAGAGTAACAGCAATATATACCAAGACAAGAGGACCTTGTTCTTCATAACTTTAAAGAAATAATTTTATTATTTGTTGACAAGAATCTTTTACATTATAACTGTTTTTTTTCTTATTTTTCCTTTTCTCTTCAAATGATGACACCTTCAAAATGCCTATACTGCTATTTCAGTGCAGATTTCATCAGTTAAATAGAGTAGTGCCAGCCTAGTTGTCAATATCTCTGAACATTCTTGAACATCTGTCCAAACCCAGTTGTTCCAAATGAGACACATGCAATATTACCTGGTCAACATGGCCTAAAAAGGGATGCACTGTCTCACTAAGTCCTGTTCATTGAAGTGGTTACCATAATTTCCAGCATGGCTTTCATGCAAAAAGTCTTGCTAACTAACAACCTAAACAAATCTTTTTTTCCCCTGAAATTTCCTAGGGAACATTTTAGCATGAATTTGTTGACATCCTCTTAACACAAATGCATAGTTGTAATAAAAAAGCACTTCAAATTTTAAAAGTAGATGCTATCATACAGTGTCACTGTGCTAAAAGACAAATATCTCTCTTTCCAAATTGTTGCTATTTGGAAAAAAGCACATTTGTTTTCAATATGTACTTGCATAGAGGAAGGCCACAAGTTAAGTTTCAGGGGGCCTGGCCAGCTTGGTATTGTTTTGAATTAGGGGTTTTTTAAGGGTGTGCAATGCTTTAAAGATACATTATGTATTGTACATGTTTAAGGTTTCAATGTTATGAACACAAACTTAACAAAAACCCCAAGTCCCAAACCATCTTCAAGTGATATAGCATTATAATATATATGTATATATAATATAAACATATATGGGCAATAAAAACCCCTCCCAGTTAGCCTAATTTTGATGATTTGGGAGACTGGAGCAAATCTTCACTCAGTGTTTGATAAATGGGTTCATTTGACTTCAAAGGCTGGCTGGAGTTGGTATTTTAGAGATGCTGGTGAAAGGTTAAAGACGGAGGCTACATATCTAATAAAAAGGCAAAATTCCACTATTGACCCACAAAACTCAATCCTAACACTTAGTAATAAATTAAGTACTTTGTTATTAAATTATGCTAGATATGGTTTGTCTTTTTTTGTTTGTTTGTTTAAAGTCCATTAAACTGATGTCACCACAATTTCTTGGTTGTCCCATTTTCCGACAGACCAACTGTCAGTTCCTGTTTCTGGACACGATTACAAATGCAGCCCAGAACGTGGGGAAGGGAATGCAGAACAGATTGAACACTGAGGGGAATCTGAGCAATGCAGCTAGCAGAGATGAAAATGTGCAAGCCTGCTGACAGACTGGAAGGGAGGAGAAGGGAGCCAAAGGAACTGGAAAATGCAGCCAGAAAACTTGTGAGACAGCAGGTACAAAAAAGCCAGACTTAGAGCAATTTGGAAGTAATTATTTCCAAAGTTATTTCTAAAAGGCAGTGCAGTTCAAAAATGCATGATCATAGAGAATGATCTACAGATATTTATACTGGATACCATTACTGCTATTAATAAGTACCTAACTAATTAAACTATTATTCTCTGCATTTAATACAGCATTTTAATTAAGCTGTAAATATTCATGCTTACCTAAAACATTGTGAATTTTCTGCTGGAAAATGGATTTCATCATTGGTCTACAAAGAAAACCAGAATAGAAATGTGGCATGTGTCCATCACTCGTTTATTCTTGGCTAATTTCAGGCAAAATTTCTTTAGTAGTTTTGTGTAGTGTTTTTTTTTTTTTTCACCCAGTTAGCTGAAATTTATCTACTCTTTAACAAGGTATGATACCAGATATATGAAATATACCGTCCCATTGATTGAAGACTAATTTCCTTGTGTTTGGAGTTGAGAGAAATGCACAGTATTTCTACTAGTGCCAAGTATTTCTACAAGATCCCTTTCATAATTCTCAATTTAGAACCAGATTCAAGGAAAGAAAATATTCTTTATGTCAATTGTCTATAGGGTGCTTAAAATTAGATGGAGCTTCTTTTTTAGAAGACATGTTAATAGATCAATTCACTTAAGAAGGAAATCCTAGGTACTTCATTTTATTTAAAAATTGTATGGATATGGAAATAAATTTTCAGTTACAATTTTTTATTGAATTCCCTTGTCCTTAAAATGTCTGCCCTTCCAGCTGCACTCTAAGCAACATCTGAGTTCCTGTTGTAAAATGCTACAGATTTCTGACAAAATGTTCTTTGTGAAGCCCCCATCCAGTGTGAATGGAGAGTTGGATCCATGGATGCAGACTATAAAAATCAAGTGCACTAGGGGAAACATGCCTGAAACTAAAGATACAGATTTTTATTTTTTTTAATATGAATAGCTCCCATGTTATATTGTGCTTCCCTCTCTGATAGAAAGCGCAGTAAGTAAAAAAGGTGATAAAATTTCGTCCCCAGTTTTCTTTACTACGTGAAAGAAGAGCTGGGGAATCCATGAATGGTAAGAACTTTACATTTGCCTTTAATTTAAGGTCTCAAAATGTACTCTACTCTTTAAAAGGATTTTTAAAAATCCTGGGATTAAGGAAGTTGCTGCCTCAAGTATGTCAGTCAGAATTGGTTGTGGGTTACTTTAGACAAACTAAGAGTCTGAATAAAAGTTTTCTTCTTCTTCTTCTGCCAAATTCCCAAGGGTAATGAAAGTAATCATAAATTGTATCACACAAAGCTATGAGTTTTACAGGGCTGTGCTTCCCTTTCAGTATGAACCACACAGGATCTATAAATTGCTGAATGCCACTTAAAGGAATCCAGGTGGGATGTAATTGATGCAGAATTTTTATAGCACTGTTGAACACTCTTTACAGGTTGTATGCCTAAGTATCATTCCTAAAATTTAAACAGCTTTGATGCATCAGTGCAGATGTAAAAAGATCAAAAATGAGAATTAAATATTTAACTTTTGTAATGAAGTGAAATTTCCACAAATCAAAACACAGGGAAAAGAAAAGCCAAAAAATATACCCAAATTAACTGAAAACTGTATAAAATACCCTCAGAATTGCACAGAAACAATTTTCACTAATCTCCAGAAATATTTGTGGTGTCTTTGATATCCTTGACCTTATTCTTAAATCACAAGTTAGAAGCTAATCCATTTCGTCTTCACGAAAATCACAGCACAGAGTGATTTCAACAAAGTATTTTGCTTCTTAACATGTGGCTTAACACTTCTTGCACTTTTCTTTGAAAATATTTCTGTTCCACATAGCAAGTACAACAGTTGTATTTAAAATTACAACTCCAAAAAAGGAATTAGCAAAGTAATTTCAAATGCAACCATTTTTTTTAGCTAAAATTTAGAAGCCTTCCAAAAGCATCCCCTACTTGAATTTTAACATCAAAACTTAATAATATACTTTTCCATAATTTAACAAGAACCCAAATTATAGAATCCAGTTTTGTCAGCATATATAATTAAATATTTTGAGCCTCTATAGAACTTATGTATCAGCAGGATGTAGGTTAAAAGTTGCACACAATTATAAAATTTCATTGAAATGTTCACTGAACATAAAGTGCTAGGAGATTTTGACTACTGTTTCGTATAAATATTAAACCATTCTTGTAGTGCCCTCAAAGAACCATTCTCAGTTTCCATTTCTGTTGTGAAACTTTCCATTAGTTGGGGGCAAGTGAACTAAGGCAACAAAAGTAAGGTTGTTTAGTTTTCCTTAGTCCCATCACATCACTAATAGTTGCTTTACCTTGTGACGAGAAAATACAAATAGGGATGTTGAAAAGAAAAAAAAAAAAACAACTTTTTTCAGTGGAACAGTTGAAGAGAACATGTTTTGGGGCTGCAAGCCAAATAAGCGTTCTAGGCCTCTATTCTCTGTGTAACATAATGCAGTTGACCATAACCATGCATTTAAATTACTGCTGTTATTCTATTTTTGTTATTTTGTCAACCAAAACTACAATGCATTACCCTAGTAAGTGTTCCTATGCCTAAATTTGTCTTCACTGAAGAAGTTCTGTCATTTTTCTAACTAACCTTAACTCTGTGGACATAAAACACGTGATGAGTATTTTAAAAAGCCCTACTGTACGTAACAGAACTACCCAAAATGGCATAAATATGATAGCAGTGAAAAACCTGCCTCAACACTCTATAAAGATTCAAGCTTTACTCTTACACAAAATTCATCTCATTGCTTATGATCAATTTGATATCCCTTTATTTTATTGTATATTCATAACTTTAAACTACATGCAGGAAGTGACAGTACTCCAAGGGAGTCTAGAGACATAAAATTTAATAATCACAGATTATAAATGATTTCTAGCTCAGGCAACCAGGTTGTAGATTCAGGATGATTCCCATGAGGAGGGAATATTCAGATCAAAGTCACTGCAGTAAGTCTTACCTGTTATCCTGGCTCTTCTGCAGCAGTCAAAGCAGAAAATCCTTCAACCTTATAAACAGTCTTCAGTATACAAAACAAAAAAATTATGAAGAACAAAACATTTTCCCTCAGGAAATTTCCTGCACTGACCCAAGTGGGAAAAAAAAATTGATTGTTTTCATCTACATCAAGCACTGATTGTATACTGTGGGTAAATCAGCAAGACTTCAGATAAAGTCAAATTTCTCATGGCCCTACTACCTGAAATACATTACAGAGAAATAGATTTTTTACTAAGGTGGTTTGCTGCATGTTTGTCTTAACATTCTACTATCTGTTCCACAAATGACTAAAGATGTACAGTATTCTGCAGGTGAGTGCTTCTGGAAGAACTTCTCCATTGCATTTTTCTTCTTTTTTTTTTTTTTCTCTTCAAGAAATGTATAAAATTTCACAGAAGCTCAGCTTTCTTTTCCGATTGTTTTTGATGTGTTTTATTTTTAGAAGCAAAGGGGAAAGTGCCACAGCAAAAGAGCCTTGGAAATTTAAAGCTGAGGTAGGGCACTGAAGGGACAAATTCAACCATTACTGAGCAGCACAAATAGTGGAGTAAATTCCAGAATGTGCTGTGAGCTCAGAATAGGTAATTGTACAACTCAAGTGGGCCAGACCTAAGCACATACAATCCTAGAGGAGTGTGGATCTATATGCACGTCATGTTCATATATAGTCATGACTGTATATATAAAACTCAAGTGGCTGCACATTGTAGAAATAACCAGCTTTTGAGCTGACAGCTCTTAACTACAGCTGCTGAAAAATTAGCTCCTGTTATATTCCATTGTTGAGAACTGAAATACTGGAAAAACAGAATGTGTTTTTGGAAGGATTCTCTTCAGAATCCTGCTCCTAAGGCTACGTCTGTGCCAGTGCAGTGCCAGGGCTGGGCAGTGGCTCACAGCTGCTTTTTTTCCTAACTGCTTACATCTATGATTATTCTGACACATAGATACACAAGGACAGATACACAAGGCCAGTTCCTTACAAAATTTAAACATTAAGATTTTTATTTTTTAAATTTTAAGCTTCACTTCAAAAGAAATTCCTGTACCTTTACAGATCAATACATTTAAGTGTTTTTGTAAGGTAAAGTTTCAAGCACTTCCACCACACAAGTAAATAATAATAATAAATAAAAAAAAAAAAAATAAAGACTGACAAAGGAAGAACCTCATTAGTTTCTGGGTTTATAGACTAAACCTGCTCATTTCCTAGTCAGAGACTCAAGTAAAAACAATTACTTAAAACAGCTTTGTGGAGACACCAATCTTCAAAGCCAGGGCAGAGATCCTGGTTTATTTAATAGCTCAGACATAATTTCATTAGCTGTGCATGAAGTGCCTGTTCTGAATTTACATGTAGACATCTTATTTGCTTTTAAGTGGTTTGAAAATATTAATTTGTGCTGGCTGCACAATGCAATTTGGTACAAAGACCTCAGAGAGCTTTTTCTCCTGGGACTGGGATATTCACAGGAGCAAGGCTGTGCAGAAACACAAGCAGACTTTCTGACAGCACTTAGGTTTGGGGTTTTTTCTCCTTAGATAACAAAATCTGCCCTTACAGACTGCCTGTTGGTGTGGATTTGGTGATGCACTGAATTGGCTACACCAATTGTGGCCCAGGTGGTGGCTTTGTTGGCTTTTGTAAAAAATCTCTACAGTTTGGCTCCAATGGGCAGCATAAAGAATCCCCCAAGACCTTCACCTACAGATGAAGCTCATGGTCCTGTTCATTGCCATGAATCAAATACTGCATTACATGGACTAGCACTGCTATCAGTTATGGCAATTCCTACACTTGATTTTACACAGAGGAATTCTAACATTTGAGCTTCCATGAGGAAAAGAACAAAACACATGGATTTCATGATGTCTCTTTAGTTTTCCTTAACAGCTGCAGAGCTCAGTATGGGCAGTGGGCCTGAAGGCAAATGTCTTTGGGCAGTAAGAGCAGAGGGAAAGAAACTGAAACAAGAACAGCAAAAGCAAGACAAACCTTGATGCAACCACAGGGGCAGTGAAAGCAACTGCCCTTAGTTATTTTGTCATGGAATGAAAAGCTAAAGCTAATCCCCTTAGCTTTCCCACGTGGAAGTGGAATCCAAAACTAATCCTTTTACAGTAGCTATACCACATGAAATGGGGTGTTTAAACAAATCCCCTTAATCATCATGGCAAGAATCAGGGAGCTAAAGTCAATCCCCTTAGTAGCCTACATGAAAAAGGGAACCAAACAATCTCCCTTGTTATGCTACTGTTAATAATGAACTCTATCAAGCCTTTAAATATACTGATATAAAATAATTAGTAGCATTCTTCTGACATGCCAACAACCAGCAGGAGGATGCAGTAACACCTATGGTACAACATTTCCATCCAATTTTTATGACATAAAAATTCTATTGCTCACCACTTCATGACCTATTGGCCACAGACACAAGGCAAGAGTATCCATGTATCCATCAGCAGAGGGGGAAACAAGATGCTGGAGTTCTTAAGAAAATTAAGAAATTTGGAGTATTCCTTATAGCATGGAAAGCTGATAAAAAGTACTAACAGACATGGAGAGAAATCACTGAACAAGACCATATTGAACATATCATCACATTATTCAGCTGTTGTGTCTGCTAACTCAAACTTTTTTTTTTTTTTTTTTACTTCCTCTGCCACATGCCCAGCTTTTAACACTACTGGGAAATCTAAAAGAAACATTTATCGGACTTCTTACAAGACAAAACAAAAGGTCAGGTAGAACACCTGAGCTCTTCAAATGCTGTTCTACATCTCAACAGCACTTGTGATCTTTCACTTTATTTCTGCAAGTCATGTATTATGTTTTAAACCCCTAAGATAGGATTCTCTTGATTAAATACAATAGCAGAGGATTATCCTCTTAAATCTGAAATACAGTTATAAAATTATTATTCATAAATACATACATTTTATACTGGGTTCCTTTCTATTTTGTTCTCCACAGAATTACGATTATTAAAAATAATTATGTTTCCTTATTAGCAGCCAATAGACATATATACAAACTTTCTATTTTCCACTTTTTGAAGTAGATTCAAAGGGTAGGAAAGGGGTAGGATTATGTGAAGAGTATCCAATTCTGCTAGGATTGCTTACATAAATACATAATCCATGTGGTAAAGGCCTCTGTACCTACCTGGATCCCTTTGCAGGATATTAAATCATGTGAAAATTACTGTCTGAAGTGTATCTTCTTAAATCTGAAGTTTACAATTCTCTGTATCTTGGAACAGCAATTGCTGCACACTTCATTTAGTTAATTCTTCAGAGAGGGGTTTGAAAGCTCAACTGTTATACCAGAGGTTTGGACATCTACTGGCAGAGAGGGCAAAGCAGAGAACTACTTCGACAACTACACTTTCAGTCCAGCTGGGGCATTTTTTTCTCACTTAGTGAGAATTCCAGTGGAGCAGAAAAACTATTTGGATACTGTACTTCCATCCTGGCAATGGTTAAAACTCCTGGTACCCACGAACATCCTATAATCCTATCATTTAAAGCACCATCAGAACATAAATGATTTACTGCAATTTGCAAAAGGGAATCTGTGTGCCTATGTAAAAGAGGCTTAGAGAATGCTTCAAGCTTAATAACCTGGTAGTTTAAAAAATTCATTCCATGTATTTAAACATCTGTAAAAGGTTTAAAAGTAAAGTTGGCATGGTTTGGTTTTTGTTTTTTTTTTTTTAGCTTTCTTTTCTGTTAAGTCTAAGTAAAGGCTTCCAATATAAGGTCAGGCTACTGCCTTAAATCCTTAAGAACATATTAATTCTTTTGTTTTTCATTATATATAGGAGATCCACTTTTAGAATATAAATTATTTCTGGCACTAAAAATGATAAAAAGAAAGCAGCAGTTTGGTTATAGTTTCCTTAAATTACTGAACATAGCATCTGAGCAAAAAGCAGCAACTGGTCCTGAGATGACAGTCAAGCATCTGCTGCTGCTGCCAATTTTACCTTTCCTCTTGGGGAAAAAAAAAAAAATCATGTGGCTTTGGAACAATTCAGAGAGATTTCTTTTCAGAATACCTAGATATTTATCACCTACTTTAGCATTTATGAGACCATTTCCTAAGCACACAGGAATTTCAAAGGGTATTTCCCAAGAGTTCAGTGCAGCAGTTCTGAAGTCTCTGAAAATACAATGGTTCAGATAAAGAGGTGTTCAGTATGCACCTAGTATTTCCATAAATATTGCTTTTCTTCCACTTTATTTTGTTCTGGCTTTTCCTTGATTTTTTTTACTGAGGGCAACACTCAGTAAAAGTCATTCTTTCTTGCTTCCTGTGTCTGCATAGTGAAGGCTAAATTATAACAGGAAATATTATATTTAATTTGGAATATACATATGAGTGAATTTTTTGAATTCCAGAATATTTGCATGACAGAAACCATAAAGTTCTGGAATCCAGCACTGATGAAAATAAACCCAACAGAACTTAAATCAACCATTCTTCCTCCTTCCACCCACTGTGTTTTCCTTCACAAGATACATTTCTTTCTCTACCAAAAAAAAAAAAAAGGGATCGGGGGAAGAATGTGTTAATTTTCACTAAATTATACTTTCTTTCTTATTTTTCCTTACTGCCCTTTTTGGTAAGCCAAAATATTGTAAATTTGTGAATGCAAGAGATGAATGTGCAGCCTACACAGACTTAAAAGCTGTTTTTTGTGCACTGAATGCATCAATGTGCAACCCATGCACAGTGCTCTTATTTGTTTAAATTTCCAACCAGTCTATTAAAAAAAAAATAATACAGAATTTTTGCATTCATTCTGTGGGGCTGCACAACTAAAAAACCTAAATGTTTACTGTGCTCCACTAGTTAGAAAGGTTCTCACAACTAAAATGAGAAACTTTACAGAAAATAAACTGCTACTGCCATTCTTTGCCCTCTTTGGCTATATAATACACAATATACACTGAAAAATAATCAATATGTACAATAAATTTTGCCTTTACTAGGAGTATGTATGTACACAAGACTTCAAATTAAACAGGAATGGAAAATTAATGCAAAAAATATATGCAACATTACTATCATCAAGTTCAGGTTTACCACACAATACACTAAAAATACAATAAATTGCATTTGGTTGAGCAATTCAGAGACTGCTTCTAATGCTGTACTATTACAGATTATATATTATCTGTAAGTAGATGGCTGTTCTGTACTGGAGCATATAAATCTGTTCATAATCCTCTTCTATTATATCTGCTTCCCTATGAGTGGTTTGTAGGTTTGCATTTAGTTTTTGTTTGGGGTTTTTTGTGTTTTTTGTTTTGTTTTCTGGGAGGTTGGGGGTTTTTTGGAGTTTTTTGTTTTGTTTTTAATTTAGGGCATGTCACTATTTAGGCTAGGAATGGTTTAGATCTGTGACTGCACAGTGGCAAGCACCATTGGGCCCAAAATGTGCTTGCAATATCCAAGTTTGCAATATCCATGCAATATGATCATGTATTTAGTCAAGCCTCTGTGCAGGAATTGTGGGAATCTGCAATTAGATGTTCCACACAAAGATAATCAGGATACTGTGCAAGTGTATGTAAAAAACAAAAAAAACAAACAAAAAACAACAAAACAAACTGAGGATGACAAATACTATCTCATTATAGTGCCTAGCAAATTTTGTGAATTTACCTATTTCTGATGGACCATGCTACCGTAACCTTGCATCCATCCACCAGATTCTCAAATTCCCAGCACAGCCACAGCTAATTCTGTGGCCCCAGGGTTTTCCAAGAAAATTAAGAATTATTTTTTTTTTTTTGCCCTTTTACCAGGAAATACAGGCAAAACCAAAAACTTAGACATGCAGCAATCTACCTGGATACTGACAGTTTCTGGGACATTCAGTTTTCAAGAAAAGCCTTTATGGTGTAAGAGATACTAAAAGAAACACCGAAACTGGATTCTCACAAGCAAGTCATCTCATATGAGCAACTGAAATTCCTTTAAGAAAGCTTTCCTAGACATTTAACTAGATCATGGATACACCTAATTGTTTAATCTCTGCAGATGGAAATTAATCTCAAAAAACCTACCCCTCGATTTAACCTTTTTCCTCAAATAATGACTTGACTGTCAAAAAGGATTCTAAATATGGCATTGCAGAGGATGGTGTCTGATTATGCCCAAATTACAGCTCAAATACGTGACTGCCAATATTTTTTCTTAATGTCATCTCTGTAAATTCCCCGTATTGTGTGAAAATCTGATTAGCTTCCTTCCCTTCCCTTCATCCCTGTTAAATGTTCTGACAGCTAAATCCCTACCTTCTATTAAAGATCTTATTAAAACCACAGCCTCCGGAACACGCTGAAATTCTGCTGGTGAGCTTTCACAGATGTAACTACATATCTTTACCACAGCTGAACAGCTGTAATAGGGGGAAGAACTTAGACTTGTGGATGCTTTTTTTTTTTTTTTTTTTTTCCTAAAAAACATCCCCAGTTCTTATTTAAAACTTTGCCTCTTGCTGCTTCTGCAGCATCTCCCCGCACAGCTGCAGTTCTACGTTCCACAGACTGTTCAGAGTATGCCCAGGTGCCCAAGGAGGCCACTGGCATCCTGGCCTGGAGCAAGAAGAGTGTGGCCAGCAGGAGCAGGGCAGGGATTGTCCCCCTGTACTCGGAACTGGTGAGGCCATAATTTGAATCCTGTGTCCAGTTTTGGGCCCCTCAGGACAAGAAGGACATTGAGGAGCTGGAACGTGTCCAGAGAAGGGAACAGAGCTGGAGAGGGCTCTGAAGTGTTATGAGAAGCCACTGAGGGAGCTGAGGCTGGTTCAGCCTGGAGAAAAGGAGGCTCAGGAGGGACCTTTTCACTGTCTACAACCACCTGAAAGGAGGGCATAGCCAGGCAGGGCTCAGTCTCTTGTCCAAGGGAACAAGTCACAGGATGAGATGAAATGGCCTGAAGTTGCACCAGAAGTGGTTTAGATTGGGTATTAGGAGGCTTTTTTCATGGAAAAGGTTATCAAGCATTGGAACAGGCTGTCCAGGGACTCAGTTGAGTCCTCAACCCTGGAGATGTGTGAAGACAAGTCAATGTGGCACTGATGGACGCGACCTAGTGGTGGACTTGGCACTGTTAATTTACAGTCAGACTCAGTGATCCAAATCATTTCCAACCCAAATGATTCTATGATTTGTTTGGAAGAAAAGTGAAATACTTTCAGATAGAAGACTTTTTATGGCATTGCTGTTTTATCCCTGTAACTTTCACACAACTTGAATTTTAATTATGTTTACTGTGTCTCTGTGGGACAGAGTTAATTTCTTTCCAGCTGCCCTTTGGTGCTATGTTTATACTGGTGACCAAAATACTGCTGAGAACACACCATTGTTTTATTTAGGAAATAAGCATTAAGTATATAAACTTCCTTATGTTTATAAACACAGTCCAAAGACAAGTCTGCTTAAGAAATGAATAGTTAAAAATGTTAAGTATTGTAGAAGAATGTTCCAAGACATATTCCCCCAATCACTTTCTGAGATATAAGTTAAAAGATGAACGTGAAGATGGATGCAGCTGCATTGAAAGAAATGTTTCTTTCAAGGAAAACCTCAGTGCCATCTGTGACAAACAGTACCAAGCCATTCAAAACTCCTGTTACCAAAAACTACAGAATGTCTCCTAATTAGCTAAGAATCAGCTAAAAATAAATTGTTGATTAGTGTCTTTACTGTAAAACAATTATTTTAACAGAGAGGGTAATATAAACAGTTTGGTAGGGAAAAAACATCAGTACTCTGACAATATTAGTCTCAAAAAATTCCTAACACAAGAAGAACAGTAATACTGTATATTACTGACAGTTATTAAACAAAAATTAAATCCCCTACAGAAAGCAGGTATTTAACCCAAAATTATTTCCCTGGATAAATCAATAGGAAAATTACCAATTGACAAGGAAGCTGTTTAAATAATTGTGGAAACTAAAGTACTTTCATCACTCACAGAGTTGTCAAATAATTTAGAGGACTTCTAGTAGGTTCTTTACTGCTGAGGCCATACATTGTGTCTACTATGACAAGTCAAGGTAGTTTTTACAAATCTCTTCCACACCTAAATGTCTCACAGCTTTGTGCTGAATCACCTTGCCCCCCTTTTAAAGTGATTTTTGAGGTGGCTATGCACAAGTTGGGCTTGTTCAGCCTGGAGAAGAAAAAGCTGTGGAGGGACTTCACAGCCCCTTCCAGTGTTTAAAGGCGGGCCACAAGAGAGCTGGAGAGGGACTTTTCATAAGGGCATGGAGTATGATGAGGGCTAATGGCTCTAGACTGAAAGAGAGGAGTTAGATTGGATGTTAGGAAGAAATCCTTTCCTGTGAGGGTGGTGACGCCCTGGCACAGGTTGCCCTGAAAAGCTGTGGCTGCCCCATCCCTGGAAGTGCTCAAGGACAGACTGGATGCTCTGAGGTTTGAACAATGTGGTCCTGTGGCATCCTGCCCACGGCAGGGAGCTGAAACTGGACAATCTCTGAGCTTCCTTCCAATCCAAACCATTTTATGATTCTATGGCAGTCCCCAAACAACAGCTTCTGAGCAAACTTTGCTCACAGAATTGTGCTGCAATGATTAATGCAATGGGAAATAAATAATATTTTTTTTAAAGTTGCGTTGAAGACAGAAGGAAAAAATCCCACCAACTGCAGTTGAACAAGGTATGTTATTTTATTAGTATTACTGCTAATGTGTAAAGGAAGGTTGTAGACCACAGCATTTCAGTTGGGACTTCCAGGTTTTTTAATTTCTTTCCTAGCTCCTAACTGTGTCCCCAAGGTCAGCAAACTGACTTAGGTTAGAATGCTGGATTTTGCTTCACGTGCACTTGAGCACTTGCGACTGCGCACTCGCTCCCATTCACATCCTCTTTGAAACCCACGGACTTGTGTCCTCCCATTTTTTGTACCAAACCAAAGAAAAAACCCCAAACCTCTGGTATTTTCAAGGTTATGGAGTGACAGTTTGGTGAGTAAAGATCTCCTTTCATAGTGCATGCTTTTTCATAAATCAATCAGTCATTTTGAACTATAGCCCAAAGAACAGAGGAAGTATCAGATGTGTCCATTATTAAGGTAGAAATTTTAGACAGCCCATGACTAAGAAGCTAAACTGGAACTCAATCAAAGAAAGTTGATGCTATCGACTTCAGAGATATTAAGAGTTTTATGCTGCATTTCTGTAGCTCTAAGCACTAAATTTATTACCTGTTCAAAATACAAGGAAAAAAATCTGACACAAATAAAACACATTTGTAAGAAAAAACTATTGCGTTCTCATGCTTCAGGAAGGATGCACAAATAACTGGGAAGAAAATTTAAAAACAAAATCACATATTATATTCCCAAGACATATAACACAATTTTCTTTGCAGCTCAATGATGACCAAAACAGCTGAAAGCTTATAAATGTTATGTCATGAATCTACTATAAATAAAAAGTTTGGGAGCCAAAGTCAAGGTTCTGGAAGTTCCAAAAGAACCTCCTGATTTTTTTGTCCCACTTCACCCTGCCCTGTTAGTTTAAAATCTCTGAGGCATACTCAATATAACCCAAATCCCAAGCATTATTATTTCAGTCACTCTTTAATTTAATGAAAACATTCCTTGTGAATGAGTATGTCAGTAAATTAATGACTTCTGCTAATGTCACAGGCTCATGAAAACCCATCATCCCATCCTCCTAACATTAAAAATGTTCAGCAGAGCAGTAATCATATGTCAATGACATTTTTCTAACACACATAAACACTACATAAACACTTTAAAAAAGGTTTAAGTAACACATTAGATTTCAATAGTACCTGAACACAAATTTCTTTCAAAAAACACCAATAATTCAAAATCTGTCACTCTCCTTCAGGAAACAAGAAAATCCTAATGTGCTCATAATGGAACAAAACAGATTCTTCTCTCTGTAGTGATAATCTCAATCATACCAATGACTGTATTCTGGATTATATTAGGATACAAGAGTAACTCAGATTAGGTAGTACTGTGGACGTAAATCACCATCCCTGGAAGTGTTCAAAAAGTGTGTGAATGTGACATTTGGGGACGTGGTGAACACAGTGGTGTTGGGCCAACAGCTGGACTCAGTGATCTGAAAAGGCTTTTCCAATATAAATGATTCTATGATTTTATGCTACAAACCACTTTTCTCCCCCATATTCTAGCTAATTTTCTTTTCAAATAATTTTGTACATTTTTTGGAAATATTTTAATAATTGAATCCCAGGTTCATATTGAAACGTAAACTCCTTTATGTATTCTAGGAAGTGCTGCCAGTTCTTAATATACAGCAGAGGTCCTAAGACAACCAAAACCCTCAAGAGGCTGCAAAACTATTGTGTAGGGTTTGTATGATGAACCAAAAAGTACATGTTACAATAGCTGTGTTTTAAATTAATTTGGAGTGCACGTGTTTTTGTGTTTCTATACTGTGGCTATTCTGGAGTACCTGAAGCTTTTAAGAATTTACACAGTACCTGCAGTTACACCTTGTGTGCTTTCCAAATGATGGAGCTCATCCCAGTGCTCAAGCAAAACATTCCTCACTGGATTTTCTCATCATGGTAGATGAAAGTCCTTACTTTTTGCTAGAGCAAAAATTCCTTGATTCATTTCTCATTGTGGTGTATGACAGTATTTACTTTGTCTGGGATTTTTAAAGGAAATAAAACTTCCAGAATTGTAACTCGGATTGCGTGATACTGCACACAAAATGCAAAACACAGAAGTATCTGTGAGAGATGGAAATTATGCCTAGGAATACAAAGAAAAAGAGTAATCCATAAAGTTGAAAACAGGCTAAGATTAAGCAATGTCATATTGCTTGAAATCCCTGAAGGCAAAGACACAGAAGGCATTTTATAAAAATGGATTATTAAGGTGCTGAGGGTAGACAGTTTCTACTTCCTTCTGGAACAGAACATGGCAAATAAAATGACTGAAAGTGGAACAAGATGTTTCTCTCAGAAAAACAGTATTTTCTGAGCTCATTTCAGAGAAGCAAGTGATTATATGCCTCATATACAGAATCAAGAGATAATGCAAGCTAGTATAAAAATAAGTGATACACAGTATGTACAGGGACATCAGAACTGCAAGTTGATGCGGAATGTGTTAAATGTTCCAGAATAGTGCATCTTACTTTAAAAGTGAAACTCCAAGTGCTCCTGATACTCTGTGACATGCATTAGCTGGGTGAAAAGGAAAAGAACAGGTTCTGAAAGTGCAGCCACTGGAAAAGCACTGATGAATGAACTTTAGAGAGTAAAAATGCTGCTCTACGCCACACTCACTGTCCCCAAGGATAACAGACACTACTGATGTTTTCGTTTTTCTGATTTAGGTAATCTGATACCATATTATCAGATGCTAAAGTTCATACTGGTTCTCACTTAAACCATGCAATTTTTGTTCCAATTTGCAAAACAGAAAATTATTTTTCCTTTTATTTCACCAAAAAAAAAAAAAAAAAAAGTAGCTGTACACATTCCTCCAGCAAAAGATTCTTTAAATATGAAACTTTATGATGTGTAACAGTTAGAATCGGATTAAAATTAAGATATTTAGCACTCAGAAAAGCAAGAAAAGAACATAATAATGTGTACTCATGTCATTCTTGTATCTGTAGTTCCTACTCACAACACAGGCAGCTCCAGTCACAAGAAAAACTAAAATCTTTCAGACAAGTTTATATTGCAAGAATATCCACTCAAGTACAAGAGCCATTCACTCCCAGAGTGTCAGAATGCCAAAATCCAGAGCAAAAAAACCAAAATGGTGAGAGACTTACCCCATTTAAGGGAAATGTTTTCCATCCTAGTTCTCCGAGGGCAGTTGTAGTATCAAGTAACACAACTGAAAATGGAAAAAGAAATGGTGTTTGTGGTATTGCTTGGATTAGACATAGCAAAGTATTAAAACAGGAAGGCCTGAACTTGCCATGTTAGCCAGGTTCATTTGGGCTTTCATGGCTTACATTTCTTACCTAAAAAATGCCTCAAAACATATAAAAAGCCCTAAATCTTTTGCAGAAATCATTGCCAAATCACAGTACACTACTGATATTTAACCATTAAAAGATGCCTGATCAAACATGCACATTCCTGCAATCCCTTGCCTGGAAATCTGGAAAGTCTGCAGCATTAAAGCTAATAAAATACACAGTGTCAAAAGTAAGTTGTTTGTTTTTTGTTTGGTTTTTTTTTTTGTTTGTTTGTTTTTTAATGAAACCCATTAAATCCATTCATTTTTAATGAAACTTCCCCAAAAAGTTATACAATTTATAAATTGAGAACACAGACAAACCACTTCAGTTTCTCTCTTGGACGGAGTATCACAGTGTTAATATCTGCTGAATATATATTGCATCACTTCTGTCATATTCATGTTGGGGTTTTTTTATCTATGATAGGATGAGCATTATTGTATATTAAAAAATATTTCTGCATTATTTTAATGTTAAATTACATTAACTTCCTTTTTCACTTCCATTCACTGATGCTAAACAAAACATACATAGCACATGAGACATTTTACCCACAGGTACTACTGCCCTCTAATGGAACTGTTTCATCCAACCCTCTAACTTCAGAAATCTAAATCAGTATTTATACACAGAATTAAGTATTATATAGGGTAGTTTATTTTAATTATTGAGTTGGTGTGCTTTGATTGCTGAATTCCTCCTTATAGCCCACTAATTCCAGTTCTTCTTTGAATGGTTAAATGATGGAGAAAAATAATTAAGCAATTAATTTGAAACACGACCCCACTATCCACATGTTTGTGGGGTTTATACTGCACTATCTTCCACCTCTGTGGAAATAATCCACCATCTGTCCAAATAATCGATGTACAGCTATCTAGAAAGTGTTTCTATAAAGCAGAAGAGCAGCAGCAGAAGCCAGGTCATGTTTTTGGTGCCTTATGGAAAAGGCACCGTGGCATAGACACTGAACTTGGCAGCTTATTAGGGGGAACCTGACCCAGCATCCTCCCTTCTCTTTTGTACTAGTGACACGTAGAGCTCCTCTGTGTTTGAATGGACAATGACTTTTAACCTGGAACTGAAGTTTGCTGTCTCTTCAACAGACTTACAGGCGAGTACAAAGCTCAACACAGACCACATAAAAGCTTAATGGTTTCTGTGAAGAAATAATGACATTTTTTATATATATTCAGCAAACGGGAGTAGTCTGCTCTCCACCACTTCAATGTATGAAGCTTTATGAATAATATGAGTATAAATTAACCATTTTACAATCCCTAGTTTACTTAAAAAAAGAAAAAAAGTATCATCATCCTCACTGAGACTATTGCTGTCTTCCACTTGCTTAAAAAGCTGTGCTTTACAGCTGCCACAGTATTTTCTGTTTGTGTCAGGCTACCACGCTCTTATGGAAAAGTCAAAAAAAGCATCTTCTCACTTGACATTTGATGCAACAGTTTCCTGTGTAAAACTTTTAAAGTTATAATCTACTGGGGATCTGTTACTGCCAAAAAACCCCAAACAAACCAAACTGGGTTTACATATTTCCTTTCCATAGAGAGGAGCAACTGCTCAATTCATCTTAGGTGTTTGTTTTCTTCTTTCCATCTCTCCTGCCCTCCTCTCTCCACCCAGAAAATGTGGACTATTTGTTATGTACTCTGTTTCCAGCTAAGTTTCAAGTTATATCTTGCTCTTTTTCAAGTGCTATTCTCATGGATCTGTGTGCAGAAATAAATTTTTCTACGAGCAGCATTAGGGTTTGAAGTGCCATTTCAGTTTTGTAATTTTTTGTGGTAGCAAGACTGCAATTTAATAAACATCATCCAGGTATTCAAAATTAATACTTCTGTGGAACAAGACCTGAAATACAGAAAGGAAAACTAATTCATTTCTTCACTGGAGCCTGAATTAATTAATTTCTGGCCTGAATTAATCAAGTACTACTTGAAGGCTCAAAGCTATACATTAAAAAAATTAAAAACTAGAGCAAATTCATCACTGAACGTACATGAAGTTTAGATTTAGTTGAGCCATGATCTAATAATATTCCTCATATACACTTACCAAATGATCCTCAATGAGTGATTGAGTTTTGCTAAAATACAATTTTTGATACATTTGACATACCAAGGCTCTTGAACGCTCACATATTCTCACCTGTAGCTACCAAAGAACTGGAAAATTCAAACCAATTGGAGAATTCTCCAACTGGAGAATTCAAACCACCAAACAACTACTAACCAGAACTAGAATGGTATCACCTTCATGGTCAGAAATGAAAATCATGAAAATTGAAAGACTGTCTTTCCAACAGCACTTGTATTACAAGACATAAAATAATTATCAATAAAAAATGTGCAAATACTGAAAGATCAAGTAAACCTTATGTTTATGCCAAAGAAACACAAACTGCAGTGAAGATGTGGATTCAACAGGGCTTGTTATACAAATGAGGAAACAGATAAAGCAATAAAATCCTCACACACTTCAGAGGTTTGGAGGTATCTACATGCTAGACTTCAGTGTGGGACAGAGACACCCAAGCTATCTTTAAAGGAGGTGATTAAGAAGCAGCCTGTTCCCAGCAGCACAGACCTGATGGCAGACAAATCTGCACTGCCAAGGAGCTTCCAACTCACAGCTCTTATGGCAGAAAATTCCCTCTGCCAAAGAGCTCCAGGCTAAGAGGAATGCCAGCATGTAAACATCTGAATTACACACAGGAGTGGAGACTTCCTCTCTGCCTGCAGGACAGTGAAAGTTTCAAAAAAACTGGAAATTCACATGCAAAGAGACTAAAAAAAGATGGTGGGCACTACACCTATGATGCTTGTAATGAGAAAACTCACTAAAAAGCTAATGGGATCACAAAGTCATATTTATTGACCCTTGTCCCTACATTTACTTATTTATGCTCCTTTGTATGCCATAAAAATCTCCATCCTTCTTAAAAAAAATGAGAAGTGTCCATTATGGACAAGCCATTAGCTGCCAGCATAAACAGAAGTGTGTCTGGAACTACTGCAGTGAATATTTTATGGGAAAAGCTCTCAGTACAGTGGTTGAGACTCAGCAATGTTATTGACATTTGTGACATCCAACCTCCACTTTTAGCAGGCACTTTTCTGAGGTGATGGCTCTAAAACTTGCACAGTGAGTAAGAGTTTAGGTCTGCCATTACAAAGTCATATCACGATTCAAAATGAACTCAAAGACCCTTTTAAAAAAACCTCTCTGGATAAAAAGAACCCAGATTTAGCACTTGAATGTCCTTTCTTAAATAACTGAACTGGGGATACTAACACTTGCCCAACAATACTATACAGACTTAAACATATATCTGTAAGCCTATTGTTTAATTATCTGTACATTTCATTCTTAGAAATGTTTAGCTTTGTTTGCCAGCACATACTTTAATATACATCATATTATTAGTACTCATTATGTCATATTGAGCTTCAGTTTCCTTTTTTCTGGACATTATCTTACACTGCTATTATTAGATTTTACAACTGAAATTAATCTTTTCAGAGGTTTTACCTGGTCCCAAGGAAACTGTTTTACCTAAAATTATGATGAGCAGAGCTCCAAGGACTGACAGGGTGGAATTTTAATTTTCATTCCAAAATACTCTTCTAAAGATGAACTCTGCAATCGTGTCTGTACAACCAAGGAAAAAAAGCCTTCCAAACATTCATTTCACCAGTTTCTTTTCTTTGTTTTCTTACACATCTCCAGACAGGGTATGTCTAAATTAACACAATTAATACAGGATTTTGGCCAGCTTCATGGATTCACAGTCTGATGTCAGATCACTCAGTTTGATCTGCTCTATTTTAGACATTTCACTGTTACCTCTACAGTGGGTACACCTAAAATTTGAAAGGAAAGCAGAGCAATACACAGATGTTAATTTCTCAAGACAGCACTAATAATTCAGGAACATCTCTTCTGTACTGCATAAAGGATACCCAAAAAACCCCTGAAAGGTTCAGTATCTTCCAACAAGGTAGGGAGGCATTACAGATGACCCCCAGAAATGAGTAAAACTGGCACCATTTTTTGTCCCTGAAAGCTTTATTATTGACTGCAAAGTTTGTATTTATAAGGCAAACACACAGAGCTATTGAAGTCTCTCACTTTCAGCCCTCAAGACAGTTGTTGCTCTCTTCTGAAGTGTCTGTACTTTCAGGTTTTATGGTTTTTTTTCATTTTTAAAAAGAGGATCACATGCAGTATTCTGAAATGATTTCTTTTAACAATATGTATTAAGAGTCCTGGCTATTTTTATATCCTATTTATATATCCAGGGCCACATTAGCCTATTTTTTGCTGCAGCATTGCATTCACAGTTACTACTCTACAAAATCACTGTTACTATTGTTACTACTCTACAAAATCACTGTTCTGTACAGATTCACTCCTTTTCATCATCATTTTTTTTTTCAGTTTGGGTTAAGTTTTTGCTCTTGAATGTACAAAGATCCATTCGTTTATACTAAAACAAGTTTCATTTACAAGGGCTGACCCTTACTAAGTGAGAAAGGTTCCTCCCTGTCTGCACATCCCCCTTCTTTCTTTACTTCCCTTCCTACTCCTTTTGTCAGGTGTTGAGTTTATATTTATTTTCACGTTACTAATGAAAAATGCTAGAATAGTGTACAACAAGTATGTCAAGTTCTGTGATTTAACAGTCACTAAAACTACTTTAGGGTTTCTTAGACCTCAGGGTTTTTTTAAATCCATTTAGTAAAAAAAAAATTAAAAATTAAGCCTTTTACTGTCAGAAGACTCTGTCATATTCTGTTATAATATAAAAAATCTCAACATATTACTGCTTTGGCTTGCCTGCCTGAGAAAGACAGAAAGAAGAAAGAGATATGCAATATCCAAGTTACCTTGGCAATTAACATGCAATCAACTGGGAAAAATTATTTAAATGCTTGGTTTTATGACTAGGCCTGTTTTCCATAAACCAAATTAACTGGCATTCATTATACACGTATCAATTGAATCCTTTTCCATAATTTTCATTATTTTGCATGCAACAGCTCTCTGGTTTAGGCAAGATTAATGAGATGCAGTAATAAAGTATGAGGAGCACCTGTCTAGATAGCAATTCTGCCAGGGAAGTGTACAGGAGTCACAGCAAATCAGAGAGTAAACAAAGTATTGACAATGCTGTTTGCCTGAGATAAGCAGGATTAGTGCCAGCAAAATAGAGAGAGTAATCCTTCCACTCTCCTCAACATTTCCAAGAGTTTTATGTCAGACTCCAAGAAAATCCTTGCTACCCTACAGTTGCAAAGAAGAGGGAGAGCTGTGACTAATTGGGAAGCTGGGGAATCTCCACTCCAGGAGGCTTTTAAGACACCTTGAACACTGGCAAGCCTGGTTTCTGCATAATCTCCTGTTGCCTTCGGGCAGAGTGGGGGAGATAAATGACTTCTCCAAATGTGAGTTTTATAAAAATCTAGTTACCTTGTTAATGGTGCTTCCCTTCTCTTTTCAAACCACAACTCTAACACCTACGCTCTTCCAGTATTCCTGAACTCCCTGAGTCCCCAAACTCATTAAATTTACCATCAATAACCCAGAGATGTCCTCAGCCAATTCTTTCAGGACTCTTTCAGGACTATTTACACCAGATGGGAAGTGCTTCATATTCTTCACATTATATGAATAAATCACTAATTTCTGATTTTCCCAATTTCAAACACATTCTTTTCTGCCTCTTTCTAAAAATAGCTCAATACCATTCACACAAACATGTTTATTCTTAATGCAATAGAGGAATTCCCATTATCCTCAGGGTTGTGAGACTTGGGCTTTCACCTAACACATTTACTTTTTATTTTCAGTTTTCCACACTACCTATTTTCTAGCATGTGCTAATTTCCACATGTATCCTCTTTTTTCCGTTAATTATGAGAAATGTTCATATTTCTAGTTTCTGCTTTCATGCTACCTCCAATGTAGGTTAAGCTGTTATTCAAAACTGGCCTTTTTTTACTGATCAATGAATTCCTAATCAAGGACTTTTAAAAGGAATTTTCCCTCTCACCTTTCTTATTCTCATATTTACACATTCACACAAACAATTTTAAAAATCTCTTCTAATGAATGAGAACTGACCAGAATAATTTTTGATGTACTAAACCCAACATCCCATTCATGGTACATTTATTTTGTCAGTGCTAAGAAGTTTGCAATGTTATTAGATGGAGTTATATTGGATAAATGTCTTTATCTTGGTACTGCTTTATTCCATTACATGAGGTCTCCCGTGAGAATCCTCAAAACCCAATTCCCCCAGAGCACCATTTTTCTTTCCATACATTACATACAGATGTTTAAGGAATAATTTCCCCTCTTTTCTCATTTGATTCAGTTATGTGTTTCAGTCTTACTGTTTCCTATGACTTCCTGGATAGACATAATTTGAAATCCTGTGGTTCTGAGAAAACAAGATTAAAACAAATAATGGTTCTTTTGGAAAAAAAAAAAAAAAAAGCGCCACCTTTTACATTCAACCTTTTTTTCATAGAACACATTCTTACCTATTTCTTAGAAAGATCATTATTTAAATGAAATTAATATTTATCATATTACAGAGCCAATATAATGATCCTTTCCATATGCAAAGATGCACCTTCACCTTGGAGGAGAAGGCTGCTGGAACCCTACAGTTCCATCTCTCTCTGGAATGGAAACCAACATTTTCATACCCTATGTTTCAGTTTTACTACATCCTTTTTTCATACTTTCTTCCATTCTCACTTTAAAAATCGAAATGAACCCCTTTATTCTCACGTTATAAAATTGTTAGCATTGCCAACCATTACAGACCCCTTGGTTACATCAGTTACACCTGTCTTTTTGAAAAGATTTAAAAGCAGATTTTTAAAAAAATTGGCAAGCTCTAAGTTAACTTCAGGATTTAAAGTTTCCAACCACGAACATATTTGAACACGAGCATTTTTCCTCCCTTACCAGTGCCACTTCACTGTAAAACAAGCAACTGCAATACTTTAAATACCCATCAAAATATCTGATAATCAACTAATATAACTTACAATTTCTAAACACCTAAGATGACAGAGTTATTTTCAATAAATACAAATCCTTGCACCCAAAAGAAGTAACAGAAAAAGATTCAGAAAAGTAACAGTAAAAGATTCAGTCTTCCCCACAAAGGTGGATTCCAAGTTTTATTTCACGAATACCAAATGAAGCCTTGGAAATCCACTTGATGCATTCAGTGGCACCAAATGCACAGAGAAAATCTGTCAGTGCAGAAACACATGACAATTTCTGCACTGAAATCTTTCTAGGATAACAGTTACAATTCCAAATTGTACATGGCTAGATCTTAATTACTCACACTGCCACCCAGCAGGTTATTTTGCTCTAAGACAGCGGTAAACATTTTGTATTTTGAGGTCTCACATAGGCACTTGCTTCTCCCATGTGAGCTACTGAGGTAAAAAGAAAGCATACTCACACCCAAAATAAATGGGCTTACCTCAGAAAAAGATGAGGCCACAAGTTCTCCTCAGGTAATTGTGGAATGGAAAATGAGTAGGTAATGCCCTACCTCTCCTAGCCTGTAAGAGAGCTTTTTCCCTAAGAGCAGCATCAAAGTGATTTCAAAGTGATTTTGTTGATCAGTGCACTTTCAGATGGGAAAGCAAGGCAGGAGAAGGTTGTGAAATCCACAGCTCAGCCAGGAGGGATGAACTCCTGCATTTGTAATGCACCAGAGGGGGCTGAGCACTGCAATGTCAGCCCTGCAGGACAGGCAGTGAATACAGAACCGAGCAAGTCCTGGCAGGCAGAGGCTGATTGCTCGACTTTCATGTGCTCCTCACAAAGAATGAGAGGGGGAAAAAGGGGTTCAGGCACCAGGGAAACAATGTCTTCTTACCACTGACCCAGCTTTAAGATACTCCTTTACAGCAGGGATTGCTGTTAAAATGAAGTGAGATAAATTAATGCTGTTCACAGCCCCAGAAAACATCACCAGAGCTGTATTATTTTTCTATGCTTTTGGTTTCACATGTGTAATACAAAAAGATCAGGAGCTAACCCTGGTAAAAACAGGAGTCACAAAATGATGATAGGAGTCCAGCTGCCCTATTTAATAATTTTGATTCTGCCTTGCAAATACTAATTGATATTCAATTCACCATCATGTTCATGTCAACAGTAGATTACTGGGCAGCATTTCCTAAATGAACACAAATACCTGACAGTTTTGTCAGCCCTGTTTATTAACCTAAGTATATCTTCATTAGGGAAATTAGAAAAAGCTGAAATTCAGAGAAACAGATTTATCTTTCATTGCACTGGTAAACGACTTGTGTGTTGAAATCAATTCCCTTAGTTTGGGACTACTGCTAAATTTAATATTCTTCATTTTGCAGTTAACCTTTTTTACTCTGCATTCTTACAAGCAGTTTCTTTTATGTCTTTTACTTTAATACTTGTGTTGAGTGGTGATAAAATGAACAAAAAGGTCACAACATCCATAAGTGAAAAAAAAAAAAAAAAACAAGAACAAACCCAACATACAAAAGCTTTTGGAAAATTATAACAGCTACACATAACTGTCAGCCACACTAATCATGAAGTTAATAACTCTATGGCTATTGCTCCTATACTCCATACCTTTTGGGAATTCCTCTTCAAGGAGGGTAGAAACTTCCCACTGGAGTTAATGGGATAACCAAACCCACCCTAGGTACCCATTCTTCCTTGCCCTGCTCTGAAGACACTTAATAGCTTCTCTTAATAGCAAAGAATGAAATGCCATGGCAAAGGTTTTTGCCTTTTCCCAACGCATACCTGGGAAAGTTGATACAGAAATACCTTTCTACCTCATAATTTGTCTCTTTTTAAGTGGAGTGAGAAGTGTGCAGTGTTCCACAGCAGTCCCTTTAAAGAAAGAAGTTTTGAAGAGACCAGCTGATAATGTCACAAACAGGGACTGGGAGGACAGATGGCCACTGCATACTCAAGTAGTCACTTAATAACCATAATGAAAAATTAGCAGTTTGGTGATTCTGAGGAACAGAACAGACAAATCTTAGGAGAGGGAAAAAGGCTGAAGCAACTGAAGTTTGTGCTTGACTGGCAGCACAGCCCCATGAAGAGCTGTTTGAGAATCTCTGGCTCACTCAAGAACTAAGACAAGGGACCAGTCCAGGGTTTTTGGCAGAGCCCTTGAGGGTGGTGTGTTCAGAGCTGCAGAGCTGCTTCAGACAGGCTGAGAGCAAGAACTGGGAGTCTGAAACTACGACATAGGCAAATCAGACATGGGAACAACAGTCAGGGAAGTTCCAGACATGAAACATGAAGGAGGGTTCTTCTGCAGTGCACAGACCCACCCAGTAAAGCCAAAGACTCCTACCGCTCCCTCACCATCTTCTACTATTTCTGTAGTTCAAAAAGCCTAATTTCTTAACTCCAGGCAGTTAAATCAGAGTTTACCTACACCCAGTCCATACTTTTACATGATAAAAAATGAAACAGGGTCATCCCTACTTGTAGCAGAAACACCACAAAGCAGCACAGCAAACATCCAGCCCAGAAAGGGCACATCCTGACTGGCCTGCTTTTCCCAGCCAACAGGAACGTTAAGCTTGTCTGGATGAAGAGGTGCAGAGGGTGGGAAAGCACAGCTGTTTTCAATCCCCATCTGTTGCACAGCTGTACTCTGAACTGCCACTCAGAATTCATCCACAAGACATACAAGTGGGCCTCTAGAACTGACAGGACATTTATTATTATCCACTCCAGACCTATGGCAACGCCATACAAACAGGATGAAGTTGGTATTTCCTACTAAAATAAAAAGACATCTCCCTGATCTCCCTATTGACCCAGTGTTCTGGTTTGGGCTGGGATAGTTTATTTTCTTCTTAGCAGCTGGTGCAATGCTGCGTTTTGGATTCAGTATGGGAATAATAAAGGTAACACAGCAATGTTTTAGGTAATGCTCACCCCAAGTCCAGGACTTTTCAGTGTCTCCTGCTCTGCCAGTGCACAAAAAGCTGAGACAAGTGATCCAAACTGGCCAAAGGGATATTCCATACCCCAGAACATCATGCTCAATGTGTTACCTGAAGGGTGTTGGTTGTGAGAGGCTGGTCAGTGCCCAGGGCTGGGCATTGAACAGCGAGAGATGAGCAACTGTGTTGTGAATCACTTGCTTTTCTTAGGTTTTGGCTCTCTTTTTACTTCCAACTGTTCTTCTTCTTCTTCACCACCATTATTACTATTATTGTTACTATTATTATTATTATTCTATTACATTTTACTTTTTTTTCAATTATTAAACTGTTCTTATCTCAACCAACACCATTTTTACTTTTTTTTTTTTGCTCCTTCCCATCCCACCTGGGAGAGTTAAGGGATTGAGCGAGTGGCTGCCTTGTACTTGCAATGTACCAACAAGGACACCTAAGAAAGCAAGTGACATACAAAGGATAGAGGAGGACTATTAAGGCTACATTTGGGGTTTTTTTTCTTCTAGTTAGAGGTAATGTTGTTAGTAATGACTTTAGCTGTCAGCAGATAAGGAAAGTCATCAGTAGGGCCATAAGCTGTGGACATATCAAAGCAGAAGCAAGTCATGACTTTCAACTGTGTAAAATGCTCTCAAGCAAATTGATCAGGTTTCTCCTTTGCTTCTTGAAGCGGTATCTCATTTGTTTGATAAGTTATCTGCCTGAGAAGTGAAATATTTAATACACTTGGCCTTACTACTGTAGTCTGAAAGTGACCACGATGTACAGAGGAGTTGTTTAGCAGAAGTCATATGAAAAAAAACCTTGCAGGATGGAACATAAAAGCAGCTCAGAAAATGAGGTTAGCATATGGCTATATTACATGTTTTCTTTTCTTTTAATGCAGAACCTCAAAAATATACCAAAATAAATGCAACTTCCTAGAAAGCAGAGTTGTTACACTTGTGACAAATATTCCCAGAGATATCTCCTAGGTTCATATTCATGATGTTAAAATGTTTCTTATCCCCTTTGATTAAATATCCACACAGCCAGTCAGTTTAATGTTTTTGAGCTTTGTAATTCTCTGTTTCACTTCATCAGACTGTCACTTCTTCCACTAGCTCTTCATTTATAATTTACGGTGTCAAGCACCAAGTTTTCACAGCATGAACATTTTACAGGTGCTAGGTCAGGCTGTCAAGCTGAAGTACATACTAATAATCAGTGGCTTTGAAAAATCTTGGTCTCTACGTACAGTGGAACGTCAACATGAAGGTTCAGCTGTTTTTATCAACTAATCAGGTTTGCAATACTTGTAACATTACAAACAAATAAATATACAGCATCTTGTCACTTACTTGACAGGAAATATGTTTGACTATCTAACCAAACATCAAATTACTTTAAATATTGAAAGCATGGAGTACCCACCTCTACTATGCAGAGACTTTGAGCTTTGAATGATATACTTTTAATGCACCTTCGTGGAGATTTAAATTTCAAAGATAACTGAAGAGCATTAAATAGATCTGATAATGCCATCATTCATGTAGTAAACTGTTGAATAACTGGTACATAGTAACACAGTATATAGTTACCCTCCTTTTTCCTTTTGTATTATGAAACAATCTAATTGATAAAATAATTTTTCTGATTTCACATCAGGAAGTGAAAGTAAAAAGACTGCTTTTCCATTTTTAAGGGGTTTTTTTCAGATTTTCTGTAGCACAAGAGGTGATTCAGACAGGTACAGCACTGCATCAGTAGTCAAGTGCTGGAAAGGCAGCAGCTCTCTGGGAGTTGGCTCAAAGCACCACTTCAAAGGGCTACTTGAGACTTAAGTGCCTGTTACACAACCCAGTGATGCAAGAGCTGTGTCACTGAGGATGGCTGGAGCACTGCCCAGGGACTCTGCGGGCAATGCCAGATATAGACTGGACAACAATGCACGCAACACTGCCAGTGAAGGAGGCAGGAATCTTTATGTTTGAATGATTACCAGAATGGAAATGTTTGAATTAAAAAGAGCTTTATGACATTTTTTCTTTAAAATTTATCTCTTTTCCTCTTTTGCCATTCTGCCTGAAATGCCTGAATGCAGAAAACACAAGAAGGGCACAAACAGCACCAAGACTGTGGAGATGAGTTACTCTGTTAAGGGAAAAACATGCAGTATTTTTTTAAAAAATATTATTTTCTCCTATCCAAAGACTACAACATAATGAAAATGCTCAGTTTATCTGAGAAGGCTATCCAGAATTATATAATATATATAATATATTATATATATATTAATACCACAGAATTACAGAATTATAGAACAGTTCAGGTCAGAGAGGTCATCTACAGATTATCTAGTCCAGCTGCATTGACAGGGACATCTTCCACTATCCCAGACTGCTACAAACCCCATCCAACCTGGACACTTCCAAGATAGGACAGCAACAACTCCTCTGGGCTATCTGTGCCAGTCTTTCACCACCCTCACAGTAAAGAATCTCTTTCTTACATCCAATCTAAATCTACCCTCTTTTAATTTAAACCAGAGAGGAAGAGAGATGTTATGCTGAAAAGCCAAAAAAAGTCACAACAGACGGCAGAACTGGAGTTGAAGGAAAACAGGGACTGGAGAATGGTACACAGTCAGGAGAGGTACTGAAAAGTGGCAACATATTTAGAGGCTGTACAGGAAGACAGTGAACACTGACTGTTAAAAAGAAACATTATTATCATTTGCACATCAGGAATGAGGCAGGAGTTGGAAAATGGATGCAGCTAACTGGTTTTGCACTGAATTGCTTCCATTAAAACAACTTGTCACCACAAGTGTAGCTAGAATCCAAAATGTATCATCAGTAACTGATTAGTGTAAAATTCTACATCACTGTAAGTAACTGATCTGTGTAAAAATCTAAATCACTGTCTTTTAAAATGCAGCAATTTACCAGACACACTAAAACTAAGACAACTGAAGTTGTCTTCACTTCTTGTTTCAGACTGCATGGCAGAAGGCTGTCTGCAAGAAGCAAGGTTTCATTTTCATTAATGATAGAGTTATTCTGGAGTAGACAATATCCTTGAGAGAGGTTAGAATACATTTAATGGAGACTCTGGGAACTATGAATAGTTTCAGGCCAAGCATTTTTTTTTTTTTACCTCATGTGTGGGTTTAGTTTTTGTTTTTTGCCTATAAAAAGAATTATTGAGGATTATAAGGAGTCAGATGGAGAAAATCTGTTAAAAGGAAATGTTTTATGGTTAAAATTAAGTATATTACTACATCCCTAGTTAAAAAAGCAACTATGAAGGGGGACAGCATTTAAAATTGAATACGAATTTATCACACAAAGTTCACAGATCCAGACTGATCCAAAGCCTCTTTTTCTACGAGAGCCAGCGACCACCATGCCTGAGCAATTGGAAATACTTACTGCTCTCACTTTCCCACCTGTTCAAAATCATTCTCAGCCTATGAATAGAATATTTTCTCATGGTAGGTTTCTCCACACTCTCCATAATGCAATCAATTATTGTTTAGTGCTGTTTCCCACCACCAATAATGAATGCCTTGATCAGAATCTCAGAGTGCTTTTTGATTGCCCACAGTTCCTTCATTTCCAGTGCTTGCTTTCAATCAGATCAAGTGATTTAAATCTCCTACTTAATTTAAAACAGATGAACGGGGAACTTAAGATGTTTCATTCATGTAAATACCAAATTTATAACAATGAATATTATCTTTCATATTGCTACACAGCTTAATTTATTTCATCTAAGAGCAATAAAACAGAGTAAGCACTGAGCGATCCTAATAACCAAGCAGAATCAAATTATGGAAGAAAAAGCTGACATCTGAATTACAATGCATTAAGGTAAAATTACAGCTGAATTTGAGGATAATTTCATTCAATTTGACTTCAAGACATCAGTACTTCTTTCAGCATTAATTCAGAATTATACAAACCAAAAAGTGTTTTGAATCTATAGAAATTATTTATGTTTTCTTTTAAGAGATAATTAAATTACTGATTATGTGACGCCACCATATTCGTAGTGAACATTTTAGCTTATCATGTACATTTCATTGTATAAATGTCAGAAATAAGTCTGGGTTAGGAAACTAGAACAAGTTGTTAAAGAGTTTTTAGCTGCTTTAAATACAAAGCTAAAGATGTGACCAAGACCATAAAAGGCATGATTTTGAGATAGACAGATTTAACTGTGCAATTTGTGGTGCAATTCTTTAAAACGAGCCATGAGACTGATCTTATTTATTATTTAAGCAATGTCCTTGTCCAGGATAGGCTTGGTGCAATGGAATTTTTCATGGAAAAGTTTTAGGGCATCGTCAGCTCAACTAGACTGAAACACTATGTGGGGGAGGCTATGGGAAGAGAAGGAATAATTCTTTCCTGGGATATAACGAAGGAAGGACATTAAGTATAAAACATCAGACAATCCCAAGGGAGCCAAGTAGGATATCTTTTATGAAATGGGAGTATAGCAGCAGCCAGAGGAGATATGACACCTGCATATTAACTGCTGACAAGCCAACCAAGGACCAACCCAACAACATGGGAATGAAGGAGACAAACGTGACAGAAACTGTCCAATATTCAGAATGATAAAAATACTACAATTGCACAAAAGACCAGTAAAATCCCACCAGTAAAGCTGTATGTGGTTCTGGCCACTTTTTTTTTTTTCAAGGAAGAGTGAATTCAACAGGATGAAGAATAAGCAAAGGCAACTCTAACTGTCACACAGATCAGAAATGTCTTGAGCGAAAGATGAAAACCACTCACCAAAACCCAAAAGAAATGTTAACGTCTCCTACAACAGTGATCTGGATAAAAAAATGAGAATGGAAAGGTGTTCTTAAGTTTTGAGACAAAGCCAGCACAAGCATAAATGAATAAGCACCACTCACTAATAAATGCAGCCCATAAATGTATTTGAACTCCACAGCACTGAAGTTCAGAACAACCTTCCAACAGGAACAATGAGAGAACACAGCTTAACTAGACTGAAGATGAAAGTAAGTCATTTTAGACAGCATCACTGGAGGCATTTGATTGTGGGAACAAAGCTCTTTCCCAATCCTGTGTTACAGAGCTCCTCAATGTAGTGTAAATAATCTTGGACCATAACGCAAATACAATTCTTTCTCTCAAGAACAATTAAAAAAAGCTCTCAATGCCAGTAATGTTACAGTGACATATTTTCCTCACCTCCATGGAAATGAAGCCACCTCCTGAATGACAAACTGACCCCTCCACTGCTAATTTCATTTCCTGTCTTGGAAGCCAAGGGTCACCTCTCCCTCCAACCCATTTGCTTTCTGGTTCACAGTAAAAAAAACTTAAATAATAACTGAACCCTCTTCACAGAATTTCAATATAGATCTCTCCAAACTACTGCATTTATCTTCAACATAAGTGTCCAAAGGGCATAATCCACATTATGGACTAATAGCCTGTAAAACTGCATTTTATGAACTGTAGCAGTTTTCAGCAATAAAAATAGAATCAATGGACTCGAGTTGATAACATTTCTTTCCTACCCTACATTGGAATTAATTTAATTCTTTATATTTTTTAAATTATGTACATTTTTAAAAGCACTAGAACCGGTTTGGAGTCTACAAATCTCTATGCTTACAGCTATAGATGACATATTGTTATATAAACTATTTTTTTACCACCAGACTAGACTCAAAATTTTGTAAATTACAATATTCACATAAGAAAGTCAGGAAAATTATATTATTTTTTATCTTCTCTTCCTTCTTCCTATTTTCTTCCCCTCCTCTCCTTATCAGAAATGTACTTGTTCCATCTCACTATCTGAATAAAGAATGGCTCACTGCTATTTTAGCTTTAGTCATAAAAATTCATTACTTTAGTGTAATGAAAATCATACTGACATGCCTCACAACTGCATAAACATTCTGCTCAAAGAACACTATCTCCACGAAGCTCACCAAAAAGAATTTACCTTTATTCATAAAGCATTTCATAGCAAGACTTAATTTCTTTCCATAGTTGTCTCTTAGTTTAAACCAGATCAAAAAATCTTTTAACATATGTCCCATGCAATAAAGGCCCCTAAACTCAAACATTCAAAGCAAATTTTTTTTGTCCATGTTGAATAACTGTGAAGTCAACCTGAGCTACTACCTGGCAGCTCAAATAATCAGGTAATTCGGATGATGCATTCACTGAATTTGGTGCAATCACATCCCATCTGGAGATAAGAACACCAGATATCAGAAAAAGAATCGCTTGGGTCAGAGAGAGACTTAAGAACACAAAATTACAGTTAAAGGTAAAATATATCAGTGCAAAAGACAGAGCAGTTCTTCAATTCCTCTTTCCACAGACTGAATATCAACTCATTAACTTTCTCTTTCCTACAGATACCATAGAAAAGATGACCCTTAACTAAGCAATGCTTAACTGAAGGGTATTATTTTACACAAACCAAACACTGCACCTTTGAATTACAGCGTACCCTTGATTTTATTCACATAGCTGAGTGCAGTTCCAGACGACTCACTTCAGCCATCCTTGTTTGCAGATGGACATACAGTAAATTATCTTCATGCAGGGAAAATATTTGGCTGCTTGGGGGACTTTTTCATTAATTTATTCCCACTTCTGGAATTTCAGGTGAATTATTGAACCAATTTAACAGGGTGAGTCCCTTACAAAAATGAATTTGATTTCACCAAGACTGACACATGTAGTTACTGTAGTTACTAACCACACAGAGGGGTGGTAAGGAAAGCTGTAGGGAACACTAATGTAAATTATCTGCTAACAGAGAACACTGGAAACTCCTGTTTTGAGGTATCTGGGCAAGTGAAGAAGATACTTAGGACAAACATCTTCACACGGTTTTAAGATTGACTTTATCAAAAGGCCACATTTCACATTTACTCAAGTAACATGGAAATAATACTGACAGCTCAGGAGAGAAAACAAAAACCAGACCAGGATCTCTGTCAATGCAACCACACCACGATTTAGTGATTTTATCCAAAACTCAGAAGCTGTAGGGGTATTGTGGACTCATTTAAACACTTAAAGAATTCAGAATTTCATAGAAAAAGAATGAAACAATTTCTGTTCCACGTAACACAAACTAGATTCTAAACCATCCAATTAGATGAGCTGTATGGTAATTTATCCATTAACCTTTACAATGTGTGTCCCATGCTCCACCTGAACCACAAATGGAGGGACAAATGCAAATCAAGAAGAACACTGTCTGTTGTCACTACATTTAACATAATCTATGTACAATTCTAAATGTCAACATCTAATCAAGCCTAATCTATTATTGATCTTCTTTTTTGTTTTCAAAATATTCATCAACGACACAAACTTCCATCAGCTTTTATTTCTTCAGGCACAACTCTCAAGTATAAAATGCATCTGTCAGACTAGAGCTATTGAAAATAATTTCTGAATTTGCTTTAAAGTAATGGAAACTTACTAATGTTAAGGCCTCAGGGCATTACTTAAAATCCAAACTACTCATTATAAAATTTGTAAGGAAAACTATTAGTGGTAAATTGAATAGGATGATGATTACTGAAACTTTTAATATACTTAGTGATGCTGAAGGGATGCCATGAGAAAGGAACAGAGAAGGAAACTCCCTACAAGTGTGACCTCCATTGGCCTCCTCTATGGTTTTGATGCTTGTTAATTAACTCTTTGAACTTCCTACAAGGTCTTTTTTTGCCTTCTAAACATGGAGTTTAAACATGAGCATGCAAGTTTCAAAATTCCTTTGTTGCTTAATGTAAACTACTGGTAAGATGCAGATTTTCATTATCATCACCCTGAAAGATGGCACCTCTCCTGCTTTAAGTAATTCAGGTGATTTAGTAGAGGATTGCACTGTCAGTCTAAATAAATCACCCCATGTGAATGATATGTGAGGAGGGAGAGGAAAAAAAAAAGAAGCTTTCAAAATATAGAATTTGCAGGAGGAAAGTTTGTATTACCTACATTTTTACACTAATGGGGTTAGCAACTCCCACACCCAAAAGTCAGGAAAAGCCAGAGCTGAAGCAGTCCCTGTGGCTCAGAGCCTCCATCAAAGAGAGCTGGTTCCCATGGCAGTGGGAGTCAAACAGCTCCCTGGGCCAGCTGGCCAAGATTCCTGCTGGGAGGTTCAGACCTTGCCCTCAGGAAGGCTGAAATCAGGTTCACAAAATAGCAGAAAGGTTTCAGGTCTTTCAGCTGTGTGCTGCAAACCTACTTCATCTGCTGTCAGCATTTTGAGAAACTGAGTTTTGATATATCACAGATTTTTAGAACAGGAAGACAGTGTTCCTAGCAGAGAACAACTGAGTTATGGACAGGAAGAAAAATAACAATGAGTTTCACTGAAGACTACACTGAAAGCCAAGGTGCTGTATCTACCTCTGCCACCTACATCAAAAACTAATTCCTTGGAATTTGCACTGGGTGTCACAGACTGGTCACCTAAACCAAAAGCTTTGGCCTTTAACTTTTCTCCTCAGTTCAGTGCTATACAGACACGAAGGCTTATTCACAAGAATATTGTGAAAATAGTAGTTTTGAAGAGATCCAACACTGTAAAAAGAACTCTGCCTGCAGCCTAAAGCTTGCACAGAGCCTTGGATTAAACAACAGTGACAAAAAAATGCTGGATTCCTTCCAACCACCAGCATTCCTCTTTCTACACTAGACGAGATGCCCTTTAGATAGTCAGTAGGAAAACTGGAGTACATAATATTGTATTATATATAATATTATATTCATCTGCATCAAGAGGAACCACTAAACTGACACGGAACGCCATCTGATTTCCTGGTTGCCTTTTGTAATCCCAGATTTCTTCAGAAGCAACTTTTATATGATACCTGTCTCCAGTGGACCATTCTTCCTCTGTGTAGTGCACCCAATCACTTATTTTAATTTGAGAACAAAACTATCTTACAAAGGTGAATTCTTACCCTTACCTTGAGATGTGTATCAATTCTTCTTAAAGAAGAGAATTTGCTTAACTCTTTCTGAAATTATGTGTCTGGAAATCAGTAACTTAATGACTTTTTTACCACATACCAAAACCACAGGGTAAACATTCCAACAGTTGTCTCAACAGCAACTGAGTTTGGGTTCCCATGACATCTGATGGAGGCTGAGAGAGAGTTTGGCTGAGAAGCTCTTGTGTGCCACAGCTCTCATCATGTTTCTCCATTCCTAAATGCTAACAGTATTCATATTGACCTAAATTAAATGGTCCTCTAAAAAAATTAGGTCCACTAAACTAAATTATTAAATCTAAACTAACCCTCTAAGTGGGTGTTTCTACTCTATCATTGTGGCGTGGAAGTGTTTAGCAACTTCTGCAATACAAACAAAAGCAATCTACCAGAGATAAAGGTTTTATATTTCCCTTGCTTTCCTTTTCAAAGGTCTTCAGCAGCCACACACAAGGGAGAGTAAACGACTCTGCAATTTTATATGGTCCCACTTTGTTTAGCAGAATGTGCTGAATTCAAACCACATTTTGAAATATGAATCCTTCATGCAAATGCTTTCCATGCAATCAATTTCCAGCCACAAATACTGGAAGCATTACAGAAGAAAATGGCTAGGTCCCCTTTGATTTTTTTTAATATGTCCAAAATATATTTGAACAATTCTAAATTTTAGCAAAATTTTTTCCTATAAAATTTTATTTTAAACCAGCAAGTGAAACCCACGGAGAAAATCAGCCTGGGGACATTGAGAAAGATAACCACTTTTACCCAGACTAAAATTCTAGTGCATTATCTTATGCAATGCTTTCTAATTTGTTCTTTTATTCCTTTATTTTAAGCAGGAAGCAACCAGCAGTCAGAGAATACAAATTACAGCAGCAAGTGCACTCTAACCAAGGGTCCCCAGCCAAAACAAATCACTCATTACATGCATCAATGATACTGTTTGCTGTATGTGACTTTTCCCCTTTTGTTCTAGGTGCAGAAGCCATTAAATGGATTGAGGCAGTGGAGCTCCCAGCAAATTCACCTTTTAACTGTGTTCTCATTGTGTGTGTGCACCTCCACAGGGGCTTGTTACACACAGTGCCTGCTGCCCACCTTTCCTTCTGCACTGGAGTGACACAGCACCGCTTCCATCTAGACCCTGTGTGATGTCAAAAACATGTTGGCATGAAGGAAAGCTGTGCTATCAATGCAGTTAACAAACCCATATATTAAAATGCTCCCTCTGGATTGCTGTGTTTATGTCACTGCTTCTCACCTAAGTATTGCTTGTGCTGTCCCACTTCCCCTCATACTGCTCCTCTTGGAGAATGTGGTAGCAAACACCAAACACCTTCAAAGAGTGTCTGGGACCCAGATAACTTACAGCAAACAAAGTCACCTCTCAGGAGGGAAAAAAAAATCTGTCAGCTTCTTAGGAATCTACCTAAACACAAACCAGGAATTTCTGTTTAGAGACAAAATATATTTTATATCTCAGACTGTTCTACAGAAAGGAAATTTTATTTTCAATCTAATCTCCTTATGAAGTAAGTGGGTTTGAATCTTAAAGACCTGACCCTACTTGACAGTCAAAAGAAGTGTCAATACTATTACAGCATTTTTTTAATCTAATCTTAATTTAAAGATCAAAATACCCCTAACTTTCTTTTAAAAAAACAGATTAACTACTGATGCTTTATATATTTAGAATGGGAACAGATCCATAAAAGAAAGTAATAGTAGCTGCTGGCTTGAAGGTGGAGGAGTACTATGACCTACTGTAAAACAATTGTTTAAAGAGCAGAAAACTGTTTGTACACTATTGTAAACCAGAGGGGGAGAAATACCCACGCATTGTTTGGGCAGAGGGTTTTTATTATCTATAAAATTAACCACAGCCTCATTAAAACACCTTCATTTATGAAAATAAAAAATCTCTAATTATTAATTATCAAGGTATTCAGCAATTTTTTTTTACAGGATGACAGAATTTAGTCCAAACACAAATATCAATCAATAAGTGAGAGAAATACTGACTTCAAGAAGTATTATGTTGTATGGGTGAAAAAAAATCAGCAGACCTACTGACTAGGAAAATCTTTAGGGGGTTTTGTTTGGGTTTTGTTGAGACAATTTTGGGTTTTGTTTTGGTTTGGCTTTCTGGGTTTTTTAATACAACACATTAGCCAGCTGCCAATATAGAACATGCAGTTTATTTAAAGCCAAGATTGGTCTCTAAGCTTTGCTCTGTACCACATTAAAATTAGTACTGAGGTCACAAATGGCTGCTGGATTAACTGAAGTGACTTCTCCTTAATGATTATTTTGAACAGACTGGTTCTTAGATGTGGGAATGATCAATAGCTGACCTACACAAAAGGTGTTGCAATATCGATAATGGAAGCATCCTTGGAACTAAAACAAGGATAGCTGGAATAAGTGTTAGGAAGACTGTGGGGATTATGATAAACAAACAAGCTAATTTCACATAATTTTAATTTTAATCATCTTTGTATGGTCCAGAATGAAATCCTGCAAAAAAAAAAAAAAAACATGTTTTTATCACACCAGAGACATCTTTTCAGCAGTCTAAGACCTTATCATAAAGACTGACATATCATTTACAAGTTAAAAACCAGCTTCTGAAAGCATATTGTTCACAACAGATAGTTTTTTGTTGACCTCTCCTGCATTATAACAGGGCTTCTGGAGGTCAGGATAGATTATGGATAAATAATTTATCCAGAGTTGTCTATTTCCATCCACTTTATCATTCTCTCTGTCACAGAGTTCAGCATGTTAAGGGGCATATCAAACAAGGCCAGCCTCATCTTTGTGTCAATGTCACGTTGGGGAAATCCAAGGATCCTAATGAAACATTCCAGCTAACAGGAATATAACCTGACACAGCTATGCTGTATTGGGATCTAAGAACAACAAAATGCTTCCCATATTGTACACATGCATAATTTTCTCAATATCCCTGATCAGTTAAATAAGATTTTTAAACATTAGAGTTTTCATTAAAAAAAAAATAGCCAACAAAATGGATTACTGTGTACCTTACTGACAAACAACTTGCCAAACTTTTCGACTTTTCTAAAATTCTCAAGTGAAAAATTTTAACATCAGATACCCTAAACAAACCCTCAAGCAGATCTAAGATCCAAAAGTATCCATCTGGAAAGACAGAGGAGATTTTAATCAGAAAAACTCAATTTCCTACATACTTTTTCCTTCTCTCTTTTTCCTAGGTAAACTTTCTGACCTCCCAGAGGGAATGATATCTGACCAGAGAGTTAAATTGGTAAACTTCAGGAAACACTTTAGTTCCTCTGTGGTGTTTTCACTCCTGCAGATTACATGAAAACTACTGTACTGATTTGGTTTTAAACTGTTATCTGCTTAAGCTACGCATTTCTTAATGTTTAGTATTTCCATACCAATCATTCTCATTTGTCCAAAAAACCAAAAAAAATCCAGACAGCGCTCAGTACTTCCAAACAACAGGAATGTATCCTGAACCATTCATTGCAAATCTGTTCATTTCATGGCATACAAATCGAGGCTCTTGGATAATAAGTAATTTCATGCATATCTACAACTGCAGAGGTTCCCAAGTCTTCATTAGCACACAAGTCCATATGGATGTGGGATTTTACACATGGGTAAAAATATTGTTAAAAGTTTCTTAAGAACTTGGAACTAAAATATGATTTTGCTCGTGATTTTATCTGCATGCTGAGAAGGGAATGGCACACATTTACTGCAATAGTTTTGTTTATTTAACTTTCTCATGTTTCTGTACTGTTGTAAATGTTTATTAAAGGATGAGCTGGACGACTGAACAGCAGAATTGGGCAGGACTAGCACAGCACAGGCAGCAGCACAGCCTTTCTACAGTACTTTAAGTCCTCAAAGAGACAGCCCCTAGCAGTAAAACATCAGCTTCATTCAGAGAAAAGTTCAGTCTCTCCACACTTAGTCCTCAAGTCTCCTTATTGCTACAGAAAAAAAAAATCTGAGTTCTGTATTCAGAAAGAGTGCCTATGTGTGGTGGATTGCACTTCTGGAAAAATAAATATGTGAATGAAAATGAGCCAACTTCGTTGAACTGATGAATACCTCAAGGTCATTAGTAATCTACCTGATATTTCACTACCAGAATCAAAAAGCTTTATTATCTACTTTGAGCAGCCCAATTTACATCAAGTGTAATCGCTGTGAAAATAAAGGCTATATGAATTTCAGAACTGACATTTGACATGATTTCTTACTTCACCTTTTTTTTCTTTTTCTGTAAGAAGAGAAAAATGAATGCAGGTGCCTTTTAGAGGTATGAATAAAAAGACCAACCTTGCATAACACGACAAGAAGTAATGATACCCGGAAACTGAAAAAGCAACAGCTTTTTTACACTTCACTGATAGACATGACTCGTTATAAACTCTGCAAGTTCTATAGCTGGCTTCAGGAATTAATTGTCTGGTGACACATAATGGCAGATACAACCTGAAAGGAGCCAGGGTACAGAAACTCTTTCTGGTTAACATAATGTAGAAACAAATATGGTTTTTGTTTTTTATATATATAGAAACATTTATGTGTGCACGCTTAGCACAGGAAACTGTTGAGGCATTACCCGGTGTGACCTTTATCTTGAAAGCTCCCCCAAGTTTTGCACAAGGAGCTGCACAGGTCAGATGCCATTATCTGTAATTTTAGGTCTGACAGCAATTGCCCAATTCATGGTGTTCTGGCACCAAAGAATAAAGCCACACCAAGGCATGCTAACACCCTGCACAGTAGCCTGTTCATACAGGATGTCAGAGACAACCACTGAAAATTTCTATGAACATGCAAGACTCAACCTCCACCATTAATTGAGCCCTCTGTTCCAAGCAGCTCTGCCACACACTGCAGTGGTTACTCCTCCTATGCAATTCCAAACCCTACTGGGTTTCTGTGAGCAGTAAAAATTAGCCCTTGGCATGGTCATAATATGTTTTTGAACTGACCACTCCATAAAGATGAATGAGTAAGCTCACTTCCCTGCCAATACTAGTGTTTGTGCCTGCCTTGCTACAGATTCTCTAAGATACCACACATTGATTTACTGGGTGAAGAATGACAACCTAAGAGCCTTAGAGCTATATAAGAAAAAAGTATTTCTTTCTGTTTGACAAGACCAAAAAAGATTAATCCCAACATGGTTATAATACCAATTTATAAGACCAGAGTATAATATTTTTCTGAAAATTCCTCTTTAATAACAGGAAACAAACCATTAAGAATGAAGTGGAAGGGCTGTCTGTTTACCAAGTCAGATTAATAAACCAACTCCCCTTCCATCCTTTTCACCCAAACAATCAAGAGACAACACAAGACATTCCTTTGCAATTTACTCTTAATGCTGGTATGTTTCTGAACACAAAACAGAAGATGAAATATACCAGATAGCAAAGTTATGTATCATTGTAACAGTTATTAGTGAAAACCTAACAGCAATTATTGCTAAGATGTTTTCAAGAGTGCATGCTGAAAATGTCACTTCAGGAAAAATTTAAAGAACTTATGTTTCCTCACAAGATATTTAAAAATTCTTTGCTGGGATTCCAAGTATTAGTAACTGGCATTTTAACCTTTCACATTTAAGTGTTTACACAATGGGCAACTTTTTTATTGTAGCAATTTCCTTTCCTTCAATTCCTTGATTTAGAGAAAGTTTTCATTAAAAGCAGACACTTTGCTAGCATTTTATTAACAAGGTGGAGGTGTGTATGAAAGCACCTGTATTAATTCAGTCCATTTTCAGTTTCACTTGGATTTTGTTGAGTTACACTTATCATTTGATTTCTATGGTGATATGGCAGTACCAAAGGTAAGAGGCTACTTGTTCTACTGAAGTTTGGAAACAATGTGCAGGAAAAAAAGTTACTCAGAATTTAGGAAATTCACCAGTACTCTCTGCAGCCACCAACACGACACCTGGACTTGTTAGGGAAAGTTACATCAACATCAAGGAACCACTTCATCCGTGACAGACTTTTGGCAACTATCTTCCCCATCCTTTAAAAACACTCTTAAAACACTTTTAGAACACAATTTAAACACCACTAATTTAATCCCAGAATATCAAATACTAGTTTAGAAACCTAAACTAAATTGCATTAATTGAAAAGAACTCTTTTCCTTTGATGCTACTATGCTGCCTTAGCTGTTCTACAACACCAAGGATATATTATTTTTTCAATCTCATTCATGTGTGGTGTTAGGCCCTGTGGTAATGCAGCAGACATTAGCAGGCACTAATGCCTGTGACATCAAAGGAAAACTGGGTTGTGCCACTGTGATGGTCTGGTGTCTTCCAAGACATAGGAAAGGGCAAAAATCAGCCTTGATATGATTGTAGGCTCAACAATTACAAACTGGAAGTATTCATTGCATTTAGCTTGGGAGAGGTGAAGGAATCATACTCTTGGAATGTCCTTGCCACTCTCCCTGATGGCACAGGGGCTTTGTGGCCACACTATAGTTCTTCCCTGTTTTCTAGAGATCTTCTTCTCTGATTTTACTGTTACTGAAGTTCATACAAAGAGCACTGAAAACAGACTGCAGAACAGAACTGTGAAAATACATGAACTACATACTCGATAGTACTCCACAGCTACACCCAGTTTATTTTCTTTCCCCGTTACTTTCCCCCATTGCCAACTGCAACGCTCCTTTCTACATAGCAGGTAGAGCAATCTCTGTCAGCAGCAACATTTAGAGCTACCTTTCAGTGCCTGTATTTTCAGCCACATCACACTAAAACCTCAAAAAAGCCAAATTGCACAAAAATAATGTTAAAGGTACAGAAGCCTCTCATACTGTGGGAATAGATGCATCCTCTGCAACTTAAATAAGCAGATGCACATAAAACAAGCAGTTCAGGAAATTCTCTGCTCCATCCAGATGTTTGATAGCATGTAACATGATGTTTCATAATCAGATCTGGGCTTTTTTCAGTTCTTCCTAACAAAATATTGTATCCTCTGGGCATGCTACGCATTTTTATTCCCATAACCAAAATGAGTCCCTTCTTAATCCAGAGGTCATTTTCTAAAACACACATCTTACAACCCGAAGAATGAAAATACCGTCTTCGGTGCGACCTGACGAGCATGCACCTGTTACAAAGATTTTAAAAGGGTTTTTTTCAGACAACCAGCTCGGAGTATGCAGAAATTTAGTGTTAAGGGCAGTGAGGCAGTGAGGCACCTTTGAACAGTTCGCTCACCAGCAGCATAACCCCGTAAGGCGCGATGAGCTCTCTCATTCTATAGGATTTGCGTTCGGCAGGACCGCAGCGAACCTTAAACCCACATTTCAAATAAAACGATGCTAGCGCTCCACCTCGCCGGGAGCCAACTTTCGCTTCCCTGCTCTCACTCCCACACCCCGGCGGCTGAGGATGCCCGGGGCGACAGCGCAGAGCTCCCGGCAGCCGCGGAGTTATCCCCGGCGGGGGAAGGCAGCGGAGCCCCTCTGGCCGCAAACACCCAACTTTTGGGGTCGGCAGGAAGGGGTGGCCGCCGGGAGGCGCCCGGCCCCGCATCCCCCTGGCCCCGCACCCCCGCGGCCGGGAGAGGCCGAGCTGGCGGCCGCAGGTGCCCTCCCCTCCCTCCATCCCCTCACAGCCCTCGCCGGCCGGAAAGTTGCGGGGAGCCCGCAGCGCAGCGCACCCGCGGCCGCCCTCACTCACCGTGGTTGCTGGCGACGTGCCCGGCGGCGGCGGGGCTCGCTGTCAGCAGGGGGAGGAAGAGGCCGACTCTCCAGAGCAATGCCCTCACCTCACTACACCCCATGGCTGGTGCCCGCCGAGCGCCCCGCGACCTCGGCCCGCAGAGGCTGCCCGTGCTCCCTCAGGCCGGCGGGGACCGCCGCCGCCCCGCCGGGCTGCGCTGCCTGCACTGCCGCCCGGGGCTGCGCCGCCCGGGGCGGGCGCATCCACCGCCGGGGTCCCGGGGCACGGCGGCAGCGCGGGGGGCGAGGGCGGGCGGGGGCGCCGGGACCCCCGCTGCCGCCCTGCCGCGAGGGGCGGCGGCGCTGGGAACGGGGAGAGCTCCGGCAACTTCCAGGCGGTGGCGGTGGCGGCGGCGGGGGGGGGGGTCGCGCCCCGCTCCCTCCGCCGGCTCGGGCCGGTGGCACCTTCAGCCCCGCAGGAGCGCCCCTGGCAGCCTCAGCAGCCTCCTGCGCGGCAGCAGCCTCCTCCCCCGGCCGCGCCGCACGGTGCCCCGCATCCCCGGCCGGAGGCAGCGCCGAGGGGCTTCACCTTCCCCAGGTGGAGCGCGACGCGGGCGAGAAGGGCCGGCGACTCCTCCTCACGCTCCCGAATGCATCAAGGAAACTTGCAAGGCGGCATCCCCGACCCTCCGCCGCCGTGCCCGGCTCTGCCGCTCGCCCCTCTCAGTCAGTCTCTGTCTCTCCCCCCTCTGCCGCGGAGCAATCAGAAACCAGGCGGCTCTGGTGTGATGTTCGCTGCTCCCTCCTGATTTGCGTGCCGCGCTGCCGGCTGCAGTTTTTTGGTGCCGCCGCTCCCCTGCCGCCCGCCGAGCGCTCGCTCGCCCCCTCCTCCGGCGCGGCCGCGGGGCCGCCCCGCTGCGCGCAGCCCGGCGGGTGCCGGGTCCGCCGGGAGCCAGCGCGGCCCCGCGCCGGGGGCGCTCCGGCACAAGCGCCCCGCCAGCCAGCGGGCGGCCCGGCGCGCCCGGGGGCAGCGGGGAGGGAAAGAGGGAGGGAAGGAGGGATGGAAGGAGAGCGTCGGAGCGGCGGCCCCTCCTCAGCCGCCCGCCCGAGGGGAGCGCGGGGCGCGGTGCGGTGCGAGAGGCGGGCGCGGGAAGCGCCCCCTCGCCTCGGCGCTGCCGGCAGCTTCGGGCCGAGTGCGGCGGGCTCGGCGCTAGAGGGGGTTAGCGGACAAGGCACGGGCAGAGCGCAGCCCGGCTCGGGAAGGGCCGCGGCCGCCGCTCCGAGGGGTGCGGGCTCCCACCCGCGGGGGGCGGCGGCTCCCGGGACAAGGAGACCCGCCCGGGGCGGCACTCCGCTGCCGCCGCTCCCTAAAGTTACGCCCAGGGGATGCAAAGAACAAGCGAGCCGTGTTCGGGCATCCCCGGAACCCCGGAACATTTACACTTTTTTTTTTTTTTTTTTTTAATTAATTAATTTCTTCGCCAGCTACCAGCAGCTTGTGCAGGGCTGGGGATGCCGCCTGGGTTATGTGTGTGCTCATCTGATGTGGTCTGATCTCCCGGCTGCTCACATCCCCTCCCGCCCAGGTGCGCCGACACCTGGGATGAGCGCCCCGTGGAAGTGCCGCACTCCCGCCACACTCCACATCCTGGCCTATGTCGTCCTTATTATTATTATTATTATTATTATTATTATTATTATTATTATTACTACTACTACTACTACTATTATTCTGTCGAACATTTCAATTTCTGGATTTCTACAAAGGTAGGGGGAAAAAAAAGAAACCCAACCCCAAAGGAACATACTGATATCCGTATTTCTGATATCCGAATCAAACCAGTTGTCTAAATCCACAAGCAATTGGGGAAAAAAGAAAAGCTAATTCCCAATGCTTCCCAGTGTTCAAAAATCCCATTGAAGTGAGTGGGTGATGCAGCTGCAAGAGTCTGCACCAGAGAATACCAAAGTTCCTGCTGAGGTGCCTAAGTGGATGTTCAGAGAAGCTTTGTATGAGAACACTTAGCTTTGTAATGCAAGAATAAAGAATGTTTTTAAAACTATTAATTTAAGGATTATTTTCAGAGGAGTTGTTCAATGAGCAAAGCCAACACAGAAATACGTATTTGTGGGTATTTGGAGGGATCTTTACAGAGTGCAGCAAGTCTACAACATTTCAATATTTTCTATATTTAGCTGTGTTAACAGTGTCCTGTAAGGAAAACTTTTATTCAAAAAGAAGGTCAACAAGAAAAGCTTGAGAAGGTATTTCAAAATAGTGAAAGAGTGATTGGTCTTTTGCCATAGGTTCAAGGGCAGGTAAAAGGAGAAAGTTAAATTTTTGGAATTTGGGTGTTGGGGCGTGTAGGTGGTCTTTAAAGATCTCTTCCAACACAAATTATTCTGATGCCATGAGTCTCAATACTGTTCTGGTTTAGAATTAACACAGCCAAAAGGAAAGTAGCGCTACCAACCAAGGTTTCCTTTTCAGGTAAGGGGTGACAATTCAGGCTTTAATTCTTTTGTAGTTCCTGGTTGAGTAGTAAGATGCTTCCCAGCCAGACTGCCATAAAATATTAATGCAGGACATCCTGTATAAAGGGCCCCAGGTGAAGATGAGTCATTTGGAGCAGTCAAAAACTTTTCACACATTAATGGGAAAGGCCAATTAATTAGCACAGCAGAAGTGAACTGAGATTTCTTCCTTCACTTATGCTGTTGTGTGGTAGAGATATGGGGTTTTACACCAGGCTTTGGTCAGACAACCCCAATATCACGTTTACTTGTATGCTTTTATCTGTGCAGGCACTCTCCAGACACTTGTGACACTTCTGCATCCTCACACACACCTGTGTGCACATCAGGCAGGCAATTCCTTCTTTATGGGGCTTGGAAGGTCTGGCTTCCCATTTCCATTGCTTTTACAAGTCATGTCAGACTACAGCTGAATACAAAGAGGAGGCAGGGAGAGATGTGACAAGAGCATAGACAAAATGAGTGTGTTTCTTCTCACAGCTTTGCCTCCTGCCAGCCTTGAACTCCACAAGTCACAGGAAACTGTTGGGGGACCAAGCAGCTAAAAGGATGGGTGGCATTCCCTCCACAGTGTCCCTGCACCAGCTTTTAATTTGAATTTTAACAAAATTTCCAGAGGAACAACTTCGTAAGAACAGTGCTCATTCATCTACACACAGATTAATTTTTTATAACTTTGTGTATTATTCTGAATTCCAAGTAAAATTTTAACCATTGTGCTTTTTCAGATGTATGCAAACCTACTAAATGCAATAAAGGATGGCAAAAAATGTTAAATGTAAAAAAATAGAGTTGTATTTTTTCATATTTCCCCCTGAAACCTGTGCCACTTTGTATTATAAATGTTGAGGTATTAAACAGGGTAATTGCACCAGATAAGATAAAGAAGAGGAGCCACAGTTTGAATACCTTCATCCTCATATTTCTAGAGAGTGTGTTCTTGTAGAAGTAAAGAATTCCATTCTTAAAACATAATATTGCCATTCTTAAAACAAGCCAGAATGTTATCTGCTCTGTGAACCAAAAAAAAAAAAAAAAAAAAAAAAAAAAAAAAAAAAAAAATCTGTTCTATTTTTATTATTTTCTTAAATAAAGGGATAATCTTTCTGCTATAATACACAAACACAATCAGGGAATATAGGATATAAATCACACATAATAGATTGTCCTTTTTTCTTTGTGTAATTAACTACACATGGTTTATCTTTAGTGCTGTTTATTATAATAAAGTTCTTGCTTTCTCTAAAAAAAACCCCAAAAGCCATTAATTTTTCATTTACATTTCCCATCATGTGATGTTGTATTGTGTATTAGTCCTTTGAACCATCACTCCTTACTGTCTGTGTTTTAATGTGATCAAAGCAAACATTTTAATTAGACACTGACCAAGAACAGATTTACAATAAACTTTTCCATGCAGCACTCATTAGGATTTGCTGATGTTAAAAATGCTGTGATGTTTGGACCAAGACACCTGCATTAGGATTTTTTAAAGAGTAGCACTCACACTTGCTGACTTAACTACAACCTGTATACTAAGGAAAACACAATGTATTATTGATCTCTTGGAGTCTGAGGCAAGAGCTTTTTTAGTGAATAGAACACTCTGCTGATTTGGCAGTGTAACCAGAAATGAACCTTCCAATAGTATCTCTCTTATTCAGAGTTATAAATTGCACTTTCCCATAACATTGAAAGTGAATTCCATTTTGTTATACATTATATTCTTGTGTCTGCAGAATTGTACACTTTTTTGTTTGTTTGTTTGTTTGAAAGACCAGGCCTTATACTTTATCAACATCCTTATTTTTTAGTGTGTTTAATGACAGGCTGACACCAGATCATTATCAATATTTCTTTTTCCTACTATAGTCCTCAGATATGTTCATGGTATGTGCAGCAATTCACATGAAGTACTTTTAAGTATTTGCAAATTTTGACAATTTCTATCACACATCAAGGGAAGCAAAGTAGAAGTTTAATAAGTTCTGAGGCTTATCTCCTCTCCTCTTGGGGATACACAAAAAGATAAAGAAAGAAAAAGGGATGAAAGTCATTCCAACAAATCTTCTAGAAAGACAAGAATACTAAAAGTAGGCTAAATAGCTAACTGAATTCTGACATTAAAATACTTTTTAAATTACAGAACCAACATCAACACCTTAGTTAGGAATTTACAGCGCTGCAGAACTCTCTTATAGGCAATGATTCCTACACATGTAGGAAAGTCATTGGCCAAGTGTTGCCTGTTAATTATTTAAGTTCTGTTCCTAGATTACATTTTTCTTTTCAGTTGGCTTGGACCCCTTCTGACCTATTAGTGAGCACACTAATTCTGGCACTCTGCACTGTGAAATTTAATTAGGCAACAGTGAACCAATTATACCAAACCACGTTTTAGGGAAATTACTGAGAAAAAGTGCAGTATGGTTTCATCCCCATCTCGTTACATGCACAGGCTTAGAACTGCCTCAAATTATTTCTTCACTATACCAAGATTAGAAGATTATATGATGTACAAGAAATATTAAACATTTTTCAAAGTTTGCACATTCATGTTACAGAAATACCCATATGACAACATTTCTTCAATTCCAGTATTTCCATTTACCTTTCCATATTAATTTATAAAATAAACAATATATCCAAATTCTACACGAGTGTTACAGCAAAGTTAGTTTCCATGCTTTTCACTTGCAGTTTCTTCAAATAAATCTAATTATTTGGATTAATAGGCAAAGCAGTAGATACAGTCTAAGAAGTTTGTTTTGCAGGAGGTTTAATAGTAATAAAATTTCCTGGAAATCTTTCAAGAATAACAAATTGTTGGCAGTGAATATTTTCAATATTTAAATTTAGTGCGTGCAATCTTGCTGTGGCAGAGCAAAGGGATTCCAGATAAAAACAGAAGAATTAATTAAATCACAGATCCTGAAGGAGAGGAACATCTAGACCACAAAAAGTAAATATTTTGGCCTCATCAAGAGTGAAGGAGCCAAACTTTTCCTCATGGTGTTGGCAGAGGCATTTTCAGGGATGTAGATGTGCATGTGTAGCATCTGAATTAAAATGCAAGAGAGACCAGAATTACAGACTAATCAAGCTTTGAAGTCCAAAACAGGTAAACTTTTATAGAAAGGTTTTATCCATCTCACTAAATTAAATAATTCCAGCTGAGTGAATTGCAAACTGAGTCTCAAAATGATAAAATAAATGCTTTGAAAAAAAAGAGACAAAAACCTTGTAGTTACTAGAAAGTGAACCAGATTCTACTCATTCTATCCAAAAGATCCCCTTGGTGGGAGAGTGGTGAAGTCAGGGCACACAACAGGGCTGGGCCCAAACACTTTATCTCCTGCAAGTTAGAAGATTTAGGGTTATCAGCACGTAAATCCTCTTAGGTTCTTTTCTGAGAGCATGGAGTACCAATTAATGATTGTAGTAGGATATTTGTTTAGCCATTAGAAGTAATAGTGAATGCAAACGTGACTGAAAGTGAAATTTTGTTAACATTTTGGGTGGCATTAAAGAGATTATAAACCCAGTTTTAATGACATACATTTCAGATTTCCATTGAAATAGTATTGCTAAAATACAACACACCCCCCATATTTACAACTTTAAAAGAGACTTAAATTTGGACCCTTTTATGAGGAGGCAAGAACTTAAAACTTACACCATACACATAGAAATGGTGAAACCAAAAGCGAGTTCAGAAATATTAATTCCTCTTGTAGGCTTTGATAAAACTGGAGTTTTGCTTTTGTATGGCATTAGCTGTGGACAAATTGGAGCTGTCTGTATCTAAATACCCTACTTGAGATTTATAATGCTTTAGAAAAATGGAAACATTTTCACATTTAGTAGATATTGCTTCTGAAATCAAACCCTGTGGCTATATACTGTTTTACTTGAACTACTACTGTATCTGCTTAAAGATTCAAATCTCCCTGATTGTTTTTCCCTTTTGGTATTTCTGCCTTGTGGATGAAAATGAGAAAACGTTGACGCTGGCTCAGTACAAATAACAATAAAGGCAAACAACCAGGCTTATAAAGATGGATCATTTTGCCCTTGTCCAACTGCAGCTTAATGCAGAAATTGCTTCAGGCACCTGAGAGGATGTGTTTGTTGTTACCAGAGATTAATGTTGTGGTGGAACAGTGACTCCTGTACATATTTGCATTATTTTACCAACTGGTATGATGTGATTCATCCATTTCTGCACAAGCTGATCAGACCTCCTCCACGAGAACCAATTCTCCTACAAAACTGGAAAAAGTAGTAACTACACCATTGTGTCAACACAGGTGATATAATCTGAACAACCCCTGGAAATGATGAATTATTTTCAGTTATGTGCAAAGGTCCTTCATCATGCCACCTAACTAATCTGCTGCAACAATTTAGTCCTAAATTCTACCCCAAATATTGTAACTAATTTGGGAAAAGTAGCAGCATCAAACAGACTACCCCAGATCTGAAAACATCTGTCCTTGGCACACACTGACATTGACATATAGGAAGTAGCCAGTCACCATAACTTAAGTAAATTTGGATCTCTCAGGCAGCCTTTACTTTGCCCTTAAAATGTGTCTTGGAATGGAGACACAAGCTTTGCAAAATGACAATATGTCATTGAGTTTATTTACTTAAAATATCCACAAAATATCTAACACTTTTAAACACAATATTCCTTAGCGTCAGAAGCTCTAAAAATCACAATTTTGCTTTGGACATCATGTTGCTTTCCACCATCAATGACAACTCATTTTTTGGATATTTGAGGCGTGCATTTGGATGTCCAAGAGAGTTTTGCACATAACTGGAAGGAGACATGGGTTTATTCCTTCAGACATGTGTTTTAAAGATTCATGTGTGTTTAAAGATTTTTAGATTTTAGAGATGATAAAGTCAATAATAAATTGACTACTGATACATACTACTGAAGGAACTCCCTCAAAGTTTAGCTACTGCCATAATTTTCGTATGTGAATTTCCAGCTGTTTACATTCCTTTGATTTTTATAAATGAGGTATTTCCATTATTAGATGCTGGGTTGGGACATTGTGATCAACAGATAGTACAAGGATAAGGTTCCAATTGCTGTTCATGATAAGAATTAAAGGAATTGTTAAAGAATGTTGCTATGTGCTTGCAAGGCTATTTTATAAAACCTTGGAAATGCCATTTTTTACTTTATTAAATAATTTCAGTCAAAGCAACAAGGACTAACTTGTTAAAAATAAAGATTTGAGCATTTGTCTTGTAAATAAGCATTTTAAATTTATTATTTTACTAGTATAAGTTTATATGGTTTAGTGCCTGATCTCTGCCTCATTCAATGCACAGCATCAGAGTGTTCAGGGCTCTAAAATCAAGTGAGACAGCAAGGCATTACCAGCATCACTTGTTGTGTGAGTTTCAGGAAGACAAACTCAATTCTGCCCTGACCCTTTGCTGTGACACTGTCACTGAAGTCAATGTTAATCACAGGTAGCTGAACAGATCATGTAGGCTGGAATTGCCAGGAATGGATAAAACAGGGAGTGACCAAAGGTCATAAAGTTTAAAAAAGGTCTGATCCCTTTCCTGGAATGTGAGTGTCTCTCTTCCCATTCATCTTGCAATAACCTTTCCTCTAAGTACTTTTTTTTTTTTTTTCCTAACGAGAATAAAGTTTTGGAATATATTTCTTGCTTGACTGATCACTCAAAACATTAAGGAAAAATGGGGCACATTATTGATGGGAAGTGAGAAACAAAAGACCTTCCAGAGTTTTTCAATGCCAAAGCCATTACGATTTCAACTAAAACTTTGGTAAATGAGAAAGAAATTGCTAAACATTTTCTAATTTCACCCACACTTATCAACTGTCTGTGGTACCTACAGATTGCAGGTTTGCTTCCTTCAATTTCCACTGAATTAAAAGGACAGATCTGTAAGGGGTATTTTGGACAGGAGGATTGCTCTCAATAAAAAAGAGATGTCACTTGCCCTTGTAATATATTATTGGTTAGTTCTGTTCAGGTGTGTGTGACAGTCAGAGCTAAACTGGAGCAGAAATAACAGAAAGAACCAATTACCCAGCTGTTAAATCTGGTACAAATGTGAAATTTATCACATATCATTGTAGAGGACAAACCCCTTAGAATTACTAAACCACATTCTTGTAAAGTCACAGATCTAAGAGGAAATCAATCAAGAAAATGCATCTTCTGTTAAAAATTTATGTGAAAGGGCTTAGTTATCTTTTAGCAAAGAAGTCAATAATAATAATAATAATAAATAGTAATAATAATAATAATAAAAATAATAATAATAATATCCAAGGTGTGTATTCAATTTTGTGCTACCAACCCCTTGGAGGGCTTACTTCAAACTTTGAAACTTCCCTCCTTCCAATGTTTGTCTCTACACAGGTGTCTGTGACTTCATCTTTGCTGTGATTCATTATTTCCTAAGAACTTAAGAACTTCTGCCTGACTTTGCTGAGATCCTTCCCTGCCACAACTTCATCTGGCTGCCTCTTCCTAATCCTTGCAGTGTTTTCTAATAATGTGGAACAGGATTTTAACACCTCCTTCCTAGATGCATGGTTGCTCCTATTCACCAGGGCTTATCCACAGTATAATTTACTGTGCTGCTGTGGAAGGTGTTTAAAAATCACCAATGTGCAGGGGTGGTTTGAAAATATCCTGTCAGGGCTCAGAGGGACTGGGGGTAAACAATGTTCTTCACAGGCTTTGAGGAACAAGTGTTTGTCAGCTTTTTATTCTGAACATTTTATCTCCAATCCACAGTGCTCAACAAAGCATCAATTGTAACCATCCTGTCCACTGAATTTAGTGAAAAGTGACAGTCTTCCAGTAGGACAACGCTTTTGAGCTTTAAAAGACAATTAAAGCTGCCCCCCAAACCTCATATGAACCAGAAAATTTTCCACTTTGGTTCCTGAAATCTGTTAATTTGGATCACCTTAAACACTTAATAATTACTAGATGAGGTAAGAATGAACATAAATTACAATGGCCTCTAAAAAAAGCCTTTTAATGAATCTACCTGGGTGCCAACATTATTTTTGTGAAGAATAGGGTATTTCTGCAAATAAAAAATGACTAAATATACTTATTGTAGTCATCAACTGCTGATGTAATAGGAGAAAACTACAATACTAAAGGGTAGGTGGTGCATCTGGGAACCTAGCAACTGAAGAAGTAGCTAAAATCTTACATTATTATTTAGCATTACACAGTAAGAATAACCTCATCTTTTGATCTGTGATGTTTATTTAATTCCAAAAGTTGAAAGACATCCATAATCGCTGGACATAAAAGGCAATAAACAGCAATTAAATAAGTATAAACTAGACATTTCAATTTAGAAATGTAGCTGCTTCTGAGAGAAAAAGAGTCTTTGAAAGGAAAGAGAGCAAATCTGTTTGAACTGCTGATCATGGGATAATCAGTCACTCATAATAACTCAAAGAGGAATTTTAAATATCTTGGCACAGATGCTGTTAATATCTAAGCCTGAATTTTTAAAACATCCTTTACAGGTGGATTGCTGATAATTCTGAAATGTTTACTTAATCCTGTATTGGAAGTTAACAGTAGGCAGAAGGTAATGAGTTTTGCCCTAAGAAGTCTTAGGGCAAATGTTGTTCTCATGGAGATGAGAAATATGAAATAAAATATTGCCACTGACACTACTTTTAAAAAATTCTATTTCTTCTGACTGCTTTAAACAAGCAGCTTTCAAAATACAAAACGCAAAGCAATTTTAAAGTCTTTTAAAGCCAGAAGCTAAAAAAATGGGTGAGAACATAGAGTCCTTACCTTCTTAATATTTCAGAACTAATGGTGACCTGACACTTCTTGCTCCAATTACTAAGTGATATCAACAAAGCTGATTTTTCAGGGAAACAAATTAATCTTACAGGTGCATAGTGTAAATATCATGAACACAATCTGAACAGTTGCTGGGACTATCAAGTGAGTTTAAAGCTCAGTACTGCTATGCTTGTTGAATTGGTAGATCTTAACTATTGTAGGGATTAGGAATGAGAAACAGGGCTGAGCTTTTATGGCTCTCTGTTGCATACGTGATGCCACTAGAGGGACATGTACAGCCAAGAGTCACTTACGTGGGCTTCAGAAAGAATTGGAGATAATTTATTAGCAAAAATGGAAATATGAATAAAAAGTACTTATATCTGTATTTTTTTTTTCACATCTAAAAATTACTCAGCCTCCCCATCTCTGTCTTTTCTTACGAGTATCTTAATTTATTTTGTTTGTAATATTGACATCCTAAAAAACCTCAGGAACATGGCTTTATGATTATATCACATGGCTAAAAATAGACTGTTTTGATTTCTGAATCTGCTTTAAGTGCCTTTAAAGTTATCCTCACTCCCCTTGATTAAAATTCAGTTTGTGCAATTCCAAGAGTTCGTTTGTTTCTGTGCGAGTGAGGTGATGTAATAAAACAGGATGCAAAGTAAACAGAGAAACCCATATACAGTGAGAACATGAATATAGCATGAGGCAAAAGGATTGAAGGATTCTCAAATGAATTTTGAGAGGAGGTCTTTGCACTGATCTGGCTGCACCGTGTGAGTGAGCAGCTAAAGTGGAGCAAGGAATTTTCTACCCTGCATTTATAAAATGAACACTTGAACTGCACTAGAAAGGTATTTCTGTCCTTTTAAGCTTCTCAGCACATCTGTTCAGGTAGTAAAATATGCAACATTAGCCCAAGAAGAGAAACATTGCTATTAAAAAGAAGTAAATTTTCAGGGAAGTATGTAGCCAAACTATCAGAAAAAAAAGCTATTTGTGTAAGTACTGCTGTAAAAGTCAAAGTGTGGTTAAAATACATTGATAGCTGGCTTCATGTTTATTCCAGACAATTTATATTGGCTAATAGAGAATGAAGTGAGACTGTTTCCTTTTATCACTGAAAGGCTATAGACAATTGAATTTTAGCTATAATTCTAGACCTTTTAAAATTTAAAACTTTAACATCACTGCTCTGAAATTCTAGACACAAATGAGTTGAGTCATTTAAGGTAATGATAATTTCACCCCACTGATATGGTTGGATCTAATTCAAAGCAGAAAGTGTCATTATCTCTTCTATTACCTCTCTAGTTCATGCAAGCTGTGTTTATCTAGAAAAATATCATTGGCAGAAAAGGAAACACCTTAAATCTTTCCAACTTGAATTTGAAAGTATTGCACAAAAAAAGTCTGCTTTCTAGTGCCTTTAAGTGACATGTTCCTATTTCTAGACTGAATCAAATGGAAAAAATGGATAAATTTTTATGCACTAGTGGGAGAGTAAATTATAGTAGATAAAATATTAGAATTGGTCTCCAAAATAGTATTAATTTAAGAAGAATGCAGAAAACTTTAACATGTGCTTCTTAAAATGGATCAAGAGTACTGAGAATATATATTCCTATTTGATCAACAGTTTGATTTTATGGTAATATCTCCTCCTCATATTTTTACAACCATTTTACTTACATTATTTTTTGCCCTTGAAATACCTAAGAACAGATCCAATATTTCATGTGAGTGTGTGGCTTTTCTGTTAATTATTTTAAGGAAAACTGCGAATTTGACAGCAGACCATTAAATTAAGAAGATTGCTCACCTTACCTCCAAACAAAAACAATGAAAAGGAAACTCCTTTGTAGAAAATTATGATTAAATCAGCAGCATAGGTAAAACTTTCCTGAAAGGAGTTTTTTCCAGCCACCTCTGTTAATATACAAGTAGAATAAAACATGGCAAGTTCTGGACTGTGGTGATTTGTTGGCTACTGGTCACTCAAGTGGTTTTTTCTCTCTTTTTGTCCATGAAAAGTTGTCACTCACCCTTAATTCACATTTAATGTATTTCCTGAGTGGTAGCAGAGACTTAGCCTGGAAAGACGAGTTTCCTGCCTCTAATAGCTGCTCAAAAATACAGAATTATTACTCTGCCTCTGATGGTTATCAAATATTCTTCTGTGTATTGTCTTATTCTAGCTACAAATTGCTGAACTTACTGAAAGAGGATTAATGGACAGGGTCTACACTCTTACAAAATCTGATTTTTTTTTTTTTGAAGTTATGAGGCATGGTGTCAACTTGTGTCTGTTGAAAGGTTACTTCAACCAACAATGCCTTGGAATATTTCCACTTCTATTACAGATTTTGGATTTGGATCTAATTATAAGAAACAAAAGAAGAGTATAAAACCTATCATTTGTGAGTAACCAGGTAAGGAAGGACCAAATGTTGATCTGGTTGAGTCTTCACTGCCACCTTTGTGAAAGGCAATATTGGAGATGTTATTTTTTGCAGACAGGAGCAGTGACTGGGATCAGTGCAGGGAAAAACTGTTCAGAATGCACATAATACTGAGAGGCTGCAACATTCAGCAGCTGTGCACTGTAAATTCAGACTCCAGACTGGCAAAGCTTGCAGCCAGGTTCTACAAGCATTAGAAATATGCAGTGCTGCACTACATCTTTTTCAAGCTACTTAAAGGGCTTTTTTTTTTTTGCTATTCAGTACAACTGCAGGTGACACAACAAGTAATTCTTAGAATGACACCAAAGGAAAAAAAAAAAAAAAAAACCAGAAAAAAAGAGCTAAGAAAGTATTTGGACATAGAAAATAAAATTTACCCCATTAGACATCAAGGAAAATTAGAAGATAGTACTGTACAACTTGAACTTTTTTAAAGAGTTTCTGAAGCTTGTATTTCAGATACATTAATCCAAATATAAATTTGTGGTGTTAAAAATACCTAAGGTTAGGAAGAGATGACTTTCATAACTAAAGGTTTTGATGGAAATCTATAATTAATAATTTTTTATATTAAGTGGATTAAATGGAATAGTCTTTTTTTTTTTTTTTTGTTACATCATCTGACACTATCTAAAAAGGCACTGTTACTAAAGGAGTGTGAAGTGGGAAAAGTGAAAAATGTAAGAGAGGCATTTCAATTTCTCCCCCATTCATTCTATTTTAAATCTCTGGAGAGGTTAAAATTCACACATATCACAAAATACCAAAACAAAACAAGCATTAACATTTAACAGTAATTGGGATATCAGAAAATCTTTTGCCGTTAGGAATTTAGGAGCACATATTAAGGCAAACCACTTCATCCTGACCTGAGAATTTAAATTCTCTCACCTTCTCTTTCTCCCTGGTCCTCTCCCCATTTCCTTCTCCCTTCATAAAGAAATCTGTCGGAGATGAAATTTCAGTACCAGAAGTGGACATTTGGTCTTCTAAAAAAAGAAAAAGCCTTTTACACTGATTTCATCAAGTTATTCATCATTTTACTACTGATATTTCTGAAACCAGAATTTTTGTTCCAGATTACTGTTGCCTCCATAAGGTTTTGGCATTAGATTTTAACTCCAATCTTGCCAAAGACAGTGTATAGATGGGACAGGCTTCTGGGGGTGATTTCAGCCAAGAAAATGTAAAAAATTCTTTGATTTTAAGGAGACTCTTACATAATCTACTATCAAAATCAAAATTCTCTTTTCTGAAGTCTTTTGTGGTGTGGTCACTCCATGGCTAGTAAACTTTTATTTCATTTACTAATTCCTCACATCAAAAATGTCCTCCTCTTTCCAAATATATTCTTTATTAGCTATAGTTTTGCTTGAGGTTTTTGGGCACTCCTCTGACCCTAACTTGTTAATAAGAATGCTGGAAAGCACTTAAGCATCCTTTGGGGCAATAATTTATTTTTTTTTTAAATTAAAACAGCTATTTCTAAGCATATTTGGAGATGAATTGTTCTTAAAAACCCATGGGTTCATAAAACCCCATGAAATATGTAAGAGGTATTTGTGGGAAAGGATCTCTTCTTTAATAATATATTGCATATCAAAAGGTTTATATGGAGTTGTATTTGTACTAACTTCACTTTTCAGGTGTTTTCAAGATTCTTACATCATTCTGTTGTTCAGTGTTTTCCAGTGTCTTCTAATCTTTTGACCCAAGTCACAGGTTTCATAGACTAAATGGGGAATGTATTGATCTGCATGAAGAATGTCATTTTGACAGAAAACTTCTTCCTTTATATTCCTCCCTTTTGGAAACTCCCACACTCAGGAACGCCCTCTGCCTCGAGGCATCTCCAGCAGCACTTATCAAGACATTCTCCATCAAATCAGAGTCTGACAGAGCTGTGGTGCAATCATGAATCCTCCCTGGGGTGCAGAGCAACATCATCCCCCTCTTTACAAGCCACCAGGGGCCACTTGCCTGGCTCATGCTCAGCTGTTGCTGTTTGAGCAAACAGAATAATCACAATTCCTGGGCATCACAGCATTCCAACTTTGACATCCAGAGAAGTCTCCTGGACACACCTCACTTGTGAGATCAGAGCTGATTTGTTGTTTAACACCAGGTCCAGCAGCCAGTTTTTATTCTGGATACAGAGCATAAAATAAATTTAGAAGCACTGAGTTATGAGTGCAGTATTTGAGCATAAAACTTTTAGAGGCTGGACCCTGTAGTGGAGTTTAGTCTCAATTTACACATTTAAATTTTCTCCAATGCATATGGGAATAATGACAGTCTTTAGAATGGAATTCACCCAAGTAACACACCAGGGGATGTCTGAACTAGCAATAGGAAATGATCAGAATTTTTTCGTTGTTGTTTTTGATTCTAAAATGCAATTTTTTTCAGCTAGAGTTTTAGACTTAATGCCACAGGTTTGTGGAGCAGGATGGAAGAGAGTGCAAGGTTTGTGTTCTACTCTGCAGATGGGAGATCTGCTTCCTACCTCTGTACTTAGGATTGCTTGTCCCTTGAATAATTGGCATTGTTTCATTATTATATAATGTAGGATGTGTCAGTTTTTCTTGATTTTATTTTTGTTGAGTTTGTTTTGAGGTGGGTTTTTTATTTATTTGGGAGGGTTTTTTTGGTGGTGTTTTTTGTTTGTTTGTTTGTTTTTTCTTTTTGGTGGTGGTGTTTTTAGTTTATTTTTTGTTTGTTTGGTTTTTGTTTTGTTTTGTTTGTTTGGGGATTTTTTTTGAGGGGGTGGTTTGCAGATGATCTAAAAAAGGAATTTCCATACCTGTATATTTGTGTTGTGGACTATTTTCTATGGAAGGAGTCTAAGAGTGGGTGGAGTATTTGGGAGAATATTGTCTGCTCTTTTTAGCTGTTCCCATCATGCACATTAGGTTTTATCTCTTTAGAAGGTTGCACATAAAATTCTAAAAGGAAGAAAATGTTTCTCACAGCTGATACACTGGAAAATAACTTTGGAGCTGCAGACGGCTTGAAAGAATGATGTCAAATACTGAGATTTTTCTAGAATTTCCCAAGTTTGCAGGTGTAAACCACAACATCTCCTGTGTGACAATGATTAAAGCCTGTGTTACTGGAGGGAACAGAGTTATCAGCAGTCGGAAACTCCTTGACCTTCTGTTGCAGTTAAGGAGCCTTGAAAGAGCCTTTGGGGAAAAAAAAAATCTACATTTCCACATCTTAAAAATGGACTATGTTAAGCTTCATTTCTTTGATCACAGGTTGCTTAACTCCTGCAACGAGGATGTACAGCTTTAATTACATCTTCTCACAATGGAACCCAATGCACTTTTCCACAGGCACATGAGCTACAGTTTTGATATTGGTCAAAATTATTCCTTCTTAAAAATCCATTCCATTCATTTCCTGGTAATTTTATCATCTGCCATGCATATAGACTTTTCTTTCTCTAACACATCTGTTTTAAACACTTTTGTTTTAAATTTGTGCAGTGTATATATTGTTGGACAATTATATTTATGTGTTGTCTTCTTAGAAATACCATCTTACATCAAGTTATATAAAATCTTCAGAGCTTCAGAAAAACTACTGTGAGGTTCAAAGGTCATGAAAATATCCAGCCATATATTCTCAGTGTTCTATTTCTCACTTTGTTATATTTCTCTTTTTGTGACTTAAATAGGACTTAATGATAACTTAGAAATTTGCAACTTCTTTCTGTAATAGGTAATATACTTCCTAATTTCTGAAAAACAGAATTCTCTCAAGATCCACGGTAGTCATTTGTTTTATTAGATTTACTATCTTTTGAAAAACAAAATAAATTGCTGTGAGAATAACATTTATGGGCATAATTTGATAACAGACTTTGATTTCTTAAGTACACCATGATTAAGTGTTGAAGATATACTGCAATGTTTTATTTTTTTCCCTTAGAGATTCCCTATTACACCATTTTCAGACTGTAAATTATTTAAGTCTGTTGAACATTCTGCCTTGAATAATTTACTTACTGTGGAATTGTAAATTGCAATATTCTGTCAAATTTCAGGCTATCCAGTGAAAATAATCCAATTTATTAAGCACTGATATTATTGGTTACATGGGATTCCCCAGTAACTCATAGGCAGCACTAAAGGGACTTTACTACAGAATGAGAAAGGAAAAGATTAAAGTGGGCAAAAAGTCAGGAAATTAACAAGTCTGAGAGGTTTCTAATTGAGACAATGAAATCACATTCCAAAACCAAAAAACTATGCATATTTACCATTTGATTGGTTATAACGTGTCAGAGATTTTGATTACAGTCTAAAATAATTGTCATTTAATTGACTGTTTTATTTACATAGCAGCAACTGACAGCAGTGGTTAGCTCTCTTCTGAAAATCAGTGTTCAATTTGCATGAGCTAATAAAAGAATTGTGTTCCAAAAGGAGAATGTGTGATTGCTTTTTCAAGTAAGAGATATGTTGGAAAAATAACTGTAATCTCTCTTTCTTGTTTCAGTCTTTGTGAAACCAGGAAAAATAAAGCTGGGGTGCTTCCAATCCAACATGGAAAGCATTGCTTTAGTAAGGTTAGTTCCATTAAACTTTATGGATGAAAAATTTCTGAGTAAGGCAAATAACATTTGGCCAATGAAAGAACAATTATGCATTCTTTGGAAAAATAAACTAACAGACTGTCTCCCATAGCAGCCCAAAGTTGGATTCCTGCTGACCCATATGGTCTGTTCAGAAACTTCCAGGGACAATGTTCTGGCATAATCCATCCCACAGTGAACAGAAAAGTGAAAACCTTGTTCTCACAAGAGATAAATCCACCGTTTGACACACAATTGAACAGCTGGGAAGCCAATAGAGTAATGGATATTTATTTGAATAAGGAGAAACATCATGGGCAAGGTTTTTCATTCTGTGCTTTCTAGAATGTAATTAGCCATGATCCTGCTCAATCTTATGCTTGGTTCTAATTCTTCTGTTTGAGAGGTGTCTGCCATGCCCTAATTGTCCTTTTAAACTGGGCCAATGCAGAGTAACCATCTCCAAATCCAGTGCATGGCAGTAGTGCAAAGAGCAGAAATGAACAGTTCCCAATTCCTGCCCTGATATGCACAGATTGCATACCCAGAAGATGAGTTACTTCTGTAAATGCTGGACTAGTGTTCTTTAAATGGCTCTCTATTAATGCTGCTTTATTTTATTTATTAAGCAATTTAGTTTTAAATGGACGACAATAGATTTACATCAAACAGAGTCAGAGATTCCTTACTAATTGCAAAGTGGATTTTGCTGTCTATGAAATTATGTCTGCCTTCTGCCTTTCCAGAAGAAAAGACTGGAAAAGTAAAACTGCTGCACATTACAGCAAGATATTCCTATTATTCTGATGGCTACAAGTGCAACCAGCTTCAGCTTGTTCCAAAACCTAATTACCATTTAATTTCAAGTGCTCTAACCACACTTTTTTTTTTTTTCCTTCCAAGGAAAAATGAGTTCCAATACTAAGTGACCTCAGGTCTGAAAGCAAGGAAGACTTCAGTAATTCAAACCAGCAAAATTATTCAACATACAAGCAAATCTGGCCTGGATGGATACCAGTTAGTGAAAATTGGATTTATGGATGTTTCCCAGTTTTCCAGCCACTAGAGGGCAAGGTTTTTCTGTGTCTTTTTCCGTGTGAGAGAGTATTTTACTCCAAACAGGGAGATGTTATTTCCTTTTGGAAATACATGGCCTTGAACATGACAATCAACGAGGTATGTTTGGGCTGGAAGCCCTTCACCACCGTGGAACAACATTAAAGGAACAAATAAAATTTTGAGATGCCTACAAGAGGATTTTCTTAAGTTGGCCATCATAATAAACATCAGCCTACACTAATTCAATTCCCCACTAACTTAAAGTATGCAACCTGCACCTTTTTGTCAGTTGTGTTATTGAGTTCTTAAATCTACCAATGTCAGCTGGAATAAGGATGGCAGGTCTTTCAAACCTCTGGAATTTGAAAGGCAATGTTTATTCTCAGATCAAAATAGGTCAGCTTCCATTTTTTATAAAGACCTTCTTTTTGCTTTTCTTCTTCTTGTTGGTTTTTTTTTTCCTCTGGACATGAATTTCCTCTTCCAAAGATACATAATCTCTCAGTTTTTCCAAGAGCAACTTAATCCTTTTTTATTATTATTATTATTTTTTATTCTACCACTGTGATTTTTGACACATTCTGATTTTTTGTGTTATTTTTGTGGAAAAAAAAAAGAAAAAAAAAAGAAGAGATTTAAAAATTACATCTACTTCTAACCTCCAGTGTTTTTAATTGATCTTCCTCCTTGGTGCTTTTAGACAGGGTGGATATTACAGAGTTCAGTTCTGAATCAATGCAGAAAGATTATCTGAAAGGAGCATTTTCATTTGCATAGATCCTCAAGATCACTGTGTGGTCATCAAGAAAGTCCATCAAACATAAGAAACAAAAATACAGCATGGATTTATGTAAGAAATAATCCAGAAGCAGATTGAGTTGCACTGCAGGAGAAGCTGTGTCTGTAAGGACTGGAAAACGAAGGCCACAAGAATGTCTTAGTTTCTTTTATCTTAGTATATTATCTTTCCTGACATATCTTCTTTAACAGATAAGATAGGAAAAAGAACTGAAACCCTTCTGTACAGCTGAAATTCTACCCTGGAGAGGTGTTCAAGCTGTGAGTGTAGTAATATATCTGCAGTCAGAGATTCTGACTCTCAGTAGCCCCGTCAAGTCAGCAGAGCTTTACAGTGCCAGGGAGGAAACCACTCAAAGTGGGAAGAGAGATAAAACATTTACAGCTGCCTCTCCATTTGGAATATATTGCCTACTCCCATCCTGGATAGTCTCTACTGTCAGGAGTGTGGTTTCCCAGCTGAAGAGAAATTTCAAATGCCATTTTCAAATAAAACATAATTTTAAGTGTTTCCAAATCAAAATGTAATAACGCTTGCTGAGTGAATCTCATTGTTCTATATAAAAATATGAACAATGGGGGACCAAATTACAGGAAAGGTCTATCATTGCTTTATATTCCACTCTAACATTGTAGGTTGTATAAAGACTCAGGAGAGAAACTGTTAACTCTCCATTGAATGCATTCCTAATAGCAGTCTAAGAGTGCAGCATTCTCTAACAGTCAATATAATAAAATATAGTACAATATGGTCTTTAAAACACCATGTAGGAATATATATAAGGCACCAGTAAAACAAAGTTTGTTTTCCTTCAGCTGAGGCAGCTGAAGTCACTGGTGCCTTGCAATGAAGGCATCCTGTCTCCTGCCCCATCAGGTCACCACATAGCTCAGGAATGGTTGTGACAATATCAGATGGCACAAACTTATTGGGGATGTCTTTGGGAGGTGAGAAGTTTTCATTATAGTCACTCCAGCTCTTTGCATTACAAAATACATAAAATCCTTGGCAAGTAAGATCTCACATGCATGACATGAGCTTCATACAAATAGAGGGATTTGGTTGCTGCACTTGTTAGAAGGCAATGTGAAATGGAGGAGGGAAAATCTGCACAGCTGTGCTCTGACATTTTTAAGTAGAACTTCTGTTCACCAGTCTCAAGTGCTTTCAGGGCATCATTAACTTTATTCCTCCCCATGTTAGCAACAGACATTAATTGTTTGTAAGGAAAACTACTGTTCCCCCCATCTATTAGTCTGGTCATCTCATTACAGCAGAAAAAAAATGATCATTTTTGCTCATATAAAATGTGGGGTTTAGGAATTAATCATTTTAAATCTGCAGAAACTTTGGTGGCATTGCAGATGCGTTTGTATAACAAATAATGTATAGGGAATAGTATTTATTACAACTATTTACTTTCCAGTGTATGAAGCAGTCTCAAAATTCACCCTGTTTTAGTGTGAAGATATATTCTACATGACAAAGCAGATTAATGGTGTGTCTAGTAAAAGTAACAAGTGTAATTGCATGGGTTTGCTCATAGCATTTTGATTTACAGTTTGAGTCACTTAAGGACAAAATTATGACTGTTTTCTTTTTAAATAAAAAGGAAGCAACATGATGGGTTGTTTAATTAATATCTTCTAATTATTGCATTTTTTTCTTCTGTGTTTATCAGAACGTAATGTATTTGTGGCTTTTTCTTCCTAAAAGTCTTTTTAAAGATTCTTCTGTTTCTCCCAGTGACAGACTCAAAAAATCAAAGATTCAAAATGTGGCATCATGAAAAAAGAAGGCCTTACCTAAAACCTTTAATTTCTTGCCAAGGATTTAGTCTTTGATTTTTTAAGATATAGGGTAATGACCTTCAAACAGTTTCTCCCTATTTGCAACCTCAGTGTTTTGTGTGGATTTTTGTGTATGTTTTGGTGAGCTTTTCACATATTCACACACAAGCAGGAGGTGATGTGAACTAGAAAACACAATTCACATAATAAATTAACTTTCTCTAAAGACACATTTCTGAGAATTACTTCAAATCCCTAACTATAAGTTATGGGTATGCAGTTGCTTTATCTCACCAGAAATTCCAAAATTCTGCTCCTTTCTTAGGCCAACTGTGTGAAACCAAATTCTAACTGGTAAGGCATGACTTATGTTCTGAACAGGGTTAAAGAAAAGCAAGAAGGAACTCCAGATACTTTCAGCAAATCTATAACTCATTATGATCCTTTGCAAAGCAAACTTCAAATCCAAAATTTTAAAAGTGTGCTGCTCTAAACAGTGTCCAACAATTTTTTTTTTCAATAAAATAGGCAAAGTGAATGGCAACAAAATTCCATCAGGGAAATGGTTGGTGCTGTTATAACAAACAACATCATGGACACATTTTGCAAGCTTTTTATTGTCTGGCTTCAATCTCATTTACAATTTCTAATTTCAGTCCAGTTAAGGCTGATGTGCCACCCCAAGATGCATGGTAGCTGTGTCACTGGTACAGCTGCCTGATTACTCTTAAGTCTCAGTGCTAGCTGCTCTCCTAATGAGCCAGGATAGAATCATCAAGAAGTAATTGTGTGCAGGTTTTACAGATAAGTCTCTGCTCTGCAACAAGGCAACCCTGACAGGCAGTAATATTTCTAAGGCAAGATACTCCTCCCTTCTTGTTTAATGAGCTATAGATTTTTAATCTGGGGGTTTTGGTGATGGGCAGGAGGAATGCACAAGAGGTTGATCTGGTGACATCTGTATGTTATACATGGCTGTATTTGCACAGGCAATGGGAAGATGGGAGCAAAACCCAGCTCTCAGTCACCCCAGATGTTCTGTGTTGCTGTTTCCTGTGGTGATTTTCCATCTCAAATCCAAATGCATATTTGCTTTCCAAGGATGAGCCGTGTTTTCTACTAACCTTTCATGTAAGCAAAAACATGTAAACCCAGGACTTGAGTTACACAGCAAAACTGGAAGAAAATCCACTTCCAGTTTGCAAAATCATTCAGAAATTTTTTGCAGCAGCAGATCTTCTGTCCCTTAGAGATGGAATGCAGCTATATCGTGGATATTCAAAAACCAGCTAATGTCTCAAAAAGAATAAGGAAATTAAAGATAGAAATTGTTTAAAATAATTGAAATATTGTCAGTTTATTACATTCACAATTATACACAGCCTAACACTCATTTTGTAACAGTATCTATGAAAATAGGAAAAGCCCCATATAAACCAGGTAAGATATGTCCCAAAACATATTGAGGAAGACCGTGAAATCTACAGGAAAATAATGACACTGTTTAGAAGTACCTGTTCTGCTTTTCACTGGCTTTCATGGTTTCATAAGAGCAATCTGCTGGAATCCACTTTCACCATGCTGCCACCAAAATTTCAAGCTTTTAGCAGTCACTGCACTGCATCTCCTTCATCCCACTGCACCTTGGCTTTGCCTGCTTAAGATCGTGACACTGTCATGAACAAACAGCCAGCAAAAAAGAAACTGGTGAGTTGGAAAAGAACAAAGTTGAAAAATCTTTGAATTATCAGCTGTACAACAGTATTTTCCCAATTGTCTCTATCTTATTTCACCATCTCTTGATGAGAACAGTAACAAGAGCAAATAGCAGATGATATTGCAAAGGCCTGAGTAAAAATATTCTTGTGCAAGTTGAGTCAGCTCACTGTGGTTTATTCTCCAGATATTGATGCATCCCCCCAAATGAAGACACAAAATAAACTTATCCTGGCTAGCTCATTTTTGGGGAGCATATTTTGTGCAATGCTTTTATGTCAGTTCAAAAGACCAGAATTTAATTCCAGCATTCCGTCAGATGAACTCCCATTTCTGACACACCAAAAAGAGAGTTTTTACCTAACAGGGAAGATAAGAAAGTTACACTTTGTCTAATGCTCTGTATCTACCACTTTGTCATCTATAATGTTGGTCTGGAGGGAGAAAGAGACAATCAGCCATACACCAAACCCTAGTGAGGACTGAGGGTTTGGGTTCACGTTATTTCCATTTGGAGTTTTCAAAGGTAAACCATGGGCAGCTATGTAATTTCAAGGAAACCTCTTAAAACAGCAGTATGACAGGTATAGAAATATGCATAGTTGACACTATTTCATGTTTTAGATATTCACACACACGTTCTGGTACGTCCTTAACTTCCCAGATAAAAGAGCTCGAGTTACCCTGAGTGCTTTTCATGATTTTCAGAGATTTTTAGCTCCTGTTTTTATGAGAAAGGATAAATCCCTTCTCTCACATCAAAAGGCCCATTGTAACCTCCCCAATCATTATAAAATAAGTGCTGCTTCTTTCCTTCCCATACTGTCTCCTTCTCTCACCTCACCTAAACTGATATCTTTTCTCTATCTATTTATGATGATAATGGCATCTGTGCTGTTCAATGAATTTCTTCTGCGTTTCCACCCCTCCCTACCACCAGCTGATGTTACACTACAAAGCACTGCCCCACAAAAGGGGAAAGCTTTGGTCAGGACCTGAAGCTGCTTATTCACAAGGGTTCTATGAAATCTTCATCTTAGTACCATAATATCAAATCAAAGGGAAGAGATTCTCTCATTTTTAACCCCTGCCTTTAGAAAATAAGATAATTTGATATGTCAAACAAGAGATGCTGTTACAATAAAAAGACCAGGGAAGAAGAAATGATTTTTAAAACTGGGCTGGAAGGAGAGCTGACTTTTGCACCTGGTTTAAATATAAAGTTTTTTATGTGTCCTTCATATGGCACATTTTCCCTTCTGTATAAAATATGGATTACACTTTCTTACATCTTTGACTGTAAGAATTGAGGCCTTGTCTCAGAATGAGCTCTGCACATTATGGGCTTTGTTCAAGACTGACACCTGCCCCACACAATGCTCAGTAGACACAGGGCAGTTTAGGGAGCACCTCATCTGTGAGTTCAGAATGTGATACCCCCACAAAAAAAATGTCAGTCCCCTATAGTGAACCTTCAGATCTGACTGAAAGAGCAAATGTCATAAATGCATTTATGGCTTGTCTGGTCATTCTACTATTACCTATCTTTCAAAACTCATCTGAAGGGTTATATTTTAATATTCCTCTATATTCTCTTCTTATTCCTACAGCTACCTAATTTTTAAGACCACTCATGTATCACTGATGTTATAGGAAAATATGATCAGAATCCATGAAGTCAATGCACAGTTATAAACTTCTTTGTTTTCTGATTTCATTCCTGGAGGATTTAGCCTTTATATAGGTAATTGGTGACATTTTCAACAGTCTCCAATCTCCTCTAGTGTTAGACATTATAAATTGCACACTGAAAGCTATTGATTACTGAATTTCTTTCTGCAACTGAAAATGTTCAACCCTAACTCCTCAGCCTTTTGTTTATATATCATATCTAGGTTACCCACCCCATAAATGACATCACACATCTTGTCAAAAGTCCTTTAAAATGTCAGGAGTTTCTACAGAACTGTGAAAATTCACATTAATAAATCTGTTCCCCTTAAGGATAGAATTGGAGTATATGAAACTTAGGTGAAAGTTGGAAAAGTAGTTTCTAACTTTCCATCAAAGATGGAAATGAGCAAAAGGAAGTTAAAGCAAATAAAGTTTCTGTAATTTGAGGAAGATTTCAGCCAAATATGGGAAAGATATTAAAAAAGAAGTGGGTAAAAAACAGAAAAAAGCATCAAGTTTGATAACACCTTTACCTGTTTACATAACAAAAAGAGATTTTCCTAGAAAACATTTAATTTCATTTCTCTAGGGTGCCTTCCAAGGTGAGTTTGTGGCTGTGGAAGACTTACACAACCTCCCTCTTCACATTCACTTCCTCTCTCTGCCCTAAGAAAAGTGAAACTTTTCTTGTTAAGGAATCAAAGTTTTCTATATTAACATTCCTAAAAAAGAGTTACACAACCTCCCTCTTCACATTCACTTCCTCTCTCTGCCCTAAGAAAAGTGAAACTTTTCTTGTTAAGGAATCAAAGTTTTCTATATTAACATTCCTAAAAAAGAGACTTAATGAAGTCTTATACCCAAAACAAAATATAAAACATCTTTATCTGCATCTGTGTCAGGGAGCTAAAAAGTCTCTCAAAATTCATTACAGGTTCAGATTCAAGCCACATTCTTGTTCTGAAGTAGGCATATTTTACTTTACAATTTTTTTGCATATTTAGTCAACTGCAAATTTGTTCCTCTTCCTAAATTTCATGCAAATGAACCTTTAATGAATAATCCTGAGATGGAGATGGACACACATGCTTGGATTAAGTCTCAGAAGAATTGTGTCTAGTCATTGAAGTATAGATTAAGAACTTTTTAATTTTTATTCAGACAGTACATGAAGCAAGATACACATGCCTGCAACCATCAAATTGATACAATAAGTTTTATTAAAGAGTATTTTAAAAACATTTACCCCCTCCCTTTGAGTTTATAGCAGTAGTTTATTGCCTTTTTGTCTTCTACAACTTTGAGTTGTGCCACTCCCCAGAATAATATATCCCTCTGAAAGGATTTACCAGAAAAGCCATAACACAAAACCTTTAGAGAATCTTAATTCCATCTGGGTGGATGATTTCAGTTTCCAAACTGCATAATCAGTTTTAAAGAAGCAGCTTAGTTCTGTCTGCTTCCTACAGATGTATATGTATCCTCATGGAATTTAAGTTATAGTTGGACTTCTGGTGTTCCCAGAATGGTATAAACAGGCATCAGACCAACAGAAGATGGGAGAAAAATAGAATCAGCATTAAATGGAGTAAAGAAAAACAAAACAAGTAGCATTTATTACACAAAATGCTTTTAAAGAGCTGTGACTCTTCATCTGGGGCATACAGGAAGGGCAATTATTGGCAAAAGCATTGAGTGGGAAAAAAAACCTCTGACATGGTCTGGTTTAATATAAAATCTGTTTCATAATGCAAGTTGTTTTATTTTTTTTCTGTGAGTAAGGACTTTTTTAGTTACAAAGAAATGATGCCCCTTGCTTTTGCAGTCTAGCAGAATCTTGAATAACAGAGATATAATTATTATTTAAGAGTTTTAACTGGTGCTAAATAGGAATAAAATTACATTTTACTCCTCATTTAAAACTAATTTAAAATAAATCTCTTTCTTCCACAGCCCATCTCCCATATTTTTTAAAAGGAAATTATGTTGAAAGTGATTGTATTAAAATTGTCTGGTGTACATTCAGTTTTGTCTCTGTTGTAGAGCACAAATACTCGACTGAAGTGAAATTGGGGCAAATTTGTAAGTCAGGAAAGCTGTGTGTAGGAATTGCTCCAAGGACTTCAGGATCCATTGACTGGATATTAACTCAGAATCTCAAAAAGCTGATATGTTTCCCTGAAAATTTCTGAAGGATTGAGGTGAACACCCTTCTCAACCCATGATCAGAGTTTGGACCCAGACAAAATGTAGTGAACCACCTACATTTCTTTGGTGTTTCAGTTGGGACAATTAATGAATTTTTTTTTATATATACAAGTCATAAAATTAGTTCATTTCAGCGTTTGGTTATACCAGTACTCTGTTTTAACGACTTCATTTGAAAGTATATTTTTCTGCTCAGCTTGAGTGGGAGCTGGAACTTAAAACCTTTGCCATTTTGTTACTTTCACAAACTGACATTTTTTTGCTGCTCCATGCTGCCAATTTATTTTTTGTATTCCAGGCAAAGTATTCTAACTTTTCATGACAGCCAAGACAGCCAGATCTGGTGAATCAACAAAAAGGTTAAAGCAAAAGGCAGTGCCTGGTAGCACCTGCCTTCAGTGAATAACTCATACAAAATGTTCTCAAACTGAGCCCCTGGCTGGGAGCTGTGAAACCAGAGAAGGCTCCACAGATGCCTTCAGGTATTAAACCCACACTCCTTTCCCCAGCCTTTGATTCTTCCTGGCTTCAACTGCAGCGATGGTGAAAGAGTAGATGATGTTACAGTTCCATGTAATTTATGTCAGCTAAGACAGAGTTATATTTTAAGGGCTTTATGGTTATCACAGTACTAAAAAAGGCCAAATTTTTTCTATTTCATAGATGTTTTTACCACAGCAAAACTTTGGCATAGGTTTCTTCTTCTCTTTCTGCAATCAGAATCAGTTTTTCAAGTCTCAGCAGCACCCAAGAAGTTCCACAAGGAACCCAAGCCAGTGGCTGCAATATCAAGGATGTGGCACCTCCACCACCAGCAGTGACCCTCCAAATCAGGGACCACTTCACCAAAGTTTAGCTGAGCAAAAAGATAAGCAAGAACCATGATCTAAGGAACTGAAGTATAATTGTCCTCTCGGCAAGAATATTATTTTGTCCCATGTGGGGAAAAATAGGTCTCTGTGAGTAGAACAGAATAAATCTCTTGGGAAATATAAAAAAAAAATTAAAAAATCAAGGTGGAGGCTACAGCACCAAGCCTGACAGAGTTCAAGAAGTGTTTTGCTGTCAGGTGACACTGTTGTACAGCACAACGACACAGACTCTGCCTTCAGAAGGCTGAAAGTGACTCCTTTATTTTTGGGATGTGTCTCCCTTTGTATACTATTTTACACAGACCAATTCAATTGGTGAAAAAAAGACAAACCTCTTCAATCACATTGGTCAGACCAGAGGGACATCAAGAAGAAGTCCCTCCTAGGGAAAGGAATGTAAGCAAAGATTACAGTTACAAAAACATGTCTCTTGTTTACATAAAATTCCCTGGGAAAAGAATTTCAGAAAACCAAAACATCTCAGGCACAAACCAGGGCTACAGTCAGGCACAGGGTGTGATTCTTGGGGTGTACTGTGCAGGGCCAGGAGTTGGACTCACTGATCCTGATGGGTCCCTTCCAACTCAGCATATTCTGTGATGCTGAGATAGATTGGTTTTTTTGTTTGATTCCAAGTGGAAATGAATGTCTTTCTCCAGGAAGCAGAAAATGCATGGTTTCCAACAACCTTCTTATTGAACCAAAAGCAGATCTTATCACTGGGGTGATGCTACAGCATGAAGATGGAGGAATAATGACTGTAATTTGTCCAGGTGCTAACACACTGTGGCTGGAAGTTGCTTGCTGCAGAGTGCAGGGCGATAAATTACTGGCAGTCCTTGGATGTTGAAATATCCAATCCTTTGTACATTTGCAGAAACTTTTTAGATCTCTACAATGACTTAATGCACTATTTTCCAACAGTATAGAAATAGAAATGCCTGGTCCATGAGATGTAGGAAGCTTGCCATTTCTCACGTGTGTGCTGGATCTCTTGTCAAATACAGCTCAGAAAGATTAAATGTAATTAGGAACTAGCTACAACAAGGCTTTATTTTTTCACTTCTGTTAACTCCTATTATGGTTTCAATGCTAGTTGATCCCAACTAGTATATTTTGAATTCATTGGAGCTATTATCTCTAACACTGATGTATTTGCATTCAGTATATGCCCACGGGTAACCAGCATGGAGGGCTGAATATTAAATAATCAGATTATATGACAACATCAATTTGAAGACTTTTATCTAGACTTTCACTGCTCTGAACTTCAAGAGAACCAAAGCAGCATCTTAGTATGGCTCTCTCTAACAGCCAAATATGAATCCACCCAAAAATTGTGTGAAGCTTGTCCTTCTCTTTAGTAACACTACCCTTACAGACTTAGTTATGGCCTTTATTAACCTATTACTCTTTGTGTCCACCTTCTTGAAGACTATTCTGTAGAGAATCTAATAATTCAGTTTTTAAAAGGGAATCCAACCATTGAAATGATATCTGAGGAAACTCTTGTTGTGAGGTCAGGAAGATTTGGTTATACAAGTACTCTGTTTTAATGACTTTAAGGAAGATTTGTTTACATTGACTACTTGCTCCCCTGAAAGAACACAGGGAAAAAAAAATTGTTGTGGTGCACATTATTCTTTTGTAGCCTAAAAAAATTTCTCATTTTGGTGATCAGGCCCTAATGACAGCTTAACATAGTGAAGAATGAAACGTCTCCCAATACACAAAGCAGGAATTTGAATACTCTGCCAAGTGTATTCTTTCACAACACAATACTGATTGGGAAGCACAAAGGTCCCCAAAATTCTTGTAATGCTTGTTAGACAGTGTTGTATCTATTTACTAGGGACAGAGTGATCTATACCCAAATAAACAATTAGTAGTATTAACAAGTATTAATTTTTTCATAGATCTGGATGCTGCTCATCTTATTGGACTGTGTGGAAAAGGAACCAGTATAACCACATTAAGTAAAGTGGTTTAAAAGATCAGACTCATTAGATGTCATGTACCAGTAGGCATGAGCTAGTTATAGAAGAAAAGACAAACTGTCTGCATGTCTTCTGACCTGTGCCATAGGAGTCTGGGCATCTCTCCCTTCTTACAAGGCAGTAAAACAGGAAAAGGTTTATTCTCCCTGTTTATACAATGTGCAACATATTTCTGTCTTACAGGTCTATTTCACCAGAGAAAATGTATTCCATTTAACATGACACCCAGAAGCCAGGGAAGTGCTTAAATGTCAAAACCCCATCTATGATTGGTGTGTCAGAAGTTCATCTCACATTATAAAGTTGTTCCACAGCTATATTGCTCCCCTGAGAAAAAGTCATTTACCCTCTACACTGGAGCACAATTGCCTGAATATATTTACAGTGACTAATCAGTGGTGAAGCAAATGCTAAGCTGTAGTTTCACCCTTCTTGCTGTGGCTGCAACATGATTTAAAGTGTGATTTTTTTTCATCTTGACACTTAGTCTATGAGCACAGATTACTCGGGGCGGGGCAATCAGGGTTGTGTTTCTTCATGCAGGAGCTGCAAACAAAGCCAGGAAAGCCCTGCTCTGTCCTGGGGTTCATGTAGTGCCCTTGTGCTGGCTCAGGGCTGGCACAGGGATCTCAGGGATGCCTTAGGATTTAGCTTTTCTATTTTTCAGGTCCTGTACTGCTTTAGTGTATAGCTCTAAAACTCCAAAGCCTGTCAGCTGCTGTTCTCCCGTTTTACTCAGACAAACAAATCCTCTCTAGGCCTGAAACTCAAGGACACTTTGTTGTCTCAGGCCTGGAGAGATGTAAACAACAGTGAACTGGGGGGGGGCAAACCTGGAGTAAATTACTTCATTACCTGAAACTGTAATTGGAGGATTAACCCCTGATTTGCAAATGGACCAAACTTATAACTGTGTGAAAAACTCATGACCATCATCCATCTTGGGTGTAGCCCCTTGGAGGCTTTGACTGCCCAAGGTGCACCTACTGAAGGCCTTCGATAAACACCCACTTTTATTCTCTTAATTTTGTCTAGCCTCTGTTTTGGGCAGCCACTCCAAGGCATCAGCCTTGCCCCTCCATGTGCTGATTGTGGAGGGAAACCTGAAAGCAGAGTGAACCCTCTCTCCTGACTTAAAACACATACAAGCAACAATACCCTGAAATCCCCCAGGCACTGGGTGAGGAGAGGAAAACCAGGTTTTGGTGGTCGGGAGTGTGTGTTTTGAGGGCCACCATGCACCAGAGGCTGAAATCTCCAGCACTGGGTAGGGAGGGTTGTTTTAGAACAAAGCCTATTGTGTTTTATCTTCTTTTGCTAGGGTTGCGATTAAATATGTGAGACAGTATTTTTTGTTTGGCCTCAGATGTTTATTAATTCTTACCTATATTATAGTCTTCTAAACTGTGAGTTCTGTAATGCTTCTAGCTAACAAACTAAAAATAGCCTCTATCTCTTTTTCTACAAGGCCTTTTAAGGATAAACTGTCCAATTAAGAAATTACACCTGAATTATTTTTACTTTTAACCCAACAACCAAACACCCCTGGCCCGCAATGCAGACTTTTCTATCCAATTACAAAACACCACCCAGACCCATGAATACACTAAATACTCCATCTTGCTTTATATATATATTACTGTATTCTAAAACCTTAAACTCTAAGTTTTCCACTCTGTGATATTACACACTTATATTCAAACTACACACCCACAACCCCAGTTCTATCATTCAATTTTGGAAGCCTTCTCCATGGCCTCAGGTCACATACAGTGTTTTCTTGGGGATCAGTGACTGTCAGTACAGAAAGTCTAAAATTCTCAGTGACCAGGGTTCCAACAAAAGCCCAGAGACAAAATGGCCTTAGTCCCACATCCCTTTGGATCTCCTGCTCTGTCTCCAAGCATTTTAAAGTTACCTGGACAGAGGAGCTGCTGCCTGCCATGGCTGCCTCAGGCCCCTGCCAAGGTGGGGACAATCCCTGTGGACACCAGCCTTGCTGTGGCACCCTGGGCTGACAGTCCCAGGGGGGTTCTGGACCCTGGGCAGGGTGGAGAGCCCTGCAAGAGACATCCCTGAGTGCCTCAGCAGGGCCTACAGGCCCCAAGGTACTTCTGGCTACCACAGGGAAGGGGCAAGAAAGAGGAAGAAGAGTAAATAAGTCTTTAAATGTGTTGTTGGTTTCAATTTTGTTGTTATTAACAGAATGATCATTTAAACGTTACTTATTAAATTATTACTCTGGTTGGTTTTGTCCCAATAAATTATAAATTATAGCTGAATGCTGCAGAATTAATTATCCTTTTTCTCTCAGCATTTGTAGTTCGAGGCCACAGACAAGGCCAAGATCCTTCAGCAAACAATCTCCCCCCTGCGTCACACTGGAGTCTCCTTTGGTAACTACTGGAAATAAGCAGCCTTGTGCAAGTAAAGCCAACACAATCTTCTGGCTGTTTTTATTTTAAGCTGACTGACTATCAGCTCTTCTACTTGTAATGGTTTGTCCAGAACTACACAATCTTTGTAGCTTTCAAAGTCAGAGATTGAGCCTGTCATTTCTGTGTTCATAAGTTTACTCCTCCCTCTAAACTCCAGTCTCGTGCAAAGCATTAAAAAGAAACTGGTTTGGTTTTTTTCCTGCAATATCACCAGAATTCCAAAATGTGCTTAGTTAAGAGCAATTATATTGCTCTTAAATATTCGGCCTTGGCATTTTTAAATTATTTACCCCCATTGTGTTAAGAGTGAACATACTGTACATCTCTCTCACTAGGCATTGGGATATTCACTGGTAAAGAAATTTCCTGAACTTGGTCCAGAAAGTCTGCACAGAATAATACTTCAAGGTCATCTTTCCCCTATCATCCCCTCCTAGGGATTTCTCTGCAATTCTTCCACTTCTTGTGGCTCTTTGATGGCCTTATTTGCTGATCTTGAGCTGACAAGTGTGATTTATTCGCTGGCAGCCATCTGACTTATGCACAGATCTAGGCCCGAGCCCCATTAAAAATTTGTTTAACAACAGAGAGTAAGATTAGTACAAGTTACAGACAGGCCTGAGATTACATTTTAAGTTGTAGCCCCTAATGATTCCATCATATCCCGTTGCTGTTTGGTTTGTTGCCTTCACTGTTTAAAGCAGTTCCCAGGTTTGTCTGTGACATGCATAAAACACAGTTTCCATGCTGCAAGATTTCTCAGGTGTAGGAAGAGAATATTCTCAGGAATTCAGAGTACCAGGTAATATTCTATGGCAGCCCTAGTTAAGATGTCCCATTGGCCTTCATTTTAAAACCTCCATTTTATTTCCAGGCTCTTTTGTCCCTCTCCTTTTGTTTAGTGTCCTTGTCAGCCTTGCTGTCATCTCCTAGATTAAATCCCTACAAGCATTCATTACTGTAGTGTGGGAATATAAACAACTCCTTGGACCACTTCACACCCGTGGAAAACAAATGGAGCAATATCACCCCTCAGTGAAATGGAATATACATCTTAAGCCCTTGACACTTACTCTGTTTAGTTTAAAAGCTTCTTTATTCAAAACGTATTTTCCCACTGTGTTTAAGGAAACAACTGCTTGGCTACTTAGTATCTCACAATAAGTGTCACATCCTGTGCCAAGGAAACGATTACTCCTCCCTTGCAAAGACAAATGACAGAGGCCTGAAGCAAATCCAGGGCAAAATGCCAAACACAGCCGAAATTAGAGAGGCCGTGAATCAGCAATACACTGACATACATAAATAATTAGAGGGATTTATTTTGTTTAGTACAAGCAAACAACTCTGCAGTGATGTATGATGTATTACAATCTTTCCAGAAGCTGCTGCTTCGAAGGTACCAAACGACAAAAATTACTCCAAACATTGCTACCCTCGGCCTTGGCATTTTTAAAAAGGGTCACAGATTTACATCTAATGTGTCCCATGGCTTGGCAGCATGGCTTCTGATTGTTATTGCTAAATTCTCCAGTTTTTTAGGTTTTTTTTAAGATGAGCCAAGCTGATCCTTTTCTGTAACCTTAGGGTAGCAATCAAAATAACAGCGTAAAATTAATAATTGTTGTTCATTGTTTCACCAGTGAGATAAAATGTTGCTATCAGTATCTGGCTATATGTAAATTTGTTACTTTTATCTTGTATTTTATTTGTAATTTCTCATTATCTGTCTGGATGAGGTTAGGCTTCATACCTGCATTATTTGTGTATTTCAAAGATTTTTATTAAACTCTGCATTAATCCTTTACCATCTTAGTAAACTGATTAAAATCTCTATGCTTTATTTGTAGCTGAGTCTGGGTTAGCAGTTGATTAAGAACTGCTAAATACAGCATCTAACATGAATTTAAAGTCACATTCCATTTCATTTTCATCCCTTCTCAAGGTATGTAAAATTGTCCTTTAACTAGGAGTGTTAACACAGCAGTATCTAAATACATCATTATCTTTTCTTCTTAGCTGGGAAATGAAACAAACAGCTTTTAATTTGTATAAAATCTTTTTTCCTTTAACATTTCATTGTTTTCTCACTGCAGAATGAACAGTGTTTCTCAGTAGCCAATGGCATCTCTAGGACTATGTTGAGGGAACAGTTTTGAAGTTGGGATATTTGGCTGCAAGACAGGAAAAGATTCAAAGGTCACAGGAAATTTAGAAGAGCTTTTAGCTTCAGTTGTATTTCCAAGGCTGTTGCTGTGCTAATGAAGTCTGTGTGGTGAAAACTGCAGATGTTTGCAATACAATTTAACTAACACATATAATTTTAATTAGATCACACTTTGCCAAACCCACCTGCAACACAAACAGCACTATAAAGGAATCCTCTCAAAGCTGGTAGGAGGATGGGTCTAAGCAAGAAGTTCCAAGTGTCCATCTATTTGTTATTCAGAGGATTACTGATTATAATACTTTTGCTTATTTCACTGAGTTGCCTCAAGTGCTGTCAGACTTGAACATACTTCTTCTCTTGTTCTGACTTTGAGCATTTGTACTGTTGGAAAGGAAAGGTAAGAGAAAACACCCTGGATGGTTGTTAGATATCAAGGCAAGGATAGTGCAGCCTGAAAGTTATTCTGCTGAGGAATTAAAAATAGTTAATGTAGAAACTGTCTGATATACTCTGTGAACTCTGTCAGAAACTTGCAGGTAAACCAGAAAGGAGGCTGTCTACATGCAGGTTTGCTACTTGAGAACATTCATTAAAGCTTCCATATAAAATCTTTAGGATTAGCAATATGATGTGTCCAACTGTTGCACAGCACTTGCAAGAGCATGAATCATTGTAGTAAAAGGCAATAGAAACAACATCTTGTTCTCTTAAAAGCAATTCTATAGATGGCATCTTGTCTGTCATTTGTTATGCTGGTCACATAAGATTTGTTGTTAGAAATGTGATGGTGTAAGCATGTATGGTTTTTCAATTATGTGTTTTTAAAGTTTTGTTGTTTTTTTTTTTTTTTTTATCCTCATGAAAATAAGCTTAAAGAAAATCGTGGCTGATTCTTTTTATACATGTGACCATTAAAGAGCTGTAGCAACATTTTTTTTCCTCTAGAACAGTTTCAAATATCAAGTCTCCTAGCGGTCTCCACCCTAACTGTGGTGTAATTCAGAGATAGAAATACACTGGACTTCATTAGAATCAGTGTGTAGGCTGAGTTTGAAGGCCTCACAGGTAAAATATTTGACTTAAAATGTGCAATCAAGGTTATTTCTATATGGTATTTTGATAGGCTGCAAATAGTGCCAAGCTGGTAACTGGTACTCCAAGACTAATCTTGGAATTAATCATAAAGTTTAGGCCATGTTTGTGATCTGTGCAGGTGTGAGGTGCAGCTGGAGGGGGTTAGTTTGGTAACATTGCTTGTTCTGTGTGGGGACCAAAGAAATGAGCCCTGTGTGATGCAGAAATTGGACAATTGCAAGAGTTTTCTTAGAGGGCACAACACTAAAGCAAAAGATTACCTTGTATTTTCCATCCTCAAATAAGGAGTATTTCATGGAGAAATCTCCCATTCATTTTAAAGATACAACATTGTGTACCTTTAAAAGCTAAGCTAAAGCTCTTGTCTTAGTATGAAATCAGGTACTACAGGTTTGCATCCTAGCCTGGCATCTTGGATTTCACCAAGCAAGCACAGATGCCAGGGGATTTTCTAGCTAACAGTCACCTTCTTCTCTCCCTTCCATCTCCTTCTATCTAAATTGCTGCTGAGTCTCTTTACTGCTCTTTCCAAACACTTTCAAAAGTAGAAGAGGCCATATATGTAAGAATTACTCTAAAATAACACTCCTTCAAAAGAAAAAAAAAAGAGATTATTCTGAAGCACTGGTCAAAACAGCTCTTCACTTGGTGTGAAATGATAGTCTGTGAAAGTGCTACCACTCTGCATTAGGTACAGGTGAAAATGACTGTGTTGAACCAGCTGGTCACTGCATTAGTTATAGGATTGATTTTTCATGTGGAAGAGCAGGGTCTAAAGGCTCCTGAACTCAGGATTTGGGACCAGGGTATTCTCACAGCTGCATGGTAGGATAGCCCAGAGGATGTTAGTTTCTGAGCACTGAAATTAAGTTTTATGTAAAAAGGCCTTCATTCATGGGCATTCTGAAGCATCTATTTGGGGTTTGGAGCTAATAAAGTTGTTTGTACAGATACAGCTGTAATGTCACTTATTATTCACAGCAATTAGTGTGACAGACCTAAAAGTCCTGAAGCAAGCAATTCTAGGTTATTAACCCAGTTTGTTTAGCTTGCAGTGTAGTTTAATAAAGTTACCCTGTTCATGGAAAATGGCATATTTAAACATAGGACTTGATTACATAGATGCAACACTTCTGCAAATTATATGGAGGGTAGGGAACATTTGTGTTTTCTACACTGATGCCTCAAACCTCTCAGAGGTTTGCAGAGCTCAGAGGTTTGGCAGCAGGCCTGCAATATGATAAGGCTTGCTGATAGGGTTTTTTGGTCTCTATTTCTCTTTTTTTTTCCTAGATCAGCATAATTCTGAACTGTTCTCTGCAATTTGCCTGTTAGAGTGCAATTTTGCCAATAGAAATCCTGCACTCTGTGTTAGGCAGGAGTCAAAGGGCACCTCCCAGCCAGAACAAATGGGAATTACGTTAGAACTGCTCTATGCATCAGAAATAGGAATTCAATTTTTTTAATGTTCTGCTTACTTGAGAATTAAAGATCTGGGTTTTGATGTTGGTGGTGGTGTTGTTTGGTTTTTTTTGAACCTGTTCAACAACTTCTAGCCAGGACACATGGGACATTCTCAGCACATGAATGGAAAGTGAAACATATTCTTTCTACAAAAGCTGATGTAGCGGTTTCACATTCGCTGAATTCTGTTTGCCAAATTCAGTGTACTGGTTTGAGTGTCTTTTTTTTTTTTTTGCTGTGAGAGAGAATTAGGAGAAAAAGGCAAAACAGGCCTAACTTAAAAGTAAACAGATTTTATTAACACACACACTAAAAGAAGAAAAATAAATGAAATGTCAAAACACTCCTCCTTTCCCCCCTACAAGTGTTCACTTTTCTGCAAACAATGGTAGAGAGACAAAATCTGTTATTTTCAGTCAGTTTCACCATTTAAACATAATCTTTCATTACTTTGGGAGAGGAGTCTCTCTAGAGTCCCATGAAGACATTTACCACATGACAAAAGAGTCTGGTGGCTCCCAATGTCACAAATCTGCAGCTGCCCAGAATTTTGCAGATTGTTCGGTCCCACCCATTAGCAGCCTTTCTTCTTGCTACTCATGAGCCTTTTAGCACAAGGATTCTCTTCCTCTATTTCTAAAATCGTCTCTATCTCAAAAGAAATGGAGACCTCCTTCTACCCCAGGAGCTGGGGCTTACTCTGTTCAAAATTCTCAATTAAATCTTAATTATATCAGTCCACAACCTTTGACCAGAAACCCGCATTCCCCCAAACAGCATAATGCTGTTATAAGAAATGGTCTGTTTCTCTGTGATTTACACTAGAGAAGTCCAGCTAAAAATGCCCACTTCCTCAATCTCTTCTTCCAATCAATCCTTTCTCTCTTGCTCTGCTGACTTCATGCTGTGTCTTCTCTATGTGCACTTGGTCTCTCTCCCAGGGAAGAGTTAAGCCTTGAAAGCTTGATGTTCTTCAGAAAGCATTAAATTTGTCCAAGCCTGTGGTGGTCATGTAATTTCTGCGGCAGCTTCTCCGGGGCAAGAGATCTCAAAGCAGCTGGGCTTTCCCCTCACCCCGGGAGAGGGGAGGGAAACCCTGCCCGCCCCTCGGTGGCAGTCAGGGTGGGTCTGGCTCCCTCCCAGCTCGGTGGGTTCTGAGATGGGCTTTAAAATCAGCTGATGTTGAGCTGCAGCCTCTCCTCCCCTGCCAGGAGCTGATGGAGCCCCACCATGCCCTCAAGCTGGCTCCTCGCCCCAGGGTTGGGAAGCAGCCTGGCCTGGCTGGCCAGCAGAACAACCCCACTCGATGTTACCTGCTCAACTGCCTGGAAGGGAAAGGACTTTCCGGGCTGATTTCAAACCTGAGTGTTTCCAGAAGCGTATCTAACTCTTTAACTGGTCAACCAAGCTGTCAACATCTACTATAACTTCCTTAGAGAAAGGAAAAAACCTCGCCTCTGTGCTAAACCACCACAGCTGACTATAAATCCTATTAATAATCTCCCCTATGGTCAGGCCCTGATCCCCACAGTCCATGTGCCAGACGTGAAGTGAAGCTTTGAGGAGATCTCATGTCCCACTGCAGTTCTGTGAGGATGCAGCATCTCCCCTATTTTTTTTTTCTCCCTTGAGTCCATGTAATATAAAATAGAATTGTCAAAGTTCAGTAAAGTAAGGGGAATGATATTTCTCTGCGTTGGGGAAGCAGCATGACAAACTGCAAAAATAGCAGTTTTGGTTTGCTAATGCGTGTGATTCTGTAATGAAGACAACTTCTCTGATTTCTGGAGATTTTCTCTCTTTTTTTCACCTTCATCTCTAACTGTCCCTGGGTCTGATAACTAGAAAAATATTATCAACCTATCTTTTTTTTTTTTTTAATCATGAAAATAATACAGTATTCCTATGAATGTTGTAAGCTTAAAGAGGAAAATAAACCCAGCGGTTTTCATTGTGCACAGTTTCGTTGTTCAAAGTATATGGTCAAAAAAAAGATTCTTACTGGCAAGTTTTTAAAGATTAAATACAAACATATTTAATCAAGTTTAATTGCTTTCATTGAATCTGAACCAGTGCTGAGGGATGAATAGTCTTATCTGAACCACAAATCTGCTGCTAAATAAAATCAATGAGAAGTGCAAAAGTCACTTGAATTATGAGCTGACCCTGCTAAACAGGACTCAGGTGACCAGCAGCAGATTTCAATTATTGGATCACCTCGAGGACTGCATGCATACTTTACAATTAGTTATTGATTTAGCCAACTTCCACACATCATTCTTTTGTCTCAAAACATAATGGTTTTGTCATTCTTTTTTAACTTCCCAGTTGTTGTACAGCTTATTCCCAAGCCTAAGTGTGTTTTTTTTTCTCTACAGTCTCAATGACTTGCCTTGTAATCACTCAGTAAAGAAAAACTAGATAAAAAATAACCTAATCAGGGCTGTTGGAACAGAGTTTATAAAGGTAGATAGAGCATGTTGAAGAAATTAAGTTCTCTTCAATTAGAACCAAAGTTTTCACTTTTTCAAAGGTATCCTTTCAATGGACAGAAGTGCTTAATCTTGTGAGTACTGCTCTGTGGTGGAGTCCAGGAGCAGTACTTTCAAATGTAAATGGAGAAGAAGAATGGATACATTGTGAATAAGAATTTTGTGGTGAATTGCATCTTTGAGGTCTTTTCGAAGGGTGCAGACAATGATGTTTCACACCATAATAAAGTTAAAGTTAAATAATAAAGACTGCAGAACAGTCTCGTCTCGCTGGAATTGTCACAAATGCATTGTGCTTGTCCTGAGAGGCGTTTTGCAAAAGGAAGGTAAAGCCATCGTTGGCGCTGTCCCCAGCTGAAGGTCTTGAAGGAACTTTTCACCCACAGTTCCTGAAAGCTTTGACAAGTCTCAGCTTTTGGAATAAGTGGATAATAGTAAGCAGCAAGCTAAAAATACTGCAGTGAAATGGATGAATACTGAAATCTACTAGAGGGGTTTACTGTTCCTTTTTTTTCCGTTTGTTATCCTAACAATTGCAGCTGCAATATGTGCTTAGAAAGTAATAAGTGTGTTCTTGATTAAACTGATTAGAGGACCTGATAAAGCAACCTGTTGAGCAAGAAATCCAGCTGGAGTAAGCATGCACTGTATCTTAAATGGTCAGTGTATGTGGGTAAGAGAAGAGGGGAAGATGAGGGGAAAAAGATTTCAGTGTTATCTTCCTGTGGGTGTGCAGTGAGGGCCAGGGTGCCAGTCATGCCGAAAGATTTTTTTTCAGCTTTTTATATATTTTTCATATATTTGTAGCCTTGTGGATTTTTAATATATAAATTTGTGTAGCTTCTAGTACTTTTGTTGCCTTCTCTCACATTGTGAGAGGGTGAGAAATCCTTACTAATATATCCTTGAAATTCTGTTTAGTTTTATCCTTAAGAAGAGAATTTCTGACCCTTTTTTTTTCCCTACCAGAACTTGAGACATAACAAGAAATGGGGCAAAGAAGCCCCTGGACCAACTCCAAGGGGCTGAACCATGGGTAGGGTGCTGGTAACTGGACTCCTATTGGATGTACCTGTTAGATAAAATAATTAACCTTGTAACAATTGTAGTAATTCTTTATCACGTGAGCACAGAGCCGTATTTGTGCACCTGAAAGCTCTCATTAAAGAGGTGCTTCTATCCTAGCACTTTAACACCTTGCAAGGTTTTGTCCTTTTGCTCTTAGGCAACACCAGGAGCGGTGGTGGGGGTGCCCATGGGGAGAACCAGGGCAGAGCCAGGGGCTGTCCCACTGTCCCAAGGTGTGGATGGATTTTGAATGGTTAGATGAATTTATCTATAATAAATAGATCTGTAATCTATAATCTCACACAGGGCATCAATTTTGTCAGATTATTTTTTATTCTGACTCGGAGACAGGGCTCCTGAGAGGCGTTTTAAAGACTTTTATTCCATTTTCAGTCTCATATGAAGGGTGAAATGGTGCAGGTGTTACAATTCACGCTATCAAAATCAGAAGCCAAACTATTTCTTAATTACAATAATACATTATAAGTGTTTTCTGCCCTATCAGCTTTTGCCACACAATGCTGCTAATGCTTTTAAGCCAATCATCTAAAAATACCCTTCATGGGTCCTGCTACAATATATCTTTCATAGTTCTATTTCTCCAAAGTATATAGTCTATTTGCAACGTCATCATTTGAAACTTGTTTCTGGTTCCATTTCTCTCTCAACAATGTCTGTCCTCTTCCATGACCTTTCTAAGTCAGCATATTTTATCTCAGGGTTTGCATAGAGATGCATATTATGTGAGCCTTCTGTCAGGTTTTGAGAATTTTCTGCAAATCCATTTCCCCTACAAGGCAGGGACAGCTGTGGTGGGCAGCTGGGGGATAGCCCCAGCCCTGGGCACCTCCGAGGCTGTGTTTTGGTCAGGATCAGGCTTGGTGTAAACCAAGATGGGGCAGCACCTTGGCAGCACCAGTAAGGCAGCACCACCCTCGTGACAGAGACCTCTGATTTCACCTGGAAGATTTTTACACAAGGTTCAGCTCAATTGTAAAGTATTATTTGGCATAATAATTATCTGACCTATCCTTTTTCAAGACTGGAGGCTTGCTTTTGGAAATCCTTAGTAGTTCTCAGAACTTGCTGAGGGTTTTACCAAATGTTTATAGCCAGTTATGGTTCTGAGGTCCCATAGCAGAATTCCACATACCTGTGCTAAAAACAGTGAAATGGTCACTGAACAGATTTCACTGTGCCAGCATGATTACAGAATGGGGGTTTTTTGACCCATGGGTCTTTAGAGAGTGTCACTTCTAGGTGGGCCACCAACATTCTTATGGTTTTCTTGGGCTGGCTTCCATTCTGGGGTATGTAAACACCAGAGTGTGCATCCCCTCTCGTGGTGGATGGGACATCTGTGTGGTACTAAAGAAAGCGCTGCAAAATCATTTGCTATAATGAGAAAGCTCTGGTGAAGCAGCTGTAGTCACTTGTTAATGGTTTTGAAAAAGCTGTTCCTTTGCGTGATACCTTAGTGAAACTTTGTACTAAACACTGCAAGCTGTAGCCTCTGCACATATTCAACTGCTCCAAATGAAATGGTGGAGCAAAAGGTTGGTGGGGGTTGTTAGTTTATTTAATTGTGAGTTTTGAATTATAATATTCCCAAAGGAGATTTATCAAGCTTTCTGAAGTCGTTGCTTTCTGAACTTGGTTTGTCACCAGTCATCAAGATTTCAGCCATGTGCTTTTCTTTTTTTCAGACAAGGTGTGATGCCTTGCAAGGAGTTTGGGTACAGCCAGTAACTGTAGGAACAGGGGTTTGGACTGGGTTTTTTCTCCTTTGTGAAGAGAAGTCTCTATACAGCTCCATCAGGAAACCTGTAGAATTTTTCAAATATTAGGAAACGTAGGAATAGCTTATGAAACATGGTGATGGAATAATTGCATTCTGCTAAAAATTGGGGATGTCCAGGCTTGTTTTAAGTACCTGTTGGGTCTTCCTATGGTTTTCCACTGTACAGCTGTAACTGCACCACCTTGTCCTAGTGAGATTAAACATATCCCCAAGTGTCTAATCTCATTTTGCTCAAGAAGAAATCTGTATTCCACATTCCCATTAATTCTGGTGGAGCAGCTGGTGACTGGTTAATTTTATGTATTACTACCTGATTACATGAACTCTAGCTTTGTCATTGCCTCATCTGAAGTGAAAGGTCTAAGTGATTCACAAGCTAAATGAACCCCAGTAGTTCATCATAACAAAGTTTAATGGCATGGTGTGATTTTAAATGATGATGTTGTTTTCGCTACCAATTAGTGTTCAACTTCTCTACCACTCTTACTTTATATTTTCACTTTTGGGAGGGTAAACAGAAAATGAAAGTTGCACAAGGCAGACTGACATGAGAAATAAACAAGTAATATTTTTCTTGATGCTTGACACATGCTACCATAATAGAAAAATATTGTAAACACTCAGAAGTTTTAATAGATACTCAACCAAAGTGTTTACCAAGATTCTTGAGAGAGAGTTCTGCCAACAAGATTAGTTGTTTATTAATTGAATCCAACAATATGCTCAGTTTGGCAGTGCAACACAGAACTCTAGTGCCTGACTTTTGTAGGAGCAAAATTTATGCTTGCTCCTCCTTGTAAAGAGTTTGAGAAACGAAGATAAGATTTCTTGATAAATATTTCTATTTGTTAGATCTTTAAATATATGGCATTGATTTAATAACAAAGTCAACTTGGTAAAGGCCAACAGATACTACAGGAATAAACCCAAATGTTTCTCACTGGAAGCTGGCTGCTCAAACAAAAGGCAATGGCTGCTCCAAAGATGTTCCTATCTGAGATGTGAATGAGAAAATTATTATAAACTCAAGGCTCTTCAGAAGCGAGTGAGAATAACATCTTCCAATTGTTTCCTTTCCTATAACTGAGTGATGTGGTGGGGTTTTTTGTGTGTGTTTTTTTTTTTGTTGTTTTGTTTTGTTTTTTGGGGGGTTTTTTGTTTGTTTGTTTTTTGTCCCAAGTGCTTTTATTTGGATTTTATCACATGTTCTGTAACATTAGTGAGACTTTTGCACACCTTTCAAAAAGTACTGTGGACATCAGATTTGATGTGGTTTCTGCCAGAAACTTGAATCTCAACACTCACAGCTTGCATGCAGGCAAACTTCATCTCTTAATTAATTTCAGGAACTGCAATATTAATATTTTAGAAAGGAAATATTTATATTTAATTTTTATATTTAGTATTTTGGAAAGGAAAGGAAAACCAAAATCTACCTTTGAAACTCAAAATTTTATCAAAATTAGAAAAGAGACCAGCAGACAAAATAGGTTTATAGATATTTTTTGTTGGATTACCTTTTCTCTTGGATTGTGCTCGCTTTTAGAGCTTGAGATGTCCTTTTCTGAAATGTTTAGCCCTTAATATTGCCAGCACAACTAATGTCCAACCAGATATATTACAATCTGTTACAAACTGTGATTCAAGACATAAGTATTTGCAAATGCCATTTATCTAAAATCAGATTTTCACAGTTTTTGATTCTCTAACAGAAATTTCACTCTCCAAAATTGGTACCAATGAATCTAAGCTAATTCAGATTTGCCAAATGTCAAAATATTTGCTGAGGATAACAGTTCTTTTTGTCTCAAAACCCCTCTCTGCTTTTCCCTATTCACTTGTCTAAGAGTCTCTTTATTCCTCCTCTTTGGGGCACAGGTTTAACAACCATTCTCTGTGTTGTACTCTCCCATGCCTTTCACAACATTTTGCTCTGCATTGTGATGTCTGTTTTCTGTCTGGTAGTTCATTTTCTTTATACTGTGACCTTTATTTCTTCCCCTTTTCAACCTACTGCACAAATCTATATTTCATGTTCATACTTTCCCTTTTGCTCTCCCCTGTTTCTTTCTCATTGCTTTCTCCAATTTTTGTGTCTTTCTCATTGCCAGACTTTTCCCTTTCCCCTGCTGCAGGTGGAATAGACATTATATCTCTAAAATGGTGATTATTATTGACATTTTATTCACATCTGCCACCAACTGCTGCCTCTCTACTGGCAACTGAAATTAAAGCATCTAAACACAGAAGCTCTTTATGCAGTCTCCTACTAATTTATCACTGATATTTTGTTCTCACTGCTTCACATACTCACCTCTGTCATTTTTTCCCCACAGATTGACTTTTGACAATATGTCTGCACTGTCATTGAACCTCCACCTCTGTCTTCATATGATTATTTGATTTTACATCATCAAAAATAAATATTGGGCTTTAAAAAAGCACAACTGCTGCTCTCTGTCATATTGATCAGACTGGATATTGTCCATTAGCCTCTTCAAGCCCCCTACCTCATGGCCTCTGTTTAGGCTAAGTCAAATTTAACATGCCACTTATGCTGAAAATAAACCACAAATATAATAAAAATGACAGAATATTAGAATTAAATAATTCCCATTTTAAACTATACGTAAGATATGTCACCAAAAACTGGTCTAATTTTTTGTAATGCTGGTCTGCCACATCTTCTGAATCTGTCATTTGTTGTGGTAAAGTAAATCTAAAGCCAAAGAACAAAAACTAAAGTCTGGGATCCTGAGGAGATGGGTGTGAGGAGATGTTTTTCTGTTTCTGTTATGACTTACTTGCACTTTTCCATATCTGACTGATATACAGATTAGCCAAATGCTAACTCCACTCCAGATTAAAGCTGTGTGTGCTTGTGTGGGTAGCAAAGTTGAAACCTATTGCTAATCCTACTTCCAAATTCCATAAACTGTTCAGCTGGTGCAGCTGCACTTTGACAGTTACTGCTGTATTTGGCATCTGATGTGAAAAACATGGACCACGAGGGTAGCTTCATCTCCCTCCCCAAAATTCCTTTAAACCCCCCCTTTCACAGCACCCCACTGGTTTATGTGAATTATATAGGTACTGGCAAGATTTTATTGGCATAGGAATTGTTTATTAATATTTAAGGAAGTTCTTCCAGAACAGATCCTAAATAAAAATAGTTCAGTTCCATTTCTTTCTTTATTTGTTACTTAAAAGGGCAAAACTGGTTTATCTATGGATCAGTCACTGTAGAGGGAACAATTATGTTGTAATTAACCTTTAGCGTTTAAAAGAACTTAATGATGGCCGGTGATGAACAGAGGGAGATGGGGTGATAACAAGGTTGAAGTGAATGAACGCTGTACAAAGGGACCCTTTAAAGTGCCCTAGGCAGACTTCAGGGTTTTTCTCATCTGCTAGAAAAAGAGAGGCTTTGTTTTCAGATGGATTGTTTTCTTCGATACCGTTCGATTTGGGAGCTCATCATTCTTAAGAAAATAACACCTTCTTGTTTGGTGACATCATTATTGCTCTTTTTAAGAGATTTTTGAGATGGAAACAAAGATGTATCATGTCAGAGCATCTGCTGCCCTGTATGTGCTGGAAGAACCTTTTCCTTACACTGTGAGCCAACCTTTGGGGGCTGAGTTTTAACCACTGTGGCAATGCAATCTGCATAGTCAGACCAGGCTCCCTCTGGGACAGAATTTGTAAATCTCTGACCCTTTAAAGTTCTGTATGATCTACTACAGTGTCTGGCAGGTGTGTTTCAGATCCCTTGCTGAGTTCCTGCTGTGGATACCAAGGAGAATTGGGGTGGTCAGCACAGTGCTCCTGTGGAGATACCAAGAACCAGACCCCTGGCCACAGGGCTTTGTGCAAGTTTGGAGAAGTCAGCTTTTTGCAAAAGAGGACATTTATCTGTAAAACAAAGCTGAAGTTTTGGGATTAATGTAGCAAGGCAAAGGACAGTACACTTTCTACAAAAAGTCACCCTATTTTCTGTTCTCCCTAGCCAGCTCTAGGGGGTGGTGATGTGAAAATGAAGTGAGACATTGTAGGGTAAAAGGGAGAATGGGAAGGCTGATGAAAAATATAAGAAGAGGTGCAAGGAAGGAATAAACCCCCTGTGAATGATAAAAAGAAAGGGAGGAGGCTTGATTGAAAGGGCAGTCAGCATGAGGTTGAGAAAATATAATCAAGGCATCCTCTCAATTTACAGAGATCTATACTTTTACAAGCTACTTTTACAATGTCTCTGTGCTCAAATTCCTATCTGTATCTTCCCAATATTTTTCATGGGAAGTTGCATTGTCTTGGTTTCATCTGGGATAGAGTTTATTTTCTTCTTAGCAGCTGGTGCAGTGCTGTGTTTTGGATTCAGTATGGGAATAATAAAGGTAACACAGCAATGTTTTAGGTAATGCTCACCCCAAGTCCAGGACTTTTCAGTGTCTCCTGCTCTGCCAGTGCACAAAAAGCTGTGAAGGGAGCACAGCCAGGAGAAGTGATCCAAACTGGCCAAAGGGATATTCCATACCCCAGAAGGTTTGTGTATAAACTTGGGGAAGTTTTCTGTGAGGAGCTGATTGCTGCTCAGGATTGGGCTGGGCGTTGCTCAGTGCATGGTGAACAATTCTGTTGTGCATCACCTGTTTCCCTCAGGTTTTGTTTCTCCTTTCCATTACAATCATCACTATTATATTTTTTAGTATACCTTACTTTTTTTCAATTATTGGACTGTTTTTGCCTCAATCCATGAGTTTTACTTTTTTTCCTTCATTTTCTACTCCATCCCACCATGGGAATGGAAGCAGGGAGAAAGGAGCAAGAGTCTGTAGGGTCCTCACTTGCTGGCTGGGGTTAAACCATGAGGTGCATATTAAAGAAGGAAAAAGGGGAATGTCATCTCCAGCATCAATCAGAGTGAAAGATTAAAACCTTTTCCCCTCACTTCTCCCACCTCTGCCAGTGAAGAGTCAGCATGAGGTCTTCATCTGTTATTTTTCAAAGCAGTATTGGAAAACAATTGCCTCACCAATTGTGGCATATCAGCATGAATGTGGAACTCTGAGAATTAGCTAGACCTCTTTGATACAGCAATTACTGTTTGTCATAGAATTTCTGCACTAGAATATAGAAAATTAAGCAGATCTGTAACGTGGGGGTTTTTTTTGTGTTTTTTTTTTTCAAAACTACTGTAATGAAACACTGTAGTAGTGGCAACAAATCACAAATGGTAATTTGCACTCACTAGGCAGCCAATTAAAATTCTGTGTAAAAGCATTGGCAAGATAATATTTTCTGTCTAATATCATGGATTTTGCCTTAACTTCTCTTGTTCTGGGTGCTTTAAAGTGCTAATGCACTTATCTTTCTAACATTTATTTGCCTGGTTGCCAATAGATTAACTTGGAGAATGGCAATATTTTACATTCTCTTACCAAGTTTCTGCAATGTGTTGAAAAACACTGATTTATACACTCTCTAATAGATAGATAAAGCACTTTTTAGTCTGATGAATATTCCACAGAAATGATTGCATAAAGCTTTAAAAATTATTAATTCTTCATCACAAAATTTTTATAGTTTTTAATTTGATTTAAAAAAATGCATGACTAGAACTAGCACGGTTTTGCAGACTCCCAAGAATAAATAGACAAATATGCAAAAAGGAAGTCTTACAATTACCTTTCTACAATACATTTGGCATCAACCTGGCCTTCACTTTTATTAATGCTGCTTCAGAATTCATCAGTGGGGAGATATCTTTTTTCTTTACTTCTTCAAAGTGCCACTCTCCTCAAGTCCATTTAGTTTGAACCATTCCATAGAGTAAAATAGGCTTATTTCTTTTAAATTACCCCTCCTGGGAAAATAATTGCATTTTCTTATAAATTGAGAGTTCTGTCCTGCTTTCAATTGTGCCAAAAAATATCTTAACATGTGTCAAGTTTTGTTGCACGTTTCTTCAGAGACAAAGCACTGATGAGAGAACTGTCACTGACACTCCAAGAGATGCTCACTAGAGAACAGATGCTGTTGCACTGGGCTCTGTCAAGCAGCAGCTCCATGTGTGGAATTCTCCAAGGGGCAAAAATCATCCATACTTGAGCAACTTGTACATACAAAGTGTGGTGTGACCATGCTGGCACCAAAGTGGATTTCTGAGAAGTCTTTGGGAAACATTTCCTCCATGTGATGCTGCTCAGGAATGAAATTCTGTGGGGTAGCTGGTGCTTGAAATAATGGAATCAGATGTATTTTGTGCAGAAGCATGGAATATAAATAACTGCCAAGTTCTGGGAAGGGGGCAGCTGTGTGGAGTGATCTCCCTGCAGGTGTGTGACAGGCCAAAATGATTTGGGAAACCCTTGCCAAAGATGCCTCCTCTCCTTGTTTGTCACTTCATGCCACTGGCTCTTCAAGCTTAGAGAGCAAGAGACTGACCTAATTATGGCAGCATTATTTTGGAGTGCTTGGCTCAGAGAGGGGGAGGTAATGGCTGCTGCCAGGCTTTATGCTCCTGGGAGAAGCCACAGGTTTTCCAGTGGTCCTGACAAGTTTTTAAACCACTGAAAAAAAAAAAAATCCCACTCAACTGCAAAGTTTAGCCAACAGTTACTCTTTTTGGAGATAGGCCCAGAATAATTCCTGTCTCTTTGCACTCTGTCCACACTGTTTTTTTCATGGAGTTTCTGTGTTTTCTTCAGCTACAGACTCTTAAGTCCAGCCAGAACTCCCCAGGAGTCCAGAGTTTCAGAAAACCAGTGTTTGGAAAATGAGGCAGCTTTGGCTTTGCTAGGTATGTCTGACAGAGGTTTCAGTCCATCCTTGAGTTTTTTTTGTTCAGTAGCTTTCTGAGTTGGGAACCTTTGGTCTTGAAAAATAAATCAGTCAGGAGCAGCAAATTGTGCTTCACTCCCTTCCTGTTCTTTGTATGTCTTCTCTGATATTGTGTCAAGCCTATTTTATCACATAATTATAACAAAAACTTGTGGCTTGATACTTAACCACAAAAAAATAGTAGGAATTAAAATATTGCTTTATTTTTTTTAAAAAAAGAAGACCTAAACTTTCAGAGAATCCTTAAAATGTTCAAGCTGGAAAAAAAATTAGCAACTTGAGAAATTGAAAACTGCATGTGGTTAAAGCTTAGTATTTCAAATGACAGAAGTACTGGCCAAGAAATATGAGATTAGTGACTGAAATAAATAGCCCTAAACATGGCTTGTTGGACCTGGGAGGGAAGGCAAGCTTTAGGATTCCCTGACAGCCACTGCAAGGGAATAATCTGATGGAAGTGCAAGGGCCAGTGCCTGTGGGTCTCACCCAGTGTAGGAGCTGATTGAACACAAAATTTTAGCCTGTAGTTTATGAGGGATGTTTGTGTAGCAGTTTCACGAGTCCTCTTTTTCCTTAAACTTTCTCTTTGTGTCCTTGATCCCTTTTTTGAGCAGCATGTTGACATTTTTTGAAACACAATTGATTCCACTGGGCAAAAAACCCACCATATCTTTCTCCACCTCTGCTTACCATTTCTTCCATCTCTTCATTCTCTGTCTCTTCTGTCTTTGCCTCTGTTTGCTCTCTCCACCTTCATTATTCCTGACCTCCCTTGCTTAATCTCGTCCTCTCAGAGTGCCTACAATCCCCTGGAGATCCTTTTCCTGGTCAGGGGAGGTGCTCAGGAAGGCTGTCAGAGCAGAACAGAGCTGTTTTATGGCAGAGCTTTCCTTAGGCTTCCTTTGAAACAAGCTGTGAAGGTAAATGGTAAATGGGGTGAATGTCTGCAGGTCATCAGGATCCAATTGCTTCCCCAAGTCCTGTGGGCTGGCAGGGGAGTGACACTGCCACTTGTCAGCTTTTGCTCTTCCTTGTGAGCCATGTGATTGTTTCTTGTTTTGCTTTCCATTCCCTCCTGTGGTAGTGACTACATGATTAAATAACCATTTGTTGTTCGTTTCAAGAAAGCCACTGCTATCCTTTCCATATATAATTAGAAGAACAAAAATATAATTCTAAACCCCAAATATAGACCAAATTGTTATGTTATGTACTGTGAGTTTTCACCCAGTTGTGCTATAGGCTAGAGTAAACTTCTTTCTAAAATAATTTAATAAAGGATAGGGAGTATGGAGGGAAAAGAGATGTCTGCTTTACTTTTATGAGAAGCTGCTATTGAGCCCCTGAAATAATAGCTGTGACAATGTTCTGTAACCTTTGCTAACCCTGATTGCTGCCCCATCCTACTGATCTGGAAACATCATGTTAAACCAGAATATCTGTGCCTTTAGCCCTTGAATTCTTTCAAACAGGAATCTGAGTGGTGTGTAGGGACATGTGTGTCCAGGTGTATTTCCTTATTCATTTTCCACTTTATCTGCCAGTCTGTGTTTAGGGCAGTAGTTTTGGGAGTTCTGCAGGCACAATACTGCCTTACAGAATCTATTTCCTCTGTATGATCTCAGGAGATGATGTGCTGTCTGAAGAGAAGTCGTGCTGCAGAAGCTTCAAGGTGCTTAAGCCTCTGGCTTACACAGTGTGATTTAGAGGATAGCACAGGGGGCTCTTCACTGACCAAGGAGAAACATCAGCAGGCCCCTCCTAATGCTCTTCAAGTAGAAGGAAGGAAAGAAAAGGTCACGCAAAAAAAAATTAAGAAATGGGGGGAAAAAGGAGCTGTACTGGACAGAAGGTCCAAGCAGTCAAGAGTAAGGCATCGTTAAAAAAATTTAATAAACAGACCATAAATACACCAGATAAGTAAACTGAGATCAACAGTGTGTTCCAATTGTTAATTAAACTGTAGTTTTCCTTGTCCTGATTTTAAAAGTTAAATGATTGCTCAAAACCACGAATGATACTTGAGGAAAAAAATGGAAAAGTTGGGATAACTTCCATAGTTAATGACACCTAGTGTCACAAGTGAAGACAAAGTATCAGGGAGAAAAAATGGATGAAAGGAAGCTTGTAAATGTTTATAGAAGCTCAGTTTCTAGTTTGCCACTGTCAGGTGTAATAAAAACTGCTAAGCTCCTCCATGAACCTTTCAATATCTGACAGACTCAGGGAATGGCTACAGACAGGGGTCATTCCACCTTAAAGCTGGGTAAATTTTCACTCTTATTATATTATATTATAATATCTATTATATTATTCAATTAATAATACTTATTCTATTAAACAGACATTGAAAGAGCTTTAGCTGGTAGTTCAGGAATGCTTTCTGCTTGCAATGAGGAATGCAGCTCCTACAGATTAAAGTATTTTCTGGGTATGGTATGGGAGTGTTTAGGCAGGCCCTGAAGTGATTGTGATGCTTGTCAAATCCTTTGCAGGTTCCCACACATGGCACGTTCAGCAGCTCTGTCCTGCTTCCAGGTGAGACAAATCCCAGATATCCATCCTTCTTTCCCGTTTCTGATTGCCTTGGAAGGGCAGTTGCTTTGGAGAGAAAGTACCCATGACTTAATCTGGCCAGGCTCACAGTTTTGACAGCTGGGAGATCAGAAAAGGAAGGGACAATGCCAGGCACTACCCCTGCCTGACCCTGTCAGTGTGACCTTTATGGGGAATAAACCTGAATTCCATCTTGGGTCAAAGTTTGGAAACTCTGGCTGTCTAAAATACTTATTTAAATATTTTATTTCTCTCCCCTCTTTTTCTCTAAGTGTGCCAACCTTTGTTTCCATGGCAATAGAAATGAAAATCTATTGGCAGCTTGTAGGCAGGCAGCAGATGACAGCTCTCAGTACCAGATTTCAGCAGCTGACTTTCAAATAACAGTCCTAAGAACCCACTGCAATAACAAGTACAAGGATTTTACTACAATATTGGCTCCTCGTGTATGCCTCCCTTTAAAACAGAGAGAAAATGGGTAAAATGATCACTTAGAGAAGTGTTTATGCCTCTCTATTGTCAGCTGCTTACTTGTGCTTTTTTGTCTTCAGCCCTGCAGTGTGGGTAGCTGTAATTGTATACTTTCTATGCAATACATACATGATAGTGCAATTTTTGATAATCAAAGAAGCTATTTGATATCTCTAAAAGGGGGAAAGTTTAGGTAAAAAAAAACTTGCAGAGGCTTAAACATTCCAGGATGTAGAAGAGAAGAACTTCACAAACTTTAGTGAGGAATTTATGATTTCCCACCAAATGTAAAGGAAGTTTCCAAGAAATAAAATTATGGAGAAGAGGTGATTTGGGGATTCTCTGAAGAGCTTCCCAGGAAGGAACAGAGTAGTAAAACACTGTTAAAAAACAGATTTTCACTCTGTTTGTGAGAGTGTTCCAGGAAAATTGAGTCAACACCTCTTTGCATATTTTATGAATTTTCCTTTGCATGTACCTTGCATGTTTTGCATATGATTTTCTGGTGGCATACACCTTTTGAAGAATGAAAACAAATTAAATTAAAGTATTTAAGTCCATTACAATGATGCCAGTATTTCACAAGCCTTGTGGAAGCCCCATGTTCATAGAGAAATTCCTAGGCTGTTTTCTTTCTCATCATTCTGTCGTGATGTCTCCAAAAAGGTCAGTCCATTAAATCACTTCTCATAAGAGGCATTAAAAGCTCTGAGTTGTTAATCCTAACCTCTTCTCCTCATCTCCAGGACTAAAAAAAAATTGTAGGTGATGCAGTTCCTGATAAATACAGACAAAAGGGCAGTGACTTGAGGTTGATATTCGAGTTCACTGACTTCTCTCTCTGCTTGAATAATTATAAATGAATTCTGCTATGAATAATTATAAATGTTTTGGAGGAAACAACAAAATGAAAGATTTCTCAATAAGGAGTAAAAAGAAAAGAAAAAGGGTGACTGTCACTGGTTAGGTGAGCATTAAGGTATTTCATTTTCTCTGGGTGACACTATTTTCTGTGGAATCCAAATTTTCTTGTTCAGTAGGAGGATTTCATATGTGATTACATGATGTCATGCTGCTTCTCTTGGGGAAAAAAAGAGGTTTTGTGAGATTCCAGCCATTACTTTATCTGTTCCGGTATACTACATCTGACATACTTAGTTAGTCCCAAAACACCCAAGATTAACAGAGGAAGTAAATTTTTGTAAGTGCTTCAGCAGAGAGAAGATGCCATTTCTGGGTGGAAAAGTGCATGTTCCAAAGGCCGGAATAAAAACAATTAAAGAATTAAAGAATTTTTTTACTAATGAGACCCTTCCCTTCCTTTCCAGTTCCCCTACTGTGCCAGTCTTTGATAGAACACTCCAGATCCTAAGCTAAATATTGGTCATTATGGGGCTAAAATAGGGAACTGGCACAATTCTCAAGAATTTGGGCTTCAGACAAAGAGACTTAAGTGTTGGACCACTGGTTTTTATCCCCCAAAAAATTGTTTGCCAGTATCTTTCAAGGTAGGTGATGTATTTTGTTGCTTTCATCTCTAGGAACTTAGCAGAGTGACACACACATGGTTCATTACAAGCTCATTGATTCCTGACACTTTCAGATGAGAGCACAAAAACCTGTTCTTTGAAGAACCTAACAGTTGAAAACCCCCTTGATCCATAGTAATGAGAACTGAAAATCTGAATAGTTCTGATTATGGAAAGGTAACATTAAACAAACCAAATACAGCACTGCTGAGCATGTAAGGATGATGTTGGGAGACTGTTTTTAAAGCTGGAATATGTAGTAAAAAAGATCCCTTCTGAGGCCTGTGTTAAAGGGAAAGTGATAGATGTTCTGATCTGCTCCTAGTAGTGTGAGGGGGAGTATAGATATTGAAGTGAATAATTGTGATATGCTAAACTTATGCTAATTTGTAAATGTCCAATATGCCTGATTAGAGCATCAGTAGGGTTTCTGTGAAAAGGAAATGAAGAGAAGGAAAAAAAAACACTTTTGAATAATGAAGCTTGTTGAAACCACACAAATATTCACTCATCAGTCGTTTGTGCTGCAGTTGTGGTTGCAAGTAACAAATACTAAAGCATGAAAGTTTCTATACCCTCCTAAACTCCATTTCCTCTTGTATCCACATTCAGCCTTTTCCCCTGAATCATTATTCCTTATTTACAGATGTCATAGTTCTATCTTCTGCTTTTGTTTAGCAAGGCACTAAAGTAATCTATATATGTGAGAGACCCAATCTCAAAGTATTTGTGTTCAAGGGTATCTGCAATCCTCCTATCTTTGGGCATGGAGGAGTTTCTCACAGTGACTGAAGTGCTACAGTTTAAATTCCCTGTCTCCCTGTAGTGTAAAAAGCAGGAGAGGTAACAATTCATGGACTCAGAGGTGGGCATATAAGGACATGTTTTCCCACAAATCCAAATTTTGATGTTCCTCTGTGCTGAAATACTTTGTCTCCAACTAATCTGCCAAAGCAGAAGAGATCTCAACATGACTTTCCTCTCTTTATATTGAGCATGTCTATAAGAGGACATGGTTCTTTGTGAGGAGGTAGCTAAAATCTTTAATATGCTGAACATCTTTACAGACAAGATGGTGGTATATGTACCAAGGCAATGTATGAATAAACTATCTAATTTTATACTGATATTAAACTCTGTTTAACTGATATATCACATTTAGGGTCTTTCATTTGATAGATTTTGCTATTGGTTTGGCTCTGCTTGCTTTGGGGATTTTTTTTTTTTTTTTGAGTTTGTAATGAGAGTCAATCTTTTAATATTTTGGGAGAAAAAATGGAACATATTGAGAGAATGTTGAAAAGCTGCAATATAAATAAAATTTAAACATTCTTAACAGCAAAAATAGAAACTGGAAGATAAAGTAGAGTGAGAAAACCAAAGGCACAAGCCTGGGTCTGTTGGCATTAATTTCCACAGGCCAGCCAGTTAGTTGACATGTGAGAGTTTATATTAGTGAACAACAGCCCCAGAGTTCAGTTATTTTATTACTTCTGTAACAATCTGAGTTGTGGTTCTCTGCTGAGATTCTGTTAGTTTCTCAGCATTTAATGGCCCTTTGAATTAAATGACAATATATGAAAATGTTTGCCCACCTAGGCATCCCTCCTCATGTATAGAAATCTTTATTCTCTTTTCCTTTCTTAGGATGTTCTAGGATCTAAAGAAATAACCTTATGAGGCTTTCATTTTTTTTCTGTGAAATAATGTTGAGCATTAGGCTTTTAGGAAACAAAATACTTATATAGTACATATTAAAGCATAAACTGGACTTTTTAATTTCTCTGGTGCTGTTGGCAGAGAGAAAAAAGCCTGAAGCCTATCAAAACTCAGATGTGAAAACCCAATTCAGTAGTACACATCATGAAACTATTTTTTTCCTTTTCTTGTTACACAAAATTTATAGAAGTGGAACAAACTATGCTGTTCAGATGACAGCTATTCAGAGATGTTCTAGTGAGGTAGTGCAGGGATGCAGAATACATTCATTTTGGGGTGAATGAAGGAATCTTGTTTATTACTCCAATCCCTAATCTCCCTAATAAAAACATTGATTCCTACAAAAACCCACTGAATATATATATATATTTTTTTTTTTCTGGTATCCTTCAGAGTGATGGTATAGCAGGGTTTCTATGAATGCATGAAAGAAATTATTTCTAACTACGAGGAAAATATTTTTGACACAAAAATACCAATTTCTGATAAAGCAGCCACTTTAATAGTAGGTTTTCATGAAATAGTGAAAGCATCTTAAATATGTAATTCAACTAAATGTACTCTAACTTCTCTATCTAATGGAAGAGATGGGGGTTAAAAAGTACAATTCTATTCTGAATTCCTCACACTTAGAGAAGTTCTGCATAATTGCAGTGAGAGCAATTTCATTACTCTGCTCCCAAGGTATTATTTTGAAACAAAGATGTAGAGATGTTTCAGGTTATTGGTACAAGCAAGATCCTGAAAATTATAGCAAGGGAAAAAAGCTGATAATTTACTTCTGGGACCTCCAGTATGATTCCAGTCCAGGCAGAGGCTACGAAATTCCAACCTACTAAATGACAGTTTATTTTGATATCTCTTTTCCAATGAAGTTTTCTTCTAAAATGCTTCAAAATGAAGCAGATGTAAATTTCTATTGAATGTATTCTTGGGTTCCTTTGTTTTTACTAGTTCTGGACTTTTATTCAGTAGGTATTAAATGAAATTCTGGTGAATAAAAAGAACTTTTTTCCCCCTCTGTGATAAAGGGCTGGCTCACTGCTGACTCCAGAGGCTGCTAGGAACCACAGGCACACTCTCTAAGGAAATTTTTAGATTTATTATTTAACAGAGACCATTAACCATGTAAAAATGTAAGAGCACCAACAGATTTAGGACCCCGAGATTATTATGAAGCCCTTACATGTGTAACTACATAAATAAAATAGATAATTTGAGCAAAAAAACATTGAAATTTCCATGAAATTTCCGTGTAGAACCTATTGACTGTAATGTTTCAGTGTTTGTGTATTCTCTTTTTTGTTTGTTTGTTTCTTACAAGAATGTGGACTTTTTCAAGGACTGTGTATCTGTACTATGGGGAGAATGCCATTTATTGCTTTCTTTATTTCTAGTATTTTTTCTTTGTAATGATGCTTAGTAACAATTTGAAGATTACAAACTGTCTTAGAATGAAGTTTGAATCAGCACCTGAGGGTGATGTCACAGGTCAGAAGTGTAGTAAGACTTTGTTACCAATGCTTCTGTGACTGCATTCAAGGGAAGCTTTGGATTATGATGAATTATATCATTTATTATATAAATTATATTGTATGAAAGATTTTCATACTCTCCAGGAAGATCTTATTTCTTCATTTTTAATTAAGCTACAACAAAAACAGTGCAAATCTGTGCTGCACTGAACAAGGATCATGCACAGGCATTTAAATCACTTAATCTAACTTTTAAAGGTGTAGTTCAGGATTGTGTTCTTTTTGTATTTGCAATTAGAGGGTGGAACAGATGTGGAAGGCTCAGTCTAACATGAAATGTTAAACAATCCTTGTTTTTAAGGTATTATTCACCTAGAGAAAAGAGTTTACCTACTGATTCAGATATTTGTTCCATTTAAATGTATTAAAGGTGTAAAGGATTGTAAAGGATATATTTTGTGGGCATGTGAATGTTTTACTGAAAATTCCACTAGAAATTATTCTCATAATGAATTTAATTTTACTGAGTAATTCTGACATAACAATTGAGACATGGTAAAGGATTTTTATAGTTCTTACAGTTAGATTACAGAGGCATCCAAGACAAATCATGCCTATATTCTTAATAAAATGCTATTTTTTCCCCCAAGATAGACCATAAAATTGCTTTTTCCATAATTGCACTGCTGCAACCAAAGTTTTATGCCTAAGACTGCTGAACATTCATGGTGAATCACACAAACACAATAGGGAAAAGAGAACAGAGGTGACATTTTTTCCAGGGAATAGTTTTCAGACCTGTGAAGTAATTCTGAAAGCAGTTATTTCAGCTGTGAAGCGAGGAGAACATATTGCTGAAGCCTAAAAGGAATGAGGTTGTGTCCAATGAATATTTTTTTATCAACCTATTTGCTGATAGAATGTAAATGTAATTTGTCTTTTTATTGGATTATTACCAAAGGCTGCCCACACATTTGCTATTGCCCTCCCACTATTGTTTTCCATTGGTTCTTAATTATTTTTCTTTCAAAAGATGCTGTACTTGATCTTTTGCTCAAGTGTTGTGTACAGATTGAATTGCAGGGAAGAATCATGCATTTATTCCTCATATGTTGTGGTAATGTGACATTTTCTTTAAAATAGAAAAGTCTTACCCTTTATAAGTCGTTAACATTGTCCATAGAATAAAGTCTGTAAGAACCAGAAATGCCAGAAAGGGAAAGCTGTAGTCTTTCCATGCAATATAAATGTAAATTTCTTCCTGTAGTGTTATGAATATATCTTCATATACATTTAAACACCTTCTCCTTAAGGTCAACACCAAATAACTGTCATGTAGTAAATAACAGAAGGTCACTAATCTTAATTTAGACACTTGAAGATAACAAGCACAGAATTAGTTATGGGAAGTATTGAGCCAGAAGCAGCTCTTAGTGCTAATTGAGAAGTCTGGCTGGTGAGGAAAGGCTATTGTGGTTAAAAGAACCCCAGGCAGAGTTTTCTAATTGTGAAAAGCATCTTGGCACTGGCAAAAACTACCTTGTGAAGATCCTCAGGTCTATTTATAGATATTCTCCTGAATGTTTCCTCAGTCAAGCAATAGTAAACTTCGATTTTAAATGCCCTGACATAAGGAGCAAGGAAGAAATTTCCCTGACTGAAAATGATTCTGAGTTCTACCTATGTAATCATGCCTGCCAGGACTCTTGAATATGTTCACTGAGCAGTCTCTCTTTGCTTGTTAAAATGCCTTGTGTTGAAATAATCTCTTCTCCTTGCTCATCAATATTCCCAGAACCTCTCACTGCTTCAGTTTGGTGTGTGTGCACGCTGTCCTGACAGGGGCTGGATTCTGTTTCCTTATTCATGCTGAGCAATGCCTCCAAATTAAATTGAATTGAGGTAATGAACATTTACAAGCTCCTTTCCTGGAGCTGAGGAATGGAGGCTGACTGGCATAGTAGCTTGGAACATTTTTAGGAATCCCTTGAAGTCTGCCCAGTGTTTTTAGGGGCATGTGAAGTCGTTTTAAGCCACAAGAAGCTATTTTCCTGGCACAGAGTTGGAACTTCTAGATGGACACTAAAATGGCATCAATGAAACTCCTGTGTCCATGGCAGAAGTCTGCATGGATAATACTCCCAGGGTTGAGTGTATAAATATAATTACAAATGCATCAAGCCAGAGAGAGGTCAAAATCCACTAGAGGAAAGGATGCAGGGGTCAGACAAAGAGACAAGGAAAAGCAGGGAAGCTTTGCCAAAAAAAAGTAACTAAGAAACAATGGTGTCCTTCCCAATCAGTGATATTTAGCAGCAGGAGAATGAATGAGAAGTTTCTGCAGCATTAATTGTGCCTTTTCCTCTCAAGGGAGCTCCTCATTCAAGGATTGACCCCTTGCCTGGCATTGTGTGAAGCGTGATTTTGTTAATTAAATACCAGCCTCTTGAATGTGCTGGGCTCTTCAAATTAGCCTCTTAGTTGTTTAACACAATTAGATGAATGAAAACCAGAATTCCTGCTTAAATTAAGACAGTAGTTGATCCTCCTTCAAACATTTTTTTTTTTTTTTTTTTTTAATACCCATTTCCCAGCTGTTTTAAAATAATGTGTTGATATTGCAAAGGCTGCCCTGGCTTCTCTGGACAAATTCTGCCATTGTAACTCATGGTGAGTAATCCTTCCCTGCCTGAACTAAATCCCTCCATCTAAAGTGAGCTGTTTATCTTGAGCCAAGTGTTGCTCTGTGGAGTTGAAGTGGCAGAATGGAATCCTTGCTGGAATTTTGCTGTACAAACGTTCACAACATGCAGTTCTGGTGGGTGAGGTTGTTATTTCTTACATTTTTGTTGAACAAGACTTCCTGCAGAAATCATTACCTAAAGGGCCTCTAGCAGCCAGCACTCATTATTAGTGGGAATAGTCTCCAAAAGAGAATTTAGATATCAGGAAGCCTAATGTTGAAAAAGGCAAGGGGGTTTATGTTCTAATTTTGCCTTAAAAAAACTCCAAATCAAAAATAAAACCCTACATAACCCTTCAGATGTGATGGGTTAATGTTGCTCTGTCACCCTGCTACCTGAATTGTTTGGAGGTGTAGGCAGGGCGTGGGGAGGTGTGGGTGGCTGCATGTGATGTAACTCAAGGAAATATTCTTTGAAGAGGCTTTGAATATGCAGTGAGCAGCATTTAAGAACTGACAGATTTTGCACAGCCATACTTGGCAGCTTGAGTGTGAAAAATAAGCTGGCTATGATTTGAGATGAGGCTTTTCTCTTTTTTTTTGACTGAATTTGTCAATACAGACACTGCCATTTTAGCCATGCCCATTGAAAGTGCTCCTTAAAAATGGGCAATTTTATAAAATTAAAGTCTTCTAAAATCCTGCAGTTGCTTCCATGGGAATCGATGAGAATGGCTTGCAGCTGGCAACCAAGCCTAGAAGTAAACCATGAGTAATGAGGGGTGGTTATGAGACAAGGAACACCCTTATGCCTTTCCACAGTACCCTTTGGGGCAGCACAAGCCCTGCAAACCATTCCAGGCCACATCTGGCTGTATTTGGATGAGTGCAGTTAAAAAAAAAAAAACAAGTCCAGTTTTTGGTGTGCAAGGTAAAACTGAGCGGCAGCACTCTCCACCCTTCATTGTGCATTTGTCCCTCTGAAGATGAAATGCTAAAATTGACAATTACTCTGAATGTGCTCTCATCTTTAAAGAACTGGTGGCTATAAACCAGGTTACGAGGTCAAAGCCATGCATAAAAATGCAGCTCAAAGAGGTTTTTTTTTCCTCAGATACTCCCTAAAATCATCTTTCAGTGTGTGATGAATGCTGAGACTCCCTGGCAGAGCTACCAGAAGGACCTGAGGAATTATGGACTGCAGTTTGCTGCTTTTTTATTGTCTTCTCTGTTGTATCTGAGATATCACTGTCCAAGAAAGGTCTTACAGTGACCACTTGTGAGAAGTGATGTTACAGAAATGCTCTGGGATTTTTGTGGATTGCTGAAATCATGTGAAAATCTTACTACGTTTTATCTTCCAAATTATCCTTATTCCAGAAGTTGTGACTGAACTAAGTTTAAATCCTGTTTCCAATAGGCCTGTTACCTTTTAGGAAGTCATACCACAGAAAAATAGGTTCTATAATCTTCTTTTTGTTTCATATTGTACATTCTGTGGGCTAACTCAGTGCAAAAATATTTCCCCTGAAGTCCAAGACATTGAAAACACAGGGTCTGTTTCCCTCCACCTCCCTCCCCTCCATATGTAGACACATTTACATGAAAAAAATCACAAATTTTTGTTGCTTTTATAATAGAAAATCATTATGCTTCAAGGCTTTCCTCAATTTTTAGATGCTCTATAAACAAAAAACCAGGGAACTGATCAGCAGTAATGATCTTATAATCCAACAGATAATGTGAAAGGAGGAACTGCTTCTACCTGGACTAATGTTCTCTCAACAAATGCTGGTTTAAACATAACTTGCACCATATTTACTACTCTTAGGATGGTTGAGAAGTGGCCCATTAGATGATTTTGATTTTCTTTTGATTTTTTTTCCTTTTAATTTTATGGGATGCAGCTGCAAGTCCTTGTTCTTCAGCTTGTGTATCTTTGTTCTCCTCATCTTCTTATGTGAATTAGGAAAAGCATTGTAATGCTCCAAAAAGGCCAGAGGGACTTCTCACCACAGAATGGGTGCACAAGAAACTCAGACTGTGATCCTATTTATATTCCAGGTATATTTCAGAAATTCAGATTCCAAATTTTACCTGCAAACTGCTTCTCATATATTTTCAAATGGAAAAGCAGGAAGATTGTGGTCGACAACAATTCTAATTCCATCAGCCCTCATAAAATGGTATCTTTGTGTTAAGTCTTCTGTCCCTCTGATTAATTGTTACTTCATAATGAGTAAAATTTTGTTATTACAGTGTAGAAGTCTATATAATCGATAATAAGTCAGCAGTTTTAAGCTGGGCTCTGTAAAGCTGGATTTGAACCACAGAACAGATTTTGCTGATGTCCTGTAGGTAAAGGTTGAAGGCTTTTTCTTATTCCCAGCTTTATCCATGGATTTAATTTTTTTTTTTTTTCCAGAGAAGACTTTCAGAACACTGTCTGAAGTTTTGGGCCCCTTTTTTACTCCCTTTCAAGCCTCTGCAATTTGATTTTCCTACAGCACCCTCTACTCACAGTGCAACCCCCTCGAGGTGCAGCTGATCTCAGAGCACCTGATTCAGTCATGCTGACAGCATTTCATTGTAAAATATTTTTGTCATCAGCTGTGGAAACATCTCAATGGAAAGTGCCACACCAAAGTGTGACAGTGACAGGTGAATAAAACACACAGGCAAATCTAAAATAACAAGAGATTCCTATACAACAAGCATTAAAATAAATTATTCAATCAGAAATGAATGGGAAATATCCATCCCCTATTGATGTATGATGCAGTTGTACAGTAAGAAAAAAGGATCAGCTTTGCTTTCAGTGAGAAGGAAGGTGTCCTTAAAATAATTGGACAAATATGCTGATGTGTGTTTCAAAAAGTCCCACAACCCCTGGTAATTTAATAATCTAAAAAATGGCCAGTATGGCACTAGTTAAGGTAAATAAATACTGACATTAGTGTCATCTTTTTAGAAGTCAGCTCTGAAAAAATTAATGAGATAAAAAGTTAGGATATATAATAATATTGAGAAATTTATTATTTTGTGAATATTCCATGAACAGAAATCAATAAAAGCTGATATAATACATAGAACAAGTATAGTAAATAGAAAATATGAATTATGCATTTGTCTCAAGGGTTTTCTGATGCCTTGATTTGAATTTTAAGTATGCAGTGAGACTAATAAACATCAAAGGCTATACATATCCAGCAATCTTTTCAGAAATTCTCCTGCTGTATATTGAGGCAGGTATATTTTCTTCTGTGAATTATCTCTGGTACACCACCAGGAAAGCATCACTAAGAGGTAAAATAATTTGCATGAGACAACAGAACAGGAAAGATCAAAGTGTAGAAGAAAATCTGTATCTATTTTTTTCCTTCTTCTTTTCTAAACACTTGATACATTTCTGCTTGTTCAAGACTGGCCACAAATTGGGAGCACTTTTAATATTATAATGAGCAGCTGTGATAAAATGCTAAAAAGTACTGGGAGCTGTCATTGAACCTTAGAGTTTTATTAAGAGTTTAGAATTCTGGTAAAATATAAAAACAAAACAACAATGTTGTAGTAGCTGAGCATTTCCCACCAATGCTGACAGAGTCAGAAAATTCCACACACAGAATAAAGAGTATTACAGGAATATGCTGCAGGATAATCTAAATTCATGGCTGTTACCTGTTGCATTTGGGTAACAGCAATGGAAACCTGCATCAGCTGAATGTCTCTTTCCTTTGCAATGCCTTGGGAAAGCATTTGTTTAATCATTCTCACAGCAGCATGCATGAAGCAGCAATGAATTATTGTGCTGCCTTGTTCTGGGTTTAGCCAAACTAAGGCAGAAAATTTATATACAGAAACAAAGCCTTCTATTTGTTACATGTTATTTTTGTTAAAAAAAAAAAAAAAACCAAACAAAAAAACCCCTTAAAAATTTAAGAAAATGCTGCAAAGAATATCTATGTGCTCAAAATGAAGCTATCTCAAAACAAAACAAAAATGAGATGTTATCTACATTTTTCATGCATGAATGTTTTTAAGGTAACTCCAAGAAGCCCAGTATCTAAATCTGAAGTGTTCAGGACTAACAGTCAATCACAGCAATTTTATTACTGAATCATCTGGCTGGATGATCATTCCATCTGTGGCAGCTACTTGTGTGTATCTCCAGGAAGATTAGGGATTTTGTACTTAAATCCATTTTATTCCCTTCATTTCTTACATCTATTTTTTTAAAATAAATTTTACCTACATTTTTTCATCCAGGCACAGAGGAATGCTCATCTGTTTGTACTGAAACAATCAAAAAACTCAGGAAATTTGAAGGTAAGTGGCTAATTTTTCCCCCCTCACAATTCTTGTGCAAATATGGAAAATAGCTTTCATGCAATGATCTTTATTTTTTTTTAATGACGTGAATTTCAAAAGCTGAAAAGCTAAGACCAAACCCAATGACTAAGGCCATATATTAGAGCAATCAGAACCCACTGTTACTTAGCCATTCTGTTCATCAAATCTCTTGTTATTAACACAGGTAAATACCTACAATATTCTGTTTCTGTTCTGGTTCTGTTTCCCTTCCTTTCTTTCTAAAAATTTCCTTTATTTTTATGTCCACCACCTGTTTTTTCCTCCCTCTCTTTCTCCTTTTTGGGAACATGGTTATGTTCTTTTACCTGCTCTATGATTCTTTGTCTGATTATCTCAGAACCCTTTTTTTTTTTTTCCTGTCCCTTTAGCAGATGTTTCTCTCCTATGCCCAAATTCTGGTTTCTTCTCCTTTCCATTTTTCATTTGTTTTCTCTCTCTCCTGCTGGCAGACAGATGGGGGCTTGCTGCTTGGCACTGAAAATGTTATGGAGAGGGTTAGTTCCCATCCCACCATGAGAACAGGCTGTTCCTGTGATATTCCTTTGCAAATAGAAGGAGAATGCTCTGGAGTACCAAATGGCACCTTCCTGGGGCTGCTCTATTTTCATGACATTCTGCAAAGTCCTCCAAGAAGTTTATGGAAAAATTTGATGTTGGGCTGACAGCCTGGATTTGAGCCCTTTTGCTTTCCACACAATTGCTATGTCATGTACTTGATCTATTCAGCTTTTTTTTTTTTTTTTTGTGTGTGTGTGTGTGTATGATGCATTGAAAAACAAACATGGAAGAAGACCTGGCTTGTGCTCTTCCAGCCTGGAGTTCTCAAAACACAAAATGTTCTTTCTCTCAAGGAATAATACATTCTGTATATGCTGAGCTGGAACTCTATCTAAGCATACATCAGAGGCTTGTCTCATATGCTGTTTTCATCTGAGCAGCCTGGCACTGCAGCCATACCATTAACATCCCATCATTCCACCCAGACACATTCTATGGTAAACTGCCACTTTTTAAATGGTACCTAAAACAAATAGTGGATTTTTTTCCTCTGTGTGTGTGTCTGTTATAGTTTGTATGAGCTTGGTTTGAAAACTAACACAAAACTGTTCCTAAAGAGTTATTACAATTGATATCTACAACTGAAGAGGCACTGGCAGAGTGCCTTCAGCAAGGAGGAATGCTTTACCTGCTTGTTCCTGAGTGCTTACCCATTGCCAACCTTCTTGAAATAAGGTCTTACCCTTTTGATTGAAATAGAGATTGAGAATTATTGCAAAAACTGCACTTAGAAGGAATCCACAAACAGCATCACACTGGTTTTCATATGCAGCTTTAATTTTCTGACTGAGAATGAAGCACTGTCTTCACCCTCCAAAAAGGTTGGAAGTTCAATATATTAAAAACCTTATCGTTCCAACAGACTAAAATACTCCATAGCCAAGGGTCACCTTTTTATTTGTATTTCCTTTAATCATTCAGGGGTACTTCACAGTCTGGGATGTGACCCTCATGGTGTGCTCACCACTCTTACCCAGCTGAGTAAGAGCAACAAAGCCTCCTTGGTAGTACAGGAAACTGAGTTTCTCTTCACTGCTGCAAAAAAACCCACAGAGGTAGAATTTTAGATTTCCAGCATGCAGAGCAGTTTACATATTTTATCATAATTCCAGCCCAATTTGCTTCATAAGCAAGAATGATTTCACAGAATCATAGAATGATTTAGGTTGGAGAAGTATTCTAAGATCACTGAATCCAAGCATTGACCCAGCACAGTCATGTTCTTAAGTGCCACATTCACTCTCAGCAGGCACAGAGATCCAGTTATAACCAGAAGAGAACCTGTGCCATGAGGTGAAGCTGCTCCCATCCTTTCTCCTCCAGTGTTGGACAGAGCTGTGCTCTGCTTCACAGGCAGTTTGCTGGTTCCCCACTCAGCTTTCCAGTCCCCACGAGTGGCAGGCAGAACCACACAATTTGCAGCTGGCCTGGATTACAGAGAGGGGACAAAATCATCTGTGAAACAGCTCAAGTCCTCAGCCCAGCTTAATGATGCCTTTAGAAATCAATAGAAGTTGCATAGAATATCATTTGGGGAAGGAACTCTCTTTGCTCTCACCTTTGTTAAGCACGTGGCAGTTTTGAATGTGGACTGAGAAAAGGCGATTTAAGGAGCTTGTATTCATCAGCCATCTTACAGCAAAAAAACAGGTTATGCCACTGAGTATCTCTGTAAGAAATAGGATTTATATGATTTATACTAGTTATTAAATGGTCCCTTTTTACATGCACTTCAGTGTGGTGTTTGAATGACACCCATAAAAGCAAAAGTGTTCTTTTTTGCTTCAAATTGCCCTTTGTTATTAGAAATTCCTCCTATTCTTTTCTGAAGACACACCAACAAAAGCAGTTATAAATCCATGTCACAGTGCAAGTTTTCTGGAGTCACTCAAAACCCCTCAGGAGTGCACTATCCTAAATAATTCAGCTTACATTTCTAAAGTATTATGATAATTAACAGTTAATAAAAGAAAAGAATCTTATGCCCATTCTGATAGCAGTTCTGTCTTACATTAAGAGCAGAATAAAAGCTTCCTTTTTTCCCCCCAAATAACTGTGCTCCCACTTGACAAATCATTAGATGTAATAGATCAGCTTCCACTATTTGTTGCAGTAGTCCTGAAAAGTGGAAACTATATCCTATTCTTCTGCAGGGATGTTCAAGCAAAAATTGATACAGAAGTTTAAAGTGGCAATTAGGAACCAAAAAAATAAAAAGAGCATGCATTAAAAAGGTTTCTGGAAGGTATTTACTGTTTCTTGAGACAATGGTGAAATGAAATGAAATGATGCAATTCAAAGAGAGAAATACATTTAAAAGAAATAAGAGCAAGATTTTTAGTTTATTTTTTTCTTTAACCCAGACTCACTTTTAAAAAATCACTTTAGTGCCTGGGTGTCAAAGTCACAAAATATTTTGAGATCTGAGACACTAAGGTGAATTTGCCTAAAACATTTCCTAAATTTCCTCAATTTTCAGACATAAAATTAAGTTATTTATTACCCATGATCAAGTTACTTATTACCCACAAGCTAGTTGTTTACTAGAAGCAGCATCTAAATTTTATTATGGATAATGGCAATATTTCTGGGAATAGTCTCCATGTCTTTCTACAATAGGAAATTTTGAACAGCCCAAATCCTGAATTTCCCTATAAATGTTTCTATTGATTAAGAATTGAAGAAAATGTAGGAATGGGAACTACTCTTGCAAACTTAACTCTTATCAGATGCCTATGATGGAGGACTGATCTCCCCAACTTTATAGCAATAAACCCCCTCACTAAGATGGATCCTCCAATGAAACCTTCCTAGGAAAAGCAATGAAACTGGACATCACTGGGCAGTAGCAAGCACTAGAGGGGAAAACTTGCTTGCAATAGGAATTCATTCACTCCATTCAGACAAAGTTTTTTTGCCATTGCAGATCACAATCAACACTTCACTCCTTTTCCACAGACATTTTAGCCTGAGGTGGATATGGGACAGTCAGGATAACTGCTGGAACAAGATAATTAACTGAGATTGCTGACACATGGACTCATACTGCCAAAATGAATTAAAAAAACCCAAACCAGGTGACTGCTATCTGAAGTTTTTTAACTTCTCAGGTGGGTTTGATCTCTGTGATGAACCTAAGCTTTTCTTCAAACAGGCTGCAGAAAGAACTCTTGAATTTGGGCATGAAGGTGTCTATAAGCAGTTGTTTTAAATGAAGAATTATCAGAAAACATAAAAAAAGGGAAGTTTGGAGTGAATGTGAGGGTATAAAAAGAAAGAGGAAAATTTTTTTGTGGCCTGGTAATTATTCAAAAACCATGGATTGGGTTTTTGCTGTGGCCTTCTGAAGTGCAAGTTCAGTGTTTAGCTCATAAAATTGAAAGTAATATCCTTCTAAATGGGAACCAAGGGGATAAAGGACTCTCTACACGGTGCTGAGAGGGTAAGTAGTGGAGGAAGATGTGACTTGGCCTTATTGTTTAAGGATGATTATAGCAATGCCAGAAAGAGGCTCCAAGAGATCTGTATGTGTGATATCTAGAAAGCTAAATATGCAGATACTTGGGACTGTAAATGTGTGTATTATAAATAATTTAAATCACACTTTAAAATTTTATTAAATTCTACCAGTTATATAGGATTGGGCTAGACAAGGGCTGAATGTTGATAACCAACTTGGTGACAAGAGCAGTACTCTATATTCTCTTAATTTTCAAATATCTTGCCACCATAATACAACAAAGGAAGTTTTTTTAAGATCTTGATAGAAAAATGCTTAAATGTTTGAGCAAATGGTTTTTTTTTTCAGGGGGGTGGTGGGAGGTTGTTTTCTTTCCTCAGACAGTGGGCGACAGGTAAAGGAATACACAAAATGAAAAACAGGGAGAGGAAATTGCAGCCTCTAACTCTCTCACTTTCCTTTTGGTTCTGAAAAGATCACAAAAGCAGTAAATGGGCCACTCAAGAACTCCTTTTCTCTTTCAGCTCTGGGCTGCTTGGAGAGCTTTTACTTTCTTCTAACCCTTCTGTGGCATCCAAGACTTGCAGCAGTGTTAGGCTCTGCAAATTCCACTTCTTAGATTGACAAATTGCACCCAACAAAATGTTAGGGTGCATCTGAGGAGAGAAACAGAAAAGCATAAATTAATAGGAAAAGTGAGTGCATCCTGACACCCTAGGAAAAATAATGGAAAATTGATCCATATTTTGATGTTTTTTACACTTTTTGCGGGTTTTTTCACTCATGTAAAAACAGAAATAGTGATGCTATTTCTTTTTGCTTTTCTAGACTGTGGATTTGGAAGTGAAGTGGTGAAATGTGGTGAGTAGGTTGAGGTGGAGCAGCACTGTAATATGCAAATGATTTCCTTGGTTATATCATCTTGCTTTCCTTCAATCACTTGTGGCAAAATAAGATTTCTTCCAATGCTGACTTTATTTTCATGGAGAAAGGAATTAACTCTGTGCGTGGTGAAGGTTGAAGGGCAGTTTACACCTCACTGGGCAGTCTGCGCCAGTTAACTTGATGTCATTTTGTTGTGTATGCAGCACCTTTCTAAAATTTGTGGGACTTCTTAATGTCATCTATTCCTACTCTGGACTAGTTTATTTATGGGATTGAAAAAAAAAATCAAAATTTTATGTTTACTAACTTATTCCAAATTCTTTGTCTCTTTCAATGGTTTAGGCATAGGAAGTGTTCTCAATTCACATCTCAGTGAGGTTTTGTTGAGAGACAAGAAGGAAAATTTATTCATCACTGTGCTTAATTCCTATTATTTTCTGGGGTGTTGTATATTAAATGTAAACCAGAATCTTATCCAATAATGATCTGAATATGTTCCAGGAAGTCTACTTTTTTATTTCAAACATTCTCTTCCAAATATTTTTTTTTAATTCTTGTCAGCAGGCCTGTCTTGTGTGGTAGGTAGCTCTGAAATCAGTTGGCTTGTTTAAAAAAACCCAAATGTTTTCCATTTATCAATACAGCCATCATAGCTGGTATTTCCAGGGTTCCTGTCAGGAAGACTGGCAGAGAACTGACAAGAAACTCTGGTGAGTTGAAGGGAGACCCCCGTGGATGTGTCTTGGGTTCATTCTCACCCCTCTGTGAGCTCTTGGAAGGCTTGGGTACCAAGGAGTGGCATGAAATAGCTGTGTTTGATTCTTTCTGCAGATCTGGGAAGAGGCGTAATGGGAATGTGTGATAGTGACAGGATGGATTGGGAGGAAATTATTGTAGTAGTCTCTATTTTTGATAGAGTTTTCAAGTCAGAAGGGTGTTTTTGTTCCGCTTTTCTTCCTCTCCCCACTCCCCACTTTTTTTTTCCTTTTTTCCATGGTGTTCAGATTACGTGTGAGACAGATGCTCAGCCTCCAGCCACCATCCTCCTGTGGCTTTCATGCCTCCAATTTGATTGAATATGAGCACAGCAATGCCTTTTCTCCTCGAGACAGTCTGACAAACACTCTTTGTGTGAGTGGTGCACTCGGTTGCTCTGGTGAACAGAGTTGTTGTTTTATCCAGATGTCAGGAGAAGTGATGACTTCCTCACAGTGCACCTGAATTGTACCATATCTCATTCCTCCAGGGAAGCAGAGGCTACAGATGTCATCTGATATTTCTTTCAGCTGATTCAGAAATATTTGCCATTGGGCAAAGGCCAAGTGCCTCCTTGTTGTGAAAAAGCTGTAGGTAACAGCTCTTATTCAAACAACTTCTGTAACATTCACCTGGTGGGGCTCTCAGGAAATGTTCCCACCTGAAGAGAGGCATTTCAGCAGCAGGACAGAGAGGATTGCAAGAACTCCAGCTGCCTTGCCACAGCCTGAACTTTTCTGGGTAGGAGGGAGGTGATAGTTCTTACAAACTGGGAGGAAGAACAGATTTTCATTATTTTCTTGGAGTTTTGATTTGGGGATTTTTTGGTTGTCATTTTTAAATATTTTTTTTTGTCGAAACCGAAGGTGAAGCCTCTTGTATTCAGAGTGCTCTTTTTGATGCAAGGGGAAGATTTCAGTGCTATTGTTAAGGCACGAATGTATTGCTAAGAAATACATTGTTGAGAACAGAAGTCTAGCAAACCACACAATTGAGATGACAAGCACAACAAAATCAGGGGTGTTGAAAGGGCTTTGACAGTTTCCATTAGCAGCGTTGTCTGAGGAAAATGCCTCCTTTGCCTCCTTTTGGCAGCGAGTCAAGACAGCAGTGTAAGGAATGTTACCTTGGGCACTGAGCCAAGTCACTTTGTGGCAGCATTTTAACGCAAAACACGTTAAAGATTTGACATAAATTAGAGAATATCACTAGTCCTATTTTAAATGCCATGTCCTTGACTTAAAACTGTTAAAAATAACTGTGAGGGTGACCTGTGGAAACTTCTTAAACTAGGCAGTGTTACCACCCAAAGTCTGCTGGACAGTGATGTTTGTCTTTAAATTGGAGCTCTGATTTCAAGGCGTGGATTTTTCCTGTGAAATCGTCTTAAGCACTTGCTGGCTGGTTCTGACTTTATGCAATATTACAAAGTTAAAAGCTACAATTACCAGGGAGTCTCACTGAGTGAAAGGGAGCAGATTGTGGGAGGGAGCACGAAATCTGCTGATAATTTCAGGATAGCCTTCAGAGGTTTCCTTTGTTTCCCTCAGTCATCACCCTGAACCCGTAAGCAAATAATGCAGCTCAGTGAAATGACTGAAGACACCTTCTAGTGTATTCATGCTACAAATTACTCTAAATAGAATAGTTTCATGCTGTAATTCCACCACCTCTCAAATATAATTCTTGTCCAACAGAATCTCTGAACTGTGGAAGTGCACGGTCAGTTATTGTGAGCATTCTGGAATACACTGCAGGTCTGTGCAGAAATGGATTTCACCTCAGCATGACTTCCATTTTCAGGTAGCTGCTTTGGAAGGGAAGGCATGGACATCATGCAACTGATTTGGTTGCTAAACTCTGTTAAGATGTCGCTGATTTTTCACAGAAATTGGGTGCTTTACTTTTTTCCCACCCCTAACATTCTGATTGCACTCCCTGCTTATGTAACATGCATATGTCTTGCTATGCATAATTTTTTCTCCCATTGGCTGATACCTGACAGGCTTCATAAACTTGTACATATTTTAGAGCTTTCACTGTGAGGCAATTTAGTTTGCACTACAAATGCCTGACTTATTTTCAGTTGTTTGGATCTCAGGTTTAAATTTGGGTGTGGTATTAAAATATAAATCTGTTGGGTAGACACTTGCAAATTCTGTCTTATGCTGGGAATATGTGAATGTGAAGCACAAAATATTAAACTTGAGCTACTTCCCCTCTCTCTTTTCCCTCCCTATACACCATACACATGTATGCCAGATTTTTTTGTCCACTTTCTTGCACGGGGACTAGAATAAGCATAATTCTGCCACCAACCTGAGTTTTCATTAGGACGCTCAGCTCTTGCCTTTCAAAATCAAGGGTCAGAGCATGAAATCTGCATCTTTTCAGGAAAATGAAACACCAGTTAATCTAAAGAGAAAGTAAAAGATTAGCCACTTAAACTTCTGGTTGCTGTTTTGTTGGCCACAACTGGCTTTGACAGAGTAAGATTTGCCCAAGATAGGTTCTGTATTGCAGTGAGCTTCCTGATAATTTTGAATTTTAAATTTGCTTTCCTTTTTCTTCTCAGTATTAGCAGATAGGATGTCTTATGTGAAATGTGACTGTGCCTTAGTGTAAGCTTTCTGCTTTGGGTGAAGCACAGGCAAGGTTCTAAACTGCTGGCACCCATGTGGCACTATTTTTTTGTGCCATGGCAGCAAGAAAATGGCTGAGGATGTCCCAGTGATTTGTGCTGCACTTTTCAGCCTGGTTTTGGTAATACACAATGCTGGCAATGTTTTCCACAGGCTTCCCAAGGTTTGCAATGTCTGTGAGAGAAACCCACCTCAGTATCTGGTGTCTAACTGAGCTTCAAGTACTTTGGCCAGCAGATTCTTTCTGGGATAAATAAACAGGTGCCTCAGGCTGGCATTTTCTTCACAGATTGTAGTGTCATTCTTGGACATCTTCCCAGGTTTCTCACCTTCACGGTGGCTCTCTGATTTAAAAACTGTTTTTGATAGGTCAGTGTCTATAGCAGAAGATACACACTTTTTTTTTTTCACCTTGTTGGTGTGGTAGTGACAAATAAATCTCCTTTTCAGATGAAAATTTAAAAATGATGTTAAATAGCAGTTCAGCTCCTCAGAGGAGCATTTGGTTACAAATGGTGGCATAAGCTTGTCCTTGCAGCCTTCTGTACTTACAGATGCCACTGCAAATTTACCCATTCAGTGAGAGCACCCATTGTAACAGCACTTTCTACAAAGACAGACTTGAACAAGTGCAACAGAAACTTTGCATTTGTGTCTTTATGACTTAATGCCCTTAAAGCAGCAATTTTTTTAGTCAATTCCTTGTTTGCATTCTTTTTGTACTCAAGTACTCTTCTGTTGTTTTTCTACTGTGGAATCTTTTATACTGGCAGTCTATTCTTTTTTTTTTCCTTGTTCTGTGAAAACGTGCCCCAATTTAACTTCTTAAGAGCTTATTTTAGTGGTTTTGTTTCATTCCCTGCTGTGAGGAAGTGCTGTAATAAGAGATTATTTTTCTGTGGATGATGGTGCTTTTTCCCTGAAACTGCAAGGCTAATAAAGGTTCTTCACATTAAATGTACCTGACAACTCCAGGTGGTGATGGGAGGGTCTGTGCTCTTGTGGTACAGAACTGATGGTGGCTCATGAAACCTCTTCAAGCCTCATGATCAGGTTGTGATTGACCATAACACAATAAAGAGAGACCTGAATAGGTCATGTGCTAAGCTTCTCCTGTGGAATAATGAGAAATAATTCCAAGAGAGGAGGCTTAGAAGATTGTTTGGGATTGAGTTTAGTTTACAGTGATCCTGCAAGGAAGGTGACCTCTTGGGCATACCCAGGGAGACGTGGGATCAGGCTAGAGGCTCTGCTAGGAACTTTCTTTTTGAAGCCTGTTCTTTCAGTTTTTCCATGGCCTCACCTCTTTTGCATATTTATTGCCAAGTACAAACAGATCTTCCTGGAACTCTTCTTTAAAAACAAAAGAAAACCCCTTGCAGTATACAGGAACAAACCCAAATCCCCAAAGCTGGAATGCCAGCCATGCTGCATGATGCCAGTGCCTGATCTGCTAAAGCACCTTGTGCAAACTGGTTTTTTATTTCAAGGAAGGGGCTTGACTGAATATCCAGTCTTCTTAGATCCACCTATTTTTCTACCTGACTAAACAATTTCTTTTCCAAAACTCTGGCGATAAATGTTTTTCTTTCCTGGCTGCCTTCCCTCTGTGTTGCCAGTCTTGCTGCATAAAATAACCAGGATTGTGCCAGAACTTGGCCCTTGAAAGAACTTCTGGGGTTTTTGTGTGTGTGTGTTCATATTTCATCTTCCCCTCCCCTTCCTTTTTTGGATGCTATAATCCACATTCTACATTAAAGGACTAAAACACAGAAACATGACAAAAATTGTCAGTATTCATTTTTCAGTGGGTACATGACAGCTTGGGGACTATTTTATCTTTTTTTTTTTTTCCCCTCACAATTTGCCTTTTTGTATAAATATGTAATGACTGAACATAATGGCTCTTTCCCCCAATATTCTAAAGAGTATCAAGGCAAGGAAGGTGTTGAGTGATGCCTGTCTTGCTTACTTATGCTGGCTTATGGGTATTTAGCAGACATTTGTAAGCATATATAGATATTTTTCTAATATTTCTTGGTTTAAAAAATCTGAAAGGAAATAGCCTAAGAAAAGTACAACATCCTGATTTTTCTCTGAAATGTCAATGTGCCAGGTAATTCTTCATGATCAAATACATTAAGAACAGAGAGCCCAAAGTATTTTAATCTGAGTGGAATTCATTTGTTATGTAAATTAGGTGGGAAAATTGTTCCTATGTGAGAGAATAGGAAGTTTCCCATTCCAAATTCAACTTCTAATGTCATTGCCTGAGTTCATCTTTTATTGAAAATTTTAGTAATTTTCTGTTAAACTTAATGACAGGTATGTAGAACTTCATAATGTAATGACTAAAGGTTTTGCACTGTAAAACTACATATATAGAATTTGTATTTATAGATAATCATATTATTTGCCTGTTACTTTGAGTTGTTAATTATTTGAAGTAATCAAAGCTCTGCAAGACTTCAGTGTCTCAATTCCCTCATAATTTCCAACTAGGTTTTTACATAGTGAGCTTCATCTCCTTCTATTTATTTAAAACAAACTGTTCAATCACAGCTCCCAAGTCAGGAAATCTTTGTAAGCTTTGTAAACTTGACTGTCAAAGCATAGCAATTTTCAGGAGTTTGCTTAAATGTGTGTCCCCCAATGATCTCTCCATTTCTGACTCTACGTTTTGCAGGCTCTGTAGAATACACTCTATTTAAAATATAGAATAGATAGGAATTATAATAATGTCACCTGACTTCCTCCTGTAACTCCATAGGGATGAAAAGTCTGAGGTAATCTGTTAGTAAATGTTTGTTACTAAAGCAATGACAATCTATAAATAGAACTAAAGTAGAAGCTGTGTCTTCTAGAACTTACCAATGGTTATTTCAATGGGTTTAGTTGTTCAATTAGTTCACAAATAGATTAGCCACAGCAGATTAATCAGCATTTCAGGCTTGCTATCCTGCCTCTCCTTTCCTTGTATTTTTCTCTTCTCTTCTCTCTTTTTTTATTTCTATTAAATCACGGAAAGTATTTATCTGTGTTTGAATACCGATGATAAACCTCTAGAGGTGGTTTTGGGAGATGAAGCTTCAGGGGCTGGAAAAATAGGCATTTACATTTAAAGTGCAAATTATTTGGCCTACTGGGTTGTTATGTCTTCAGGGCCATTTCTGCCAGTGTTCCTCTAAATGTGACACATGGGACTGACTTCTTCAGCCTTAATAAAGATGAAGGTTACCAGAGCATGAAACTTTACAAACAAGTTCTATTGATATATGTTGAAAATTTCACTCATTTCCATTTTAAGTGGAAACCAGTTTATAGCCTTGTAAAATGGAGGATCCTAATAATTGTTTTTTAGCACTAAAAATAACTGATATGCCTGCAAAGTTACACAGCACTTCAGAAATGCAAAGTAGGAGTTAGCCTGAAACTGCTCTGAGGCTTAACTACAAAACACAGACATAGTCTTGGAATAGAAAACAATACAGTGAAGGATAACAGGAGATGGTGAGGAAGAAGAAAGTAAAAAAATGAGTTGGTTTTTTTTTTTCTTGATGTGAGAAAGTAGTTATGGAAAAGGAATAACCACCAAGAGCAGAATATGTAAAAATAAAGATGAAACAATCAATGGATCCTCCAGACAACAGCCATGGGTTTCTATCCATAGTTTAGGAAAGTAGAATGTGAGGTAAAAAAATTCTTGAGGATGGTGAGATTAAACCTGACATAATAAACTTACATAAAAACATCAATGAAGCATGTGGAAGAAAGGGGAAGAGAAAGGTAAGAAATGAAGATGCATTTTTCCCTAGTCTTAAGGGAAAGGAAGCAAAGACATTTGGTTAAGGCAGACATGTCTGCCAAAGTGAGAAGGAAAACTGAGTGGTATTGAAGCTATCAGCTTGAACAGTTTGAGCAGTCAGTCTGCAGACTTCCATTTGCATATTTGATGCCTTTTGCTTTTTTGTGCTGTATCAGTGGTATTTTCCTCTTTCTTACTCAAGGTAGATGTGGAGTTAGATTCAGGTTATTGATATCTGCTTTGACAGTTCACATTTGGCATGATTGCCCCTTTACTGGAGCAAGAGAAAAGTTTAAAAAGGCCAAAGGGATGCATTTATATTCAAAAAACTTGGAATAATCCCTAAAATCCCATTAATGTGTATTCAAAATAACAAATACATATACATAGAGAGACTGAAAAACACATTTTACCCTATGCCTTCAAATATTAAGTGTATCTTGTTCTGTTGTGCATGAGAGTTCTGGGATGGAGGTAACAGCAAACCTGTTCCCACAGCCTTCCATCTGTGAAATCGTGTCCAGAAGGATCAAAGGAAAAGAATGGACCTAAGGTCTTCCAGTGCAGACTGGTGACCAGTCTCTAGCCATGGTGTGTGTAAAAGTTTATAGGTGTTTGACAGGCTTATATGAGTCTTACAAGCTCCTTTACATTATCCTGGCCTCCTGAAGGTCCTGTTGGGTACAGACATGGCCTCAGCTCACACACATGGCCATTTGTAACTGTCACCTTCTGAGGCAGAAATGAAATGTGAAAGCCTGGAGGTAGGAGGCCTTGGATGTTTGATGCAGGCAGGATCACTGAAGAGAAAAAAAGGGGAACAAAACCTCCTTCCTTTTGTAACAATACAAGGAGAAGATTTCCCTGCTAATATAAAACTCCAAAGATTGCTAAGAATGTCTCTGATATTGATATGAAACGTGAAACAATGTAAGTTATTTCACTGGCACTCTCACCTGGGACTGACTAGGTCTCAAAAAGTCTAAATCAGTGTAACAACCACAAATGGCTGTGATGAATATTCTGGATGGGGTGGTGGGCTGGTGGTTGTTTGGGGTTTCTTTTGGTGTGGGGTGTTGGTGTTGTGTTTTCTGGGTCTTAAGGGATTTTTGTTTGTTTGTTTGTTTTTCTGGTGGAATTTGTCTACTTATGCCTCTTGTCTCAGTGATTTCTGAGAAGCAGTAGGAAGTGTGGAGCTGCTACAGATGGTTATGCACATGCTGAGTAGGCTTTCTGCTCATGTCCAAACTTTCTCCTGAGTTTTTTAGGGGAAAGAAAGAAAAAAAACCCCATCCTCTCCTGATGAGATTTCTGTATTTCTCACATCAATAATTCATAATGTTCATTCCCTTGCTGCTCTGAAGAAAGGCAAGGAAAGAAGGAAGATTGCAGTAGAGAGAGGTGAAGAAGCAGGTTATTTCAGGAGAAAAGGACTGGGAGGTAATATCATCTAAAAGTGGATTGTAACTGCTCTCAAACTTGTCTTTATTGCCCTGAAGCCTCTAAATTATCTTTTCATAAAAGCCTTCTGTAAGACGTGTGTTCTATTCCCTTTCTGGTCAAGGGGTCTCAGGTTTCTGCGCTGCAGAATGATTACCTCGGCAATTGATAAGCTTACACTAATCCACCTATGATTTCCCATCTGAAATTATTTACTTACTGGAAGTGTCATGTAGATGACAAAAATTGAGCTGAAACTGGAAGAGTTCTGTTAAAAAATGCATTCATTTCCATTACTTCTTCCTGAGAATTTCTTAGACCTGAGCTTCTAAGAGATGTGGTGCTCCGAGGAGCTGCTTCGAGTGGGAAGGCGCACTCGAAGCTGACGAGTGGGAGGGAAGCTTTTCCCTCACTTCTCAGGGAGAACAGTGTGACTGCTGATGTACCAAGTGATCCTTGCTCTGTGGAGGCTTTGATCAGCTGATGCTTCCTTCACCCTCCTTCAAACACGTTTTCCTGGGAGAGAGGTGTGATCCCATTTCCATGGCGGTGTCACTCATCACAGGCCTTCTCAAAATACTGGCTCTCTTCCCTTTGGCTGCCCCTGCTGCAGGCAGCTCTCTCCACAAACACTCCATGCCAGCGTTTCTTCATGGAACTTAAAACTCCATGTAGAGTGGGCTTAGATTTGCTAAGCTATATCCAGGAATTGAATGCCAGGTAAGAGAAGTGTAGCCTGACCAGTATTTGTTTCCTGAGAAAGCACTGTTAGTTGGATTTTCCACTATAATACTTCAGAGTGAAGCCCTGAATGGGGGAGAACCCCTAGCAAATCCTGTGTCCTAAATATTTGCAGAATGTGGTTTCTCAGGCTTTGTTCTTCTATTCAAACTCTGTCATTTCTGTGAATTTCTACTTCTGTCCCAAATGTCATAAATGCCCTTGGTTAAGGGCTTGATTTCCACTAAAATGTTTGGAATCAGGAATCTGACTGATACCAAACATTGGTATCAGTTGGGTACCAATGTTCTTCTCTGGACTTTCTGAGAATTATCTTGTGGATGAACTGAATGTTTTCACACAGCTTAGCAGGTCATTTTTGACAGAAAACTTAAGACTACAAAACTTAACCCAGTTGGTCAGAGCATGGTGCTAATAATGCTGAGGTTATGGGTTCAGTCCCTGTATGGGCCATTCATTTAAGATTTGGACTTGATGTTCCTTTTTGGTCCCCTCCAACAAAGGTTTTCACAGAATCACAGAATATTCTTACTTCCTCTAGTTTCTGAGGGTTTCACAATAATCTCTGGAAAGTTTTAATGTTTCAAACAAGAGAACAGCATTTCCCTACCACCTTTCCCCCTTTTATGTTCTTGCTTTAATCTCTTTTTTTTTTTTTTTTAAGATTATCTGCCTTTATACCCCTTTCACCACAATTTTTTTTCACGGGAGAATTATTATGACAAACAGGAGAGTGCTTAGGAGACTTGAGTGAGGTGTCATTTTTCACTCTCACTGGTTTATTCTGCTTGCCTTGGGTGGTGGTAAGATTATTAATATTTAAGATCTGAGATGTCTGGCTAACAAGTTTATCCTAAATAAAAGAGCATTCCTTTTAACTGCAGAGTAAGTGTTGGGGGATTGCTTGCAGCTGCCCGCTACTGTGTTGAAGTAGCACTGTGTCTGCCACTCCTACAGGCTCAGACAAGAGCCATCTCAAGATGTCACACTAGCTACTGTTTGCCTTTTTTGAAGTGCTGTTTTCCTTTGTGTGTGTGCTGTTGTTTTGTTTGGTTGGTTTTTCCCTTCTGAAACACTGTATAGGTTGGGTCTTTGAAATCGCTTGGCAGAGAAAAGAACAGAGGGGTAAATGTTGTTCATGTGTTCTCTCACTATGATCCCAGCTAAGGAGGCTTTTGTCTGACCTATCCTGAATTATATTGTTATTTGGAGTGCTCAGATCTCCAGCACCTGAAAGCTCAGTTTCTCCATTTTTGAAGAGTCATTAATAGTCTGATGTTCTAGAGAATATTTTGAGAAGTTGGTTGAAAGATGTTATCGAAGTGGCAGTAGGCCACTCTTTCCCTGTTTTGCAGAAAAGTAGAGGAAAGACCATGTATTTTCATCCGTATTCAGGTGTCAAGGATAAAGACTGGAGAATAACTGGTAGGGTTTTGTATACATAAAATTTCTGAAATATGCTATTTTGGACTTGCATTACCATGACTTATTTGTAAATCAAGACTTACAGACCAAACCTCTCTCTTTCTGTGTGTAAGACAAATCTTGGATCATAAGGATTTTGGTCAGTGCTGAAACAAGCAGTGAAAAGTCCCTCTGCTGCCTGTGAGCAGTCCTGGGTCCATAAACAGGTTTCACCTGTCTATAGCTTGATGAATGATAATGTTGCTCTGAGCTGAGATCGATTCAGGATAAAGCAAGGCTTGCTCTGGGCATGTCAATACCATTTAAAATATGACTTGTTTCAGCCAGAGAAATGCCAGGCAAGATACTGCTGACATCTAAAATGTAAATAGCTTTGCTTTTGTACAGAATGTGTCCACTGCACCCTCCCTTCCACGCAATTTTTATGTCCCTGACACCTTCCTGGACCCCTGCATTTGCTGGAGAGGAGTTTCATTAAGGTTACCACATGGATCACCCAGTAATCCACCCATGCTTGTTAGTTAATTGCAGGAACATCTGGCTGCTGGGAGGACAGATTTAATACTGTTGCTGCCAGTTCAGCTTGAGTATAGCTTCCTGCCATTCCAGTTAAAACAAATATGAATAATTTTGCCCATAAGTCCATTTCAAATTTATTTAGCATCTGTTAGATGCTAAATAAATTGCTAGACTTAAATGTTGAGCTTAAATGTAGTGAGGTTTTAAAACTGGAATCTTTATCTATAACTGGTTGTATGAGTTTGGGGGTTTTTATACGTAGTTTAATTACGGAAAACATGAAGGAAAATCCTATTCTGTTTGTACTACTGCACCCCAAACCTATACAGGTATATATTTTTTTACTTTTGCAGAATTTCATTAGCTTCAGGTCACTTTGCAATCTGCCTGCCTGCATAACAATGGAGAACCAGAGATCTGTTTGGTCCATTGTACCTTGGATTTGAGGGAAATGCTTTTAAAAAGAAACCCAAAATGAGAAAGCAAGTTTTAAAATCAGTTTTAAAATTGAATCTTATCCAATCTAAGTCACTCAGTAGTTCAGAAGGAGAAATACAGAACAGAAAATTAGTTTTGTTGAATATTTGCACTTCTTTGGACTTCTCTAGGACTTGTATAATGGGAGTTGCATACAACAATAAGGATGCCTCTCTTATATACTTTTAATGTATTATGAACAGGCTTTTTTTTTCCTCTATCACTGTTAGCATGGAATAAACCACCTCAGTATTAGGGGGTGAGTGTCAAAGATGTGCATGTGGAATCAGATGCTAGAAATCAAAGGGGGACAAGTAATCTTTAAAAATATGTTCCTGCAGGGAGAAAAAAACCCCAACAAACTTGAAGATAGAACAAAATCTTAGAGCATTTATCTCATTCTGTGTTTTTATGCTTTGTGCTGAGAGGGGTTTTGAGGAAAGCCAACAGGAAGAGTTAATATAAATATGCCAATGCTCATTGAAAATCCCCATTCCATCATTTCACTAATGGTGTGCTGGAGAGCACAAAAGCAGTTCTGTGACTGTTCCTGGTTCTTATAAAACTGCTGTGTGTGCTGAAAAGAGCCCTAATTTGTAGACTGGAAGCAGAGCATTCCAGTTCTGAGCATATTTTGTAATCACTTACAATTTTGACAGGGTTAGCCTGGAGCAGAATGAAAATAAGCGTTGAATTCACTTTTTGTGTAATTTCTCTGAAATAATCAGGTGTTTTCCATGCAAAGTCAATGGGAGAAAAGGGGAAAAATGCCCCAACCTCTCCTTAAGTGGATTTTTTTTTGTTTTACTTGTGTTTTCCCTTATCATAATTTGCACAAGTCATCACTAGAAGGACTTTCTTGTAATCCAGTCAATGGCCAGGGGAAAACTGGGCAGTGTAAAAAGGCAAGCCACTAAAATAACTTAGAATTCCATTTAAGGAGACAGAATTTGAGCTTTTCATAATCAATCTTCAGAAATGGGTTCTATCCAACTCATTAAAGAACGTCAGAACTTTAAAAGAAATGTAATTATGTTGTTAGATTTGGGTATTTCACACAGAATGGCTAGAAAGCTTGGTTGCCAGTGGTTGAATTTACATTAAAAACCTTGAAATTAAAATGAAGAATCCTGCAACTGAGCTTAATGGAGCTCAAATAGACTTATTGCATGCATAGATTGTAAGGATAAGATCTCTGTTGGAATTTTGAAAGCAGCAACAACAAAAAAATACCATCTTTAAGTGGAACCTATTTATTACACTTTAAAATAGATGATGGGGCAAAAGCCAAATCACCAGATTAGATGATCAGAGTGGGTTTTTATGACTATCAAATCAAGGCTCTCTGAGATGGATCACAGTGACCAGCAGAAACTGGTCTTTGGGAAACTTTTCAGGGTAAAGAAATACTGACTCATTTGATTTTACATAACAGCATCCTTAAATCAAGTCTTCCATATCTCTTGGGAATGCCATACCTTTTAATGCTTTTTTGGGAAGTATTTCTTTGTATCCAGTTCATTTTTCTATAATTTCTACAACATTTTTTTGGTAAATATTTTAGTAAAAATTTCTTTCTCTGATAAAAAATATCAGACAGCTCTCTGTGGAACTCAACCACATATTCTAGATTTGCTAAAGGCAATAAGATATTTAAAAACGGGGTGGAAGGGGAAGTAAGTTACCTTAAATATAATTCTGAAAATAAACAGCTTTTATTTTTTTCAGCCTACCCATAAGGCTGAAAGTACCAAGAGCATAAAGTTCTGCTGAAAATATGTAAATTCATGTGGTTATATGCATTATGAGATGCATATGCTTCTCTTTCACCATTATCTTTTTCTTTCCTCTCCACCTTTATGTGAACTCTTGACTATAATTCTGCAGGACTTGTGAGTTAATAAACCTTTTTGGCAGAATACTGAAAAGTTAAGATTCTTTTGAGCTCTCAATGTCTGAAAAGAAGTGCTTATAAAAACTTCTGCTGTTCAGAATTGACTTTTTTCCCCTTTGGATTTTTATTGCCTCTGGACAGGTTAAAGCAGTAAGGCCTAAAAATGAACCTTCTTTCCAAGCAAGCAAGTATTATTGAGTGCTTCTAGGGCATAAGATGCTGTTATTCTCTAGATCATGTTAATTGAAACATCTTTATGCCAAAAAAAGAAGTGTATGTGCTCTTCAGATTGTATTACAGACCGACCAAACAAAAATCTTGGTACATATAACATGAGGTAGCAATATGCAAAGAAAGACTAGAGAAAGAAGTATGAATGGGTTTTTGTTTGTTTTATTGTTTGTTGTTTTATTTTTATTTTTTTATTTCTTGTTGCAGTTAGTGACTTATTTAAAACAAGTTTAATAAAATGAGTTAACTTAATTTGCAACGAGTAACACTTGTTGGAGAATGAGAACCTGTACAATAATGAGGAGTGGCTGCCTAAATTTTAAACTTGCTTCATCCACACTAACTTCAATTTTCTGGCATATGCTAGTTGAAAATAAAGCTGTTTCCTCAACAGCAAAATGTTTTTATAATGAAGCACTTGTAAAATAGTGTAGCATGAGCTGAAGATCACAGTGCTATGAGAACATATAGACATGGGGGGAGAAAACCCTGTAATTTCATTACACTTTTTAGTATATAGGACCTGGTTATTTCATTGCCTCCTCTTCCACACCCAACATTCATTATTTTCGTTACTAATATAAACCTGTGTGTCTATTCAGATGTCATTTGATATTAAGATTTTGCTGTAGCCTGTATCTTGATAGGTTTAATTTTTGTTTCACACTAAAGATGACTTTTTCTTTCTTTTAGCAATACAGTTCCTCATTTATTACCTTTTTTATCTTCAGTTCAGTGGGTGGGATTGTTAACTCTGAAGTTAATTTAGCTGTGTAAGCACGTACCACACCGTTCTCCTGAAGTGAGGTAAGAGTGTTAGCTACAAAAATAATAGGACTGCAAACCCTAAATGGTCTGTGTACATCAGCAAAAAGTTCTTAGAAGTATCAACCAATAAGCTTTTGTTGAGCAAGTATTTCATAAAATGGTTTGGGTTGGAAGGCACCATAGAGATCCTCTCATTCCAACACAGACATGGATTAATTCCACTGTCCCAGGTTGCTCAAAGACCCATCCACCCTGGCCTTTAGCACTTCCAGGCATCCACAGCTTCTCTTGGACAGCCTGTGCCAGAGCCTTACCACCCTCACAGGGAAGAATTTCTTCCTAAATTCTAATCTAAACCTGTCCTCCTCCAGCTGAAGCCACTTCCCCCCTTACCCTATCACTCACTACATGCCTGTGAGAATGGACACATGCAGGTAACCAGGGTGACCATCAAACCACAGCTGAAATGCAAAGAGGAGATTTATTTCATTTCCTCTCTAACAACACTGGGCAGCAAAGACTCAGGGACTTGGGCTCTGTTGGGCTCAGTTCATCCATGAGCTGCTCCCTGCCCCAGTTTTCAAAGAGCTTTGTGCACACACAGTTCATCCCAAGATCATGATTTCTTTCTCCCAGTAGGAGACTTGTGTTTCAGAGTGTGCTGTCTCCACACAGGAATTCCTCCTCTCAAAGCAGGCAGAGGATGAACAACAAGAGGTGTAATGGGAAGGTTTTCCACAGCAACACTGTTAGCATTCTCAGCTGCTTAGGTAAATTTGAGCAAAGCGATTCTCTCTTCACCAAATCTTCTGCTTCTAACCCTTTCCTCCCAAGGATGCCCTGGTAAAAACTCCCATCTTTCTTGTAGCCTCCTTTAGGCACTGGAAGGCTGCTATGAGGTCTCCCCAAAGCCTTCTCTCTTCCAGGCAGAACAACCCCAAATCACTTGGCCTGTTTTTGTAGGAGAGGTGTTCCAGCTCTCTGCTCAACATTTCCAGTCAGTGCGAACTTCATTGGGATGTTGTGACTTATTAAATGTGCTGCTTAGCCACTTCCTCAGGCTATTCCCTCAGGAGTCATAGATGTTTCTCATTAGGAGATTGGATTTGTACACCTTTAGTTCCTTAGATATTCTTGAGCCTGGTCTTCTCCTGCCCTGAGGCTGTCCAAGTGAGACGTTGCTGTCCTGCAGTGAGATGTCCAAGTCCTACTCTCCTTCGCTCTGCAGCCATCTCAGGCATCTGAGAGTAGTGAAATGGCTCTGTCCTGATCCACCAGGGAGGTGTAGGATCCTTCCCAGGCCTGGCAGGGACAGCAGTGGGTGCCCCTGGTAACATCTGTTCATCCTATTTCTTACTGCTGCTGCCCTGGTTCTGTGGGAGATGAGGATGGCAAGCTCTGCAATGCTCCTTGAGGAGGCATTCCCTTGGTCTTGTCACTGTCATCCAGCAACAAAAGACTGATAGCCCTGGGCACCTTGGATGATTGATGGTTCTGTTTTTCTCCAGCAGCCTCACCCAGCCTCTGCTTTCCTCAGCTCCTACTCAATAACTCTAGCAGCTTCTCAAGGACTTCCTCTCAGGTGCCTTTTGACAGCCTCCAGGGCATCCCTGACAGTGGGGGCATGAGGATGCTGCTTTTTATCCTGCCCTGGGGCACTCTGACTGCTTTGCAGGGTGTGAAGAGGAGATGATCAGGGCTCTGCTCTCCCCTGCAGAGCCCTGACCCCAACAGCTGAACTGTGCTGATCCTGATTCATCCCCTCTGTTCCAGCCAGCTCCAGTTGCATCAGCTTTCTGCTCCTTGCATAAGATCAATGGATATTCCTGCTGCAAAGAAGAGCACCACTGAAATGTCTGTGAATTGACAAGAAGTCTGAATGCAGCAGTGAGAGCTGTAGGGCAGGGTGAGGAGAGGCATTCACACTCCTCCTAGACAGGAGCAAAGCGGCAAAGAATTCTTGGAAAATTATTTTCTTCTCTATGGTGAGGGCCTGAAGTGATAATCTTTAAATCACTGGCATTAAGTCAGTAAATAGGAATAGAAATGACTCTTTCATCTCTACTGCATGTTCACCTCACATTTGCTGATCATGAACAATCAAGCATTTAAGACAGTATTTCCCTTATTTAAGAGTATAGCAGAAATCATATGACTACAGAGAGTGACATGGGGGTAATCTTTAAATGCTTCTTTTTGCTCTGAACTGATCCTTTCATTTTTCCCCTCATCTTTATTAGACAAGCATTTTACAAAATTCTGGGTAAAAACATAATATAACAAATCCATACTCAACTTGATTACAACTAGTTATATCTTGCTGCTGCTTTGAAAATGCTGCTGAGATGATTTCTGCCCCCAGATCCTCTGTTGGCATGTTGAATAATAATGGCCTAGGTAGAATGCTGTTTTGTAGGATACCTTTTAATCTTCTTATGTGACATCATGTGTAGTAATTGGTGTTGCTTTCCATCAGCATTTACCCCCTATTGTAGCATGGTCTTCTTTTGTCAGCTTCTCTGAGATTTCTGCTAAAATCCAGATGAATTCACACTGTCTTCCTTTGTCTGCCCAATCTTCCACTGAGCTGTAAAAACCTTTCAGGGTAGATTGTGCCAATATCTGTTTGTCAGATTTTTTTTATTATTGTTCTTTCCCCTGTCTCAGTAAGTTCTAAAGGGAATTCTTACAAATATAGGCTTTTTTTTTTTTCTTTCTTTATTTTTTGGTTTTTGTGCTTACTTAGTATTGTGCCTGTATTGCAAAGTAAGTTCAGAGGTTGAAATGCATTTCTGATTCATCAACATGAGCATTAAGAGAGAGACTTTTGGAGCTGCCTAGAGGATCCAAATGCCAATGTCTCACTAAACAGAGAAGAAACAAAATATCCTGATTCCTTAGCATCACTGGTTTGTACAAAACTTAATAATTAGCCTAACGGCAAAACCATCTTACTTCTCATTAAATTACATTTGTGTCAGCAGAAAAGGCTTTGAGATTTTTGCACACAGAAAGGCCATATGCTGAAAAAACACAAAGTTCATCCTAAAGGTCTTGTTTCTATTTTGCCTTTGTATCAACTGGAACTCTGTTTTGCAAATGTTAGCACGTTAGAAGTCATCCCCGTGTTTATTTTTTTCTCTTCTTTGTTCCTGAGAATCCTGTTTTGAACAACCAGGCATTACCTTAGAGCAGCAGCAGCTGCTGTGGTGGGGACAGCATCTGTGGGGAGAAGATTAAAAGCACCAGGATGTGTGTTCAGCAGCTTCCGTAAATGTCAGATTTAAATTTGTTTCTGGGCATCAGTCAGAATCTTCCAACCTAAAAGACAGCTGTTGCTCCAGGGGAACTGGGATATGGGAACTCATCTGCCTTGGGATGTGATGGAGAACTGAAAAAAATCTGGTCTTTGGTGCAGAGCTTTGTTCAAACTCTGCCTAGGGAAGGAGCTGTTCAAGGTGGCAAACCTGCAAAGCTGCTTGCTATCTCGAACCTAGAGAAAATAACACCTTGAGTAACAGCTGTTTTTAAGATTATCTTTTATGAAAATACAAACCACTCTGCCAAGCCGGTGACGAGAGTTTTCCAAAATCTATTTTTTCAAAGTGTTTGTGTGGGTTGATATTTCATTTTCGCTGCAGTTCTGGATGAAGGTAGTTCTAGAACGACACGAAACACACAAAGGACCCAATGTATCTTCTATTTCTACCAGAGGACAGGTGTATTTTTTGAATGAAAGTAATATGACACATTCTAAGCAAAATTAAAAGCTTTTAAATAATGATGAGCCTAGAAAAGTTCAATATGCACTAAATATGCAATTTTTTTTTCCCATGGAATTAAGAAAAAATAGTTGTCTCATCCTACTATGTTTCAGTACTTCATCCATGCATGGTTTTTTATGGCACTTTGCAAATAAAGAATTCTCTTGAGTTTTAAGACAGGTCCCTGGGTTTTTCTTGTCTGTGAACAGGCATTGGATTGTACATTATAATTTATTTATTTTTACAAATACTAATAAATTTTAATGAATGTTTATATTTACAGAAAACTTTCAATATGCAAACTATATCCCTTTAAAATGCTCTGTAAACTAAGTGAGGCTTAATGGATCAAGCCCAAGTCTTCTGAGTCCTGATGTATCATCAAAAGTTGATAAACATTCCTAATCCTTAGGTGTGTTCACCCACACTTCCAAACATTTTTGTGGGTTGAGATTTATTCATGTGGGTCTCATGCAAATATTGGGACTCCATAACAAGTCCAAAGCATCATTGGTAAAATATAGTAAGTTTTCAATGAGTAATAACAGCTTTCTGTTCCCCTTTGGTGTTTATCACTTACAGCAAGAAGAAGAGTAAAATACATTTATTCTGCCTCTTGGTGCACAGTAATTTTTAACAAGTGCTGTTTAAAAAAGAATATGCATCTCTACTGCTAACAAATCTTTCATTTCATTCTCTTTCTCTAAAATAGTACGTTCAAAATATCTCACTCTTGTCTGTTATAGAGCTTTGGCAAGCATCTGGATTAAAAAATTGTTTTAGGTGATAAAAGCAGAAGACAATTATGGAGGTTAATAGGTTTCTGCAGCTTCTCAAGCTGCCAGTCTTCCAGGTGACTTTTATGAGGGAAATATGTATTTAGTCCAGCATTTAGGCTGCAGTGCATGAGAACTTGGCTCTCAAATGAAGGACACGAGACAAGGTGTACCTTTCACACTTTGGGTTGTTTATTAATGACATCAGTAAACAGAGAGTAATCTATGATTCAAATCTATTTTTGGTAGGCACTGATTATTAGAAGCATTTCTTCAGACTTGAAACAGATTTAGATCCTGAGATCCTCTCTACCACAGAGAATTTATATGGAAAGAAGACAGAGTACAGCAAACAGAGCCCATAGCTGCTACCATGGATCATTTTATGTATTTTCATTTAGTTCTATTTACTATCCCAATTAGTGATTAGGAAAAAAAGGCATTTCAGATGGAACTTGTTTCACTATTCCAACCTTGCTCTTGTGAAATTTGGAAACAAGACAGCCTGCAAAGAGCAGTGGTTCATTTAGAATTCTATTAATTGGTCTTTGTATGTTTGTATGCACACAACAACACAGTAGCTGTGTGTTATTAATGAATACAGTGAAGCTGTTTTTTAATGTGTACTTTATCTTTTCTCCCCTCCCCACCTTTTTTTTTCTTTTAAAGTCTAGCAAGAATTCATTTCCATGGGGATAAGAAAAATGAAAAAGCTCAAATTCCCTCTAATTTGTAGTTTTCCAAATGTTTGCTGGAGTCCTGCCCCAGTCACTGGACAAATATTCTTGAGATAAAATATTGTTCCATATCTAAACATAACCAGATGTTTTTTGTTTAAGAACATATGAAAATATTGACAGTACTTTTAATTTCAGAAATAACTTGTTTCTTCCAGCTTCAGAAAACAGATCACATGGAACTCAATATTGAACAAATCTTTTAAAGGCACAAGGCCTCTATTTCTGCCTGAAATGGTAACCCTCAAAGCCTGAATCCAACAATATGTTTTGCTTGTTATTAATTTGGTAAAAAAGAAAACAAATGCAGTCAGGTTTTAGTTTGTTTGGACTGGGTAGGTTTTAAACGGTTTGGTTCTCTTATTGCCCTCTTCTTGTGCTGTAAGCATTGTATAAAAAAATTATATTAGGTAAAATCAAAGGGTAGATTTTAATTTTTATACATGTCACAGACCTTTTCATTTATTTAATTCCTACTTTGGGTTGGTTTTCCTGGTGTGCAAAATACAGAAAACAGAGGCAAGTCTGTTTTGAAGAGGATCTTTGCAGCTACCACAGGCAGCATCTAGCTGTTCCATACCCATTCAAAGAGTCTTGTTTGTACTTGCTGCAGAATTAGACCTGCTTATTAAACAGATTCATGATTCAAGGCTTCAAGGCTCTCTGGAAGCAGCAACAGCCAAGCTCTGTTCTTTGCTATTTTGATACAATAAAAAACCCCATTCTTTTCTTACAGCTTCTGATTTCATGGACTAGTAGGTTTTGCTATAAATGGTGTAACTGTGTGTCTGCTTTTGAATTCCTCTCCTAGAGGAAGGATAATGCAGACAGTAACTACCATATCCAGATTTCTTTTCTTCTTTTCTAAAGGCCATGCTCAATGTCAGTACTTCTACAGCAATTTATTTCCAGCATTTCCCTGTATTTATTTTTACACTGCAACCTGCACACAATGGTCTGAAAAACTTATTTCAAACAAAAAATTGTGCTTTCAGAAAGCTAACAAGAAGTCTTAGGCCATTCAAAATAGCGTAGCACAACAATATGTGACTGGCAGCTAGGCCACTAATGACAGTATGGTGATTCAAAGCTCTAATAGTTTTAAATGGTCTGAAAATAGAAAGCTTGGATTTGGAGGATTTGATATGTGCTTGAAGAAAAAAGAATGTAGAAAAACCTATGGTAATCTATTTCAGTTAAAAGCTTAGGCTGGGCTGGTGTTTGTGATCTGGTCATGGAAGGTTTACTGCAGATAAATAACTTGTGAAAAGGATTGTATCTTCATTTTTTAAAGAAGGAGGGTGTGTGTGGGGGAGGAAAGACAATACAAGGCAAGTGTATTAAATATCCAGCTAAAGGAGCCGGGTAAATTCACCCTCAGAAACAGCCTGCTTTGTTGTTGTAGGAATGTCCAGTCTCTGATTTTGGGTTGTAAGCAGGACATTAGGATATAAAAGTTTAGATTAGTTGAAGTCTATTGAACGTGAGGCAAATATTACAGGTAAAATTCCTTTGCATGCCAATATGGTTTTGTTTATTTTTTTTTTCTTTTCATTTGTTATTTTTCTTATTGATATTACACAGGGATTTTCTTTCATACAGGAGTGTTTGGTTAGATGGGTTAAGCTGCTTTAAAATTATTTGCAACGCTGTCAGGTTTTTAGGCATCTTCTATTCAAGGTATTAAAGGAAGAATTTTTTTTCAGGACAAGACAACTTTGGAGAACACTGTTGGGTTCTTAAGGATGGTCAGGAATTTCATTGAATCTTTATTAAACATCCAGAGTAAGAGTCTGAAAAGTAGAAAGCCTTTGACTCCTGTAGGTACCTGCCTTGAACCCCTTGCAGGAAGTCCCTTAGCATTAATGATATTCAGTATAAACAATAATTAAAAAGTATTATGCATGTCACCTGACAATCATTGCCCAATAAATCCAAAAATTAGTTTATTGCAAAGCAACTGACTGGTTGAAAACTGTTCTCTTCTTATGGAAAGCAAACAACAAAGTCTTTTTTCATTTCCCAGAAGCTGGACTCTGGGCTTATAAAGCACAGTTTTAGTAGCAAGGATAACAACTTTATTACTGAGTGTTTTCAGAATTGCTAAAATTCATGACACTTAAACTATAAAATTTTCCCTTTTTAAAAAATGACAATGTTAAAAAAGCAAATTGAATCTGGGTGTTGTAAAAGGAACATTGGACTATTAGTTCTCAACTGAATGGTCCTAAGTCAAAACCAAATTTTAAGGTTTGGACATAGGTTCAGTTTGATTTAACTCAGTAACTTAAAAGTATGTCTGTGATCAGTGCTAATCCATAAGCTTGTAGCTAATACTGTAATGGATATTTATTATTTTTTTAATAATTCTTGAGGAGGTGTGTTGAGTCAGATGGGACTCAGTGAGAGGAGAAGAGTTGGACCCTGAAGTTTATAATGTTTGTGAGTAAGAGGAAATTTTCATATTGTGTAATATTTTTTGTCTTTTGATATTTTTATCCTGTGTTCAGCATTACGGTAGATCTCTGTATTTTTGTGAACTTGGTAGGGGTAGCTTACATTCCCCTGCTCACTTTTATTTTTCTGCCTTTTTCAACTTCTATTTTTAGGCTCAATGAGGGTAGAAAAGAAATGTGTCTGAGGGATAGCACTGGCAGCAAGACCCCATTTACACTTGCCCGAGTACAGCATTATTGAATCTTCTTTTAGAAATGAAACTGTCAACAAATGGAATGTGCTGCACTTCTTTTTGTAGTGTCCCCCGAAGATTCAGGTGTGATAAAAAAAGAAAGAAAAATACAGAAGTTATAGGTAACAATGCAATGTGTTGGGAAGAGGAAGGATTGGTCACTAAGTCTGTGCTCAGACATGCACATGCAAGTCCCATGGGATTTTACCATATGTATCCAAAGGCACAAATTAGCTTTTTAAAATTAAAAAAAGAAAACTGGTTTGGAAGGTAGTTAGAGTATATGGAGTATATATTCAGGTGCAGAGAGTGTTTATCTAATAGGGATGTGCATGGGTTTCAATGCTTGGTAATGCCACATTCAGATTTTGTTGTGCATGTTACAGCTGTAAGGGGCCTTTAAGTTCAGTGCAGAATTATATCGGTCCTGAAATTGTAGTATGAAGTGTTTACTGGCACATGTGTGATGTAATTGTACTATTTATTACGTGAAAATTCAATTGTAACCAAAAAAATTGCTCTCAGTCTCTTTGCCACACCGCAGTGTGGAGAGAAAACAAGATCAGAGAAATTCCACTTCAGAGCTGCCTCAGAATGAGTTTTGTGTCATTCTGCCATTTTAAACTGTGTGATTTTCAATTTCTGGAAATCCAGCTGTTAGGTCACCACAATGACCCAAACACCCCTGTGGCTCTGGACAAACTGAGTTGTGTCTTTCCTCTGTAAAAATGGAAATGATGATATTTGACTTAAACATTTTGAATTGATCAAATGGGAAAAGACATAGTGAGCTAAATATATTTACTATTTCTGATCATTTGGACTGCTGTAGATTATTTCAAATAATTTCAAATATAAAATCTAAAGCATTATCAGATTTGAGACAGGCAGTGCTGAGGAGTGAGGAAGAGAAAAGGAGGGAGAAAATAGTGCTAGTGCTAAATAGAAATTTATCCCCTCCCTGGATAAATGAACACTGACTACTCTGAGTTTCTTAACCTGGGATTTATATCAGTCTTAAATGTGCTTAGTACAGCACTGGTGAAAAGATGGGCTGTGTGTTGCTGGCACCTCATAAAGAAGTGCTGTGAATGGCATTCTCAACTGGTGTGAGATCCTTTTGCTGCAGTAAATCACCTTAACCATGATGTCAGGATTTTTATCCTAAAGATACCTGCTATGCTTGCATGAAACACTTGGCTTGTTAAATTTTATAATCTTTTGAATCCAAAAAAGTACTATATAAGCAATGTATATTTTCTTCAGCGCTTTGTAGGCTTGAGCAACTGGTTTGGCTTGGGTAAAGAGCAGATTTACTGAAATCCAACATTGAATTGACAGAGCGTTCATTCATGTGTCATCTGTCTCGTGTGGAAAGGAGAAGATGGAATAAATGACTGAATGATATCTGTTTGAGTTCTGCATCAAAAGATATTATTCCTGAGGTAACTTGCTCTTCTGTTTTCAAGAGTGCAGCTGCTCCAACATTGCTTGTCTGGATTCTAGCACCAGAATACTTAGATTTCATGTTTCCTCATGGAAACAGCTCATTGGGGGCAATGTTTTTCCACAGGCTTCTCCTTAACAGAAACATTTCTTTCAATTGCTGCTAGGCTCCCACATCTGAACCAAGGTCACATGCTTCACCAGTTCTTTCCTTATTTGTTTCCAAATTTCTGGCTTGTTTTAAAATTAGGGATTTTCAATGGGCTGCACCTATATCACAGCACCTTGTCTTCATTCACCTTTTCGTGAGGAGATTTGCTCCAGTAATTTCTCCAATCTACTGGTTCAGTTTATTGCTGAATCAATGTGCAAATAAACAACCATGGTGTGCCACACATGCTTGAGCTACCTGGAAAAAAGGGCAAAATTATACAAATGAGTCTATGCAAAGCAGCTGCATTTCATCGATTACAGTGCAAAAGAAAAGAATTATCGTGACATGACTAAAGATCTCTGAAGGAATTTTACCTGGCTTCTGCAAGACACGATTTAAACTTGTTTTTCAGTACAAGCAAAGACATTTTCTGTGGGATGGACTATCAACACAGCTCTAACACCCTGGAACCAGTGAAAAAGTGAAGTCACGAAATCTAGCATGCAACTATGTGGTGTTAATAATGATGGTTTTACCTCTGTGCAACTGAAGGCAAACTTTAAAGGTATTCAGATCTTGTGCAGAGATCATTTCATGCTCTGCTGAGAAGCTGTGAAACAAAGGAACTGCTTAGCTACACAGAAACCCACTCTGATCTGCATGGGAAGTTCAGGTTGACAAACTGTAATTACCTGAGGTCGAATCTGGCCAAGACACTGAGATGAACAATTTTGCACTTAGCAGGAGAGCCATGGGAACTTTACCAGCATCCATAAGTGTCTGGGATCTTGGTTTTTCATCTTGTGTTTCTTCAGAGGGAGATATTGCTCTATCCCCACTGACATAACAGCAATTGAACACCCACAACAGCCCCCAGACCCCTCAGTCTCCCGTGCTTGGCTCATGGCCACAGGATACAGGAGGAGTTGTTGGAACCCTGGAAGCTGAGAACTTTAGGCTTTCTGTGCTAATAGGCACTGACCCTCAAGCAAGCACCACATTTGACCTGAGGCCATGGAACAGGCTTCCAAAAGTGAGTGATGGCACTGGGATTATGGGTGTGTAGTTTGAATAGAAGTGTGTAATATCACAGGATGCAAAACTTAGGCTTCAAGGTTTTAGTATATAGTAATATATATAGAGCAAGATGGAGGTTTTAGGGCATAGGCTAAGTCCTTCTTTTTCACCTTTTTCTTCATGGGTTTGGGTGGTGTTTTGTAATTGGGTGAGAAAATCTGCATTGCGGACCATGGGTGGCTGGTTATTGGGCTAAAAGTAAAAATAATATAGGTGTCATCTCATAACTGGATAAATTATGCTTAAAAGATCTTGGAAAGAGTTAGAGACACAGCCATTTTCTACCTAGTTAGAGCTCACAACTCATGAGACTGTACTGTAGTTAAGAATTAATAAACATCTGAGTCCAAACACGAAACTGCATCTCCCGAGCATTAATCTTGGCTCTGACAGAAGAAAAGATAAGAAAACCCACAAGGAGTGGGATCTGTGCACCCTGGGAATCAGACTGTGCAGGCTGAACATGAATCTTGACTCACACAGCAATGCTGAAAGCAAAGTGGAAGTAGTGGGGTTGGCATCCCTGGAGGTATTTAAAAAACTTGTAGGCATGGCCCTGAGGGACTTGGCAGAGCTGGATTAATGGTTGGCCTTGATGATCTTAGGGGTCTCCTCACAACCTAAGCAATTCTATGGTTCTGATATTCAGGCATCCTAATTCAGCAGCTAATCAGCTGGGTCAGTGATGATTCAAAACAAACACAGTGTGAAAACAAAGTGGGTTTAGTGTATTGAACCTTAACTGCCTGTAGAGTTTTGCATGCTCTGCTAAATTGAAATTTCATACGCAGAGAATACCTGCAATACCACAGTGGCTTCTCAATCCCATGCCTTTGTGATAACTTCCTTTCAAGAGGAGAAAATAAAATGTAAACTTAATTGCTTAAACTCTGAAAAATGCTTTTCTTTGAACTCAATGAAGCACAAAGATGAATAGTTTATTACTAAAGGGAATTTAGCTCTATTTACAACTGCTTGTACTGTGAAATTGGTTATTTGTGATCTCTAAAGACTTGCTTTCTTTTCAGGGATATTGCTCTGTAGCTCAGACTGCAGTGGAAAGCCAGACTGTAAGAAAATTACAGACTCTAGGACAACCTGTTTCAATTTTTTTTCATGGAAAATAAATATGGAGCTTTACCAACTTTAGGATTCAAAGCAGGGAAAAATCGTTAAAAATCACTGAAATGTAAACTAACCAACTCTGATGGTTTTAAAAGCAATTACTCTGAAATACGAGACAAATGCTGTTCTATTTGTGCCTGCTACCTCATTTACATCTCCAACACTGCTAGAGCAGCTTTGAGAACCAGTCCTGAACACGGATACAGCAAAGTCAATTCGGTGTGACGAACAAATGCATCCCACACAAAGTTCTCAATGTATTTGTGAAGCTTGTGATCACTGTCTGCTGACCTCCTGCACAGCAGAAATGTGGGCCAGTGATTTAGATAGCACATGCACATGGATTTCACAGCTGTTCTGGAAGTTCCCAGCTAAGCTGGCCAACCAAAATGGGAGTTCTGCCTTGTGCAGCAGGATAAACCAAGGTTTTCACGTGTATCAGTATTTTCTGGGTCATCTTGATATACAGCAGGATTGTGTCCAGCTCTGACCAGCTTTGCTCCAGCACAGGTTTCAAATTGACCTGAATTCAGGGAAAATCATTGGAACAGTGAGATTCTCTTACCCAAAGATACAGAAAGGGCCTGATCTGTTCAGCTCTGGCAAGAACAGAAAGGATCATTTTTGCAAGGTTTTTTCCAATGGAACTGTGTGGATGTGGGGATATCGGAGGAGGTAAGAAAGCTGACACTTCCCAAATAGCTTTTGATAGCTTGATAAGTGGGCTGATATAAAGAGGGTAAAGCCACTAAAATAGCAGAGCAGGGAGACTGCTGAGGCAGGAGGCACATTCCAGGTCTCTGTTCCTGAGAACAGGTTGTCTTTAGTAAATAGCTCAACTCTGCTAGGAAAAATACTGAAGGGCTACTTTAAAAACTTTTTAAAGTAAATATGTGCCTGGTTTGAAATGCAGCACAGAATGGATGATGAGGATTTCTGGTTAGAATTTAAAACATAGATAGAAGTAACTGTGGTCTGCATTTCAAAGAAAATGAATTGTTTTCCCCAACAATCTATAAAGAGGATGCATGGTTTCTAGAGTACCCACCCAGTTATTAGTCTCAGAAATGCTATTGAGACTAATAGTCTCAATAATACTTTCTAAATTAACTGAAAACCTTCATGCTCTAAATGTACAGCTATTCTCTGTGTCGTACAGGCATTCAAAGGAGCTGAAGGTCTTGGTTTTTCATTGAAACAAGAAGCTGTGATGTTTAGTCACATTTCCATGAAAGGCTGGTAGAGCAGGTTTCATGCAAGATCTGCAGCTACTTAGATCATGCCAATAACACCATTTTAGTACAAAAAAAAAATTAAAAATGCATTAAACTGTCCATATGATGTATTTTAAGGGGCACCACTTGTCAATACATTGTCAGTTTATTACATTTAAATTAAACAAATACATAAAAATGATGGCGTCTGAAACCTGCTTTCGAAGGCCCAGAGAACCACTATTGCTTGGGTGTTTTTGGGTGTGTTTTCATCTTACATCTTAGTTTTGGCAAGCAACTCCCTTGAATCAGTTCTGAGAAGATGGATCATGTTGCCAGCTCTTTTAGGTCTTAGCCCTATGCTGTTGTGAGCACCTACGTGGTGTTTTGGCTCAGAAATTGTGCAAATCTGTCAGAGAGATGTGTCACACCTGTCTGTGGCTGAGTACTTTGAGTATACTCATTATCACTACATCTGTATTACTTGCAACTTATCCTCCTGCTGTCAGCCATGGAGTTGGAATTTTAAGGCATTTAAATCTAGTATTTTAATGAAGTCATAAATAACATTTACAGGGAAGGATGAAACCATTTGCATTACCTTGGCTTCTGAGGCACTGTTTGGTGAAGGGGTTAAATGCCATTGACTGCCATATTCTGTTTGCTTAGAGCTCTCATAAGGAACGTTTTTGCCAACTTACCTCTCCTGCAGTAGGAGTTATGCCTTAGAGAAGTGGTTTTCTTGTTCAATGGAAATCAAAGTATTTAGAAGGAAATATGAGACCATTTGCCAAATGAAAATGCCAAAGAAATTCTAAGTTTGCAACTGGTATTTCAACAGTCACGTTTCTGTATGCTGAAAATTTAAGCTTCACTGTGATATTTTAGCTGGGGAGCTGCCCAAAAAACCCAAACAACAACAACAAAACAAAAACCAAAACAACAACAACAAAAAACCCCCCAAAATGAGAAAAAACCCACAAAAACCAACCAACCAAACCCAAACCAAACAACAAAAAACAACAAACAACAAACAAACAAACAAAAACAAAACAAAAACCCAAACAACAACAAACCAAACAACCCCCCCAACCCCCAAACAAACAAACAAACAAAAACACCAAAACCCCCCACCCAAAAAACCCAAGGAAATGAACTGTAATCACAGAAATTACATGAAGCTTTCCATCGTGACATTAGAGCTCCACTTCTTGTGAAGGATATTATTTTATGACAGGATATCAGTTTAGAGTGATATAAAATAAGGCTGAAGAAAAAAAGAAAATTGAGTGCAAGTGACTTCTCACTGATGCCCATGCGTAAATGAAAGAATGTATGGAATACAGCTGAATGTTTCTCTTGGACCTATGAGTATCCGATATTGTTTTGTTACTTTTAGGTGAAAATTTGCTGATTAAAATTTGCTTATGCCTTCATGTGGATGAGACAGCGTAATAAAGTTTGCAGATGGGTTTAGGAGTTCAGGTGATCTTGACATACAGGAGATGTGGGCTTTGAAAGGGAGATTTTGCTGAGGTATGAGTGCTGATAAGCACAAATACAGGTTGAGAAACAGACTTTGTGCCAATTCTCTGTGCTATATTATGAAATTAATATAAATCATCACCACTAATGTGGCAAGGAAAACAAGTTGGCTAATCCAGAAAACCTAGAAAGCAGTAGCTGCAAGGAAAGTTTGAGTCAGGTTCAAGCCTGGAAAAAGAAATTCAGTATTGAAATAAGCTCCTCCTTGAAGAGCAGGAGAACAAACCTGTTCTCCCCATAAACAGAAGAAAGGACAAGAGCAGATTTTAACAAAGGTTTTCCTAAAATTTTTCAATGCTATAATCACCCTTGCCTCTCTTGTTCCCATGTCACAAATTATTTCCAGTGATCAGTTGGATTTGTCTTGTCAAAAGTTTGGGGTTTTTTAAATTATTCTAAATAGTTTATAAAACTATAGAAATTAAGGACAGAACTTGGATTTTGGTGAATCTAATAGTCTGTGTGAAAAAACAAATTCAAATTAATGAGTGGACTAAAAAAAAATCCTAACCTCCCTAAGCAGAAAACTAGAGAAAATTGATTGGGTAATTTATTTGCTGTGAATTATTCACTTTAGCTTGATTTCTAAGTTTTGCTTATTATTGATGCTGAAGTAGAATAATTGTGCAATATGCAAATTTAATTGTTTTTGTTATCACTCTGAACACAGGTATCCTCTCATTGCTTTAAAAATGTGCATCTTTAGATGTACTTTAGAGCAGTCAGTTTACATATTGATAGCTGATGATTTTGTGCTAAAATCCATGCAGTCTCTCATTCTGTGAATATTGGAAAAGTAAGGGCAAGTAAAGATGATTAACTGCAGTCTGTGATGCTAAACATATTCCATTATTCAAGCAAATGTTTCTCTCTCTTTCAGCTAATGAGAAATTTATGGATTAGCCTTTTCCTCCTTCCCTGGTGGTTATTCCCTCCTATTGTTAAAAATCTAGGGGATAATATAATGAGATGCTCACTTGGTTACTATCAATAGGCTTCAAATGGGTTTTTTTTTTAGGAAGAAGCAGCCAAATTCATCCCAAGTGCAACATCAACAAAATCAATAATGTAACAGTAATGAATGAAGAAAACTGCCTACATCACTGCAAGATGTCTGTCTGATCATTTTGATTGAAAATATTTTTTAATTTTCAAGCACGTGTCTTAATTACATGAGATCTTGCAATATTTCTCCAAAAGCTCAGCCTGGAAAAAGGGCCAATCTATTGAAAACCTGTGTCAAACTATTTATGTCACATATTTATGTCCTGTGCAGCAGGAAGGGGCAGGGCTCAGTTCATGGGTGTAGGTTGTAAAGGGCTGAAGTGAGAAAATCCCAGAGATATCCAATAAGCAGCTGAACTTCAAAACCAAGCATCTCCACAGACAGCCTGATTTCATAAAAAAGGTTTTATTTTAAAGCCTTTTCCTCATTATCTTGCTTGGAATTTCATTGTAACACATGGCTTATCTTTAAAAAAATACTAGAACTGTGTGCTCCTGCTATTGATATGAAACAAATCTATCATGAACTTATTGCTCATTTTTAATTAAAACTTTTTTATTCTGTAAAGCATAAGTCTTAGGCTGGCTGGCAATCATTCAGGCTCTTGGAACAGAAGATCTTAGCACAGCTTCATAGAAAATTCAGTGAGAACCTCCTGCAGGAGTTCCTTTTCCCACAATGAGATTTCAGTAAATTACTTCATCCCTTTCAAGAGTAATTGCAATAAATCTGTTATAACCAACAAACATGAAATATGTCAGAGCATCACAGTTCATTACAATAGGGTCTCCATTGCGGACTAATAATAAATAGTAATGCTCAGATAATGGCCAAGAAAATGGAACATCTGAGCATTGAAAGAACATAAATAAGGATCCAAACTCATCGGGTCATGTTGGGAAGAGAATAAATGGATGCCCTGTGGACTTTTCTCAAAGTGATGGATGAGGGGTTTTCTTTTTTGACTACTGAAAATGCAAAGAAATAAAAAATGTATCCAATGCCCAGACTTCTGGTGGTCTCCCTGCATTTTCAGCAGCTCTCCCCTCCCATGAATGATCGAGGACTGTGAGCCCAGAATGTGAAGGACACCTGCTCCAGCAGGAAGAGCTGAGATCATAATCCAAGCTGCAGCAGTACCTTGGGCATTGAAAGGAAAATGGTCAGAGGATTCTGCTGTGGGTTTTGTTTGGCTTTACTTCTCAGTGTTTGTAAAAAATCATGATTTCTGGAAAGCATAAGCCAATTTACTTTTGCTCTCAGTTTGGCCTCGTTTGGAAAGTGTTGGTTCCTTCCCTTCGTTTCTTTTTGGAGCATGATCCAATTCTGTATGTTTTTTTTCTACAGTGCTGATCCTGTCAATCAATAACAAGCAGTTATATTCATTTTTAATACTATTTTTGCTCTTTCAAGCAACTCTGTCGAAGCACACTGCAGCACATTTCAGCTGCAGCACAACACACTTTATTTTAATCTTTCACTGATACCAGCGGATGCACAGACAACACGAATTTCTTGCAAATTATAGCTGAATAATTTAAAGCATGGCCAGATTATTATTGTGAGCTCATGAAGGAGAAAATTAAAGGTTTAAGGGACAAACTCAATTCTGATCTAAAACTACCATAACATGTGGAGATAATAAAACGTACATCAGTAGTGAAAATTGGTCCAAATATAATTTCTGAATTGACAGTATGTGTGGATAATCTTGTGATGACATTTTATTATTTTTCAGGCTGAAACAGAAGTAATCAAATCTCATTTGTCAAGGCTGGTTTCTTATTTTCAGCAGCTGAGGGGAATTTTTTTTTTCTGCAGCTTAGCAGGTGTGTTGAAGGACTTTCATTTTGTGAGTTGTATGGTAGAGGACAGAGACAGGACACCAGATTTGAGTAATGAATGTTCTGGACCATTGCGGAAATCCCATTCTTTCTTTATTCTTATTTAGTCTGTATTTCCAGCAATTTATAGTTGCTTACAGCCTCAGAAGCCTTTAATTGTTTGTGATGGCGTTCTCTTTGTAGAAGTATTACTTATGCAGTTCTTGTCTGGATAATAAATATTATTTGCAATGTTTAATTTAAATTCAAATAGTATGTATTACACCCAAAACAGATCAAGCACTTACATCTGTTTCAAACCTCTGTTAAAGTGATCCCACTTCCATGGCTCAGCAGAAGTTTTGAGAGATGCAATGCCGTGGTGTTTGAAAAAAATTGCTCCACCTGAATCCAGGAGGGTTGCTTTGCTTCTGCAGGAGTTTTAAAACTTAATTATCTTGTCTCTTGTTTGAAATAATAACAGCTTTGTTACTTTTAGAAAATCAGAAGTGATTGCAACGTGGGGCTGAATGAAAAGCCCTCTTGTCTGGGATCCCAGTGCTGCAGCTGATTGTCAGACAGCAGGCCTGGCTGCTTTCAGAGCTGACATGCATAATGTCTCAGCAAACTCCTGCTCTAGGCTTGCCCAGGTGTTATGATAATTTTTCTGTCCTGTGTGTGTAAAGATTTCAAAATCCAGACTGGGTTTACTGAGATTGCCTCGTCTAATCTCCTGGATGGCACAACCTTTAAAATAGAAGCTCCTGATTTTGATAACAACATAATTTTGTTTGGAACTTAAACGTGCTTTTTTTGCAATTTTGTTTCTGTTTGTTTTTTGGAATCAAAGTACTCCCTGGAAAATTTACCTTTTCTTTTCCAAGCCTGTCTCACTCCTACCATTTTCATTCCACTGCTTATAGTCTTAGCAAGGGTAAAATTGCTCCCAATTTTTTGTCTAATTTTGCCTAGATCAGTCTCTGACCTTGTTGTTGCATCTGGTTATTTCACTCATGACAAGTTCATGGTACTAGAAAACTACTTCCTGAATAAGCAGTTGTAGGCGGTGAGGAAGTTTCCTACTTGCTCATCTCTTGGATAAAATACAGAATGTGAAGCAGGACTTCCAGGCTTGTCATTGCTCTCAGAGGGTGTTTGGCACTAAAACCCTCCTCCCCAGCTTTGGAATACTTCATGCCAGGGTTTACACAACCCAAGTATATATTTGGGGCTCTGACCTGATGATTTGTTCTTTAAACTTAGCAATAAGACAGAATTGTGAGTAACATGTTGTCATGTTGACTTTGGGAGTCCTTCTGCCCACACCAGAATCTAGGCAGGATATGGTAGAAGTCTGAAGGTACTGGTGCGCTTGTGCTGAGGGACAGATGGAAACCCAGGCCAGTTCTGCCACTTCATCCATTTTCCAGCTTTTATTCTTCAAGAATATTAATATCAAACCCAAATGCAGTCCTTCAGGTTCCAACATTCTTACTACACAGAGGCACTTTTCATATTTTTTCTTCTCCCTTTTGTTCTCTGAAGGAAGGGCAGCCATATCTACTGCTTCAGATCTTTATAAAATTTAATTTTTAAACAGTGTCATAGTTCTCAGCAGAGAGATCAAACCAGAGTTGCATCAAATTGCATTCTGACCTCAAGGTATTATCCTCAAACCGCAGTCCATGGTGCTTCCCCTCATTAGTTTAATGAATGCTACAGCAGTTTGTCTCGGTTGACTTTTTTCATAAATAATTGGAAGTCCTTTGTTGCCATGGCTTAATATCATTTCATGCCCTATCCCTTAATGATTCACAGCCAATTTGTTAATCCAGAACTCTATTTTCCCTGAAACACTCCTGTCCACAGTGATTATTCCCATAACAGCACCAAGCTGATTGAGAACTCCAGCTCCTGCCTGTGAACCATTACTCCAGCTCCATCACAACAGATGTTAAGGAAATTTACTACTTTACTCTGCTGACTCTTTTTTGAGTAGAAAATTCTGATCAGTGGCTTATTATGTGAACAGAGGGCTTGATAGTAACTAATTTGCATTACTTGTGTATTATCCTCCTGATCTAGGGAAGTTACAGACTCAATGTGCTGCCTGCTGACTCAAGCTGAGCAGCTGCCAGTGTGACTGTGGAAAGTGCTCATGCTGAATTTGCTGATTCCACTGCAAGATACTTCTATCTTGTTGGGTGAGCAGCAGAAGAGGAAAAATAAGCCCTACTTCTCACAGACAAAGCTGCCTTTGCTTTCCAGAGGTGTTCTTTCACTGATGAACTTCCAGAAACTTCCAAGCTTGTGTTGCAATTGCTGTTGGGATGTAATGTGGATATAGACGTTCAGAAGTTGAGATTTAGCTGGTTGATTTAGTAGTATTTTCAAGCACACTTTAACACTGTATTTCAGATCAGAAGTGGGCTTTGGGAGGAAATCTTCCAGTGGTCCTCACTTACCACACTTTGCCCCATGAAGTGCCCAAATTGGGTATCATTTGGACCAGAACAGAGTCAGCCACTTGTCTATACCCAGGGATTGTGAAAATCAGAGAATTGTGAACTCTTCTCTACTTCTCCCTTTTAAAATGTTTCTCCTGGGTGCTCAGATGATGTAGCTATTAGTACTAGTCTTGGAATAATCTGAAAAATTTTAAGCATTTTGTAAATATTCATTTTTATTCCCTTAGGGTAGCAATGTGGAGAAGGGCAGTGAGGATCTGTGTTCAGTGCTTTTCTTTGTGTCCTTAAAAATATTGTTGGTGCATTTTACAGTATACTGGGTTTGAAGTGGCCTGCAAGAAAGAAAGTGTGGTTGGGAAACAAAGCAACACCTGAAAATATGTATTTACAGGTAAACAAGTAACAATATATCCCAGAATGAGCAAATCACAAATAATACTCAGTTTTATCTCTGCACAAGTGTGCAGACCTCAATGACCAAGGATGTAACTGAAGACTGATTCAGTGCTAACAGCACAGCACAAATTGAAGGAAAATAGAGATGCACACTTGCACTCTGTTTGCAGAAATAAATTCCTGAACTGAAACTCTTTTGTGGCCTTGTGCCCACAAGGATTCCAATTTTTTCTCGATGACAGTGGTGGAGGAGTGGGGAGGAAAATCATGAAGTGAAACCACTCGCCTATTTATGGCATGTACTGATTCACAAGCAAGGCATGTAGGTGCCCTGTTCTTGCACACAGCCAGAAAAACAGATTGGTTTGGTGCTGGGGAACACATGGGGTGTGTGCTGGCATCAGATGTAGCGTGAACTTGAGGAGTTTCATTTTTAGGAGGACATTTTTCCATATGTTTGCAACTTCTAAATGGTGTGTTTTGTTAGTATAAATCATGTCTCTGATTTCTTTGTGGCCTCATGTGTATTAAACTCTCAGTACTCTGGCCAGTGGTCTGGTTTTGTGTTTTCATTAAAAAACAAACAAACTAAACACACACCCCTCCCCCCCGCCAAAACTCCCAAAGAAACAAAAAACCTCCCTGAAAACCCCACAACAAAAGTGATCAAAGCAAAAAAAAATTTTTTTCACCTATTTTACATGCATCCTTTCCCAACATATCCTCATTTTTTCTGTCTCCACTGGATTGTCACCAGTAGTGCAGCTGGCAGAGCTGTTCTTAGCATTGAGCTGAAGAAGTGCTTCTCTGTTAGGTGGTCTTAAATATACTGTTTTCTTTACTGCAATTGGGGCTTTTTTTGTTTGTTTGGTGGTGGTTGTTGTTTGTTATTGATGGTAACTTGAAGAATTATATCCTCTGTGAAATGGCCAGCACTTAAAAAGTAAGCTATTACAGATCTCAGCATTAATAAAAACAAAGCAATTTAAAAGATGTGTACATCCCTACATTCTACACTCAAGCAAAATAAAAAGCAACATTTTATGCAGAAAAGCCCACGTATTTCACAGATCAGCACATTGCTATTCCTATGCAAAATATTTATAGACAACTCAGTGAGTTTTAAATTCAGCTCAATATGGATTAGAGAAAAACTAGAGAAGTTTGAATGAATCAATACATTTCTCATTAATACTAGCCTTAGAATGGATTGTTTTTTATTAATACAAAACACCATGCTTTTTCTACAAATGAACCTGTCACATCATTTTGTCTTTTGTACTTCTTTCTGCTCAGTAATTATTGATCTATCAACATGGAAATTCTATGGATTTTCTATATAATACTAGCCATTTTTTCTCATGTAGGAGTGGCTGGTTATTTTAAATCAAGCTAATATTGTAAAACACACTACAAAATATGTCTAAATTGTGCAAATGGGAATAGGTTTCATCTGTCTAGGGGTTTGATAGACCTCACCTTCTGTGAGTGAGGGTGGAGTTTTGTGTAGGAAGTGTGATCTTATTGAAATTGCACAACTGAGTGTTACTTTGGGTTTCTAAGCTCAGGTAACTTTGCAAGCATTGCTGATTCCAGGGATAAAGAAAAAAAGGTTGTTCAGCTGCAATCTTTTTGAGTTACAAGGGAAACTCTTCCAAACATGCAGCTCCACTGTTCTGCTGGGCCCAAGCCGAGTACAAAATCAGGAGAGAGAAAAAGAAAATCAGTGGTCTCGTCCTGCAAGGATCTTCATCTCATGGGCCCACTTGAAATCACTTTTACATTCATTGGGCTGGGCAGTTTGGCATCCAGTTCACATCTAAACCCTACATTTGATACTTCTCTTACAGCACCTCTGCTTTAGTATTTTGGTGAATTCCAGAGAAGCAGGAGATGTGGTTGGCATTGGGAATCCTGCATGTTAACCTGTGCTGTTCTGCTGTGAGCACCTGTGGGATTCGCTGATTCGAGGAGTCAGCAAAAATCCTGGACAAGTCACAGAAATAAGTCACGTGCCTGTCATTCTGGGAGACACTGTAAATAAATTATAAAAGGCATTAAGAGCCACCAGATCACCTGGGAATCTATCCAACTCCTGGCACATAAAATCAGAGGAGCTGAATCTCAGACTGTGTCCAAGTCAGGAATATGAATTCTCCTGTAAGACCTAAAGTCTAAGAGGCTTTCAGTGTTTATGCTTAGGGACTTGCTTATATCTTCAAAAATGTCTTCTAGAGAGCTCCAGGAGTGCAGTCTTTGCATGTGCCCATAGTATGGTGGGAAATAGGCCACAAAAAAACCAGGGAGTGCTTGAATATCCCTGAGAGCAGTTTTCCAGAGGGACTGGTAAGTTTATGACAAAAAATTACTCCTGAGGAAAACAATGAGGAGGGAAAATGGGGTACATGTTGTTGTGGTATCTCTGGGCAAATGAGTGCAGGGAACATTTCCACACCTGTTAATGAGACCTGGGTTTGTAGCATGCTTTTGAAAACCGAATTGTTTTATAGCCATGCCCTTGTCACACATCTGCAGCTTCTTGCCAGCCAGGCAGGGGGGGCTGTGGACTGCATGAATGATGTTTTAACCACAGGAGTAACCTGTGCCTGCTGTTGTTCCCCCTTTGAGGGCTGGGAGGGGAAAACTGAGGCAGGACGAGGGCAGAGCTGAGAGCTCTGGGCTGTCACTGCCTGGGACCAAGCTGAGTCTTTTTCTTTGCTTGGTCACACTTCTGCCATGTGTTAATCTGTGCTGCACCAGAGGTTCCAGAAATATTTGTGGAAGGCACGAACTTGAAAGTCCCTGCTTCTATGTATAATTCAGGCAGTGAATTTAGATATCACATTGAAAAGGTAAAATCACACATAATGGGGGAAAATTCATGAGCTGTGTACACAGCTGAATGTATGTTGTCTAAATAATTCACAGGAATATTACAAAATCTGACAGATTTATGAGTGACTTAACCATTATTTCCATGTAGATCTTTCTCCTATTGAAGAAGACATTGTGGAAATATCTCCTTATACAATTTTGAACATAACAACCATTCTCTAGAAAAGAAATCCCTTAATTAATGTGTCCATTTGTCATTATGTTATCAGTGATAATCACCTAATGAATGAATGTACTGATCCACAGTTCTATTAGGAGCTGCTTTTGATACCCAGGCCACTCTAATTGCTACCTGTGCAAATGTGTAGCTCTGGTAAATTACTAAAGACAAGTTGATGTAAACACAGTGTTTGAATTTAGAAGGAGTGACAGACCTAATAAATGAAAATAATCAGAATAGATTTATTTGACAAAGCCAGTAATTATTCATTTGAATGCCAATTAGTTCTGAGTAGGTAGGTTTATTCCAGCTCTTCTCTTGGACTTGAGAATGCTCACATTCCTTTTCCAAACTCTCCAGAAAAATAAAGGCAAAAATTTTTTATGCAAACCCAACATAGTGCCTGGCACTTGTCCTTTCAGTATTTCTATTTACTGCCAGGCTGCAAATCCATCTAATCAAAATAGACAAATTTTTACCCCATTGTTGAATTTAAGTAATAAAATCTATCAGCAAGGGACTTCTGCTGGTGGGGGGGCATCAGTCCAAGCAGGACAGTGTGAAACACTGAGGGAAAAACTGCTCAGAGGGCTTCTGGAGGTATATTGACAATGCACCTGCTCTTCTCACAGCAGTTTATCTCACATTTAGAACTATTGCCTTTGATGGTATTCTCATTATGGTGAGGGGTTCTGATCTTCTTTTGTGAGTGACACATCATCTATTTATCAATCAATCAATCAATCAATCATCAATCAGCTATTTTTTATAGGAACAAAACACCCTGTTTCCCCTCGTATTTGCTCCAGGATTACCACGGGGACTAAGTTGAATTGATTAAAGTTGGAGCTTCATGATTTTTATTAGCTCTGGAATTCAAATAACTGTCTGTACTTTCTGTAACCAAGCATTAGCTGAGCAAATACAAATTTGCATACCTTGGAAAGTTGGAGTATGGGTTGATTGCAAAGCCTGATGTTACAGAAGCAAAACTTGTTAGAATAAACCCTCAAGGTTATTTTTTTTTTATTCTAGCAACTGAAAAATATAAAATTAAGTCAATAAAAACATGCATGTCGTTAGCCTTATAGAAAATCTTTTCCTTCCTGCTTTTATATATATACAAAAATATTTAATTCAAGAGTTCAAGCAAGTTCAATATTTCCATTTTTCTTCTGAGAAGTAAATTATGTGAGACAATTCTTTGGTTTGAAATCTATAAGACCTATTAATTTTTAGGAGAAATAGACACTAAAAGAGGTAAGTGCTTCAACTCTGTCTCTGCAAAATTTGGTGTCTTTTCTGCCTTAAGCATATGTTTGGATTAGGTACAAGTACAAATTTAGCATTCTTTTTGCTGGGTGTAATAGCTTGTGCCCTACTGACAGTGCCTCATTTATTTTACTGTTGAAGTAGTTAATACTGAGAAGAATATGGATGTTGGAAATAAACACCCTTCAAGGATTTTTTCCTCCCAAACTCTTTTAAAGTTTAGGATAAGATTTTTGAAACATGGCACTCTGTTTCAGTTGCTTTATTTTAGGTGAGAATATGAGGCATAGTCTTAGTAAAGTGAAGAGATAATTAATGATTTAACAAAGATCAGCTGCTTGAAAGAGAGGAAGATGTGGATTCTCTCAAGGCTGTCATATTCCAGGTTAGTGAAAGGATTGTTGAAAAATTGGCAAAATTGTATCAGAGAGAGAAGATGAGTTGATGATGTGTGAAGTGATGGGGTTTAGTAGGCCATGAGAAATGTTAAAAAATAATTTCATGCAATGGGTCTCTTGAAAGCAGATTTGCAACAGTTGGGCAGATCTGAGAATTTTCAAGGAAATGATGATGAGCCTGAAAGGAATCTCTTTGCTGATTTGCATCTGGCTTTGATGTTTTACATCCTAGCAGAAACTGCAAGTTCAATTCAGCAAAATCCTTGCTATTTTGCTTTTTTTGCATGTTGCTGATGTTTCCTTTTGCAAAGTGGGCAACATTCAGGAGGAATTTGTTGCAAATGAATCAAATATGTCTTTTCTTCTTAACAAGAAGTGTATTTTTTTGAATATCTAAAGTCTGGAAAAGCCACACTGAGCTCAAACTCTTTGTACTCTCAAACACCTGATTCCACACACCAGAAACATCAATTATGCCACTTAAAATTTGAGACTTTTTTTGCAATGCTCAGACAAAAAAAAAAAAAAAAAATCTAAGTAGTGTAGTGAAAAAGGTGCTGGTTAAATCTAGTGAGTAAATAAGAATCACATACTCATAAAACTTGGTGGTTTTTTTCTCTAGGTTTTAAAACAGTTATGGAAAACTCTGAGCTGTCAGGTGCATTTTTCTTAATGAGAGAAGGAGTTAAGCCACTGGAGCTTGGGTACTGGAAAAAGAAAAAAAAAAAAGCCTTTCTTATATTTTAAGGAAATGTCATGAAGGGAATGGATCTTATTTGGACAGAAATGCCAAGACTACATTGGAAACCTTTTAATTTTTTGGAAGACTGGTTTAGAACACGGTATGTGTGTTAGGTTAATTAGGTGAAACTTGTGTGACAGTGAATGTTTGCTCTCTCTAAACACTGTGACAAAAAAACCACTCAGGGCTTTGTTCCACAAAGCTCAAGATTTGCTGCTTGTAGAAAGAGTACAGCTCAGAGCAGTTGCTTTCAACTTTTTTTCAGTTCAGGTTCCTAATTTTTTTTTTTTTTGCAGTTCCTTTAAGGACCACTACTTAAGGAATTTAAATCTGACAGCATGTCAAAGGCCACTTAGATGTCTCAAATTGGCAGGACGACCTATACTCTGACTTAAACTTTATTTCATGAGCTCAATAAGAATTAAAATAAACAAACATGACAGGAGACAGGGATTTGCAGGTGACCATGGCATAAATGGTCACCTTTAGCCCCTCCTGGCCTCCTGCCCTACCTGCCAAGCCCTGCTTTGATCTAATGCTGCTGCTCCCAGCACACATCAGGGCTCAGCACCAGCTGGGGTAGCCAAAATGTCAGCACGAGTTGAGTGAACAGTGCCACAGCAGCCTTGTTTTCCTAGTTCAGCCCTTCAGGTCTATCCAAAAGCCCCTGACTGAGAGACTGCAGCCCACTACCTTTGGATAATGTTTATGTGTAACAAAGAGGACATTTTGGGGAAGGAAAAGATAAATAAATGAGATGCTTTTTTGATAGGTGGAAGCTCAATATACCCAGAATGAGACTGTAAAGAGGTACCACAGTGTCATTAAGCAGATGAACACACCAGACATATTTTCTAAGCCCAGGTCAGGTTCAGGAGAGTTAATGAAATCATTGTTGATAAATGTGGGTTCTTGTCTTCACCACCCTGTGTGCAGGGGGTCTCAGTGCTCTCTGTAATTCTCTGTGCCAGGGAGCAGTTTAATTGTCAGTAACAGTGTTCAGCTCTATGTTCACTTCGTGCTTGCCTCTTTCTCTCTCTGGGATTTAGCACTCCAGGCAGGAGAGCCTCCTCTAACTAACAAAATGCAACCCCAGACACTCTCCCATGTAGAAACACTTAGCACCTGGTTCAGTCTCCACAATCACTGCTGATTATATGATTTGTATGCCAAAGCAAGGGACATTTGAGACATGCTGGCCCTCATGAGGGCACATAAATGAGAGACATTAACAAAACCAACGCCAACTAGGAAATCTCTTGTTGATAAGAATTGTTTGGGTACTGTAAAAACTGATTTTCATTGTGTTTTCTCCCAGTAGAGACCAGTTCTCCCTTCAGCTCTTAGCACTTACAAGTATCTCATGGGTTAAATCAACCACTCCTTTTTGTTTCAGATTTATTTTCCTTATCTATTAATTTCCATTGTAATTCCTCTGCTCTCTCTAACTTCTCTTACCTGTAACTCTAGTTTCTCAGGCCTGTATAGACAAAGGTAGGAAATAAAAGAAACTTATTAATAAACAGACAGTGTTTTAATTAAAGAGTTCAAAAAATTGGATTCCAGTGAGTCTCACCTCCAGCATTTACGCATATTAACTACCTTAAATTGTCTTCTTTTAGATTTTCTGTGAAACTCCAAAGAACAGAATTAAAACAAGAACTTCTAAGAGATTTTATCCTTGAAATATTAATTATTAATGACATATTAAAATTCCTATGCTTTCTATTAAAATTACTTTAATCATCAAGACAGCAGAACAAAGAAGTGCCTCTGTAGTTGAAGATATTATACAGGTGGTTGTTTCAAATAAATCCGGAGAATTCTAAGATATATATATAGGAGATTTTAAAAATATCTTTTGGCAATACATTCATTTCCTCAAGGAGTGGAAATGAGTGGAAAATTGTTTACATGGCTGATGTTGTCCTTGCACACCACAGTATTGTACTGTTGAGGTGATGAAAGTGAAATTTATCCATTAAACTGCAACTACAGGCTTCATCTGCTGGGGTTAGGAAGAAAGGGGGGTTAATTAATGTCTGTATGCCCATGGCTTTCACTTTCAATTACTCCTTCAAATTCTATCTAATTTTTTTTTTTTTTGTATTTTCTGAGAACCAGTGTTTAAAAAAAAATCACGTCTGATATGTTCATTCCTGCAAGATGGTTAGTGCCTTCATTTCTCATCAAAGTCATTGCAAAATGAATGAATGCAACAGATTAAGAAATTGAATCTTAAATTATTCATTCATTATTCAGAGGACTGGGAATCTCTGAAGTAGCCAGGATGATTCATAGGGGAAAAAATGCAGGATACTGTGGGAGTTACTCCAATTTTGGACATGAACTTCAAGTGACAAGGTCAAATCACCAACAAACTGAGCAACCTTGTGAACTGCAAGAAAAGCGTGTCAGACTATATTGTTGAAATAAAGCTGTAGATAAATACAATTTAGTGCATATTTAGTTTTAAATTGCAAACTACTAACTTTCAGTAGTTAAAACTGAACAAATTAATTGAAAGATAGTTGGAGATGGAATTAGTATATCTACAAGGTTAATCTGTTGTTCAGTATCTTTTGGCAGTTGTAAAATAGAGCCAAAAAATTATTTATTTATGGACAGCTTAGGGAATTGAATTTTCTACTTGGAATAATCATATAAAGGCAGATGGGAGTACAGAAGGTGAAATAAAAAAAATAATTTTGTAGAGGGAGTCATTGAGGACGAAAATAAACTGAATGCATCAGCCCCTTCAAAAGGATGTTTTAATTATGGAGATCCATGATTGGAGAAGGTACACAATATTGTATTAATCTGATAAAATTTGGTATCTACTTAATGAAATTCTTTCTTTTTCTGTCTTGCAAGACAGAGAGCTCTTTGCAACCCTGATTGTAGGAGGAAGTTTTTATCATCATCTCATTAAAAGGTCTTCAGTCCTTAGAAACATTTCAGGTTATTTCCATTAAGGACTTCTGTGTGTGTGTCCAATTGTAATTCAATGGGTGTCTACAACCCTGATCCAAACTTCAGGGTCCAGCTTCAGGTTTTAAAGCCAGGATATTTTTCAGAAGTCTGTGAATGTAAATCACTCTTTTCTTCAGATGTGGGGGGGAAAAAAAAAGCTTGGGTCCTAAACATAGAAAATTACTGATCTTGTGAATCTTTAACAGAGAAAAACTCATTGAAAAATAAAAACCAAACTTTGATAATCAGTGATTCACCATGCGCAGAAAAGTAAAATTAATATCTTTAAGATGAAGTTTTTACAATTAATTTAGAGAATTTTATGCTACTTTTATCATCACCCACACCTGTAATTTTCATTGGAAAATAAATATTTCTTCATAGAAAAATTGTTTATGGCACTCAATCCAAATAATTTACTGTCAACTTAACTGAAATAATTATTAAAAAAATATGGACAGTTTGCAGTTGTACAGGTAATTCTTGCACTAAAATAGTGCAAGACAAGAAAAAAGGCAGCTATTTTTCGTAAGGGAGAAGAAGAATGAGTTAAAGCATAAAGGTTAACTTGATTGACCTATCTTTCCTGGAAATATGCTGAAAATCATGGTTCAACAAAATATTTGTTTGCATCCAGAAGACAAGGCGAAGATAAGAACCCATATTCATTTATCAAGAAAAAAAGTGACTTGAGACTTACTTAATTTCATTCTAAGACAGAATCATAACTCATTGGAAAAGAGAGAGGAAATAGATGTCAGAAGGCTGATAAAGTTTTTGGCATTTTCTCAGATGACATTCTTATCCACAACATAGGGAAACATAAGTAAAACAGGAAAAATGTAAGTTCTGTCCAAGTGCATTTAGAATTCCAGAAGGAGATAATCATTGAGGTTTGCTGTCAAAACAGAGGCATGCCCAAAATGAGATTCAACAGATTTCATGATGGCTTAAATTTCTGAGTGACTTGGGTAGGAGAATATGGAACATGGAATTTGTAGGTGACATGTAACTAGGGATGCTTCAAAGGTGGAGAACACCTGAATTCAGATTCAGGATGACTTTGCTGAGGTAGAGGGAGGCACCAAAAGTGCACAGGACAATAAGAGCAAGGTAGAAATCCTAGGAAACAATTACCTGCGACGATATATTCGAAAATGCCAATTTTTGCAGGGAAAAAAGTGCACAATTTTCAGGTGAACACACGTTAACAACACTGTGTCCTTGCAAGAACAGCAGGCAATGTAATGATGTACATAACTGGGCCCACCTATGCAAGGCATGAAGAAGAATCCTTTTGCTTCACTTATTTCTACATCCTTAGCCTTAGCTGGAGTTCAGTGTCTACCTTCCTGGAAAGACGTGGAGTTGGGGAAAACATGACCAATTTTCCTCTCCTTCCTGCTCTCTTAACCTTTTATTCTCTAACTTCTTAAATTTTATTTCCCTGGTACTACTTAATCGTGGCCATGCTTGTTTCTTTGGGCCCCAAACCTGCTGGGTGACAGCACAGAGCAATTCCTAAAATCACACAATTGTGATTCCTGCCTGATCCTTGCTCAATGCTTTCTCTGATCAGCTTCAGGAGCAGGTGATGTTTGAGCACTTGCAGCCAAGGGGTCTCCTCCACACTGAGCAGTCAGAGCTCTTCCCTGGCCTTTAATGTGTGTTAGAATATAGGTCTTAATAACTGAGTGGCCTTTCAGTGGCAATATTTACAGAGAAAAGCCTGGGAGTGCAACACAAGCAGACTTATCTCTCTTTAAATAGCTCCACAGATGGAAACCTACATGAGAAGTGTGTAACTGGGCAGAAAAATCATCCTTTCCTAACTGGCAAATTAATGTCACTCGTTAATCCTGGTTGCAACTTGTTTAATTGATTCTTATTTCGTTGATTAATGCTAAATGAGAATTAACTATTTCTGACAGCCCAGCAGCACCCTCAGCACTGTGCCCCTGTCTCACTGCATTTGTTCCGTCTCCTGTGGGTTGTTCTCAGGCAGGTGAGAGCCTCTGAGTTCCCAGCTGTGAGAGCACAGCTCTGAGCTGCTGCTCAGCTCCAGCATCCCACATCCATCCAGAGCCCTGCAGAGGCAGCTGCTGGCTCACACCAGCACCTCCAGACTTGGAAAACTTGGAAAACTCAGTATCTAACCAGATGGAGATCTCTCACATCGCTAGCAACCATTTCACTTCTGTTGCAGCTGCCCTTGTTCCTTGTCAAATTAATGCTCATCTTTGCTATTGTTATTATTATTTTTTTTTTGTCATTTATATATTTTCTGGAAAAGATGGTTTTCACATTGTTGACAAGGAATTTTGCCTCTGTATTTGTTCAAATGTTTCTCCTGACAGTAGCAAGACTTTCCTCAGTTTGTCATTCAGCATACAGTAATTTCCCCCTTATACTCTGAGCTTCTTGAAATGGGTTGAAATCTAAAAATATTTCTGACAGAAGCAGTTACAGCAGACATCTTAATTACTGTGTTTCCAAGGGGATGACAGCCAGTGTAAAGAAAGCTGATGTGCATCCCTGCAGCTCTGTGCTTTTTATACTGGAACTTGAGGCTATTATAAATTACCTGGGAGCGAGACATCACATTTGTACCAGGTGTGGTAGGAGGGCTCACCCTTTCCATTCTCCTTTTATTCCTGTGCTGTTGAGCTTATTGTTGATCACAGATCTCTCATGTAGATACCTAAACATGATAAAAGCAGCTGCTCTGCAGCCTGATCCCCTGTAGTGACTGCAGGCAAGGCAGGGCTCAGAGTCAGGGCAGAGGAGCAGTTCAGAAAAACCCCACCTGTTTTCCTGGGTAACCACTGTTTGATTTCGAGGTGCTGCTGATTTTACCTGTTGCCAAATTTTTTTCATCTGTCAGGGCATGGGGGTGCTGCACCTGCTGCCTCCTGGTTGCATGGAAGAGGAGGAGTTCCTCACACCCCACACTGTGCAGCTTATAGGACAAAAGACATAAAGAGGGAAGTAAAATCAAAACCAGATCCTGCTGATCAGGTGTTTTGTTTTATTACACAAAGATCTAATTGTTCAACCAGTTCAGAAGACATTGATTCTTCAGAAAATGTATGGCAGGGAAAGCAAAAGGGAAAATATTTTATAGTTTAATATTATGTGTTAGGATTATTCTGCTAACCCCAAACTCCTCCTAAAAGAGGGAAAAATAGCTAAAAGGGGCAAACAGGTCAATGCTAAAATGGGTTTCTTATATTGCCAACGAAAATAGAGTGATCTCTAGATAACTTTGAATAAATTTATTACTAGAGAAAAGATGATTTGAAAAAATTGCTGTATTGTATTTTATCTAAAGACTTCTCTGCAATTTTGAGCAACAAGCAGTTGTCAACAGCAACTGAAACATCACAATTGTAAAACAAATACTGACAGTCAGTAATTTGCAACTAAGATATATTGATGTCTGATTCTCTCCAACCGTTAAAAACTAACTTACACTTGTCACTCAGCTCCCTGATGTTTTCACCAACACTGCCTTCCATGAGCTTCCTGAAGCCCACTCGCCTGAATATTCAATAAGGTATTAAGTTTGTATTCTGAATTTTTGAGTGCACGAGCTGTTAGGTTTCTTTTAGTCCTAAAAATAAATGGCCTGATGGGCAAACATTTAATTTTAGGTGTCCCTGTAAGGATCTGTGGACCAGCAGTAGGAAAATTGCAAAGGTAAATGTAAGAATTGATAGCAGCACAAAGATACTCATCACCACCTGAAATCTCTCTGCTAGGAAACCCCAATTGTTTTTTGTAGATGCAACTTCTAGCGTCAAGAACTTGAGAAAAATTAAATTCCAAAATGTTAAAAGCTGTTAAGGGTAACTCAGGGACAGGATCTCATGAAGCTGAAAGTTCCCCTGAAATATCTGAGAGGGGGTTAGCCCACAAATGAAATAGGGATAATTAGACTTAATGAATAACCCTGTTTCCAGTAATGTCTAAAGACACTGACATTTCCTCTGAGTTTTTTATGTAATGTCAGGTTTAATATTTCCAGTGCAGGAAGGTTTTAAAAGTATTCTAAGATTGCTTTTGCAAAGATTTTTTTATTAAAGAGAAACTCTTAACCTTACTGGTGTTCCCAAGGCATTGGTAATTCCCATCATCATGTTGTCCATCATATTTCACAGTCTTCAAAGTACCCTGACAGTCTCTCTGTAGAAGACCCTTCTCTAATGTCACTGAGTGGCAAACTAGAATTTCATAGAGAAAACCAGGCAGGAAATACATTTCAAAAAATATTAAGAGCTATAATTTCTGTACAGCTAGGTCTGTGATCTGCAACTGCAGTTTATAGTGTGTGTGAAGTTTGAGGAAGACTTGAGCAGGGGAACCACCATGGTTTCTGAAAACCACGATGATTTTCTGGATTTTCTGGATGTCAGTGCATTGCTTCTGAGTGAGAACCATGTTAGGAGGGGATGTGGCTGTAAATAAGAATGAGCTGAGTGTCAATGACTTGGGACAATCCTGTAGTTTTGATAGGACAGCTGTAGTTACTTGTGCTGACAAAGCTGGAGAATAGGTGAGCAAGATTTTGGGAAGCTTCAGAAAGATTCATCTACTCAGGGTTTTACTGCAGATTGCCTACAGAGAGTGCTCAACCTGCCCTGACAGATGTTGAGCAAATATTTAACTCATGTTATATATTTAATATGTTTTTACAGATATTCATTTTATCTTATCTGACCTTGCAGTGTTGCCTGTGACTGTATCATGCACAGAAAAGGGAGGCTGGGGAAAGGAAGGTGAAGCTGCATAAAAGAATAATTCATTGTACTTCTCTCTGGATAAAGGCATAATGAGGCTTTATAAGAACTCATATATGCATGAAACAAAATGTCTTTAGGGTGCCAACAGTAATCTTTATTGTTCATTTTCACCAACCATGAGAAAATCCTATGTGGACAATTTTAAGCTCACATATAACACAACATGTTCTGGCCTCTCTGTGGAGTATAATTTCTTTTATTTAGTTAAATTTTAGTGGATTCATTCATGAAGAGGCATTTACTGCCTTACTGCAGCAGATGAGAGCTCAGAGACTGAGAATAAACCTGTCTGCATTGACGAATGGCTTGAGTAAGAGAAAGAAAGGAATTATATCTCTGATCCCAACTGACAGATTTTTTATCTGCCTTTTCAATTTAATGTTTCTGACCCGGTGATCTCATTAGCTCTGCAGATTATTTCTGTATATCCAGGACAGTGAATAAATTAAGAGGTTTTTTCCTCCATATTTTGACAGGATTTATTGATTTGGGAGAGATTCCCTGTTCTTCCTTCCACAAGCACTAGTAGAACACTGGCAAAAAATGTCAAAATAGAAGAAAAGTGTCGAAGTTACCCATGCAGTTTTTCATCCAGAAAATGAATTACTGAGCAGGGTGCAGGTTAAGGAATTTCTAAGAGGTGTTTTTTGCACAAACCCACAATGGGTGATGCCTTAAGAAGCATTGATTTCATAAGGAATGGTGTAGCTGCACTTCACTCAAAAATCAATGGACAGGTAGTGCCACTTTTGAAGCCAGAAGAACTATGTAATGTTAAATACTTTCAATTTTGATTTCTATGGGGAAAGAGTGTGTCCCTCAGGTGTCTGCCTTGTGCTGGAGAGCTCACACCAAGACTCTGTACATGGACAGGCCAGGGAATCCTGTTGGAAGAGAAGACAACACTTCAAAGGTCCTTCCTGGTGTGGCTTCTTGGAAGGAATTTGATGAGTTAACATTTATAATCATCACATGTCACCTCTCTGGGTCCCCATATGGATTGGAGAGTGAGGTAAGGGGCAGAAACAGATTTCCTGGCTGTGCTGGAGTGCACAGCAGCAGTGGCACTCTAAGAGTGTGTAGGTTTAAAAACAGTGATGTTGTCCTGCTAATGGGCTCACTGGAGCAGAGGGGACTGGACTCTGCTGCACATTCAGATGGCTCTGCTGGGATTCTACCACAGGCCACATCCTTTAACTTTTCTCCACATTGGTACCCAGCTACAAACTGGAGATAACAGTCAATTTTTCCCATTTCAGTTGCAGGGCTGCTAAGAAAGAAAATCTAATTCTCCATGTGTAAAGATGTCATCTGGCACCTTGGGTGGAGAAAGCATAAAAATAATCACATTACTTGAGGGAAAATGCTGCTTTTCCTTTATAGCTATCTCCTCTCCTGATAAAGTCAGAGCCTGAGGATTCGTGTTGGCTGCTGACCCTGGAAGAGCTGGACTGAGGTCTTTTGGAAGGCTGCCTGTGCTTGACTTGCCTTCTCAAATTCTCAGATATATTGAGGTTAAATTTAACTTGGAGCCTGTTTTGTAATTTGTTTGGATATTTCATAACTGTTTGCTTAAATAACACAGAGAAAAGAAGAAAAAATGAAAAGCCTCCCCAAAACCAACCACGGAATTCAAAGTGAAAGGTAATTGCAACCCCTGCCTCTCCCTTTTCTTTATGTTTGTGTTGAAACTCAGAAACTGCACTTTTTCTCAAGTATATAATGATTTGCCAGCTGCAAAATAAATTATTGTGCAGCTTAAAGCATCTATAGATCTAACTGGCTGAATGAAATACTATGAAACAATGCCTAGAACGTTGCTCCTGCTCCTTCCAATGTGGAGCAACGACCATTCCTTAAAAACCCTAAATTTTTAATCAAGGCATTCAGGCAATTAATACAATCAGTAGATGATTTTACCTACAGGCTCATTCTTTTTAAAAGGCCTTAATATTCATCAGTGTGCCTGAAAAGAAAAGTAAAAATCAGCCTTAATGCTGACAGTAAGGCCATCTGTCAGGGAGCAGTTCCAGAAGGGCAACGCAAGAAAGGCATGGCTTTCATCTGTTATGCTGTTTGACAAATTTGGTGGTTTGTACATACTAATTATGAAAAAGAACCTCCAAACCCTGAAAAAAAAAGATCATAAGTGTCTAATAATTGCTTTATTTTTATGCTTTATTTCAACCCATGTCTTCTCACTGTGCCTGGACATTTTAGAAGAGGTGAGAAGGAAAATTCTGTACTATCTACCTTATCCAAGGAGATGGTCCAATGAGAGACTTTTTTTGTTTGAGCCATGTGAAACTGCCATCAACTCTCTTCTTTGATTAACCAAAGAAAATAATGCTACACCATTTTCTTCAGCCTTTTTAATTATCAGCTCTTTGAAATTCATTGAATTTGCAATGATAAAACATTTTTCTCAACATCTTCAGGTCAAGATGTTATCAGACACCTTACATAATTCAGTTGTGTGAAAAAACAGGATTGAACTGAACTCATCTGTGTTTAGTTTCCTTTAACTCAAAGGAAGACAAAAATCACATTTTCATCTCCAGTGGCAAAGAGTTGTACAAGTGATGGGGTCTGTAGAATTCTGTCAGCACAAATATGTATAAATAGAATTCACATGTAACAGGGTACAAAGATTACAGATTTAAACATTCACTCACATTTATATGACGATTTTTGTGTGAAGTAGACATAAAATAGCAGAGGACAAAATGACACTTGGTACAAAAAAGCCATCCAAGTGGAAAAAAAAATTGCAGTCTAGGCTTTTGTATAGAGAGTCAGGTATGAAATTATATGAAGTCATCTTGATAAGTTCATACAATTCTAGGCCTGAATTCCTTAAAAGAAGAAGTATCTCAAGAGTTTTTTTGGCTGCTTCTTTTAAGCTACCTCTAGAAGAGTTAAAACACAGGCACAAATTTTGAAATTTTTGAATTTTGACTGAGGTAACAGTCCTCCTAAAAAAATAAAAGAGCTTTAAAATCAGAAATTAAATTGGAAATATTTGTACTCCTCTTTTAACAAGGCAGGAGCCTAAACAGGTAGATACCTACTGATAGATGTCAATAGATACCTATTGTCAATTATAAATAGGATAAATAGAGATGAGTTTTTTTCCACTTGAGAATCCTATGAAATCCCTCAAGGGCATTATATTGGCAATTTTTCTAAAGTCTTCCTCAAACTTGGGAAGATCAAAACTTAACAAAATATTCCTGGTATGACTTAAATGCTGCACAGAAGTGAGTGATCCCTTCGTCTTTGTTCTTTTTTCCTCACCATTAGGATTTCTAGATTAAGAAATTCCAATTGAACATCCACATGGATTTGCTGTTAGATTCTTCTTCCAAATCCAGGAATTTTTTTTCCTGTATTCTCCAAGTCATCAGTGCAAATTGTTAAGTTTCTATTTAAAGGGAGCTCGAAGGTCTTGGGGCCAGTGAAACTGCTGACACAGAAGTTAACAAGATCACAGAATACCCTAATGATGGAGCTCAGTGGAGATGGAAATTAGATTGTTTAGTATGTTGGGTTTCATTTTAAAAGGACAAGTTGTAATTCATAGCTTTAATAGCAAATTTATACAGCACAAATGAAATACTGTTACAACCTTGTTCATCTTCTGGACTGTCCAATCAGGCAGAAATCTGGGTGCCTTTACATGACTCTTGCCCATCATGGATATAAAATTAGAGTTTAATGAGGACTCTGCAAAACTGCTGAGCTTTAGCCAAGTTTAAAAAAATCCACAGTGAATCTTGAACTTTGATTTCGTGTCTTACAGAGACAGAAACTTTTCAGAAAACCCTGATTTTGGTTTATGTTCCTCATGATATTTGTAGATGAACACATTTGATATTTTATTAAGGATCCCCTTCTATGATCTCAACATCTGTAAGTTGGGAACTTCAAGAGGAAGTTTGGAGGTCATGACTTTTCTAGCATAAGGCTAAATTGTGATATAAGTTAAGGAGAAAACCAGACCTGCCAGATTTCTTTACAGTAATTTCCATCTAGTAAGTATTGTATTTTTGGTTTTTTTCTCTCAAATATTTTTTGTGATACTCAGCATATCTAGTATACCCAGAATGTGTCTAAAAGAAAAATATTGCAGTGACTAGCATATTAGATGATTGATCCTATCTTTTATCATATTTTGAGAGAGAGAAATTATACCTGTAGTGGACTTGATCACAATTTATGATTATGATTAATAGAGCCTTTTTTATTAGCCCTACTACGTAGATCCTGTTCCACATTTCCAAAAGCTTTAGCAAGCAAAAGGTCTTCCAGAAGAAATATAATTGAAAAGTAAAAGAGTGTTTTTAGCTGAGCTTCTGTGTGGGAAAAAGTAGTGTGAAAGACAGATAATTATCCCTAGATAAAACATCAATTACTTTTTCTATTTTAGCACATTAAATCTTCTTACCTTACCGTGTGCTGATAAAATGGAACAAATATTTTCCAGAAAATCTAAATCTTAATGTCTAGACTGCTTTTTAGACAAGGGGAGGGGGAAGAGGGGGAGGCAAATAAGCATCTCTGGGTTACTCAGCATAAGCAGGAAGGGTTCCTCAGCCAGCCAGGCTTCACAATCTCTCCTGCCTTTTCCTTTCTCTTGGGTTGCTCTTTGTGACACTGATGATGACTTATCTGGCTCTTCCAATCAAGGGCAATAATATTTTCTGCAGAAGCCTTGAATAAATTTGTTTCTGTTACACAGAGAGTTGGTTGGGAATCAGAGGCTGGGAAGGATGAGGCACAAGATGGGAGGAACTGTTTGGCTCACTCCCAGGGCACAGTGAGAAAGAGTAATTCCTAACAGATTTTTGCCCAGCCTTTTTATTTTTTAGCTCCTGCAGTGAAAAGTCCATAACATCTCCTTCAGTCTACCCTATCACTGTGTTACTCCTCCCACTACCTATCTCAAATCTAGCTCAAATGTAAACTGATTGTTTTCCCAAACAGCAGCAGCTGTTTGTGCACCCCAAGAGAAGACCCAGCCTACTTCTGTCTCTTCTTTTTACTGAACAAAGCCAGTTGGTTCAACCTCGCCTCACAGATCATGTTTTCTGGAGCTTGGATCATTACTTCTGTCTTTCTGTGAATGGGAAGTGGCCATTGTGTTTGTTTAAATATCCTATATTACAGGGACATTAATCCAGTCAAGGTCTCACTAGGGCTGGGCAGAACAGGGAATTTGTTTGTGTCTTATTTAGCCTGGCTATATCTTCCAGGATTTTTTTTTTTTTTTTTTGTTTGGTTTAGTTTTTGTTGTTGTTGTTGGGGTTTTTTTTTGTTGTGTTTTTTTGTTTGTTTGTTTGTTTGTTTTTCCCAGCAGACATTATTAGCTATAGTATTGTTTGTGAACCATTTCTGTAGAACTGCAATTAAGTCAATTACATTTATCTTGGTGGTTATTTCTCCTTGAATATAATAAGTTGATTTTCTGGGATAAGTTGATACGTTTTTTCAGAACATACCTATAATATACCGAAACAGGCTTAGAATCCAACATTTCATTTGAAGTAGATGCAGTTCCTTCTGCCCTTCTGTTTCTGCACACTTGGTAGTCCTGTTTATGGAAAGCCATCAGTTCTCCAACCCCAGAACACTTGATTTGGAATGGCTCATGCTTGACAAGTGTTCTCCAAATTCAGAGCCAAGGTCTGAGCTTTTGCCCAAGTCTCTGTCCTCACTGGGGTCCTCAGGCACCACCAGAGTGGCCTGGGCCAAAGATAACAGGAGTCTGGCACTTCTTTGGGGGAAATGGGTGCTCTTATTCCTGACAACTACAGTGGAGTTTTAATGAAACACCCCTAGTGTGGGAACTTTAAAGCTCACTAGAAATCTTGAAGAAAAACTATTTGGTCTGGTTTAGACTGATTAGGCATTGAAAATGCTGCTGTCCCACTGGCAAGATGGGACAACAAGGCAAAGACTTTAAAAAATACACCTTACTGCTGTTGTTAAAAAAAGGGTGTCTCAGATGAAATGAGAAAAGATCCATGCAGATCACAAATAAACTCTGCTCTGATAGCAGCTGTTCCCTCCTCCCCTTCCTGCCCATGACACTCTCTGTCAGTGACCTACAATGCCTACACCAATTCCTGGTGGACAGGTGCCCGTGCCAGTGAAATACAGAAGTCCAGCTCTGCTGAAGATCACAGGTTGGGTACACACTCATGCAGAAATGGCCTTCTTAACCTTAGGGGGTTGTATATCACCAGTGGTGTCAGGAGATGTGTACGGCATTGTAAAGAAACCAATGCTCTCACTGAAAGGACCTGATCACACAGCACAGTGCACCCAAGCTCTGTTGACACACTGCATTTTACCTCTTGCCATTCTCACCACAAGTACTTAATTCGACACTGAAGGACAAAAAAGGATGGATTTGAAAAATGGGTAAGAATGGCTCTCTCTGTTAACATGCACCGAGTGTAAGAATTTGACATGACCTTGGTTTCTCATTTTTCCCTTGTACAGTGTTTCATTGCTAATGCCTCCTTTAAAAGCAGGATATTTCTTTTCTCAAAAGATAATTCTAATCTTAAGCCTCTTTTCCTAATGTCACAGTTGCAATCATGTTGATGTATTCTCCCAACCTTTTGCAGCCTACCTCTAAATTATTTGTTGAACAAGTGTTATCTTTCAATCACATGCTCTTGCCCTCTTTCTTTCCATAATTCAAGGTTCAAATGTATTTATTTCCTTATACAAACCAAACGCCTCCAAGCCTATCCATTACCACCCCCTCAGCCTACAATTTTCTCCCTCTTGTATAGCAAAAACCTATTTTTGAACCTTGTCTAAGAAATAGAACTATCAAAAAGATTCTTTCTCATTCAGATGCAACATGGCACCTATTTGAACATTTGATTGCATTTTGCTTTTCAGCATAGTTCTTATGTCTTTACTGATTATTCAATTAATTTTTAGAAATGATTTAAGAATAATGGGTTACAAGAAGTTTAAAACTCAGCCTTCACTGTTGTCTGCTCCTCTGATTTATGGGACTCTTTCCCTGCTTCTGACAGTGCAGAGATCTGTGAGAATTCTGTGTCACCCAAACAGAGGCTGCTCACTGCAAATCCTTCTGGGCAGACAATTCTTAGATATCCATGGTAATCTTAACAAAGATATTTGAGGCTTCCTGTTTGTAAAAGTCTTCTTATTTATTTGCCTGCCTTTAAGATGAAGAAATTTTCAGGTGTCACCTTAAGATCTCTAGGGGAAAAAAGCCCAACCAACAAACAAAAACGACAACAACAAAAACACCAAAAAACCCCACCAAACAAAAACAACAACAACAAAAAACACAAAAAAACCCCACCAAAAAACCAAACACACCCAAACAACAAATAAAACCTTGCCCCTTCTTCAAGAAACTTTCTGTTCTTGAAGAAACAAATGTTAAATAAACAAACCAAAAAAGGTTCTAGAACCTTGGAGCTGCAATTGGACTGTTTGCAGCTGAAAACCCATTAGTAAAGCTATCACCTGAGGTATGTTTCCAGTTGCTAAACAGCTTGGGAATTATCTCAATCTCTTATCCATAAAGTATTTAGACTTTATCATGAGATTTTTGAAAGACATGGATTGATCACCTCTTATCCTCACTTGGAAAATGATATGCCTTTCTGGATTTTAGTGTCTGTTTCCACTAATGTCCTACAGTTCAGAGTCCCATAATGTGTTTAACTACGATCTGGCCATACAATATCTGCAGTGCAGGAAAACACCATTAAATTTTAAATGAGCAGGATTCCAATAAGTTTCCTCAGCTTTATGGCTGCTGCTAATGCTAAAAGGTTATAATATTTCATGCCTCTGTTTCACACAGAGTAGATTGAACCTCTGTAATCCTTTGCTCCTCTCTTTGCCAATTGCCAATAATCCAGCTGTGTCCCATTCCCAGCTTGGGCTGCATGTCTGCTTGGTTTCCCTGCATCCCTGCAAAATATTGGTTTCCAGGAAGCAAATGAGCAGACTTGGTTTGCAAGTGGCAAGGTTCAGGCTGAGCTCTGAGTTTTGGTTCTTAACAACAGCTTTAAAAAACCAAAATAACGCAGAGACAAAGAAATAAAAGATTGTGTGAGGAAGGGTAAGAAAAGGGGTGTGAGGATAGAGCCAGAAGAGCAAGGCAAACAATATTTTACTTTAGAGGATGACAAGAAATTCTAGTAATAGGTATGGGTGAAGCAGAAGCAAAAATAGACTTTTGAAATTCTAAACAGAAATAGGAAATAGAGATCAATCCTGCTGTTTCACTAATTAGAGGCGAGCAACTTTCTCTCTATTGAGACAAAAAAGTAGAAAGTGGAAGTAGAAAAACAAAAGATTAATAAAGTTACTGAGTATTGAGAGCCAAGTACTTATAGGAACCTTCTTTCCCACAGAAAAATAATGTTACTTACTGTTGGGTTTATAGCAGCAAAGAAGGACTCCATTGGGCTGGGGTTTCTACTTGTGATTGTCAGAGAAAGGGATACAGGACAAATCCTACTTTTCTGAGGAGAGGCCAAGCAGAAACCCAGCCCTGACACTCGCTGACCTGACCTTGAAAGCTTTGTCATGGGAATGTGAGTGCCCATATTTGAAGCACAAGTAAAATTAAATTCATATTAGCTGATGGTCTCAGACCTTTATTGTCCAGGCAAGCTAATTAATTTATCACTTTATTAAGGGGCTTGTAGAATGTAAAGACTTGCTTGTTAGCATGTTAACAAGGCTGTAAACTGAGCACTCTCTTTAGATTGTAATATAACCAGCTTTATGAGAGCAGGGGGATTATAAAAGCTTCCTCCACAGCACATATCTGATTTAAATTAATAAAAGCACTAATGAAAAATCATCTTGGGTATGAGATAATAGATCTGCTCTGAGACCTGCTGTACCTAGTCCCCATGGAATACAGACACTGAAAATCACAGCCTAAATTGATTGCTATTTACTCAAGTCTTTAGCAGCAGCACCTTAATGTTTAAACCAAGGTATCACCAATTCAAGGCCTTAATTTGCATCAGCAGTCCCTGTGTATTTTGGAGATTACTCAAGGTTAGGGAATGTACAATATTAACATTATTTCTACTCTAGAATAAAGTTTTATGCTTTCTTTGATAAGCAGTTTTTTATTTCATATTTGCAGTTATTTACTGATGAAAGGCACTCCCCATGTAATCTCCCAGCTTTGCTGCCTGCCATTAAATCACACATTTTTTAAGTAGTTCTCATTTCCATCTCTCAGTTTTCTTCATTATTCTCTACCAGCTTCAAGGAACTGGCCTTGCTAAGCCATTCAGCTTTGGCAAACATTATTTTTAGTTCTCCAGTTTGGATCTGACTGATAATTTTCTGCATTTCAGACTGGTAGCTTTTCTAATTTTCAGAAACATCCTGGGGATTAGTGACAGTAAAAAAAAGCACATTGCATGTTCTCAGTTTGTTATTGTTTCTCTTTCTGGAAAAGTTGCTCAAAAGTGTTTCTTCTTCACTGCCTAAAGTAGGCAACACTAATGTATCATGATTCTCAAAATAAAATGGACTTGCCTAGGAGATTTCATCATACCAGCCATAGGAGTTGTTTGTAATTTAGCCCAGCTAAAATTATGACCTCATTTAACTTTATTTAAAGTCTGTATGAACAGCAACATCTCCATCCCCTCCCGTCAAAACCAAAAATGAAACCTTACCACACAAAGCTTCATTGCTAACGAGACCAGTGAGAAAAAGAATGCAGACTAAGATATTACACCTGGTTGGGATTATTTTCCTGGATTGGAAAAAAAAATCAAAATTATTACAATAATTTGCAGAATTTTACAAAGTCTGTTAAAAAAAAAAAAAAAAAAAAAAAAAAAAAGAAAAGAATTTCCAATCCAGGAGAACAAAATTGTCCTTTCCAGTCCTCGATGAAAATGGTGAACTTTGTTGGGGATAAGTCCAGTTTCTTTCTCTTCCCTTCTAGTCACAGAGTATAAATTGCACACAGGTCAAGGAGCCACCAGACTCTTTCAGAACCTGAAACTTGAAATAAAACAGTGAGTCTGGGGATGTGAGCTGAAGCTTCCCTGGCTCTGGCACACAAGGAGGAAGGGATCACAAAGTTAAAATGATGAAGATTCAAAGAAGGATTGGAAAAAGTGTAGGGAAAAAAGGCAATGGGGGTAGGGTTTTAGCAGGAATTGTGATGCTGGGAATGGGTTTTGTAGCCTTAAGCATCTAAACGGTGATGAATAGAGCCAGGCAATGCACTTTGGTGAAAAATACAGCCTGGAGGCAAGTTTGGTAGTCTCCCTTTTTATCCTTGAAGATCTAGATGCCACAACTGAAAATAAATTCAGAATCCTGCAGGGAAATACTGAATTTTTATGGGAGCAGCTAGGAAAGGCTCAAACAGTATTTATCATTTGCTCTGAGGAAAATAAATCTGTTCTGAGGATAAAGTCATGGTTCCTCTTTTAAAATTTTGATTTTATTTTGGTCTTCCATCTTCTGGAGGCTTCTCATGTCTCTCAGGAGAATTGGAAAAACTGGAATTCAGACAACAACCATCATTTGTCTAAGAATCACTCTCATCCTGCATTTTAAATAGCCCTTCATTAAACTCTTAACCCTTTTCATCTAATTTCACATTATTTCCATGTATTTCTCATCCTTTCACTAGATTCTGCTTTATCCAAATTTTGCACGCACTGTAAGTCAGACATTATGGGATCTGTGACAAAAAGCAGGAAGAGAGGAGCAGTTTTGCTCCTGAATTGAAAGAGGAAAGCAAGAGTAGACATGAAGGTAAAGCTAAACCCAGAGATGTCTGCAAACCTGCAGCACCAGCAGCTGTGGGGTGCAAGGTTCTGCCTCAGGGCTCCAGTCAGCAACCCTGACTAGACAGGTTTTTTTCTTTTCTCCTTGTTTGAGTTCCATGTTCCTGTTTTTATTCGATGATCATTGGGTTTTAATTTCTCCAGACCTCTAAATTGTGTGACAGCTTCTGCAAAGAGGAGTTTGAATGTTTTTGAGTCAGCAGGTTTCCTTTGTTGTATTTTAGTGGGAGAAGAATTGCTGTGATATCCTTCTGGTAGTTTGACAGAAAAGAATCCTCTTCACAACCAGGAGCTGTGAACCTGGCCAGGGGCTGGTCCTCTGCTGGGAGCCAGCACAAGGGTGCAGGCAGAGGTGCTGCTGATTATACAGTTAGAAAGTTAGTAAATGATGTTTTAGATTTAATTCTCCAGCTTTATCAACTCTTCTGACAGTTTTTAACTAGAATTGCCATGTATTTCAGAGAAAAGACAGCAGTGCTGAGATCTGCCTCTGGGAAGCTCTTCTAGTCAAGATTTCGTGTTGCTCTGAAGCAGAGGTAGCCCTCACGATGCTGCTGATACCTCTGGGAAAGGAGACAAAAGGAGGGAAAATGTTTAGGTTAGAGACCCAGAGAAAAGCCTTCCCCACGCTGTGCATGTCTTCTTGTTATTAAGAGAGGTTTATTAAAGGTCTTATGTTAATGAAAATGCTTGTACAATCAGCCATTGGAAGTATTTCTGGAAGAAATGATAATATGCCCTTTACTGTGGTGGCTCAAAAGGGATTCTTATTTTAAACTTCTTGTGTTAATAGAGCAACATTGTTTTGAAGTCAGTGACCACTGTAAATATCAAATATATTTATAGATAGGTACAAATATGCATTTGTGACCTGTCAATTTGCTCTCTTTCAGCCTATCCCAGGGTTTAGGGAGACTGCCTGGAATGTCACCCTGTCAACTGAAAACACAATGATAGCTGGCCAGCTTGTGAAGATAAAGCACCAAGAGGACAGTGTTTCACTTCACAGCAGTAGCTGATGCAGTCTCTTAAGTTTATCTTTCTTTCTTTCAGGTTTTCTTTTGTTTGTTTTGGGTTTTTTTGAGTTTTTGTTTGTATTTCATTGTGTTCTCTTCAACATGCCCTATTCCTTACAAATCATCCAACTTGTTTTACCATTAGGCAACAGTGAGAAAATAGAAAGAAGCTTCCCTCTAAGACATAATTTAACTCCCATGGGAACAAAAATATGTTTTATTTGCATGCAGAAATTTGTTGTAACAAGGAAAATATCAGGGAATAAATTCTAGGAAAAGAGGTCTATGCCTATTCATACCACTATTTTCCACATTTTTGTAATCTTATTATCTTCAGTAAAATCTCTTTCTATATAATTTCAAGTGATGTTATTCTAAAATTCTCTCCTAATGGCAAACTGTGATAGAAGTTCTTTTCTGGTCATCCCTCTTCCTGCCTGAGAACAGAAGTGTCTGATCCACAACTCACTGAAATCAACAGCTCTTTTCTCTGCTTTCAGTGGACTTTGGGAGCAGATTGTTTGGATTTTACTGAATTATCACTGCTCAGAACAGAGTGAACTGGAACTGGCTCTTGCTGGGTCAAAAGGAGAACAATTTCAAGACAGTGATTACATCTCAGCTTTTACCAGTCCTTACTGAAATATTCACATCTCGTGGACTCATACATTGCTGTTTGCTACAAGATGTGTAATACTTGACAAAAATAAATGAGAGCTTAGATGAACATATCTGCATCTCAGAGAAAAATGAAAACAGCTTAGCTTGTATCCCCAAAGCCATGATATTTCTCTCTCTCACTCACCTTTTTTTAATCTTTTAATTATAAGTTATATTCAGTGGGGGCTTGTTTCCTGCTTTCTAAGCCACCTAAGCTTGTGTGCAGACATCAGTGAAGCTGTAAAACTTTGATTTTGTAGAACAACCCAGATACAAGGCCTGCACCCTTATGAGTCAATGAAGGGCACATCTGTGCAATAAATCCACACCTGCTGTGTGTGATAGACCTCCAAAATTGTGACAAACATCTTTTGAAGTAGCTTGAAGAATTAAATGTTTTCCCCATGTCCTCTTTTCCCTCTACTCTCCAAGGTTTTTAGTCAGTCCCTCATTCCCTCCATGCATTTCAAAACACATCCCTGGAATCAGAGCCTGCTTTATCATTCATCCTTTTCAGAACAGCCTGCTGACAAACTTGAAAACAGCACCTCAGCCCACACCCAGAGTTTGTAAAAAGAAATAGATGCTTGCAGAGCTGCAGAATCTGTCTCTGCTCCCACGAAGTAGTAAAGTGGGTTGAATGTGCACAACGGGATTCTGGAAAATGAAATGATTTGGAATAAACGAGCGGCGACCCGCGCTAATCAGAGCAGTTTTGTCTCTCTGCCATGACATGTTTACACTTCTAGATGCAGCACAAGTTGGCAGGATTTTTGCTCATCACAGCTATGTGGGATTTTTCTGCGTATTTCAGTCATCATGAATTTTCTGACAATAATTGGGAGTCAACTTCTGTTCCCATTTCTGCTTCAAGTTAAACCAGGGTAACTCTAGAGTACTCGGTTGAAATTCTTTGCTGTGCTGTAACAGTGGATTTCTTGTATTTCACATTTTGTGATACAAAGAGGAAAAGCCTCTCCTTTTAATGTAAGTGCAGCCACACTTGATGCAGCTTGGACAGGTATTGCCTCCTGCCAGATGCTTTTTAAAGCAGGTTATGAAAAAAAATTCTGCTTGTTTTGTTAAATATTCACTGTCATGGCCTTTGGAAAATAAATACTCAAATCAGCATAGTTTTCCCCATTCATCATGTGATTAATGAATTCAAAGTCCAGAGGCTGTGGATATTTTCAGTTCAGGAAGACTGAAGGTGTCAATATCCTCACTGCAGAATGAGGAGTTTTCTGTTCTCTTTCACCATTTCTTTGTCTGCAGGGAGGAGCATTTATACTCTTGGAACTTCAGCAGTAGGACAGCAGTCTGCATCTCTTTCAAATAATCCAGAAGGGAGGAAAAAGGCTCCCCCCAAAGAATGCCAGAAGCTCAGAAAATGCACACAGAACAAAAGCTTTTGTCAAATGTGAACTGTTGGCTGCCCACCAAAAACACATTAAGAAATATGGTTTGTGGCTTAAAGCAAATTGAATTTTACTGACTTTGAGGTCCAAGAAGGCTTAGAAATTGATTTTATGAAATTTCAGTGAAGCTTTGTCATTGGTTTTTGGCCAGCCTCTGAGCTAAAAATACACTTCTGACAAGAAAACATGCAAATCCGAGTTCACATCCGGGATCTAAACCCCAGCCTGTTCCGCCTTCAGCATCAAGAGTTTCTGATGGAAGGCTCCAGTTTTCAGAATTTTTTTATTTAGTTCTAAACAATTTGGCTCAGTTCTTCCAAAAGAACACAATCAAACAAAATACCCCAAACAAACAAACAAAGAAACAAACAGACAAACAGACAAACAAACAAAAAATATATTGTGATACTTTGTTTTCTCTACCTTGCAATCCAGAAGTGCTGTAACTAAAACAAGGACACAGTGTAGTAAGATCTTTTCTTTACAGATGATCTTTACCAACAAGCCAGTTGCAGAGGCTTTTTTATTTGAAACAGCTGCTAGAACAGCATCTTTATGCAAGTGCATAAAAAAGAGTGATAAATATATATGTATACACCCTCACACAGATTGCAGCCTTTCAACGGGGTGAACTATTCACTGCAAAAACAAACCTCCTCTGGGTTTCTATCCATCCTGTGAGCCAAATTCCCATTAGTGCTCTTTCAGGTGTATCCTTCTGCCAGCACAAATCCACACAAATACATCTTGGTAAAGATGCCTGCCTTACTGTTTTTTTCAGTAATTTGCATTTGAGTCTTTGTTTCTTTCAGAAGAGCTGAGGAGGCACTGCAATAACCTGAGGAGAGCCTAAAACCCCTGGAAACAGAAATATTGATACAAATAATAGCTAAAGACTGGTGGGATTGCAGGAGGGGGAGAGGATGGGAGGGGAGGGATTGTTTTGCTAAACCTGTCTTTATAGTACATGGTAAAAGTCAACTCCTGTCCCTAAGAACTGCCAGTGTAAATGCCCAAGGGAACAAAAGTCAGACCAGGAGGAACCACTTGCTCAAGGAGCACTTCTGTTGGCAGATGTCCTCACTCCCCATCCAACATCTAAGTCCCCCAAACTGCTTGCTAAAGTTCAGATTTGTTGTCAGTTCGTTTAGAGGAGAAAACACTGTTTTAACAAAATATTTTGAAGTAGATCTGTCAGTATTGGAAGGCAGTGGTTCATTTTAGGCTATATTATTACATTATATTAATTATCTGATTATGTTATATTATATGTTATATTAGCTTGTGTGATTCTTTCTGGCCTGTAGAAACCCTCCCTACATCCATGGCACCTGCACACATTACTCCAGAGGACAGGAACATGTGCAGCATCTGCCTTTTTTTGCCTGACTGATTGTGTTTGCTTTGTTTCATTCCGTGCCACTTCTGCTTCTAATTTCCTACAGAATGCACCTTCCCAGGAAGGTCAGATTGGCAGCAGATGCTAAAGATGAGTTATATTTCCAGTAACTAGCAAGCACTTTCCACTTCAGTTCAGTCGTAAGCCATGCGTGGACCAAACAAACCATCCAGCTGCTTTTGAAGGAAACCCATATTGCTCTATTACCAAAATAAAAGAAAATGGATATTTATGGATAAACAGTTATGTTTCTGGCACATGCTCCAGCAGTGGCTGTTGCAGCACCACAGTGAAATTACCCTGTTAATGAACTCCTGTTAAGGGCTAATGACAGGTGATGTGCAGCAGAGTGCATCACCAGCTCTGGTGGCTTGCAGCACATCACACACACAGAGAATCTGCTCTGCTGTGTGGTAGAGAGGCACCTCTGAGAGGGAGACCTTTACCTCATTATGGCACGACAAAACTCCTCAGACCCTTAAAAAATGAAAACCTACTCATAACGTGCCTGGTTCTTCTGATCAGAAATTCAACACTCTGTTTCTCAAGAGTGTTATTGACCATTGCCCACAGATTCTCATCAGTTGCATCCACCAGTGTCATGCAGCTTTTCCTTATATTTACATTTCATACCCTTAGCCAAGCCCAGGTTTCACTGTGACACAGTGTTAGCAATAAAAACCATAAAAGATTAGTGTATTTTATGCCAGTTTGTGTGGGATAATGAAGCAGTGCCTTTCAGTACCATGGAGGAGTGCATTTTCACATTGTCAAATAAACCTTGTGAACAGCAGAAGGAATTGCAAGGGGGTCACATTTGTGACAGCTTGAGATGGTGCTCCTGAGCTTGCAACAGGTCCTGCCAGATCAGTGCTTCAGCTGCAGAGATTTGTGCTCAAACAGTTACTTATTGATCAGGAGCTTTCCCATGAACAAAACTCCCAAGGGAAGCTGGTAGCATCACGGAATTTTGTTGCTCCCGATAAGCAAAGGGCTCTGAAGTGGAAGCTGGGCACAAGAGGTTTCCCAGAGCAAACAAACCAGCCAAAGGACACTCTCAGGTGGGAGGCTGTGCTCTGACCACCACAAAATCCTGCTTGGGCTGCAGTTTGAAATCTCTCCTCTCTGGTGCAACTTGCCAGGGGATTAAACACCTGGAGAGTCTGGAGAGCTGGACAGGACAGGAGCTGCTTGGGTGATGTGGGCGTCATGGCAGGGATGTTGTGGCTCTGCCTGGAGCCTCCCTTCCCAGAGGATTATCAGCAGGGAGTGGGCAGCCAAGGATTAAGGATTGTGGTTTTTTTCCTGAGAGTGCTCTCTGACAAGTTTTCTTCTGTGCTACCATGGTGCTGGAGCAGTTTTTACATCCCTTGATGATCAAGTCAGTCTGAGGTACCATCAGATCAGAGTTATAAAGACTGGTGTTTGAACTGAATTCATGACTGAATTCACCCTGAAGAGGATTCTTTTCATTTTAGCTTCTCTGTCTCATATTTGTTATTTATTTCCTTCAGTGTAGCTTCTCTGCCTAAACCTCAGTAGTATGTTTAATTCTCTTTTTCCTTTATTAATTTGTTAAATACAAAAGAAGTCAAAATGCATCTCTGATAGTCCTCAGGCTAATTTCTCTTTCCAAGCTTTTCTAAGCCCCTCCAACACACTAAAAGGCAATTTTTCATTTGTGAAACCAATGAACTGAGAGAGGGAAGGCAAACAGAAATACTTGGGAAGCACACCTGACTCTTGACTGCATTTGCTGCCTAAAACACCCAGCAAACAACTCAACTGGTGTTTCTTATTTCTCCTGTGAATTTTTACTGCAGAACACATTTTTGGGAAAGTATATATTTTTAGAATTTATTCCCACTGAAGTAGTAGAAGATGTAGTTTTTATTTTATATTTATAGTATACTTATCTATTTATTAACACACACATTTCCTAAGAGCAAGATATATTTGCAGGTATTTGGTTTGAAATAAGTAGCAGAGAAAAGTCTAGAAAAGCCGTGGGGGAGCATTTAAGAGGGGGTTTATGGAGTGAGGAGAAAGAACAGTCAGAGGCTGCCAGAGACAAGGGCAGACGTGCCTGGAGGAAGGTGTGGATGGAGAGGGATTGATCTGTAGAGGCAGGGATGGGGAGGAGTTGGCATTTGAGGCTCAAACAATTACCTGGGGGCTAGTCATGGGAAGTGGAGGAGGAACTTCCCATTCCTTGGGACAGAAGGAATGATGTGAGGATGTTGCACTTGTGTCAGTCCTGAGGTAACTCCATACCTTACCCATAAACAGGGTAGTTTTCCTAGGAAATCACTGAACAAGAACAGAACAAGCACCAGGAGATCCCAGAAGGGATCCTCACTCATCACAGAGCCTTTCTGATCTGTCCCTGAACATCTCCAGTTCAGCCTTCTTGGAGAGTCTCTCTTTGCTGGCCATACCTTCATGAAGCTTTTCCTGAGCTGAACCTGCTGCATTTTTAAGGCCACTCTTGTCCTACAGATCTTGTAGCAGCTGCTCTGAATAGTAAAATTGACAAAAACACAACATTGCCATTAAAGGGAGAAGTGAGATTATGTGCATGAAACAAGAAGGATTGCACGTGACCCAACGCTGTATGCAAAGCACAAAGAAGTGATGCAGAAGAGTTTGTTGTTTGGCAGTTGAATTTACAGACACAGGAAAAAATTTGAAGTAAAATAATCTGAAGGCAGAGTCAGCAGTGCAATTGAACTAATAGTCAATATTATCCATTTCTTTGGTATACAGCTCAGTAATAAAAATCCCAAGGAAAACTGATTCAGAGCACAGAACCTCACTGTAGTTGCTCCAAACCAAAGGTGTTTGTGCATGCCATCTAGTTATCTGCTGAACTGCAGGACACTTGCCCTAAACTCTTGAGAAGTTTTATGTTTAAAAAGTTTCCTTTGGCTTTTGTTATGCAATGTCCTTCTTGGCCTTTTTCTATGGAAGTGAAAAACTAGTAATTTTATCTGTTCACATTTTTTTTTCCCCCAGCTTCAATTATTTTTAATGGATGTTTCAAGTTTTCTTTTTACAATGTGCTGAGAGCTACTCATACACAAGGAAAAAAAAACCAAACAACATTCAGCTAGTGAGCTATAAATGCCACATTTTTCAATGGTGAAAAAGACTAACTTTCTGCATCTTGATAGCAGTACTTTGGAAACCACTTCACAGAGTGCCTTTTTTTTTTTTTTTAAACAAAAGTCAAGCAGTCCACATGCTGCCAGCCCGACAGTGTAAACAAATCTGTTTTTCTGGATTCCCTTTGTCAAATCAGCCTCCAGCTGAAATGCCTTATCTCAGATGAAATGTATCAGGCACATAAAGCAATAATTACAGCTGCCTGGCTGTATGCTGAGAAGAAAAAGCCAGCCTTAGATCAAGGTCAGCGAGAGAGGGTGCAGAAAACACACACAATTTTTGTGTAGAGCCTGGGAGCCTGGGAGTGTGCTTTCTCCACAGACAGACAAAACCCAAGCCTAGGGAATACTGTGCTGACAGGATGTTAGGAAGCACACAGCAATCAACAGGCTGCAGAAATTACTCCTTGCACGTCTGGAGAGTCCTTTTTTCTGGCTTCGTGTTGGTCTTGGGCACTGTGAACCAGACATCACCTGAGAGCCACCCTGATCAGCCTCTTTCTTGGTGTTCAAACAGGGATCTGCAGAGGCAGGGAGAAGCTGCCTCAGTGGGCTGGTGCCTGAACCAGCCTCCCACAGGACATGGGATGCTTGGATTAACTTTCATACCTTGCAGGAGGACTAACTTCTTTGAACTAGCTGTTCCCAAAAGACCTTAGTAAAGGAAAATCTAGTGTGGATTTGTATGGAAAAAAAAAAATCTCTTTATAAAATCCTGAGCACCAAGTCCTCTGAGCTGTGATAGTCTGAGGGTGACACTATGAGCCTTGGAGAATTTTCTCTTTCTGAGTGGTTTTTAATGTGCCCTCAGGTTCAAGCACCTTTGCTGCTTCCTGCAGCCTGAATTGAGCTGGTGTCATGGAAAATCTCTGAATGAAGCTGTTGGTTAAAGTTGCTCTCGCCTCGGCCAAGGGTCAGGTTTTGGAAAAACATGGTGAAGCTCCTTAATAGGAGCTGGTTACTTCTTAAAAACCACTCTAGTGTGTCACAAAGGGCACCACAGCAGTGACTGCCAGGCTCTACCCTGTTGTTTCAAACCCCCTGGAGATCCCCAGGCAGAGAAACTCCTGGCAGTGTTCCTGTCAGCCCTGTGCTGCTGCCAGACCCACGGTCCAGGAAAAGTACTGAGGACCCTAACCAGCCCAATGGGCATGGCCTGGTGCGTAATTCCCTGCTCTGGAACTGGGTGGCCTGGCAGGAAACCCAAGCAAGGCCCTGATGCAGTCAAAGGCTGTAGAAGAAATCAAATTCTTCAAGGGATAAGGCCATGCTCACCAGGAGAAAAGGAAAGCCGAGCAAGGATGAGGTCCTACACAAGGACCATTCTTTAAGATCTCATCCTGACCATTCCTTAACAGCTCATCCCAACCATTCACTTTGGGACAGCAATAGTTTGTGCATTTCTATTCAGAAAACAGTATCATGGAAACAAAAAAAAACCTGGTGAAGCCTGATAGTGTCTTGTTTGAAGGCCACAATTCTAAGAGATGTTAAAGATACTGCACTCAGCACTGCTCCACAGAATAACTCATCAGTGTTAAAAATTATGTTGATTTTTGGATTATTGTTTTGTTCACCAAGGTTTAAACCTACCCTGAAAATCTGTGGAGAAGTCAGGCAAAAGCAAACACCAAAGGGCAGAAATATCCCCTTTTCTCCTCAGTCACTTTGTTTCATATACTTTTTACTGCAGTGTTGAGGAAAGTTTTCAGTCTGAATATTTATTTAGGCATTACTTAGAATATTTCTTACTCAGACTATCATTGTTTGCTCTTTGAGAAAAACAAACCCAAGCAAAACAGAGAACAAACAAACAAAACCTCAAGACCACATTATTTGGTTTAAAAGTCTTTAAAAGTTTTTATTTGGTAAATAGGATTTGTTTTGCACTAATCTGAAATTAACCCTGCAGTTTTTAAGTTGTCAACACTGTCAGCTTTTGATTGTCAACAGCTTCATTTTTCTACAGCATTAATGAGCAATAGCATAACTAATTCATATCAGTACAGAGACAAACTTGTTTTTTGCTGTAGACTGAGAGGAAAAGTTATGGATTCCCTAGCAACAAGGGGGTTTAGACTTAACAATATAATTGAGTTTTCAAAAGCTTCAAACTTTGGATACATCCTTTTCTCCTAACTGAGGTGTGAGTGGGCTTGTATTGCTTAGCTGATTTCTGTGAAGTTCTTATTCACTTACAGACAAAATAGAATTTCTACTTAGATCATATGAAGTCAAAAATTTATTTGAAGAAACGAAATTAAGTTGTCTCATCATCTAAAGCATTCTTAACTAAGGGGAGAAAACAGCTGATGTCCTATACCAAAAGATTTTTGCTGTTGTGTGCAAAAAACCTGTCACAGTTGGCTGTGCAATGACGTCCCTCTCAGCTGGAAGATTGGTATCAAGGCACCTCTCTTATACATTATTCTCATCTACTGTGCAAAACTGGAATTTGTATCCAGGTACTCTGGCAGGGAAAGAAATAGTTTTGCCTGTTTTGAATGTGAGAATTTAATTTTCAAATTAACCATTCTCCTGTTTTAGTCCATGCTCCTGTTCACAAAATCACAGAATATCCGGGGTTGGAAGGGACCCACAAGGTCAAGTCCAACTCCTGGCCCTGCACAGGACACCCCAAAAAAATGACCCTCCCTCTGGGAGTAGGAATGCTGTGATTGAAATCTTATCTACAAAATTAGGGTCCAAAGTATTTTGGTGGAATTTTCATTGTAAGGAAGAAGAAGAACCGAGCACTTAGCTGGTTTTGACTGTTTCTCTTCAAGTTTGAATTTGCAAGTAATGAGATGCACTCTCTGTATTTCCAGTGACATTGTTATTCAACTGATGGGTTTTGTTGTGTTTAATTGGAAAGACCTTTTCCCCTATTTTCCCAACACTCCACCAAGAAGTTGCTTGTGCCATTTATTTTTTATCTGAAACTGTATTTTGTCAGTCAAAACACTAAAGAATGATACTTTCTTTTGACTTACAGTTTTTATCTGGCTAGACAAGTCTGCATTTAAGCATCTCAGATCATCTGTTTTTCCCAAAATAAAAAAAACCAAACAAACAACAAAACACCTCAAAAATCATTTGATGGGAATGAGAAACATGAAAAAACCTCCTCATAAGTATGGAGCAGGTTTGAAAAATTTCTTCTTGGTCAATAGTTTAAGTCATAAAAGGCCATGAAGCTCTAATTTTGTTAACATTTATTAGAGCTTTCCCCTTTTTGTTACAGATGCTGCCTTTGGTTTTCAATTCATCACAAATTAATTAGAATAAAGTAGGTAATGGATTTTTTTTTTCAAACATTCCCATTGATGTGCTGCCTACAGGCAGGAGTTTGCACAGGCTGTGTTTGTGTGTAAGATCTGCTTTTTATTTCCTTATTTAAGTCAGCTAACAAAGACGGTTTGTGTTATTAGTGATGGAAAGAGCGTTCCAGGCAGATTTGTTGTTTTGTTCTCTGTAAGCAGAATTAAGGAGTTGGGAGGGTGCAACCTCCTGGTGACATGTATTTTTTATCTAATTAAAGAAGCACACCAGCAGTTTGTACAAAATAATTTTCTGAGCATACTAATAAATGTTTAGAAGACTTTGAAGATAGATTGGGTGTTTTTTTGTCTGGATCCAAGCTTTATTGAGTTTTTTTTTTTTTTTTTTAAACTGTCTCAATAGTCAGCAAGCATTTACTTACAATTATTTTTTCCTCCAACTGATGGCATAAATAATTAATATGATAAAAGGTTCTAACACATCAAATCAGTAAACAACCTTCAAGAGGAATTGGCATGAATCCAATCCCTCAGACACCCAGCAGGAATAACTTATGCCAATTAGACCTGTGAAATGGATTGATATTTTTGGCCTACGACAGTTAGCCAAGCTCTGTGGGCTCAGTTGCCCCTAAAACATTCAGGAAGGTAGCTCAAAGATCTTGGGTGGTTGGAGCTAATTAAATGTAGAGTTAGGAGATGAAATCATTGGGCTCAGCTTTTTGCTCAAGAGGTTAGGGGTGGGGGTGTGCTCCAAGGTGCAGGCAGTCCCAATTCTGTCAGTTCTTCAAATCTGCCTCTCCTCCCACCTGTGGAATGCCCCCACGTGGAGGGGTGAGGTGATTCTGAGGAGGAGCTCTCCTTGTCAAGGCTGCCAGACTTTGGTGTCCTCTGGAGAATGGCCCAGGTGAGTGTCCCAGCCACTGCTCCTCCCCACTGTGGGGGGAAATTTTGATCCAAGTGTTGCTCACTCAGTGTTTACTCCTTGCTCTAATTAAAAGTCATTCTCACACAGCAAAATCGTGTCAGTAGGAGAGGTTCAGAGGTGTCCCTCCAAATACTTCCTTTGCTTCATGGTTAGTATATCCAGTCACATATTTTACTCTGTGGGGTTTAATAATTCTTTTTTTCCCAAATGTTACTCTGTGCAATTTTGGTCAATGGATTTTCTTTTCTTTTTGATAAAAAGAAATAATATTTTTTAAACTGAAGTTAAGGAAGGTTTTCTAAACATTGCAGTAGATACATAACTTAATACTCATCAGAAAATCACTGTGGCTGAAACTTTCTGAGGAAGAAATGTGCAGTTGTCATTTTAATTTTTATAATAACAAAATTTTTATTTGCACATTGCTTTCATTTAATACCTGTTTGAGAATGTCTGACTTTTTTGGGGGGGCTCTGGCAGGACAAAGATAAGGGCAGTGAGTGAGCACTTCCCCACTGCATCCTGCATCCCCTTGCCCCATGTCTCTCTGCCCTGGCAGTGCCACAATGCCAGCCTCTTTTAGGTCTGCCTTCCAGACATTTTTACCACACCTGAGCATTGAAACAACAGAGGAGGCTGTAATGGAATTAATTAATTGAATTAATTTTTTTCTCTTTCCATTTTTCCTTTTTTTTCCCCCTTGAAATGCTTACAGGAAACTGCATTAGAATCCCAAGTAATGGAACATTTAGAAACCATCTGGGGATCTACACCAACTTTAAAGAGTTAGAGTAGCACAGATGCATGACCACAAAGATGGATATGATTCATTGTGAGTGTGGCAGATAACTTGCTGTTGTAGTAAGGAACATAAAATTCTTATGTTCCTTACTAAATATATAAATGTAGTAAGGAACATATATAAAATATATATATATATAGAGAGAGAAAATCTTGGGATAGCTAAGTAATCACAGAATGAAAATGTTATAAAATAATTTTGGGCTGCATAAATACAACAAGACTTTATTTAGTGAATACTTCTCTTGTTCTGTGAGGGTTAAATACACAGAAACACAGAAACTTATGCAAAATAATTGGGATTGGTTGGATGGGAGTGTTGTGTGCAAGTATATAAACCAGAAATACATTTTATGTCACATATATCTATGTCTTTCTCCAAACCATAAGCAGTTCCAAGTTGCTGTTTGAATTTTAGCAATTACTTTCAGGAGCTATTTTTAGGTTTTGGTACCTTAAAAATGCTTTGTAAAGACATGCAATGTAATATGAAGATACAAAACATTACTTCCCATGGAATCATCCTGGAGTCATTGAGACTTTTCTCTTCAGTTTCTTCACAGAAGAGCAGCAGTCTGTTTAAAGAGAGCTGAGAATCCTCAATCTTTTGCATGCACAATTATTTTCCAAACTATATGTGTGTATGTATATATGTGGGTTTATTTTAGGGCAATTTGGTTGCAATGGAAAGGAAGTTTGTAGCCATTTGTGTTCTTATCTTTAGAAATATAGCAATATAAAAGAATAAAAATAACACTGAAGAAAATGTGTAAGAAAAAGAAAGATAAAGAAAGGATAAAAATAGAAAGATATCACCACCCATGAATTAGATATAGGACTTGATTATTTTAATTTTGATGTTCTTTGGTTGATGGGCCCATCTTGATCCATCTGGGGTGGGAGAAGCCCATGAAACACAAAGTTCCTAAATGTTAATAAATTAATTATAAATTAATAATTGCTCAAGTTTACATGGGAACACCCAGGTGCCTCCTCTGGGGAGGTTTTTACACTGTCTGGGGAGTTTTACACAGTCTGATGTAACACTGGGGTCATATACACTTTTCTGGTGGAAGGCCCCAGAAATGAATTTGGGGCACTTTGGGGGCTTTTTGATGGTTTATGTCCCCTTCTAAGGCACAAGAGCTGCCTCCTTGAGTGGATTATGCCCCACCAGGAGAGGTGAATTCCCTCAAGCCTACTTGTGAATGTCCCAGTACCTGCCCAGTGGGGAGTTTTATGTCTGAGCCAGTTGTGTAGGAGAGGGTGTTGGCATGATAAAAACCACTGATGCCTAAAGATTTTTAGCTTTTTATATATTTTTCATATATTTGTAACTTTGTTAAGACTGTTAATACACGGTTAATAATAATTTCTAGTACTTTCCCTGCCCTCTCCCATAATTTAATAAACCCTTACAAATTCATTCTTGAAATTCTGTTTAGTCTTGCCTTTAGTCTGGCAAGGACACCTTATTTTGCACTGTACATCATCAACACAATAAAGTGTAGGGCTAAAAGATCAGAGGGGGAGGGCTCCAATGGGGCAGAACCTGGGGAAAATCAGGAAAATCAGTTCACCAACTGCTCTTCTAATTGGACAATATTTGACAGACATGCTAATCAATTAACCTTATAAAATTGTAGAAATACTGTATTACATGTGCATATCACCATATTGTGAACCTTGAAGGCTTTCAGTTAAAGGTTTGCTTTTATATTATCACTTTAACACTGTTTGGAAAAAAAGTTTTGTGTTTTATTCCAGCACAATCCCACCTCCACAGGGTCAGCTTCTTATCAGCCTTCTCCCTTATCTTGCTCCAAACCCCAGCCTGTAGCCTCTGGTGGAGGTGGATGCCCACCCCCTCTGCACCTGGGAAACCTCAGCAAAGCTTTTGAAAATTGCTGATTGTTTGGGTCATTTGCCATAAGCATTTCCCACCTGGACTGCAGCCAGCTGCTGCAAATGGATTGTACCCCAAACTCAGCCAGCCCAGGCCGTTGTCTCCGTGGTGCTGCTCTGCTGCCTTCATCCTGCAAGATTAATGTGATCCATGTCACAACAAGCAGACTTAAAATCAATAAGAGACAGTCTCCAGTGAAGCTCTTGAGACCCCACCTCCTGGGGTAATAAGGGAGGTCATCATCCCTCAATATCAAGCTCTGTGTCAGGGAGATTCCTGCCAAAATCAATGGAGTTGAAGCAGTAACTCTTTCAGTAGGGCCGTCCCCACATGACACCCATCCAACACATCCTTTCACTGCATCCAACACATCCTTTCACAGCTGACAGGAACTGCCAGGAGGGAGTCTCAGTCTCCCTGACTCACTGCATATGAGCAGTGCTCAGCATCTCCACAAAAAAAAAATCTCCTTAGGAGGACAGAATTTGCTGCATTTTTGAATAATGCATTTATATTTTCACTTGTATGATTTCACTTTTTATGGAAAAGTCATTTGGGCTGAAGATGAGTCTCAAAGTAAACCTAATTTTTTTAGGTTTACAGTAAATGAATACATTAATTTAGGTTCAACAGATTTTTAGTGAGGTGTCATGCTATTGGCATTGTGACACAGCCTGAATAATTCAGCAGTAATTCAGAGATGCCTGGAAGTGGCAGTATTTTCCGGACACAAATAGCAGAACTCCTGTTGGATGAAAAGGAAATGAAAATAAGGTGGATTTATCCAACTATCTACCACACAGTGAGATAGCAAAGTATTATCATATTCAGTGCTGCTTTAATTATTGATGGACAGTTCAAATATCTTTCATTTCTTCTGCAAAGAATATAAATCTATTTTTTTCTTGTTCAAACTGATCCAATTTATAAAGTTGGTAATGTTTTCTACTCCAGGTTTGTATTTGCTAAAAAGGAACTTAAATTCTCTTAATATGAAATATTATTTCTGAACTACCTGATATGAAAGGAAGACCTTCTCCCCCAAAATCGCACAACATTGTTGTTCAAAACACTGTTTGACCAAGCCTGCATGTTTGTTAAATAAATAAATAAATAAATAACCTTTCTCAGATAGAAATTCTCCTAAATATTAAATTAATTAACTCAAATAATTAATTAATTTAATTAAATTAAATTCTCATTAATATTAAAAATATACTAAAATTTGGCCCACAAAAAAGTTGTTTGCTTGCTTTATCCCAGGAGCAGTATTTGTGTGGGAGCTTTTCTATTTGTGTTTTCACCTTCTTTGCTTCCTTCTCCAACAGGAGACAAAAAAGGAAACTCAGGATCTCCGGAATGCTTTCTTTCTTGTAAGGTATTTGTTAAATGAGGGGGAAAAGTGAGCAAACTTGAGCATCCTTCAGCACACACTTGAAAATTCCTGCAAGCGCCTCTTTTCACTTTGATCTGAGATTTAAGAATGGACATCTTGGACTACTTAATGCAATGGGAAGCAAGGAATTCCAAGAATTCCCATGCTATCAGATGGAGGGAAATTGAGTGCAGTGGCTTGATTTTAGAGCAACAAGACTTCGGGGCTGTGGTGTTTTTCACGACTGTCAGAAAGTCTCCAGGAACACTGTTTACTGCTTCCTGCTAGGTGAACTTTTGAAATCATACAATCAAAGAATGGTTTTGGGTTGGGAGGGACCTTAGAATTCATCCAGTTCCAACCCCACTACCACGGACAGGGGCACCTTCCACTAAACCAGGTTGTTCAGGGCCCCATCCAACCTACTCAACAAAGAATGTTATTTTTTTGTGTATTGTACTGCTGGCAAAAAATCCCAGCCTACAAAACATACTCCTGTGGGAAATCTCTCAGTAAAAACTTTCCAGCCCCTTTTGTTCTCAGCAGAAGGAGGTGCAGGAACTCATCAACGTGGAGAGGCAGCAGAGCTGTGCCCTCGCTGTGTTCAAGTTGGGTTCATTAAGTGCCTTGAATTGAGCTCTGGAGAAAGCAAAGGCAACAAGCCTGGTTCTAAACTCTCATCAAATGGCTTCACAGAGATGGTAAGAACTGCACAATTTGGATGTCTGTGGCTAATTTTTCAGATTAAAGCACTAAACTATGCAGAAATCAAGGCAGAAAACTCATTTAGGCTGCAATTCTGTCCTTAGTACACTCTGAATTACTGTGCATAGAGTACACTTTGAGAAATTACTTGCTGTTTGGAGACCTTTTAGATCCTCATGCTTTACATTGAGCTACAGAATAAATTTTTATCATGGCCTCTAAAATTTTCATGCTACAGTTGCATAAACTTGCTAACAAAATGTGGAGTGATTCCTTTTATTGTTCAATTTTTTTTCTGAATAAAAAGTAAAGCATGTACAGGGAGGAGAAATGAGACACGGGAAGGAGTGCAAACCTTTGGACAGATTTGAGAGTTCTGTCCTAGTAAATCAGTGTAAATCAGTGAGGTTGAGTGGAGTGACCCCTTCTGAGGGAGGCAGGCTTGGTTTCAGGCTTAGGTTGGCCCAGACCAGAAAAAGCCTTGAGATCACCATGAGAAAAGGGATCCCTGCTGCCAGGGATCTCTGCAGAGCTGTTTCCAGACAGCCTAGCTACGGAAATACCCAAATTTACCCTATTTGGGTCTGAAGGGAAGGACAGGCTGCAGAATGCAGCCTAGAGGGGATCTGGCTGGGAAGAAGCTGGGCCAAAGACGCCCTCAGAAGCTCACAGGTCATGGGAGTGTGGGAGAATGATAACAGAGGACATGACTGAGGTTTAAAAAGCATAAATACATAAACAAGGTCTAGTCTCTGAAGAATGGACTCTGAAATAGCATGGCTGGGAGGTATTGTTTGATGCCTCAGCAATTTGATCTAGAGACACACAAGGTTTATCAAACAGTGTAACAATGTTTTAAACATTCTCAATTTTCCAAAGAAGCAAACACTCCTAACAAAAATACCTCTGTAACCCCAAATTAAATAACCCAGATTCTGAGAAGTGGGAAGAACCAAAGTTTTGAACACTTCATGCTGTGAAATTTGCCAGAAGATTTTGTAGGCAGTCAATATCCCACCAGTGAGGTGCTTCTTTAAACACCTCAGACTTTTCACCAGTTTTAATCATTTAAACAGGACCAATCAATTTAAACAAGAACCATCTGAGAAGAAGGAAAGACTCTGGGAGAAAAATTTAGCAGGAAAGTATGAGATATCTGCTAAGATTTCATGTGTGTTTTTTCAAAGCAGAAAGAGAAGTCTTCAAGGCTAATGCTCAGAAAGAAAGGGTAAAATTAGGGGCAGCAAGATTAAAATATATTACTCAAGGTTACTCAAGATTAGCTGTATGATGAATGGCCCACAGAATGCTGCATAAATCAAGATAACTAAGATAAATGGAAGCCTAATTTAAGGAGTGTGCTGTCTCTGGATCAGAACTGGAAGGAACCAGATGCATGACTGCCAATTTAGGAGGTACAAGAGCAATACCAAAACCAGGGCAGATCTGTACAAGAGACTGTTTCCTAATGTCTTTACCAAAGGTGGTAGAGAAAAAAATCACCCAGGAACTGAAGCTGGGCACTAGCATCAATTTTTAATGTATTTCCTCTCTCACAGAGGGGAAACTTCTGCCTTTTTTTAGACTGGAACTTCTCTCCCCTGTGACACTGACCTGACTCCTTGCTACAGCCTTCCTTACCTATGCCTAGCTGCATGTTAGTCATTGCACTTCCTTCTCATTGCACACTCAAACCTCTTCTCATCTTTTATTCCATTCCTTTCCTCATTCCCTTTTTGAACAGCTAGGAAATATGATCAGAGAGCTCAGGACTCCTCTGTTTAGGTTATTCAAGCACTGGGGTATTTATAAAGAAAAAACCCACAAACAATAAAACCTTCTACAGAAATGTATTTTTAAAGATGAGATATCTTGGATAACTCTTGGATTTATGTTCAAAAATGCCTCTTTCAGGGAATTATTTTCATTGTGCATGCAGAAAGCAGCATCCTGACCACCACTGAGAGGGCACAGAGCCTCCTGAGACCAGAGGAGAGGAAAAACCCTGCCTCCTGCTGGGAGAATCTCAATGAAAATATTCATCAAAGGAGATTTCTAATGCACTGGCTTTGTCCAAAAGACCAAAGACGATGCTGGATCTACTGAAAGAGGTGATCCAATGAAGAATGGACAGTGCTGACAGATCTAAAGGCTGGGACCATCACCTGCACCAGCCTTGAGGAGGCATTTGAGTTGTGGTCCAGGTGCAGCAGGGGTAATGAATTCGACATCCCTTGGGAATGACAGTCTGGAGATGCCTAAAATCTGGGGTTCCTGAGTGTGGAGTGCACATTGTGATTAGGTGACAGCTGCTAGAAGAAGGTGGCAGCTAAGCCTGAGCATCTGTCAAATGGATGAAGATTGATTTGGGATTACAGCCAATGTACCCTGGCACAGGGGAGGAAAGTTCCCATTCCCAAGAACCTTAAGGAGCAGCCACTTCCCAAAGAGCAGGGATTCTGGCCCCACCTGCCTGTTCCAAGATGCTTTCCCTTTCTCTCCCTCACCTCATACACAGAAATGTGTTTCTTTAACTGATGTTAATTAAAAAACAAGAATCACCCTGCCACTCTCAGAGCCAGATGAATAATTTAGCTTCACAAAAACTTTAATCAGAAATTAAGCTTGTTTGCAGGGGTCTTCAGTGTTTCTTCAGCTTAATAACTTCCTTCCCTTTGTGTTCCTTCCACTTACTGTTCCACATCCTACAGCTGCTTCCAGCCAGTCACTCCTGTTCTTTTTCCCATTCATGAGCTTGTGGGATTTCAGGGTGAGTCAAACTGCAGAAATGATTGTGATGAAAAAAAAAAAAGAAAAAAAATAAAAAAGAAAAAAGAAAAAAAAGAAAAAAAATGTTGAACAGCAGTTTTAAATTTTTACTTTTAACCTGGATTTTTGCAGGGGCCCAGTTTGCAGAGTACAACATCCAAGGGTACTTTTATCTGTCTGGAAACCACTGAAGAACAAATTCAATAATAATAACGATAATAATAATAATAATGATAAAACTATGTAAAGTGGTGTCATATTAATTGTAGTCTCATTATCACAAATATTATCTTCCTTATTTATCCTCCTTATAAAAACTATAAATAGACACAGGTCCAAGGCTGAACAATGAAAATCACCACAGGCACAGAGGGACTTTTGCCCTTTAGTTAGGAGAGTTATTTCTGACTAAAAGTCTGCTCTTTCCCAGTTCTCAGCATTATGTAACAGGGCAATTTGTTCTTTGTGAGAGTTAATACCTATCTCCCAGCATCTGTACCCACCTATGTACGTTAAAAAAAAATCATTTAATTCTGACTTGGTGCAGCAATTGCTTTGGGCCTACCTGCCAGCAATTTGGGGGCTGGTTTGTATTTTCAGCTTGAAAAACAGGAGACAAGGGGGTGTATCTATAATCTAATACATCTATATGTACCTGCTTCTCCCTCTGGTTGATTATTTAAGGGTTAATGCATTCTAATGGAACTGCTTATATTTGTTAGTTATAGATTATTGCACATTGCATGAAAGAAATCTGGCACTGTCCATAAATCATACTTTTATCCTGTATTCTGCTTAGCCAAAAATATGCACATATGTACAGACACTTTTTATTACACAGAGGCACTGCTGAATATAAATATAATATTTGTCAAACTTCAGATTAACATAAAAATACCATTGTGCAAACACCTGATTCTGCCAACCCACCGGCACATCCCCCACATTTTTAAGTGTTCTGCCTAAAGCAGCATAGCTAATGGATTGCATTAGTGGAAAGAAATAGGTGAAAATACACCACAGGTTACACAAATGCAAGTAAGAGAGACAGCAGATGTCACTAATATGAGAAAACATTGCTGACACGCCAGGGGACTTTCCACTTAAATGATATCAGAGAGTTAATGATCAAGCACTGACAAACCAAGGGTAGTATTGAGGCAATGTCTCACATACATTGTGGTGTCTGCTAAAATCAAGAAAATTACAACTTCCCTGGGTAGAATTCATGGCTTAAATAGAGGATTAAGCAAAAAAATCATAGAATATTTAAAAATTTACCTCTCTGTTTGATGTATTTTGTATAAACAATCAATATTAGTTGCCTACACATGGAAGCAATGTTCTAAATGCTTCTCAAATCCTCTGCAAATTGTGTCAAACCCAAAGAGAGAGAGGCTGTGGGATTTCCAAGAGATAAGGTGCTGCCAGGTGGTTTTACCTGAGCATTCACAAAGGTCTGAATTCCACTGGCTACATTTTATTTTTGCAAAAAAATATGGTTTTACAAGCAGGCCAACACCAGCTGCACCTGACACTAAGCCCTCCTTGAGAAAGGACTGAAGTGACATGTTTAATGGAGATCATGTGTTCTGTCAAAGGACACAAAACTTCTCCATGGTATTGCAGCAGAGCTTGATAGAAATAGAAGATAACCTCCCTTTTTTCACACTTCTTCAAACAATACAGAAGATTTTAACTCATAAGGAAGACACTTAATGCAGGCAGGATATTTAGCCTTTCTCTGCTCCTTTCTGTAAGTTCTACTCCCATCTACATTTGTGAAGGGTGAAAGAGGAGCAAGAGAAGAGTCAGTTCCTTGGATTTTAGTTGGTTATGTCTGTAGCCATTATTCTATCAAATAATGATTTCAGGGGATGAAGTGGGGTGGGGCAGTGAAAGCTCAGCAGGCCAAAAATACTTAATTTGACTGAGATTTACATGCTAAGATGTTGTTAATTATTGCCCAAAACACTGTTGCACTCCAGGGCTTCTTTCCAGGTTCCAAGAGATTCAGATCACTGAAAACAGATTTACCACTATTGTGTCAGTAAATAAGGGCAAAGCGTGTAAAATTATATCTTAAAAAAAATAGTGTAAATAGGAGGGAAGGAAAAGATCTAAAATCCTACTTACTGCATTAAAATGTCAAATTGCCAGTTTCATTGTTTCATACATTGGTTGGCATTAGCACAGGAATTTCTGTGAATGAAATGGAACAGATTTTGGCACCTTTCTCTGAAATATATGGGCCCCCACCATGACTGCTTTGCTTTATAGGTCCTGGGGTAGTAAGGCCACATCTCAGTCCCATGAAACACAGTCCTGTCAAAGCTGAGTAAGGAACTGGGAGTATTTCAGCTGGAGTCAATTCTTCATTAGAACACAGCTCATAATTTTAGCAAGTGCACCTACTGTCGGAACTCAGCCTTAAAATATAATGAATATGTCAATGCTAATCAGAAAAATAAATCTAAAAGGGAAATCCTCTCTAGAGCCTGGTCCCATGATGAAAGGGACTAGTGGGTGATAGAAATGGAAACTGTTATACTAATAGGGATTTGCTATGTTCTCTTTGAGGTCTGAAAGCATTTATAAAAATAAACCCCACAACTTTTAGCCTGATCTCTCAGCTAAGAATGTTCTTAGTAGCTGGCAGTGAAAACAATTCAGTCTTCTTTATCACCATCCCACAAAATAGGGAGGTTTATGTATTATACAGAGGAATTCCAAATCAAAGCTGGGAGTTTTAAATTGCTTTACAATGTTAGATAAAGAGAGTCTGGAGCAGAATTTACAAATGCAGAAGCCAGTGGCCTTGACAGCAGTTTATTTGGATTCTGTTTTTTGTAGGTGCTGTGCTCTTTATCAATAAAGAGCAACAAGAAACCTGCAGGACTTTTAACTTTGCTTTGCTGTGGCTGTGAGAGCTCAGCCACTGTTAGAGAAGGGAGACAGAAAGCCTGGGTTCAGCTCCTCACTTGGGAACTGGTTTGGTGTGCAGCCTTGGAAGAGATACTCTAATTACTGATGAGGTGGCAATCTGGAGATAGCATTTTATTTCCTGTCTTGCCAAAATAATGTAAGAATTAATTAAAGTTTGCAAAACACTATGAGATCCTGAGGCTAAATATTCTATAGAAGCACTAATGATCTATCTTGTTGGGTTTTGACCATATGCACACAGTCAGTTTGATGTTTTTCCAGAAAAAAAAACTCCTCTTGTCAGAATAACAAACTTGAGCTCTTCCTTATTGCTCCATGCCATGATTTTTAATATAGAACAAAACAAGCTGTAATTGACAGAGATTTCCTGTCAATATTTTCTTGCTATTTCTCCATGATTCGAATAATGTCTATCAATTTATCCCTACACTTATGAAATATTATTTGCTCAATAATCAGTGTTTTCTGGTCTTCCAAAGAGTGTCTTCTAAAAAAAAATTGTAAACCAATTACATTTGTCTTACACCTTATTTTCAGTAACCCCACCACCTCCTCCTACAAAATTATCATTTGAGAAAACTCACATCTAAACCCACATCCCTGTGAATGGCCAATGTCTTTCTCTACATGGCTTATTTAAAGCCTACTGTGGTTGAACGAAAGAAGCAATTTTGAAATGTTGCCTGGAAAACTGGATCACAATCCTTCTGTGCAGGACTGAGGCAGAGAAAAAACTCTTTCAAGGTACAGTCTATTCTGAGTGCTAATCCAGCCCCTGGAAGACAATAAAGCTTTTAGTTATCTATGACTTTCATTCAATAGTTTCACTGCAACTTGGCAATTTAAATTAAATCTTGAAAAACTAAGGGGAAAAAAGGGGACACGACATTTTCATTCATCAAAATTGGGATTTATGGCTAAAAGGTATGTTATTTTAGTAATGATCTGTGTGAATAATGAAGTCTGAAGTGCTTCTGATTGTTGGATAAAAAAGTCAAAGCTTGGTCCAAAAGACTGCAGATGGATCAATTCCTATGCTGAAGGCAAGTCACAATTGGCCAGGTCCTTTCTAGATGTAATTCTCTTAAAAAATGAGCAGAAACCTCTCACAATTTCATGCACAATTTCTATTCTCCAACTGTCTGCTAAAGTGCTGTCCTCCTCAGCTTTAGGGTGCATTATACATTTAAAATTTATATTTAGCTGGAAAGATCAGTTATCTTACTTTCCTCCATTATTCCAATGTAGCAAGGAAAATTTAGGCTAAAACCTCACTCACAGCTGCAAAAAGTTAATTGTGCATGTGATAATCAAGAACTTGATCTTGACTGAAGGATGGAAAAATCATGCTGCACTCCAGATGAGTAATTTTTGCACTGAATAGTTATTAGTCAGATTTTGGTTTGGTCTCAAGAGCCAATGCTTCTGCTTTTGTATCTTAGTGAGAGGCTTTAGGCCAGTCCTTCCACCTTATGTTTAAGAAGATAAGAGGTCTTTATGGTCTTCTCCTTTAAAAGAAAAATAATAACTTGACACCTGTGGATGATGGTATATTGGAGTAGAGCTGACTGAATTGCTTTGATTGAAAACTTCTCAATTCTACTTGACAAAGTTTTTCTCAGCACCTTGTTCTCTTGAAGTTTTTAATATAAGAGCAATTTAACAGTTTTTATTGTATGGATTATTTCTGGTTTATTTTTTCAAATATGAAGGTAAAAAGTAACAAGCTTGGTGGTGTTTTTGATGGATTTTGAATTTGCTGAAATAACTTGCAGTCTAAAATGATACAGCCTTTTTTTAATTTTTTTTTTTTACCTTGCCATATCTCAAGGTGATGTCAACACATTGCAAAGCTGGATGCCATTAAGTGCATGAGGCAACTCTGTTTAGTGAGTCAGAATTTGCCTTAAAAGACAACACAGGTTGTTGTCAGAAAACACAGAGATCTGTACCAGCCCTGAAAGTCCTGAGTTCTAGGCATAATAACAGATTTTTTTTTTCCAAATCTGCTTGCTGTAGCTGTTGAATATAAAATTAGGTAACATTATCCAGCCTGCTTAGCGACTTCAGGATGAAAAAGGTGATGTTTGCAGAGCCCTGTGGGGACTGCAAGGCTCAGTGCCTATCTGTTAACATCCTCCCAAGGAAGGAGCTCAGACTCACATGCAATCAGTAGGCTACGACCAGACTTATTATTACACACAAGAAATTTGGTTGGGAACTAAATCTCCGCGAACCATTGTCAGTAGCTGGGGTTATGGCCACAACTGTTTTATCATTATACCCGCTGGGATTTTACTAGCAGCAGCACACATCAGTCTGTGGATGGCTGTGCTGTATTACTGCTATGCCAGCTTGTTTCCTTGGATCCAAATCCAAACCCATTAAAATATTACAGCGAGGCACGCTGGATTTCCCCAGCTCAAGGTTGTAGCACGCATGTTAATCATGCAGGAGATGATTTTTACATAACGGGGACAAGCCAAAATAAATGAGCCCAGCATCCAGATCAATTTTCTCAGCATAAGTGACTTATTTTCTCGATGCCCAGCACTGCTGTGGGCATCTCAGGCTTGGTGCTGAGCCAAGGTCTGTCCCCCTGCCACGCTTCGATGTGGGCATAGGCACCCCGGCTGGGTTCGGGCTGGACATCAGGAGGAATTTCGTCACAGAAGGAGTGATGAGACATTGGAACGGGCTGCTCAGGGAGGTGTTGGAGTCACTGTCCCCAGAGATGTTTAAGGTGTCACTCAGTGCCATGACAACGTTCAGTCACAGGTTGGACTTGATGATGGATTTTTAAGCCTAATTGATTGTGCTGTTTTGTGAGCTGAGGTGTCCCCATGGAGACTCAGAACCTCACCCATGGCCAGACTGTCCCTGTGGTCCCTCATGGCCCTGCAGGGCACACCTGTGTCACCAAAACTGTGGGAAAAACTAAAACCTTCCAAAAGCATTTTTAGTGTTAGAGAATCGAGGCATTAGTTTATTCTGGCCAGGATGCTGTTCTGGCCGGGATGTGCAGCAGAAATAATTTCATCCACACATAGCCCGGGTGTACAGAGGAAATCATTCCATGACCCATGAATTTTACTGGATTTTTCAGATACTTATAGAGTCAAAGCCCATAGAAATTCATTGGTTCATTGTTAATTGGTCCCAAGTTTTGCCGTTCTCAGTACCTGGTTTCCTATTGGATATGGGATATGGGTATGGATTTCTTCACCTCTGATGCTAATTTGGTCCTCATTCCTTGGTTCTCTTATCTCTCCTTTCCCAGACCAGGTGTCTCGGACCATGCCAGGGGTGATGTTTGGGGTTAATGGTCTATTAAAGGCTGTTGATGGTTGTTATCTTTTGCTTATCTTCTGTGCTGCTCCCAGTTTGTTGAGATGTTAAGGCCTCATCAGGCCTCACCTGGTGGAACAACGCCCTGGAAAGAAACTTCTATTCCCTTCTGCCAGGGCAAAGGCGAACAGGGGTTGGACTTGATGATCTCAAAGGTCTTTTCCAACCTAGTTCATTCTGCAATTCTGTGAAAACTGAATAAAGTTACATTAAAAAAAAAAGCCAAATTTCAGCTGTTCAGCACCAGGGACAGCGCCAGGGCGATTCTCGGGCGGCGCCCAACGCGCCCGGCCCCGGCTCTTCCTCCAGGCTTTGCCCAGTGGAATTTCACTTTCTGAGCGTCCCCTCGGATGCCCGTGTGGAGGTGGGTGCAATACCTGGGTGCTGAGGGATGTCTGTGGCTTCTGAGCACCCATTAATGCTTTAGGATGTGCAGCAGTGACGTGGCTTTGTGCTGGCGATTGTAATGCGTTAAGGGGGAATTTTCAGGAACTGAGCTCGTGTCTCAGGAGCTTATCTTATACCTGGCACTGATAAGGGGCACCTCAAGTGCTGTGCCCAGTTCTGGGTCCCTCAGTTCAGTTCAGTGAGAAGCTGGAGCATGACCTGACATGGACAGGGGAGCTGGGGAAGGGTCGGGAGCACAAGTCCCATGAGGGAGCTGGGGATGTTCAGCCTGGAGAAAAGGAGGCTCGGGAATGACCTTATCACTCCACAATCACCTGAAAGCAGCCAGGGTGGGGTTTGGCCTCTTCTCTAAGAGAATCAGCCACAGGACAAGGAGAACATAGCCTCAAGCTGACCAGGGGAGGTTCAGGTTGGACATTAGGGGAAATTTTTTCACAGAAAGGGTGATGAGACATTGGGATGGGCTACCCAGGGGGGTAGTGGAGTCCCCATCCCTGAAGGTGTCTTTCCATGGCAGTCAGGGCCATGGTCTGGTTGACAAGGCTGTGTTCAGTCACAGGTTGGCCTCGATGATCTCAGAGGCCTTTTCCAGTCTCACTGATTCCAAGGTTCTAAGAATGAGCAGGGGGAGGAGGTGAGCTTTGCTGAGGGGCTGTGCCAGGGGCCCAGGCTCTGAAGTGAAACTGAGGAATGGTCTCTGACATTTCACCCCAAGTGCTTGATCTGGTCTTTCACCCCTATCCTGGTCAGCACTGGAATGCCAATGAAAAGTGTAACTGATGATAAAAAAAACCAAAAAACAAAAACAAAAACAAAAAAAAGGAAATAGATTTGAGTCTGCAGCTGATCAGATGATGTGATTTACAGAGCATGTCCCTCCAGAATTCCTGGAGTTTGTACTGAGCTCTCTTTAATGTGAGGTTTATGGCCATAGCATAACCTCACTTATATTTTACTCGTGTACAATGTATATATTGAAAACGTGCAAAACACTGGAGTAAATATTTGTAGAAGTTCTGGAGGACAAGGAGTTACCACAGCAGAAGGCACTTTACTGCCAGTTTATTTAAGAGTATTTATCTAGTGCCAGTTTTTCTTTTAGATGTTGTGCTTTTAAAAACTATTTTCCTTAAAGTTTCCGATGGTTTGAAAGTTCATGTGTAATCTGAAAAGTTAAGGAATTATCTCTGTTTATGCATATATGGAATTGAAAAGTAATGTGGAATAAGAAGGAGGATCTGGTGCCTCTGAAAAGACCAAACCTCAGCAGTGTGGTCACTGTATTCCATACACGGTCAAAGGAAAGGAGCAAATAATATTTTAAATATATTTCAAATTGTTGCAAAATAGCAGCTTTTTAAAGACACAATTTCTGAATATATGTCTGTGTGCAGATAAGCATAAAATTACTGAGAGTGCAGAGGTGTTACTGCAGCACCAGAGCTGCAGTATTGCCAGCCTTGTGGAGTCAGTAATTTAAGAAACCAGAGGAGTGATCTTGCAGATGAAACTGTGGGTGCAGAAAACCCTGTTCCTCATATGACCCTTTTTTTTTCCCAGGTTTGATATTTCAAACACATCATGATCTTGGGGCCCTAGGAAGGAGAACATCCAACATTAAAAATGGCCTGGTTTTGCCAGTACAGCTTTTTTCAAGGTCATGTAAAAGTTTCTTGCTTGTACCAGCTTGTGTTATTCCAAAATAACCTTGAAATTCACAATGTTTAGGACAGGTGACCAAGCACAGCTTTACAGGAGAGGCTGCAAAAGAACAGAAGTGTTTCTGCTAAGGGTGACCAAGTGTTCAAAAACTGAACAGGAAATTAACCAGGCACCTGAAACTAAACCCAGGATGCTTATTCCGTTTGCCTTTCCCTGATTGATTTACCTTTAGCTGATGCCTGTCAGCTTCTCCAAAACACCTCTGCATTTTGCCTTAGCTGTTCTGATCTTGGGGTGTACAAAACTGATATCTGCAGCCAAATCGTCATCCAAAGTGGTCGCATTCTAATGCCTGGAATGCTTTTTTTTCTGAAATTATTGCTCATATTTGGCTTTGAAAGCCTTCCACATCACCCACAAGGTCAAGAAATGCCAAAGAGTGGCTCTTAGGCCCTGTTTGCACTCAGCTAAATTCCAGGTGGCAGCGATTTTAGGTGCTCATTTACTGTATTTTAGGCTCTTTGGGGGTAAGGCAGCCATCTCAAAGGTCCACGTTAGAGAATAGGAAAAATAAATATCAACAGGGAATTAAAAAGTAAATAATGCTCCTGCTAAGCTAAGATTGACAACGTTTTACAAAAGAATCTGGCATCAAAAGGAGGGAACAAGCACTGCTGGGAATTTTCTGTTTTTAGAAGTGGCAGATTACAGCACACAAGGAACTGGTGAGTAATACCCGTTGTATTCTTACTGGCACCTGGATGGCTGCCAACATCTTCATTTCAGTAATTGTTCTCTCGTTGCTGTACTGTGTGAGAGGCAGATCCTGGGGACAATGAGATAGAAGTTGTGGTTTGGGTTTTTAGGTAGTTATAAATGACTGAGTGTCTTACCAAGAAAGATAACACAATTTAATAATGCTAGTGGGATCTGGATTAGTATTGTACAATGAAATGAATGTAAACAGCCTTAACTCTTAACTTAAACATTTAAACTTCATTGCTTAAACTTTTATTAATTTTTGGATTTCATGAGCAGACAGACAATGTGAGTTTTATGAGAAAGATCTTCCTTCAGCATATGGTAACGTGTGTTAGGTTTTGGTGTAGTTAAATTTATATGGCAAACTTAACTATTGGTATGCAAGGGAGTCCTACTCATGTTTACTAAATCCCTCCCTTTTTTTTTTTTTCCTCACTGAATGTGTCACATAGCCAGTTACCCATGGAAATCAATTTTTAAATACTTGTGCATGTCAGTTTTCAGAAGTAGGTTACATTTGTTCATCCAGTCAGGAAAGGGAAAAATACCAGATTGTCTTTTTTTGAACACAGCTCAGCAGCCCTCTAAATATTGGCAGCTGAGCTCTAACGCGGGTGGGGGGGAAACGCTGCAGAGAAATTCGGCTACATCTGAATAATGCAATCCCATTCACAGCGTTCTAGGAACAGGATGAAAAGAGAGAGGCTAAGTTTGTCAAACGCATTGTTTGTGGCAAATTATGCATTCAGCTTTAACAAGCGCTCGGCAGCTGCTGTGCTTTGCGTGCTGCCAGAGCTGTCCTCGCAAAGTGACAGGGACCGGGGAGTCTCCACCCTGCCTTGGCTTGCACCATCAGAAGCGTTTTCCCATCGCTCCAGGCCATATCAGCCGTCCCTATCTCATCCTCAGCTCAATTAAGACGTGATGTGCTTTTCTTCCTCGCTGCTTTCCTTTTATCTCCTCTTCTTCTGCTGCTATGACATCTTTCTTCTCCCTGTTAGGGTTGGTCCTGAATACTGATTAAGGTTAAATTTGCCGTAAATTGCGGGAGAAATAGGCCAGCCCCGTGGTGCCTGGGATCTCGCAAACATCAAACCTTTCACGTTCAGAGGGTTCCAAGAATTATCTGAGTTTTCAGCCTTTGTTTTTCATAAGGTTTAATCCCAAATCTTTTTTTTTTTTTTTTTTTTTTTTTTTTTTTTTTTTTTCTTTTCGAAACCTGCTTTCATACTTCTCCACTTGCTAAGTTTCTCCGTGAAGGCTCAATGCAAAATCAAGTAAAATTTTCTCTCAGGCCTGTTTTAATGATGAAGGTTTAGAAAACCTCAGAAGCTGGGAAGTTGGGCTGACCCAACAGAGAGGTTTTTGCTGTATGATAGAAACAGAGCTTGGATTGGTTACTCCGGGTTTCCTTGTTTTTGGTGTGGTTTTTTTTTGTTTTGTTTTGTTTTGTTTTGTTTTTGTTTTGTTTTGTGGGGGTGTTGTTTTTTTTTGTTTGTTTTTGTTTTTGTTTTTTGTTTTTTTGTGTGTGTTTGTTTTCTTTTGTTCCTCTCAATTTTAATCCCATTTTTGAATTTCAGTTCTTTCATCCCTAACACTGGCATTTCTACTCCTCTTCTTAACTTCTTGCCAGTTAACCCAAAACACATTTATATGTCTATATATTATAAAGCTAGTGATGCTGTTTATAAAGAATTAGTTTGAAATATTTTAAAGGGTTTTTTTTAAATTAGTTTTAAACCTGTTCATGTCATTTTCATATGATACCAACATAATTAATTTCTAATATTTACATTAGAAATTTCACAAAGAAACACAAGAGACCATCAGATTGTCAAATTTGGCAGAGAGGCTGAGAGTAGAGATGAGCTTGTTTGTCTTTGCCATTTGAAACACCAAGTCTCAAAATCAAATTGTGTCAAAGCACTAGGATTGTTTACATTTGGGTTATTTTTTTGTGTGTGTGGTTAGGTACTTTTAGTTTTGTGGGTATTTTTTTTGTTTTGGTGTGTGTGGTGTTTGTTTGTTTTTTGGTTTTTGTTGTTGTTGTTTTTGGTTTTTTTGTTCAAAAGCACTTTATGGCTAGGGAAGATTATATGATGATTGCCTGGTACTTCAGGGACAACTGATAAATCCCATTAATTTGATTATAATTTGATTACAATTTGATTATTATTATTTAGTTTGGATTTTTTTTACTTGATATAAAATAGCAACAACAAAAGCAACTTGGTCAAAATCAGGGTGGCATTTGATCTTTACCAGCTGTTGTTCATTTTGTTTTTGTTTTTAGGGCTTTTTTAAAGTACTTCAGCATCTGGGTATTGCTTTCCAGGAAATGCACTTTTGTCTCTTGTGGCTTTTAATGCTGTTGAGCTCATGTGTACCCCTGCATATGTGAAGAATTAACTTGCTGGTTTATTGAGTCTTAGATTTCTGTAATCTATAGGCTCACCCTATAGAATATAAAATCTATAAAATGTATAAAATGTATAAATTCTGTATAAATTCTGTATAAAATTCTGTATAAAATGTAACCCTGTGTTGAAACTTGCATATTGTTGGAATGCAAATTATTTAGTAGCATTTTATTGTTGGAGTGTTGCATTTTTATTAAACAGCCCTTCAAGGGAAGGTTTGGGCCTCAACAGAAATTGAAAATTCAGCCTATCAGCTATAAATGCATTTTCAAAGCACGATAAGAAATAAGAGGGATATGGGAGGTTTCTGCAGGTTCTCCATCCTTTCTAATAAAGCTAAAAAACCCATACAAATTTGGTAGAAAAAACTTTTCTAAATATTGGTGTAGTTTTAGTCATAAAGTCACTAACAGTCACACAATCTGTTCGAGTGATTGGTCTGTTTCAGTGCACGAAATCTTTGGGAAGTTTTTCCTGGGGAATTCACTCAGTTTATTTGTATTTCCTGATTCATTTTTCCAGATAGCATTTTTGCGTTGCTGCTCCTATGTTCTCTGCTTCCTACTCCAGCAATTTTAAGTGCCTTCTTCTTTGCCTGTTGCTTTTTGGAAACAGAACAAGGGGCCACACTTACCAGAAAGCAGAGATTCAGCAGTTTATGAAAAACTGGCATCTTGTAGAATTTCCAGGCCTGCCATTTGTCATCATTAGTGATTCCTGAGGTTTCTGTAGCTGTTTTTTTCTCCAGAGCAGACCTAGTGCTGTTATGTGATTTGGGAAGCTGCTTGTGTGAGTGATGATGTATCTGAGTGTTGGTTTGTATGGAGTAGCTGTGGATTTTATTTGTTCCAAGGTAAACTGCTGACTCTGAGAATGGCTTAACCAATTGCTCTGCAAATACCACAGGTTGCAGGTGCCAGTTTAGAGAAAAGTGGAGTTCATAAACAGGGGTTTCAATCTTGGCAGACACATTTGATTCACAGTTTTAATTTTAACTCTTCTTACCTGAATTTTACCTTACTGTAAAAGAGGAAATTTGCTATAGTAGTAACCCTTCAAACCATGCCTCAGGTAATTAAGGGTCAAGATCTTGTTCTGGCACAGAAGGTTTAAGGTTTCCTTGAACTTTGCCACTGTGACAAGCAAATCTTCACCTGGTGTACTCAGCAGATTGTACACTTATCCCAATTTTCACTCTTTTTTTGAAGATTGAGGAAAGGGTGAATAAGGGCTCCTAGTTCTTTCTCTTACCTGAAAGAACTGGCTGAAAATACAGAGAGAACTAAATGGGACTTTATGGAGTGTAGTGAAATCTGCATGTGGCTGGGAGCAAGTACACATAGCTTTATTTCTTCTTTGGGGGGCATAATAGGATTCTCATCAGTTGTCTGTATGCAGGCAACTATAATCCATATACTGGAACTACAATCCATAATGCTGGAAGTTAGGAAAGTACAATGAATACTATGGTTTCTTCATCTTGGAGTTTCCTGTGCACCAGTGGAAGTGTTTTAAAAAGCTTTCAAGCAGAGCACTGGGTGTCTGCTGTTGTCTTGTTAATTTAGTCCTGTGTAGTTCAATTTTCCCCATCATCCTTGCTGGTCTAACTAGGAAAATGAAATTGCTGGTTGGCCTCCTAGGAAGTCAGAGGATCTCTGGTGTGTAACTTGCAGCATCCTGTCACCTCGATTTAAATGGGAGCTAAATGGAAAACTGGAATTGTGTCTGGGGCCTGTGGGGCAGTGGAAAGGAGTTCCACGAGCAGCAGGGTGGGCTCCTACCCCTTGCTGTCCTTATTTGGGACCATGCTGATGAACTTGCTCGTGGGGATTGAAGCCTTCCAAGCCCAACAGCAGCCTTTGATAGTTTTAAAACTTTTCTAATGGCTTGAAGCAGGTGGTGAGACGTCCTGTTTCTAAACCAGTTTTATGTGGAAGATAGCTCATCTCCAGAAACTGATATCTTTCTCTGTTTTTTTTAACACAAGCCTGCACAGAGAACAGAAGCTTATTGGCTACTCTGAATTTTCCCATTCAGTGACAATTACAGAATCCTCTTGTGCTAAATAACTGCTGCTGATGTACTGTGAAAATTCTGTGTCTGATAGACCCTGGATTTTCTCTTTGCTGTGCCTGTGAATTTGTGGAGAGACTTTTCATTTGTCCCCAGTGCAGCCAGTATTGACATACATACCAAGATTTAACTAGGGAGGTTAGTGCTCTGCTTTTTAAGTGGGTGCATAGTCAGCCTTTCATATTAAGACAGAATGCTTGCTGCAGAGTTTCAAATATTTTCAAAATCCAATTTGTCTGAGTCAGAGCTGTGTCCAAACTGCTGTTGGTCAAGGCAGCTGATCAGATTGGCAAACAAAAGTAGCTTTTGTGAGTACCAGCCCTTTTTTATCTCTGTTCCAGCTACATTACTCAGTCCAATAAACGGCTTTTTCCTGCAGAATTTGTTTGCTTCCATTAGATTCACTTCACTGCTATGGTATGGAAATAATATCAGAATGCTACCATAAGGGAATAGTTTAAAATAGATAGATATTAAAAGTATGCAACCAATGTCACATCATCATTATTGAAAATTGCTGATTGCTTGGGTAGAGAAGAGATGTATTTAGGTGAAAAATTTTTAGGAGTGATGCAGCCACATTTTAAATCATTGTAAGTTCTACAGTGTTCATTAGGAGACAATCATTATGCTTAATATGGAAGCATGTCTTCAAGCTTTTTATGGATAAAGTGTGGATGTCTTTCTTGTTCAGACATCCCTTCAGTTAAATCTGTGTGGTTTTAGGTTTTTATTCCTAGTTAATTCCTACTAATTATGACATTTGAGCTTCACATTTGTGTTTAAATTTGCAATGCTTTTTATGAAATTAGGATTTAGGCTCCAGCATTTTCTTTTAAACAAGACCTGATAGAGACTCTGCACAGTAACCTTTGTAACGTGTCAGACTCCTCTTTTCCCTTTTTTCCGTGACTGCTGCATGGAGTCTGGGCTGATGCTAATCCAGAAGGACAGTCACACCTCATGAAAGAATCATCACTGCTAATCAAATCAGAGCGAAAACCCACCACTCTGCATCAGTGGAGACATTTAATGTGCTGAATATTTCATGCACTGGGGGCCGTGGCTGTAGACAAAACCCTCTCAACAGCTCCTCGTTGCGTGCAAATATTTACTCAGACACTCTGGAGTGGTTGAACTGGTGTGCAGCAACACCGGGAAGCCTGGAGTGATCCCTCTAAGTAATGGTAATTACAAGTGACTCCACACATGCTGGGTCACCGTGGCTTGCAGACAGCCCCTTGCTTTGTCAAAGCTCCCCTTGCCTGCATGATTAAGTGGGCAGCGTGCCACAGGAAATTTGATGCATACAGGATGACAAATGTCTGTTTTGGCTGCTGAGAATTGAACTCAATCGTGGATCTGCGGGAACATCAAAACACAATCAAGGGCTGACATCAAACCCGCGAGCCAAGAGAATTCCTCAGGCAAAAAGGGCTGAACTTGAAAGTACAAGAAAGGAGTGCTTTAGTTTGTGTGGTGGCACAGCAGTTTGTTTTGCTGATTCCTTGCAAGGAGGGGTAGAGGAAGTAACAACCCAGAAAAATCTCTCTCTGTAGTTCCAGTTATTCTTTTATGTTTAAATTGTAGAGGTGGAGGGGCAGAAGAACAGAGCAATGCAACCAGTAAGTTTCCTTTCAGTTTTTATATTTAGACTTTTAATTTTTTTCTCTACAGTATAGAATAGTTGGTCTTGGTATCCATAGTGGAAATCTTCCTTCTTGTTTACCCTCATAATAGCTCCTTGTAACACCAGGAAGAGTTCACTGTTTAAAATAGTGGTGCAAATGCTGCGTTCTCCTGCTGCTTTTGCAATTGCTTGGTCTTATAACACTGTTTTAAAAACTGTCCTGTCGTGCTGCCTGCATGTTACTCACATTGTGGTAAGTGATGACTGTAGAATGAGATTCATCCTGTACCTCCCAGCAGAGGTAAGGATTGACTGAATGCTATTTTCAGGCCCTAAGTTTGTACAACCTGAGTAGTCCTGTAGGTTGATGTGTGTGGTGAAATCCATTTCCAGGTTGGGAGCAGGCTGTAAGTTTGCAACACCAGCACATTGTCTTTGAGTGGAGAATTAGTGACTGTGTTCCTTTGCTCTGTGTGAGTGATGGCAGAGGGTTAGTGGGTGCTACATCAATCTTCATTTTAACCAGAACTCCTCTGCATCAGAGATTCTGGTGTTTACCTTACAAGGTTTACAGCCCTTCCTGAATCCCCTCTAGAGAGGCTGCCATGTACCCTCTTTCCTCTGCATTTGTAGTGCCACTGCACTGAGGGTGGAGACAAAATACACCTTGACAGGCGTGCTTGTCAAATAGTAAAATAATCATTATTCCTATGTAGGTGTTCAGGAGCTGTGAAAAATCTGTTGAAGAGTTATTTGCTGGATGTGGACAGTCTGTGGAGCTGGTCAAATAATGAACTGCCGAGAAGAATTTTGAGTAAATATCAATATTTGTTGGATAAATTGCTTTCAATAAATAATTTTTTTCCAGGCTGTGTTCATCTGTCAGGAGACTTGATGAGGGTGGCTCTAAAGCAAAGACCTTCATAGAGGAGCATGGAAGCACTGTGTGTGGGGATGCTTCTGGAGGCAGTCTCTGTAGAGGGGCAGAATTCCTCCCAAGGGGAGGAGAGTGCAGCTTCTGCCCTGCCCCCCTTGTCTGTTCTTCTGTGCAGCTCTGCTCGAAGGGAGGAAGGAAAAGTAGTTACCTCTATCCCAGTCCATTTGGTTATTGACAGACTTCTCTGTGTGTTGAGGCTGTCAAATACAGAGGAGTAAAACCAAGCCAATTTTATACTGGGTGTGCCCTGTTCCACCAGCAGTAGGCCAGATAAAACCCACAAAACCCAAGGAATATCCTCACAAATGCACAAAGCAATCTATGAGAGCAACTTAGCTTTTTTCCAAGAGCAGCAGTTTTCATTTCTGAATGTACCTGGCTAAATTTGTCACACTCCTACGTGCTGCCTCCTTCCAGTGTGCCAGCTGCTTGTGCATGCAGCACCACAAATGCTGTTCCCCCAGGATATGTTCTTGAATATTTCCTCTCTTGCCTGGATCCACTGAGATGGTGGAGTGAAGCTGTTGGTACTGGGTAGGTCATTTCTCAGGTGTAATCAGTCTGGAGGTTTATAATTTCATAATGAGTTTACCTATTGAAATTGCTCATTACAAGCTGGAGATTTGAGATGACATTTTTTCCCAGGAAAAACTGATTTATAAATGAGAGAACTTGCATTTGTCTTTTCCACAAAAGCTTTCTATACAAAGCATGATTGTGTAAGGAAAGGGCATTCATAAAACACTTTTTTCTCAGTGTAAACTGTGCATACTTATGTACAATATTTAATAAGAAGATCACAATGTGGCTTCACTGTATCTCTTTCAGGATGGGTTTTCATGATGTCAGCCTCTTCAGAATAGATTCAATCTGAGAGAACTAGTGATTTATTGAAATTTTTATTTATTTTTGATGTAGGCCTCTGTTCTCCTTGCTGTTCAGAAACATCAGTTAGAACTGAGCATTTTGAGAGTGGTGTGTTGTGTCCCTTTGAAGAATCCTATGAACTGCTGGGTAATCAGCCTTACATGCTGTTAGGCCTTTTTGGAGACCCACTTACACTGTGACCTTTTTCAGAGCTTCCTCCCCTCTCAGAGGGGACACAAAATCATCTTGTTCCTATCAAGAAACGTTGCAATGCTTGTGCTATGTGTTGTCATGAATCTCTGTGGAAAAGAACTTTACTATTTTGGATTTAATGAAAGCAAATCTGGATATTTAATGCAAGCATTCATAGCATCTCCTTGCATGGAAAAAATGAACATATTGCTGCTCTGAATGCTGAGTGGCTCCAAAGTGTCTGAATACAACTTTCTTTAGAATTTGACTCCTTGCCATTTGCTTAGAACCTGGGAAGCAGTGAGTGGTGGTTGAAGTAAGAGTATGGTTCTACACAAAATATACACAGCTGGTCTTTCTGTTTTCAAGCTTTCTCTTCCATGTTTTTCTGCTTCATTATGGGCCTTAAAATATTTCAGCCTGATGGATTTCAGCTGAGCTTACCTGGATTTTTCTTACATAAGATGGCAGGGATATAAGGGGATATAAGTAAGAATTCCAGCATGTTATCAGGTGCAGAGAGAGAAGCCAAAAAATGTATTAAAGGTATTTTTTAATGTGGAAAGCTGTGTTCTGTAGTCCTTTGAAAATGAAAACCTATGAGATACAAGGAACTGAAGTCCATGGTTTTCCAGATGTTTCGTGGCTGCCTAAATCGACATTTTATGCCTGCCCCAAATTTGCTGAAGCAGTGTAGTTCTTGGAAGATGCTTTTTGGTGAAATCGTATTTATGCCAAAAGTCACATAATCAGGAAAAAAAGAACACACTGTAACATGTTTACATTATAAATGTTTGCCCTGATCTCAGTGCAAGGTCTCTGAGAGTCACACCAGTTGTTACATGAAGAATTAGTACAACTTTGATAATGGTTTGTGTACCGTGTCCAGGCTGCTTGTGTTCTAAACTTCAGCTAATTTTGACAATTGGGAATTACAATTCAGTTCTCAAATTATTTCAAAAGGACATGGAGTAAAAGCTAGTGATTTTTTTGATTTTTTTTTTTCTCTTCTCACTTAACTTGCCTAAAAAGCACTTTTAGCTGCTCTAATCTTAAACTGCAGAGTGTAGAGCAGTGTTTCCTTGCTGGAAATCCAGGAAACACTGAGTTGTCAGTTCTTTTGGCATCTGCCTGCCCTTATGTGCCTTAAAAAATTGGATAAGAAAATGGGAATCTATTGTGCTGCTCTTGTTTCTTAATGGGAATATCTTGGAAAATAAATCACTTCCTCCACCCTTTTTCTGTGAGGAACCCAAGGATAATTCAGGCAGAATCAGAGTAGAAGCTTCAAGTTACTAAAGTTCTGCTTCATCTGCTTTTTATTCCCTAATGAACCTTCATCTCCAAAAAGATGAGATGGTTACGTTCTGATTAATGTGGACTATTTACCATTTCTGCTGATAAGCTGGGAGGATGCATTAAATCTGCTTCAGCAAGTGGCAGTGAAGTTTCAAATGGTAACGAGGACAGCTGCATCTTTCTTTGACTCCTGAAGGTCAAGCGTTTCTAAATCCTTTCCCAGCTTATAAATAAGACTGCTGATGTGATTCAGTTAGTTATGGAAACTGTAACCTCAAGGATATTTTCAGCCTTTTGTGTTGGTGGAAATACTTCTGGCTCTATTTATAATGGTACTCCAGATAGTGCTTTTCAGTGTTTTTTTGGGGGCAGTGGCTCATATCAAGCCACAGATGTATTTTGAATGAGTACTGACACTGCCTAAATCTTAAACTGAAGTTGGAGTTAGAGCCAGACTTGAAGATGACAATTTCATGAGGAATATGTGTTGCCAAAGCCCTCAGCTTCCTCAGGCTTGTGTATTTCAGAGTCTGTGGTTTAGTGCTGCTTGTGCTTGGGGTCTGAGATGAAAGAAGAAATGATTACTTGCAAGAACACAAGCCCTTGCTTGTCAAGGTTAAGATTTTTGACTTGATTATTCTTCCCCCAGTGGTATTGAAGAGCTGCATAAAATTTAGATCTGCAATGCACCTGGGTATAATCCTCACTCAAGAAAAGAGGGGAGGGAAATACCTACTGGTTAAAAAAAGGGAAGAGTAGTGTTAGAGTTGCACACAAACCCTGCATCTTTTTCTGGCATGGCCTTTGCCAGTGTGAGGGCCTAGAATGCCAGTCTGGTCCTTAGGACTGCTGCTGCTATTGGGGACATCAGTGTGTGGAGCAGTGGTCACTAGACCCCCAGGGTCTTCATATCTTGAGCAGTAGTCTTGTATTTTTCAGCTTTTGTTTCCAGTCTTGTACTCTTCCTGCTGGCTTCAGCTACTTCCAGTTCCTCGGTGGCCCCTGGATGTTGCCAGCCCCCTCTGACTTTCCCCTGTTTTTTTGTGGCAAATCTGAATCTTAGCTCCTCAAGGATGAAGAGTTTCCTCAGAAGGACACAGCTGCCTCTAGAAGCCTTGAGCTGATCCTGAGTAATGGGTTGTTTATTGAGCCTACAGATGATGGCTGTGCTTAGAGAAGTGTGGACTGTAAATTACTGTTGCAAGTTTGGTGGTACCTTGCTCGTAAAATACTGCCATGCTTGCTCTCTTGTGAAGTATTTTGATCTAACCCTTCAGAGGGTTTAATCTGATCAGTAAAACCTCTTACCTCACTGCAGCTCCCTTCTGTTGGAATTTGCTCCAGTGCCATGTTCCTCCTGTGAAGGTACTCCAGCATTTGACAGCTTCATAAAAAAGGTCAAATATGTGATTTTGCAAAGGTGTACAGTGCTACTGACAGGGCTGTCCATTCCTCCTGGACAACTTCCTCACTATTTGTGGGAGATACCTTCTGGTCTGATTTGCATATTTGCAAATACTTCAAGGATGTCACTGAACTTCAGACCATAATGATTTACTTTTGAGCAACTATCAAAATTTAGTTTAGTACAGTGTTTGTTTTTGCTAGTGGAATTACATTTATGAAAAATGATTTTAAAAAATCAGAAATACGTGAGATTTGTGATTATGTCTCATTTGGCTCTTTAATGAGTAGGCATGAATTTGTCATGAGATGTGGGGAGGCATTTAGTGATCCATCCACAAAAGATACTTAACATCAGTTGTGGCTCTGGGGAGCTGAGCTATTTCTTCTGTGAGTGGTTACCTTATTAAATAATGGTACATTCTTGTTTCTGTTTCAAACTATGTATTGAGTTTTGCTGTTTACGAAACTGTCAGTTTTGTAAAAGGTCTTTTTTTATAGGAAAACAAATATTTTTAAGTGGTGCCTTTACAGAGGCACCAAATTTATCACACTAAGGTGTGGACAGACAATTGTGTAAGTGAAAAAATTTGGAGTTAGGGTGTGAATCTGGTTTGCTTCTGGGATTTTGGTATTGCTTTGGGACTGAGAATACCATGGCTCCTTTCTCTGGGAGTGCTGTCATTATAAAGCTGCAGAGATTAAATGTGTCATTATTTTTTTAGTGCCAATTCCAAATAACTCCTCTTTATGCACAGTAATTTCAGTCAGATATTCCAAACTCTAATGGCGACCATGCTGTGTATATTGCTGGTATTCTTAAAATCATGTTGCCTTAAAAGTTACCTCTTTTTTTTTTTTTTTTTTTTTTTTTTTTTTTTTTTTTTTTTTTTTATACACTGGTATGAACAAGAAATTTGTGCAGTTGAATTTCCTGGCAGTTCACTGAAGAACTGTGCTTTCTGTGCTGGTGCATGTTAAATGCTACTGAAAGGTCTTCTATGGGCTTGAATATAAAGGCTGTGTCTCAGGGATCTAAAAAATCTTGAGTAAACTCCAGGAATGAGGTGAAATGTCATGAGTCCTCTTCACAGTCTCTTCACAGTTACCCTGAGCCTTTCAGCAAATCTGACAAACTACATGTTAGAAGAATGTGAGAGAAGTATATCAGTAGTTTGCTTCTCTGAAATCACAACAGAATCAAATCTCTGTTTTTCAGATGCCCAGTGACAGTTTGCAGCAAGAGTTGGCTGCTATGGCAGCACTCCTCTGATCCCTCACTTGTTAAACAGGGAGGAAATCCACAAATCAAACTGGGTTTCATTTGCCTTATCAAAGCCAGCTCAAATGAGTACATTCCTCTTGTCTTTGATTTTGTTAATTTTTGAGATATCTCCTGAGGAGGTACCTGAATTTGAAGCATGTGGGGAGCTGCTACTTCTGAGAGCTTAAAATGCTTGCATCCCGCATTAGAAAATCCTGACACGCTGTATGACCAAACTGATGTGCATCCAGCTCCTGTGAATCACAGGAAAGCTGTTCAAAGCACACTGAAAAGACACCTGCTGGTCACAGCCTCAGATTGAATCAATTGACCAAGTCATTGTTGCAGAGCTCCTGCTGTGTGCACATTCCCTACACCATCCCAGCCAAAACTGGGATTGTCTTTGCTCAGCAGGTGTTTTGCCAGCAGAGCTGGATGGCAAATATCCCCTCTAGTAGGTCATGGATGTCCTACTAAGTGTCAATAATATATAATGTATGGATATGGTTAATGAATCATTTGATGCTAATAATACAATAGACTTCAACTGAGTTATTGAAAATGTGGTTTTGTAAAAATGCTTCTTTCTCCAGCTTTCTTCTTTTACCTCCTAAGTCTGGGATTGCTGAGTGCCATCCTCAGCAGTAAAGACTAGGGCAAAGAAAGTGAGCAGAAATTCCACCTTCTCTGTGTCTTCTGTTACCAGAACCAGTCTCCTTGGATGCCCTTCTCTTCTGGAGCTCTAAAGCACAGGATTCCTCTAAGCAGGCCTTTGAAGAGGACAAAGTTATCTTTCTAAGGCCAGAGACAGACACCCTGCAGGGGTACCCTGTTATGCCATGGCAGAAGGCTTGGCACATGGTAAAGGACTGCTAATGATAGGTGGAGGGCTGAGGAAACTAAAGCCCTTGCAAACCACTGGCTCTGAATTCCATGTAGAGACCAGTGCATCACATTCACATGTTTATAAGGAAGGCAAGTTCAGGGTGAAGCCATTTTGTTTTAAGAAACTCGGTGTTTCACCACAAAATCCAGAAAGATGGATTCATGTGGATTGTGTGCATGCCATGTCTTTAAAATGTAGGACAGCTATTCTTGATGGGAAATGAAGGTCAGTTCAGCCTCCTGGCCCAGGTGTTGGTGTTCTCCTACACCCTTGCACAGAGGAGTGAATTTATGGATGGGTGAATGTTGTAGGGTTCACGGCTGAGAGCTTTGTTTCAGTGTGTGTAGTGTCTGCTATTAGAATGTGTTTCTTTAGCTGTCAAGTGACTTCCTCATTTTGTAACTGACTTAGCTCCTGTCAGAACTGTCACACGGTTTTATTTTATGTCTGGTACAAAGATTGATCGGTAAAAATTGAGCCGTGCAATTATTTTGTGCCTTTTAAACGTTTCCTTTTTCATCTTCCAGTGATCTAAGCTCTGTAGCTGTTGGCTGTTGAGTACCATATTACTCTGTACTGGGTGGTACAGGATATCAGGTGTATTTTTATACAGCTATTTTGATATTGCAAACTTGAAATGTTTCTTCAAATTCACCCTTTCCTGCAAGCCACAGACTGCACAATACAAAGCTAATTTGCTGTACTTTCAAATTCACGTGAAGGCTGTGGGAACTTCTTTCTGCCATCTCCAAGAGTTTATACTTCTTTTCCCCCAGATTGAATTAGTAATCACAGATAAATGCAGACATATGACCAAAGTTAATTTATCTTCATCTGTGAAACTTACCCTAGAAGTAATTTGAATGAATGTCTCTTAGCCTTTTAAATTGTATGGCAAAGAGGTGATGTCAGCATTGCACCTGAGAAACCTTCTTAATGACAGAGGAGCAGTATCTGTTCCTGCAGCTGTGAATTTCCTAATGGCATTAATGCAAGCTGAACAATAATATTAACTCCTAGTCTTCATTTAGGTGTGTAGCTTCTTTTGGATTTGATACTCTATTTATAGCTTTGAACACAGGGTTGAACACACTTATCACCCCTCATTGGTTGCACATTTTACCCTCAGAAAGATTAAGAGTCTCTTTTTTATCGATTCCCAAGCTGAGCAATTTCATTTTGGTTTTTTTGTACCTTGACCTCTAACCCTGGGATCCATTAGAACCCCACGCCAGAAAGGTGTAGACACATCAACTACAGAGGAAAAGAAGAAAAAAGACACTGTCTACAGCAAGGGATGCATTAATGGATTGAATTCAAACATAGAAAAGGCAATTTTTTTTCCTGCTGGGAAGCAGAATCCACAGGAGAATCATCTCAGGCTAAAGAACATGATATGAAAATCAATAAAGGCCCTATTGTGCTGGTGATGGGAAGTGTCATTTTATACCTTGTTAGTGGATATCTAGAGGAAGTTCAAGCTACTTTGCTTATAATAAGTGGATAAATTCTTTCAAGAGTGGACTATTTTGCTCTTCAAAGTAAAAGTGAAAAATGGTGGAGAGGCTGGTTTGGTTAGGATGAGACTGATTGAAGACAATGTCTGTTAAGGGTGTTTGGTTGTTTTATTAGGCTGATGCTGTTTCCAGAAGGATTTCCAGCTCTGTTTTTAAATCAGAGATACAAAAGAGTAATTAAAAATAGAAGGCCTTTTTTTTTTTTTTTTTTCTGTCTGTTTGATTGGAAGAAAACTCTGCACTGACATTTTTGCTATATTAATGCTCCAGACAAACTGTAAACACCATTTGCTTTAGTGCAGTGGATGAAGGAATTATGGCTCTTGGTTAAGTTTATCTCTATTATTAATGCTGTAGGCTGGATAAACTCAAATTATGGCAGTGATAACTGCACACAGCCCTTGATATAGTTGTGGCCTTGCAAAATTAGCATGGAATGTGGTAATATTATTATAGAGGATTCAATTAAGTTATTGATTAAAAACCCCGTGTAGCTGGCAGAAGAAAAAACATGAGTTAAGGAAGAAAAAAAAGAAGAGTTACTGTGTGTACTGCAACTCAGCTTTTCAGTTTCTTTCTGGGAGGAATTCTGCCTTTTTTTTTTTTTTTTTGTGACACTCGCTCCTACTAAGTGGGTTTTGTGATCTTTTTGTTTTTCTTGGTCCTTTCCTTTTACCAGTTAGCTTACTTATTTCTCAATGAAACCACAGTTTTCATAATTGGTTTGGGGTTTTGGACAATTTTGTCATAAAATTTAGCATCTCCATCTCTCCAGTGTATGCTCATCACTAGCTGTGGGATAATCTGTCCCAGCACCCCCAACATCTTATTTATTTTCTTACTATTAAAATACCCTTAATAATCTGAATGACAATCCTACTTAAAAAAAAGGAATAGCACAAGTGCAAGGCTTGGTTGCTAGAGAAGGTTTTTGCTTTACTGGCATTTGACCTCATATTGTTGATTGGGGTGAAATATAAAGGCAATTAGGACCACCTTCATTTCTGAGTTTTTTAGTGCCCTGTGGGACCAGAAGGCTTGATAATACAACCAAGGCTCCAATAATAGTGACTGGTGTAGTATAAACACACAAAAGTTCAAAATATAAACCTCCCCCCAATAGGTTTGGAGGGTTTTTTTCAGGCTTTAGGAGTGGTATCATCAATGCACCTTGGTGGCTTTTGCTACCTATCTCTGGTATTGCAAGAACTGTGGTTCCATGACTACCCTGGCGGTATGAAACCACTGTAACTTTTAGATGTAACCTCCCAAAAATGTGGTTACCCTGTTTGTAACTCCTGCTATTTTGCTCCCTCTGTAAGTATCAAATGGAGGAGCTTGTTTTTAGTACTGTGGGAGAGATACTGTTCCTCTTCATTAGAGCTGCAGGCCTGTATATGTGTATTTTTCATCTGTGTCTACACATGTGGAAAATTTCTGGTTTCTTACTGAGTAGGTCAGAGGTTACCTCTATGATACAGAATACTTTTCCCACTTCTGCTCTTCTCTCTCTCTTCTCTTTCACACAAACTCATTTCAACAATAGTTCATTGAACATGTGCTATTAAATTTCTGTTCTTGAATTTAAATGACTGTCTTAAATCTCATTAATTTGAATAATACATTTTATTAAAATTGGACTCTAAATTCAGCACTATCTGTGCTATGTCATCTTCCTTATTTCCTCCTTAACCTTACTCATTGGAGGAAAATAGCTGCAATGGTACTTTGGATACTGCTTTAAAGAATAGTTTTTGTAATATTTGATTGCACTTGGTTGACCCAAGTCATCAGCTAAGTTGTCATCACCGAGTTGCTCACTCACTTCCCCCTCTCAGCAGCATGTGGGGGAGAACAAGGCAAAATTTAGGAAATTGTCAGATTAAAGAGAGTTAATAAGTCAGGGAAAGAGAAAGAGAAACAAACAAGAGAAGCCCAGAAGAGATGCAAAGGCCATCAGCACCTCCCACAAGCAGCCTGATGTCCAGCCAATCTCTGAGGAACTGTGACCTCCCAAAACTGCCTTCTGCTTAGGTATTTCATTGTTGACTATGACATTGTGTGGCATGGAATGTTCCTTTGGCCAGTTGAGGTCAGCAGTCTTGGCTGTATCTCATCCCAGCTTCTTTCCCACCCCTGGCCTGCTTGCTGGGAGAGAGAGAGAGAGTGGAGTTAAAAAAACCCCTCATACTGTGCAAATACTTCTCAGCAGCAGCCAAAACACTGGTGTGTTCTCAGCACTATCTCAATCAGAAATTCAAAACACAGCACTGCATGCACTGCTATGAAGAAAATTTACCCCACCTCAGGCAGAGCCAGTAAATTGCTGTGATTGGAAGGTTACATTCGGACTTTCTGAACTTCATGTTTCTTTTTTCCACCAGCACACCTTCCCCCCATGGTAGTGGTGTTCATAGGCTTTACCTGTGGAAGCCAAGTTCATGTAAGTTTATTTCAGGATGGGGATGTGTCCCCTTCTCACTCCCTTCCCTCATCACCTGGGCCTGTGAAGGAAAGAAGGTCCTAGCCCAAGCTACTGAGCTAAAGTTTAGGTGTGTTTGCAAGGTTTTAGGGTGGGTAGATGACATGAAGTACAGGACTTTTTTTTCTTTTAACATGAAAACTGGAGGATGGTATCTGCCCGTGGAGCTTCACAATATAGACTTTAATGTAGAGTAGGTCTACAAATTTCAGACTCAAAAATGTAGCTCATTACACTTCAGCTGGACAAAATGCTATACTAATCCCTCTTCTAATGCAAGCTGAAGTACTTTATATCAGTTCCTAGTAATTTTAAAAGTGGTTTGAACATCCTTGTCAGAAAAAAACCCCCCTACTAACTAAAAAAAAAAAAATCCAAAAAACCAAAAAGAAAAACCCACAAAAACAAAAAACCCACCAAAAAAAACCACAAACCCAAAACCAAAACAAACAACCAAAAAACCACAAAAAAACCCAAAAAACAAAAAAACCCAAAAAAACCCAAAAAACACAAACAAAAAGGCTCACTGTGAAGAAAACCTGCTCAGAAAGGATGTTCAGCACAGTACCAAGCAATATTGTAGGCCTGGTGTTTGAGAGGGTTACTAAAACCAGCATTGCTGAAGTTATTTATGAGAAGTTGGATCCTTTCCTTGAAGCCAAAGAGAATCTCTCAACTGTAGTACTTAATGGAATTGGGCATGGGTTTAATGGACAGATTTTAGAATGCTTCTTTTTTTTCAAACTCACTATACTTGTACTCCAGAGGTAAGAGTGGTTGTAGTGGTTATTTGTTCCCTTAAAATTTGGGTAGGACTCTCAACTGTAAGATAACATTTTTCTTAAGCATGCCTCTGTGCTATCTGCACATTTGTGACAGGAAACATTTGGAAATATTTGTCTTGTTTAATAAAACAAAATGGACCCCTCACAGCCTTGGGTAGGAAGCATTAGTCCAGCAGATTTTCCTGGTACTGAAACAGTGCCAAAAGCACCTTAGAGCAGTAAAAATCATTAGTGACAGAAGGCTGTCCTTGTGGTCTACACAAACAAGGGATTTTACTTTAGCTCTGAGATTGCAGCATGTTCATAGTGGTTCTTTCAAATGTGGTACATTATGTAGTATGAGAACAGGTATCTTCCTCATGTCCTGGTGTGGCTCACAGCTGAACAACTTTCCCTCCTCATTATAAAATCTTAGTGGAGGTCAGGGTATGTCAAGGGACCAGTGGGACAGGCAGCCTTTCCCATTTCACCTCTAGGATTCAAAGCCAGCCAGATCATTAGCAGTTGCAAGTTGTTACCACCCGGTGGCTGAGTGCTCTATGTAAAATTAATTTGGTAGTCTCAGCCCAGTTCTGAGTAAACACATTTCTACCTTACAAATACGATGAAACCTGGCGCTAATTGGCACCCTTGCTGGCAGCCTCATCAGAGATGCCAAAATCACTGGAATGTTTCTTTGCTTCTGCTGGTGGTCCCTGCAGGTCAGTAGTGAAAAAGAGTTGATGGGGCAGTGTGGAGAACATGGCACAGCTGTTGCCCTCGATGTTTTGTGGACTAGGTCTGCAAAGTTGTCAGTCTGGTGCACTTCTCATGCCAATCTACGTGGAGTTACTAGGATGTTTCCATCACTGTTGGGGCACTTGCAGCAATCTCTTGGCAGTCAACTCCAGAACCCTTTTTACCATCTGTGTGGTTGATGCAGTGATAGCAGAATAGCTAAGTTGTTCAAATGTGGGTTTCTATGGAATGTTTAGGAGCTCAGGGGTGCAGCCAGTGTAGACAGAGCACACTGCTGACAGGTAGCTATTAATCACTTTTAGCCACTCTCTTCACTGCCAGCTGCTTTGTAAATGAGGATTGGCACGTGGTAGATGAGTACCTCCACATTGTCCAAAATGACAGGAGTTTGTACCTTGTTTTTTGTGGTAGTAACCCTGTAAATGCCAGCAACCCACAATGGAGATCACAGATTTCAAAGTGAGACAGTCTTTTAATGTATAGTAGTACCAGGAAGTCTACAGGTTTGGGGAAAATAATTCTAGGGAGTTATAAAAAGAGTTATAAAGAGAAATTCTTTCATGTTACTCATTTTTGTGAGTGACTGCATGGTGATTAATTGGTTTCTCTTTCTTGGCTATTGAGATGGAAAAAGGAGACAGTAGCTTTCAAGATTAAAATAAACTAATAAATCCAGGTCCTTTTTTGTTTTTGATTTTCTGAGTCCTCATATTCATCATAACAGGTCTTTCCTCTTGCTGCTCCTCTGACCTGCCCAATGTCCACTGAGGTACAACCCATATAAATGTGACAATTAATAAAGGTGGAAGGCAATGCAGTGAGATAGGACTTATTGTAATGAAAAAAAAATTAATAACTTCTTAACTGATTTTCTGTAATGCAACAGACAGCAAGGAAAAGCCAGCAGTAGTGTTGCCAAAAAAAAGGGTACTTTGGTTGCCACAGTTATAATCCTTTCTAATTATAGTGATAGAGGTCAAATTCAAAGCACACTGAGTATTCTCAGTTCTCTCAATGAAGAGTGTGACTTTGTTTCTTATTATTGGCATGATATCAATTAATACCAAATATATGTTAAATATTTATCTCAGACAGCAAATGGTGCATCATGTTTCCATTCTTGTCTAAGCCTAGGGCTAGATCCTCAGAGGAGCAAAATATCTATTCATTAAAGATCAAGTAGTACAATAAGAAGAATTCTTCTGACCTTTTCTTGTATTCAAAAAAAAAGTAATCTAGCACTGCAATGCTAATTCACTTAGCTGTATGCATTACAAATATTAAAAGATTGTGTTTACATTTTATGCTAAGAACATAAGGGCACAGCACTGGCACCATTCATCTGCCATTCTCAAAGGAGTTAGGGTTTTTTTAGGCAAACAGTAAGAATTTGCTTTCTTTTTTTTTTTTTTTTTTTAAATCCTCCAGGTCTACAGAATTCAGCAAACATACCTGCACCTGTGAGAACTGTGGCCCCTAAATGTCATTATCTTTAAAATTAATAAACCAAAGTAAGTGGAAAAAGTTTAGACTGCTGATGTGTGAAGTAATAAGAAACGCCTCTTCTCATCCAAAGCATCATTTGTCTTTGTTAAATATTGCACTGGTATCTCAGACTGAAGCCTCAGTTCTGTGCTCTGCTAAATCAAAGGCATGATGACTCCATAAAGGTTATTGTTTTTGGCAATAACTTTTTAATAGCAGAATTACTCTTTTTTTGCTCCTTGCAGCTTTCCTCTTGTAAAATATCTCCATCGTGATTTAGCTCACCTCAAATCACAACTTGTTTCATCCTTAGAGCATGCCTTCTGCCAAGGTAATGAATTGTAGCAGCTCTTCATATCAAAAGAATGAGCAAAATGCAAAAGAAAACTCAGGATGATGCAGTTCTATTTGTACCGGGCACTATTTTAACTTTTCAGAGCTGGATGAATCTGGGAACATTATACTTCGTTTAATGTGTACCTATCAACCCCACATTACACAGCTCAGAAATCAGTCAAATCTTGTTTTTCTGGTTGCGAGTTGTTAAACAAGTACCCAAAATGTGCTGATTTTACGTTGATGGGGGTCAAAAGCAATAGATTGTTAGGATGGACAGAGGGAGTGGTGGTGATGTCCTGGTGACGTGCATGGGACAGGCCTGTGGCAGCTGTGTCACTGTCACTTACTGGGCACATGGTTGGCTCATGAAAGCTGTGTGACAGCTGCATGGTGGGTGAGCAGTGTGTTTGGCTTGGGGTTTGTCCATTTTGTTGTGTTTTTTGCCTTTTTTTTTTTCTTTGGCTTGCACAGCATAGGTTTTGTGCTTGGCTTTGTCCATAGCATGAATTCACCCGTCTTAACCGGGCTTTTCCTTTTCACTCAGGTAAGACTTTGTGGTCTTACTGACTCAGAAAACTACATGTCGAGTGAAAAGTAGGTCAGAGAGAGACAGAGGCTTTTAAGCCCTGGGCTACTGCTAAAGCCCACAGTATTACTTGGTGCACCTGCAGTGCTTGGATCTTCTTCACTATAAAAGGAGCTGCTTTTGAGAGAATGAAAACGCAGCTCACATTGATCTTAAAAGAGAGGGGAACCTGACATGGTAAAAACATGAGCGTTTTCAAGAATGCTCCAAGAGAAAGCATTGGCTTACGGTCTAGGCTTAGGGAACTTTGAGGAGAAAAGGTGAGTTGAAAAGTTGTGCATAGTTAACATTGAAAGTGTTGATAAAGTGGTGTTTTAGAAGGGTGAAAGCTTGAACAGCTGATAAAGTGGAACACTAGAATTCCCTTTATTTCCCCCCACCCCCAAATCAGCAACTTCAGGCTACTGGAAATTTTCCTTTCTCCCCCAAATATTTTTTTTAACAGTGATAAATAAATGATCTTGAAAATGAGTCAAATATTGGGGTATAGTCAGTGATGGAAAGTTTAATATAGTGGAAAACTGAACAGTGTTAATCTCTGCATGCTTACATTTACTTCCTTGTGAGAGGCTGAGCAGATATATCCCCAGGCTTGGATTTCCAGTACAGAAAGCTGCTAAGAGGACCAGTTAATTAATCATACATTGCAATGTAAGTTGCAGTTTCAAGTTTCGGGGTTTTCTTATTTAAAATCCTGTAGCATATTTTATACAGCAGGTCTTACAAAAATAAGCTGAGAAATACACAGTAGTCTTGCCCCAGTTTGCTGGGGCTGCTTCATGAGACTAAGAAGAGGAAAAAGGAAAGCTTTACAAGGTTGTGAGAACGGAAGCTGTAGTTCTCTCACTGCAGATTGGCATAGAGCAGTCCAGCTTTGCTACACACTCAACAAGGATCTCAGAAGATGTACCTTTTATAGGTCAGTCATTTCATTCTTTTGCCCTTGAGGGATGGAAAGAGTATTTGGGTTGTAATGGTATGGCAGTACTGTGGTAGAAGTTACATGGAGGTGAAAATTTGGGGGATAAAGTAACAAATAGATTAAACTTTCAACATCTTCTTCACTTAAGTGGCAGATGCTGCTCCTGGTTAACATTGTAGCCTGCAGTTAACACTGACACTGAGTTCAGCATATGTCAGGTTGTGGGGTTGTGCACTTTTGCTGAAAATTTGCAGAGAATGGGAGACTTGTTTGTGGTGATACAAAAAGAGATCCTGCTGAAGGCAGTCTCCCCTCTGATATGATACACCTGTGTTAATTATCTTAGAGTAGAAACACCTTGCCCTCACAGCCAAGGGCATGATAAAGAGTGAGTTAACTGGTACAGAGTCAGTTGGAGTCTGCTGGCTGTGCTGTGAAGACCCAGGGACAGGAGGTTGTGTAAGGGCCAGAAAAGGTAAGATATTGTAAGATATTGTACATAGGGCAGACAGGGTTAAGTGGCCATGCTAGGGGTAGGATGGAGTCAGACCCAGAACTGAAGAAAGAGAGACAATGCTGGAGCTGTGTGGAGCTGCTCTTAGAAGCTACAGAGGAAAGATATGGGAGACTGTTTGAATAACAAGATGATGATAGCCTTCTGATGATTCTAATGAAGCACCTCAAGTGCAGTGTCCAGGCCGACTGCCACGTATCAGCGACTGTGACGTGGCCTACGTTTTTAGCCAACCCATTCTTTTATCAGATACTCACTTGAATGGATTCTCTTGCATTTCTGTTATGTGTGGAAATGTGAAGAATGTTCAAATTAAATTTGGATAATGGGCACTGCTTCTATTTGTTGAAAATTTTGATGTAGAGAACTGTATAATGAAGAGACAAGGATTCAGTAGTTCACTGAAGACTTTTATCTGATATTGTGGTGCAGGTCTTCTGAACAAAAATGTATTTTCCAGTGATACTTTATAAAGCTTATTAAAAAAGGTGTGAAATACCTCAGAAAAAGTGGATTTGAACTGCTCCCATATCACTGTCTACTCATAGGCTCCTCCCTCCATGAGGTAATAGATTTGTTTCCTGAAAAATATTCATTGTCCTTTCAATTTGGCACATTTGATATGATGTGTAAAGCACAGGTATGCTGGTGGGGGCTCTTGGAAACCTGCCACCTGTTTTGGAATTTGTTCCTTCTGGGAGTACTATAAAACTATCTGTAGGGATGTCTGGGTGCCATAAAGGATCTGAAAAGCAGTGTATGGCAAATTTCAGAACACAGGGTGCAGGTGGATGTACCCTGACGTTTCTGTAAGCTCTTCATACAGGTGCCAGCAACAGAAAACAGCAAAAGAAAAACAGAAGAGCTGCTTACACCTGAGACTGTGTTACATAAGTTGGCTGAGGAATAAAGAACAGCCCCCTGCATGAACAGCTTGGTTGTCCTCATCCTGTTTCCACAGCAGATTTGTGTGTGGAAGAGGGAGCTTTTGCTGAGCCTCTTCTCTCTTTTGTCCTTGTAGAGTCAGCCACGGTGACTGTGTATATCTGAGTACCTCATTTAAAAAGTCATATGAAACAGTGCAGTTGTTTATTGCTGAGGGTTTTGTGACAGTGGTGCACTTATAAATTTTTAAAATTTTAAACCAGGATGACACTTGATGCAAGACAGTGCTCTGTCTTCTACAGCACCTTGATTTGGAGTAGAGCTGGGCTTCTGAGGGAAGATACCAGTTCCATCTGGGAAAATATTTTTTCCTTCTCACTGTCAAATCAGGCTATGAATCCGTTTTTATTGTTGCCTTTGTTTTGGTTTTTTTTCCACATTTCTCTCAACACTTGGAAATGTGGCAGAGGTAGCAGATAAAATGCATAACAAGTACAGTAATATTCCCTGCAAAACAGAGTCCACTGTCCCAGAACTGGCAGTAATCCTAGATATGAGTCCAGACCAGGAGAACTTAGTGGGAGCAGCCCTGTGCAGAAAAACTTGGTGGTTCTAGTGGATAAAAAGCTTGGGGTTTATAAAAAAAGAGGGAAATGGACTTTTTACATGGACAGATAATGATAGAACAAAGGGGAACCATTTTAAGCTAAAAGAGGAGAGGTTTAGATTAGACGTTAGGAATAAATTCTTTACTCAGAGGGTGGTGAGACATTGCAACTTGCTGCCCAGAGGAGCTGTGGATGTCCCATCACTCATCCCTGGATACTTTTAGGGCCAGGTTAGATGAGGCTCTGGGCAACCTGAGCTAGTGGGTGGCACCCTAGAGGGGAGTGGAGGTGGTGGTGTGGTGCTGGATCTGAATGATCTCTAAGGTCTCTTCCAACCCAAACCTTTCTGTGATTCCATGATTGTTGGAGCCAGGCTGGAAGACTTGATGAAAGGATGGAGTAGAGACAGCAGATGAATCAAACTGGTGCAGGTTACATCCTGCATGTCCTACAGCAATGGAATTTCAGGATGATGTCCTGTAAGTTATCTTACAGATACAGGCCAGCTGTATCTGCAGTGAGTGACTCCTCAGTGGTGATAGTTTGCAGTGTCTTAGCTTTGTATTTCCTACCAGGAAACCCTGTCACAGCAAGTAGGCCAAAGTGAGCTCTGTAAGGATGGAAAGGTGACAATAAGCTGAAGATTAACTCCTATATAAATTGGGAGAGATGAGTATGAAATATTAAAATTCCTCAGACAAGTGTGTTTCCTTACTAATTCAGTCCCTTACTATGAAAATGTAGGATTTTTTTTTTCCTCTGGAGCAAATGAAAAGTGTATCAAAGCTGTCGCTGTCTCTCAGTTTGAGATATAACTTACTTTTCTTCTTTCAGACTCAACCATCTTGTTTCATTGTCAGCTGTCTGATAACTTCTGTTCTTGCCAGTCTCCAGTCCCCTGGCATATCACGCTGTCTTTGTTTTTGACGAACAAGCCTGGTGACCGGGGCATGATCGTGCCACCTTCAGTTCATGGAGTTTCCAGGTGACAGTCCTGTGAATGATAGAGCAAACTGATTAGCTTTAAAGGACAGTTCTCTGAGAGTACCCAAAGGTCACTTCTTTTTCTGTGTAGGGCACGCTGGGAAGTGAAACGTGGTTAGAATTAATGCCAGGGTATTAAAAAAAAGTGGATATGGAAAGGCAAAACCCAAAGAATATGTATCTTATAAAACACAGCAATTTGGATCACAGCAGGGCTTGTATTATGATTAAAATGTTTCAGAAGGCTGATAGGACTGCAAAGACTAATTGATATTTTAATTAGACAAACCCAAATGAACTACAGGTGTGATCCTAGATGTAAGAAGTTTACGGAAGATTTCTTTTATTCTTTACTGTTTAGAGATTTCAGAGATGAACGAATCCTGGCAGTCATCCCCAGGGAGGCATTCTCATTTCAAGCTTTTTTTTTTTTTTTTAAATACTCTCTAGTCACCCTGCTTATTTGTCTTGAATATTAAACAAGTGCCTTTTAGGGATTATCACTCAGCAGCCTTTGCTGGATCAAACTGTCTAGACTATGACAATGCACTGTATCTATCTTTGGAGATTTATTCTTTGTTTTTTTCAGCCTTTTTTTTTTTTTTTTTTTTTTTCTCTGTTGCAGTTTCAATGTAATGCCTTTTTATTCAGGTAGAGTGCTTAGGAACAATGAAAAACATTATAGAGCTGCTATAGAATTCCCAGCTTGTTTGTTTTTTCCTCTTTTATGATGTTGTCTAAGCCATCGAGGTGGCTTTAGTTGCAACCTTTGACACAAGTGTCCTCGAGCGTGAAAGAACACCAGCAAATAGTGTTCACAAGGGGCTCCTTTCACTTCTTACTGCTCTTTCTGATGCCTTCTGACTCAAGCAGTATATCACATAAAGCTGGGAGCTGCTGCCCTCCACACTAATCAGGCTAAAGACTTACTGGGATTGCTACAAAGCTCAGTACAGGGCTTCTCTAAACATCCATCCCATCATGTTTGCTTTGGGTAGGTTTGTAATCATGGTGAATACTCTGCTTTAGAAGAGGGAAAATCAGCAGTAAGATGCAAACAAGCACGGTGGTCTTGTACTCAGAAAAGCTGTCTCAGTCATATTAGGCTCTGAATGCAGTAGCTTATATTTTTCAATGAAGTTGGACCAATGTGTATAAGCAAAATGTGCACGTTTCCCCCAAAGGTGTACATCTGGAGCATCTGGAAAGGTGTGGAGACATGTTAGTATCATGTGCATAAACATCTTTAAAACCTGAAAATTTTAAATGCATAAATTATATTCTTTGGCTTGTCTGTTCCATCTTCAACTTGTTTCTTCAGGAACCCTGTGTGTATCACAGAGGCATAGAAAGGCTTGACTTGGAAGGTATTTTTAAAGACCATTTAATTCCAACCTCCCACCTTCCAACAGTCCAGGCTGCTTGAAGCCTTCTCCAGCTCTATTGCAGACCTCCTCTAGGTACTAGAACGCAGCTATAAGGTTTCCTCAGAGCCTTTTCTTCAGGCTGAAGAAACCCAATTCTCTTAGGCTGGAGAGATGCCCTCACAAGAGAGGGGCTCCTGCCCTCAAAGCATCTACTGGCTCTCCTCTGGCTTAATCACTTCCACTTCTGGGATCTGAGTTATTCCTGGATGAATGAATAACTCTGGTATTTCCTTCAGTTTCTGTGAAACTCTGTGGGCTATTTATTCAGTGTACTTTCTTCTCTCCCTTATTGCACATTATCTGTTGTTACAACTTAATGCATTTGTTGATTATTAAAGATAGCATGACAAACACTTGGCATCCTCACAAATTATCTTCAGCTATTCTGTGTTTATGCTCCTGTGTGATTTGTCTTCTTGGTCATATAATACTGGATTCTCTTGCCAACTTCATGATTAAAATAAATTGGAAAAAAAGTAAAACTCCAAATAGCTTTGGCAGATTTTCTTAATGAATGTTTTCTTCTACGAATAGTCCTAAAACATGCAAGAAAGTTCTTTCTATCTACAGTAAAAATTTAGTCACAGTTAAAAAAAACCAACCAAACAAAGAAACCAGACAACAAGTGAAAAACCAAGAAAAAAAATTGGATCAAGAATCTACTAGTAGAGTTTGTGTATGTTGATTTCTCATCTACAGTTTTTCAAATCTCTATCAAATCTTTTGTATATTGGTAGAAGCATCTAATAAGCAACTAAGCACAGAAGTGACCAGAGTGTGTCTCTGTTTCATGCATTTCTTTATTTCTGGACAACTGGGTTTGGGGAGGGGGAAAAAAAAAAAAAGGTATCTTTTCAAATCATGTATGTTCTGTGTCCTAGTGTCCAGAGTGCCCACCCCAAAGGATTAAAAGTATAATTTACAGAATAACCCTACAAAGGGTTTCCCTGCCCTTTTGTCTTTGATAGGAAAAAAAAAAAAAAAAAAGGCAACCCCCAAAAAACTTCATCAGAGACCTTCAGTTCTACTTGGGTTCCCCCCCTTGTCCAGTCATCTTAGCAGCCAAGTGCCCTTCTTATTTGCAGCTTCTCTCAGGAAAAAAATCATGGTGATGTTTAGTCTTGAGAACAGAAAAAGCTGTTGAATTTTTTTTGTGCAGCACTACTTGCTCTGAATGAAATGCCTCGAAATGCCTTAATTTTTGGAAAGGGCTATGTACCCACTGTTTGGGAAGCAGGGTGCCTTTTAAGATCTAAGAATGGGCAAGCAAAAGAAATTTATTTGCAGGGATCTCAAATGGAAAACAATGTGTACTGAGAAGAGATTAACACAGTAATAACCAGATCTCAATTGTGATGTAGCAGTGTGAGATTTGATGTTACTGCCTGGTGATGCACTTTGTCTCTGGTCTTCAGCAGGGAACTTTTAATCAAAAATTACCCCTGTGAATTCTTAACAGGAAAGAAAGGTCATTTGCTATAGGCTGATGGTGCTTCTTAGTAGTGGGAGTGGCTCTAATTCCAAGGACGCAGAATAAACTTTTTTGAAAGAGGAACAAACTAAGAATCACCTGGAAATCTGTAATAATGATATTAACATGTACCTGCATGAATAGCCTTATATGAAATGTATTTGTAAGCAGTGTTGTGGACACAGAAAATGAGTAATTGTTGTTATATTGACTTCAGTCAACTTGATTATAATAGAGCTAGCATGTGAAGTGAAGCAGTCTAGTAAGTGCTTATTCATTACCACTGGACTGAAAATGTTCATGCACAGGACTTGAGAGATCAAGAAAACCTTTGAATTTTGGTTAGTACCTCATTGCAATCATATGTTACCTAAAAGTGCCTTCTATAGATATTAAAATAGTATACAATTAAAGACTATGTAGTGACAATAGTTTATGTAGTAACATGAAAACTTATGTGTAAATACAATGAAGAGAATAACTTAACCCTTCTCTTATTGCCAGGACTCAGTCAGGATAAGCAAAACAATAAAAAACAAAAAATCCTTAAAATACAGAAATTTAATTCTGTGTTTTCCCAGAACACTGAGTTATCTAAATATATAGTTAAATTACACCCTTACATTGTTTAATAACTGAAAAAGGGGTAGATTAGATTGCAAATAAAGATAAAAATACTACAAAGGTAGTGCAGGACACTAGAAGAGATTGTCCTGAGTATTTGTACATGCTTTGTGATTGGAAGAGTTCAAGCTCAGTTTGTATGGGACTTTGAGCAACCTGATCTACTGCAAAATGTCCCTGCCCATGGCAGGGAGATGGGATAGATAATCCTAAAGCTCTCTTCCAACACAACCCGATACATAACATATGAAGAGAAAAAAGACCCTTTGAAATGCAATCTTTATTTTCACTCTTTAATGCTGAAGTATGCTATAAATAACTGGTTATGATGAAGTTAATATTCTATAGGGTAGATGTTTATTACTAAAAACCATTTCTTTCAAAACTGCTCTTAAATTTGCTGTTGCTAATACCAAATTTAATGCTGTGCTACTGTGTTACTCACGTGATTGCCAGCACTTAAGCAGAGCTCTTGCACCCTGCCATTTGTACTGCTGTTTTGTAGCAGTGCACCTGAATGCTTATCCATTTGTTTCTGAACCCTTAATACATTTTTGTGATTATTGTTGGTGGCATTACAATCATTGAGTGCAGACAAATCCATTCAGCACCTGCTATAGGGAAAGAGTAAAAGTCTGTTTGCAGTTCTTTGGATCTTTGCCAGGCTACAGCCATTTACACTTCAGTCTTGCCTGCCAGGCATAAGTCTCAGGTAGTTTCTAAGACAGAGAGAAAAAGCAGGAGGAAAAAAAAGGCAATAAAGGGAGTTAAAAAATGCAATGAACCTTTGGGCAGCTTTCTTTCGATTTAGGAAGTGAATGCTGTCCTCTATATATATCCATCTATCCATATGTATTTGGGTAGATATGGATCTACATGTCTATAAATATCTTTATATTTTTCTGTTGAGTTGAAGCCTAGAATTGATGGGCAAATCTGAATGGCTGCTCCAATCTGCTGTGCGAATAGCAGCTATTCTTAGAACTTGGTAATTAAGATCTAATAATTTTGTCATTATCCAGGTACGTTACCTATGGGTGTTTGGGATTTCTGCTTTGCGTGTTCCCCTAGTTTTGTTTTTTTCCTTGCTGCAGGGGTAAATTAGGAATGAATGAGCAGAGATCTACTCTCAGGCCTTTAGTGCAAAATCTAATGCCTATATATTAATCAACCTGAGTTACATTATAATGTATGGGTAAGAGTTTTCTAGATCATGTTATATTATCTGGTAACAAATGCATATTTTCCATTAGCTCTCACTATTTTCATTGCAATAGCCTGTGCCTTTTCAAGTTCTACTTCAGGTCTGTCAGTAAGGGGAAAAATAATACACAGTTCTAAAAGTCTTTCAGCTGTGAGCCCACAAGAAATCTTTTGGGAACAAAAAGGGTGATGTGGAGATAAATCAGGTGATGAGATGTGCTTAGCACACCCAAAGATGTCCTGGACTTCCAGGTGCCTGCAGTCAGAGCAAATGTGTCCTCATTTAGAACACATGATCAATACCAAGAGATCAAGAAATATTAAAAGACAGGAGGACCAGAGAAGTGTTGGAGATTGAGCATCATCCCAGACCTCAGAGTTTGAGTTCATGCTGTTCCTGCTTTGCCACGGGACGTGTGGGTCATAAATACTGCTGTGAGGGAGGGGTCATCCCTTAGGTAATGCTGACCCAGAAAAGAGAGGAGCCCATTTGTGAGGTAATAGAACAAGCACTGCCCGTGCCCAGGATTTCAAAGTCTTACATGTGTTGAATATAATGCTGAACTAGACAATGAAAATAGCAGCCTGGAGGGAAAAAAAAATAAAAAAAAGGCTGGAAAAGGTTTTAAGGAGAAATCAACAGCGAGGAGAAAGCAAATACAGAGGAAGAAATTACATGCAGGCCAATTCTAATACATAACTGACGTGTAATTCCTATTGCTGTTGTTAAAGTAGAATTTTATATTGCACTTTTAAGGTGGTTATTTTACCATGTTCCTCTCTCTCCTGCAATAAATAGATTATTTTGTATTGTTTTAAAGCAGGGTGTTTGTCAAGGCATAGTCCTTCTGTGAATTTTTTAGGCACTCTTATTAGAGATGACTATCTAATTAATCTTCTGCTCAGTGACTGAATGTTTTTTTATGTTCAGTCATTAGTATTCTGCTGTCTAAACAGGCATTACTCACAATTACAATATTCCTCAAAGATGTTGCTTCCAGTCACCATTTATGTGCCAAATATCCAGTGTTATTTTGGAGCCTGAGGTGCAGTAAGATACGGTTGTCATATGTTCTCTGTTGTAGTTTGTACAGATGCTGTCCTACCTTGGTCTAATTAGGGATGCACAAAGTGAGACAGTGGATGTTCACAAGACTAACTTAGTTTTAAAGCTTTTAAGTGCTTGACAAGTCTGTGGTGGTTTTTGATTTGCTTTTCCTTGAGGAAGAAAAATTCCCCAACCCTCTCACTGGTGGCTGTTGCTCAGAATAGGTGTTGTCCTTGTCACCATCATTCAGGACTGGAGCTTTATTGCCTCAGTGTGTATCTCATCTTGGAAGCATTGAGCCATCTTATTTTGGACTCTCAAGTCAAAATTACAAAAAAAAGGCACCCATCTGTCCTTATTCTATTCTATTATTGTATCAAAAAGCTTTGACATCTGTATACTGCCCTGATATTTTCCCTTTTACTTCCAGAGAGTAATTGATCTGTAGCTGTCTAATTTGCAGAGTTTCTGCAGGGCATACTATGTCTGTCTTGATTCATTTTATATATATTCTAGATCCTAAACATTAGGTTCCTTCTGAATTCTCTTTTGAGTATGCAATGGCTGTGTGTGTGTGTTTAATAGTTATGCTTAAGGACCTGAGCTCTGTTGCTCACTGACTATAGTTGGAGTGTAATAAATAAATCTCTAGTACCATTGTACAGTTAGGGATGATGTTATTGCTTTAACTGTGCTACTCTTCTGTGATAATAACACAATCATGTTCATAATATGATTTAAACAAGTGCATATTCGTCCTGTGTCTGCATACATTCACTATTTTGTTTTTCCTCCTTGCAAAGTTATTTGCTGCCTGGTTTTTTTTTTTGGCCACTCCCTTGCCAGAGCTACATGTGGATCAATATCTATCTTTGCTATTGAATTCTCAGCCATTCTGCCTGCATGAAAATTCTCATTATTTATAAGGAAACTAATAGCTTTCAGCTTTTTGTCCTAACTTGAGTGTGCTACATTGGCTAAGTCAACTTTTCACTAATTTGGTCAGTGTTATGACCTCCACAGTAGCACGAATCTCAAGAACCTCCCCTATCTTTTATTCACTCTCTTTAGGTTTCCTGTATTAGTTGGAGCCATAGGGAGGGTGCCAGTGGAAAGAGAGGAGTTACTCAGTTTTAGTAGCTGAAACTGGTGTTGATGGAGGAACTGGCCAAGTTTTAAGTAATGTGGGGGTTGTCATTTTCTGTACCAAAAGAAAGGAATAAACCAGAATCATTCAAACTCTTTCATTTGCAAATGGCACCTGTTGTGCTGTAAAAGTAACATGAAAACTTCAGACTTGAATGATTGTCTCAAATTGTTGCTATAATTTTATAGCAAAATCGATGGCATTGCTGGTTACCCTCGGGAATGAAAAAGATGATTGACCTAGGACATCTTTTGTTTTAAATCTGAAAAGCTCTAAAGATTAGGAGATAAGGAAAGGCTATAAAGGAATAAAATTGGTAACAGTTTACACTTAGTGGCTTTCCATAACTCAGTAGCCAAATCAAAAAAGAAAAGAAGATATTCAATACATTAGAATTGAAAAAGGTGATAAAAGGAGAAGGCTAAGAAAAGATGTTATAAGGTCATTCTCTGCAGCCATGGAGATGAACTGCTCTGTGGCAACACTTGAGTTCATGGTATCTTCATTTACACCTAAAATATGATATTAAACCCCACCCCCAACAGTGTATGCCAAGTACTTAAAAAGCCTTAATTACACCTGAGAGTGCAGAATGGTTCGTGCTGACATTATTTTAGTAACAAGGTACCTGTGTGTTGATTCTGAGCTACAGGCTCAGACTCAGGTGGAAAAAACCCACCATGTATTTAATGGCCCTGGTGTGACGATAACACCCTCCTGCAACCACATTTTCTGTTCAAGCTGTGACACTGAGGCTTCTTCTCTTAATATTTATGGTGGGGTCTTCATATAGAAATGAAAGCAAAGAAAGGATGTAAACAATTTGCCAGGAAGATCATCTTCCTGAGAATTAAATCTCGGAGGCTGTTGCAGAGAGGTAACAAACTTAACATTGTTATTCATTTCCATTTAACTTGCTAATGATTTTCATTGTTTGTAAGCACCTGTTTAGGAGATAATGAGAGAAATAGTTAATGTGTCTAAATATCTGAAGATCCATTACAGTTTTGTCACGCCTTATCAGCATTCCTCTGCAGCTTTTGTCAGGCCTGTCAAGTTCTTTCTGGGAAGCTGGTGTGAAGTGAGGCATGGGCTGCTGTGACTCCCTGGAACAAAATTTGGCTCTGCCCACTTTGTTTCTCTGTCAGATGATTTTCTTCCTGCTCACAATCATTAACACTGTATTAAATACAACTTTATTTTCAACTCAGAGTAGAATATTGGTTTAGACAACAAATATGTTACTAGAACTTTCATGGCAAATAACTTGTATCTGCACAGGTTTTTATCTCCTCTGCTAATAGGCTTTACAAAGAGACGTTGAATCATAGAATGGTGCTTTCTCTGTAGCTTCTTTCTCTTTTTTTGATACCAGTTTCCACACTGGCAGTATTACAATAATATCTTTAACAAAGGGAAACAAAAGCCTCACTCTCTTCCTTTTTACTCTTCTTGCCTGTGGCTTTTGCTTTTTAATGTGGATACAAATGTGTAATGAGGTGTTTAATATGTCTTTAAGTATTATTTTCTTTAGTATTCTAATCTTTCAAAGATTTTTAGCTCTTGAAACCTTATCTTTTGGTCAGCTTTCCATGCAGTTTTCCTGCTTGGATTGTAAGCATGTGCAAAGCTTTACCCAGTCAGATTGGATGTACACTGACACTTGCAACCAAGTTTGCCTGCATGATTATTTTTCACAGGAAATTGTGTGTGCAAATATCTTGATTAAATTCAGGTTTCTCATGCAAAGTTTGGAAAAATCTGGTGCTGGGTAAAAAGTAAATTTACATTTAAATGTTCTCCTGCTACAAGTTAAATTCCAATTTAGCCCTGTCAACAAAAATTAAGCTTATATATACAAAGGAGTAGTCTGACAGATTTACAGGCAGGTATGATGCATATGACTTTGAATGTGATGGTAGTTAATGTTGTCTGAATTGCAGATAATTTTAAGTTACAGACTCAAGCCTTAGGAACCTGATGTTATTTAAAAGTTGCTGAACTGAGTTTCCCAAGTTTGAGATGAAAAAGCTGCCTTTGATTAGTGAGCAGATCATTTTATAGGCAAAATAAATGAGATTTACAACATGTAAAACAAGGGATCAGAACCCAAGTACTTACAAGAGTCTCTGTGGAAAGCAAGTTGCTAAAGTTACAGCTTAGCAGGCTGATATCTGGAGGTGAATTTAAGTGACTGAACTGAAACACATCCCTCTGCAGGACAATTCAGGTCACCTATTTTGTTTAGGCTTTTGGTATAAATATCTCTTCACTAATACCTCAAATGCCACTTTTTCTGAAGGGAGCTGCCAGGTGCTGTCCCTTCAGGGGTGAGAAATAACAAAAAGAGACATGCCACTGAGACAATATATTCATGGAAATAATGGTAAAAGTATAACCATCTATACTCATCTGTCTCTCTGGCTGTGCTGGTTTGGGCTGGGGTAGAATAAATTTCCTTCCCAGTGGCTGGAATGGGGCTGTGTTTGGGATTTATACTAAAAACAGTGTTAATGATACAGAAAAGATTTTCTTTTTTCTGAGCAGCACATGGTAACAACTATTAGTCAGTGCTAACTTGGGCTGAATTCAATGTGTTCATGTGAAAAACTCCTTTTTACTCTTTTGAACAGGCAGGCAAATGATAATTTGTTTGATTATCAACCAAAATGAATTTCTCTTTGAAAACACAAGAGGAAACAAATACATTCTTATTAACTTCTAATAAGAGTGCAAAGTTTGGGACATGGTTACAGAAGGGAACCAATTTTTTTTTTCCTCAAATACTTGATTTGTTTTGGGTACTACACTTTGTCTTGTTGTTGCATTAGAGCCAGTTGTGGTAGGTTTTATGTTCTGCTTTGCAAACTCAATAGTTCATTTTGCAATGAACCACTGGATATTCCCATGATAGACAAGAAGCAGCTTGTATGTTGCTGTCCCATTCACTTCAGTCAGATCAAACCCATTAAACTGGTGGTTATGTTAATGTAAATTAGAAAATAGCAGATTCTTGTACTTTAAAATAAGCACGTTGATAAAGTGATGAAATCCCAGGAAAAAAAAAAAAAAAAGATACGCTGAGATGAGATGATACTATTTGATAAATGAAAAAATTAGGCAGTTGCAAATAGTATTCAAGCTTTTCTAATGTACTATATATGCAGATTAATTACACATTTACAGATTGAAAGCACAGTTATTACATGGACAGAGATTGTAAAGATATAATTAATATTGAATTTTGCTTTATCTTGCTCAGACTTGTCAGCAAACCAAATGCAAAAATGTTAATGATGTACTTTTGCTTGGTAACTGGGTTCCTGTGTTTTATATACTGTGGATATATTCATTCTTCCTGCAGGCACAAACCTTTTGGAATTGCTTCTTTTCCTGATGTGAAAAGATAAGTGACAAAGTATACTCTATATAGCACAGGCTGATTATTACCATCTAATTTGGTAAATACATTTGAAGAATCATGAAGGGAATGTTTTCTGGGGAAAAAAAAAATCCCTGTGGGTGTCAATTGCGCCTTATTAAGTCCTCCATGGTGATGGTTGATTCATGTTGGATGCCTGTCCTGTTATGTTGGATAAGTTAGTGAATAGATTTTTTTGTTGTTGTTGATATCAATGCAAGAACATGGATTGCTGGTATTCCTGTTTATATTTTACCTTGTATTCCGTTTTTGTACTGGAAGAAGTGAGGGTGAATTAAACAGTTCACTTATGATAGGAGGAATTGAAAATTTTCTGTAAAGTCCTTCTGAAAACTCTAAGGAAAAGTACATGAATTGTGGATTGGTGTGCATGGTTACCTTGTGACTGTGTAGCTATTTGAGCACTGGGAATTTTTAGCTCAACTGAACCAAAAAAACCCTAAAATTATCATTTTCAATGAAAGAGACATATCAATATAATGCTCTTGTGGTTTGACAACAGAAGGGATGCCCTGTTTACATCCAAAGGGGAAAAAAAGGAGAATCAGCACATGAACCCCAAAACTAGAGTGCTTATAGAAATTTATTTCTTAAAAACGTTGTAGGGTACACAAACTATGTCCTCTGTCATTTGGTGTTGTTTTCCTTGGGGCTGATGCTGGCACAGCTGGCAGAAGGCACCAAGTGCAGAGCAGAGCATGGGATGCTTCCAGTCTACTTTAGACTTTCTTTTTTCTCCCCAGGATCAGTGTTTTGCTTGAGAGAGTGAGGATTGGAAAGACTTGATGATGAAAGATAAAAGTGTGTTTTCATATGTACATAATTATTTACAACAATACTAAAAAGTGCTTCAAATATAAAAATGCTTATACACGCAAGAAAATCTTAACATATTCTTCTCCTTCCTTGAATTTTCTTTGCATTATCAAATAGCTGCATATTTTCCACTCCCTTTTGATCAGTTTTGCCAAAACAAAATTAATATAAGGAAATCCTTTGAACTCAAAAAGATCTGACAGAGGCTTAGTCTTTCAAATGTTGGATTTTTAATGTATTAATTCTAACATAAAAAGGAATCAAGGAAGACTTTCATTATAAACCCAGAAGTTTGCTTTGGTCTTTCTTTTCTTTCTGGTATTATACCAGAAAACACTTTTTTTTCCTTAACAAATGTTTTCTAAGATAATATTACTTGTAGCACCCTGCTGCCAGTTCTGCCTCCTACACTTCTATAGGACGAAGGAGAGATCAGAAGTTTTAGAGCAAAAAATTTGGCCCAAACAATTAATTCAAACTTCTGAATCTGCTCCATGACAAGTTTTCTTAAAGCTGTCATTGTGGCCTAGTCTTGGTGTACTCCTTTGAGTTTTGGTGGAGCAGTGCCTTTTATCTGTTTACTTTTTGTTTGGGAACGATTTATCTGATGAGATTATTAATCCTGAAAATTCACTTGAGTTCAGATTGCACAGTAATTTGAATTTAGAACTAAAACTGCATGTGTTTCTCAATAAGTAGGTGTTTTGCAACTTTAAACATTTGTTTAGCCTTTATGGTATGGATGTAAAACAAGAGGCATTTTTCATTATTTCTTTCTACAGCTGGAAAAATAACAATTTCCAGTTCTTTTTTGTGTGTAGTTGTGTTTTTTACACAAACCCACATTATTTATAAAGGCAGAACAACATCCTGTTCATCTTCTGTTTTGAGATCAAGGTTCCCCAACCTGTTAGAAGAAAATTCAGTGTTGTACTGCACAATAGCATAGCCTTGATGTGTTGCTTTCAGCTGAGGATGTGTTTGTTGTTCTTAAGAGACCCTTTCCTAGGAATAAGACCTCTGGAATTTGTAAAATGTCATCCACTGAAACTGGGTCTGTGGTGGCTGTCAGAATCCATGAATCCTGGGACTTTCTGACACTGCCTGAGTTGCTCTGTCAGCAGGTTGAACGTGGACACACATTTGTCTTGGGCTCAGCCCTGTTGTGTTTGAGTGTGCAGAAAATACTGTAACGTACCTTTAGGGTCAGTGAGTTTTAGACAGTGATGAATTTCAGCTCTGAACTCCTTGGGAGCTGTGGGTTTATCCCTGGTCATGCCAGGGAGGGATAATTCTCAAAAACAGGTGTAGGTATTAAACAGCATGAAAGAAACAGCCTAAAAAGGTGGAATGGAGCAAGGTTTCCTGGCAAACCTGGTGTGTCCCAATCAGGTTCTTGGCACCAGAGCAGATCCAACTTCTGTGACAGGAAAGGTGGAGAAAAGCCTCCTCCCTCAGGCAACTCTTTGGCAATACTGGAAGTTTTTGGGAGCAGAGCTATTAAAATTAGTGGCTATTGGAGGGCCACAAGATTAACCAGTGTTTAGAACAGAGTATGAACTTCAGTTTTTTTTCTTCCACTTCACAAAAACCTGGTACATACAGAGTTCATTGAGTGGGGATTATGTTGGGTCACACAGCTAGATGGAGAGGAAGATGCTGTATGATAAAAGGAGTTTGTTTTTGGCAGATATGGTGGAAGATGTGAGGAAACATTTGGGTAAAACCAGAAATAAGAATGTTTTACAACACGACTTAAGTAATATTTCATGGGTTAGGTGAATGCCACTGAAAAGGGAAAAGGAACAAAACCCAATATCAGATTACATTCCTGAACGTGAAATCCTATGAGTATCTCTGGAGGTGCTTTTTTCCTATTTACAAATAGCTATGAGTCCTGACTCCAAAATAACATCCCCAAACCACCACCAACAAAAAACTGAAACCAAAACCCCCAGCTATGGCAATGACAAAAAGGCTGTCACATGAATTTATGTGCTGGAGTGATGCATAATTCATATAGGAACCAGGTGTGAGGAACAAATATGATTAACTGTAAGCAGAACAGCAACAACAAGCAGCTGATAATTATTAGCAAGCTGATAATTTAGACTGGTTTAATCAGGTACTTGCTAGGCCCAGGATAATGTTATTTACAAAAAGGGGGATTTAGAGTACACCTAGCAAATGTCCTGTTAGTGATGTGATAATGGGACATACAGAACTTCAGACTTCATTCATTACCCAAACTGAAGTCAGATGATGCTTGAACGTTTAGTCTCCATAGTCTTGGAGAGTGACTAAATGTTGAAAGCAGGTTATTTTATGACTTTCTAAGTCACCTGGACAGCCCAGTCATTCTGTGTATGAAATTCAGCTGCTGCTGAGCTGAAATACTGCAGTTAACAGTGGACTGTTAATCTGGTACCTGGCTTGGAGATCACATGAACTCCTCAGAGGGTCAGTGCAAAGGCCATGAGTGACTTTAGTTTGAGATCATTAGCAACACTCAACCAATGTCTTCAAGGGGCATTCAGATGCAATGCATAATTAAAAACAGGAGTAAAAGAATGCAAGATCTTCTCTTGGGAATGGATTCTTCCAACCTCGTGATTTTGACCCTATTTCTAATAGGTACCTACCTATTTAGGTACTTGTAGAATCTTGGTGTTTTAAACTTAATTGCTAATTGATGTTTTTGTGAAAAATTTAGCCTTTCATATTTATAAGCTATGGTGATTGTAAATTTTATCAAATACATTGCCATGTTTTTACAGAAAGGCAGAGTGTTTTCCCAAAGTTTCAAGTCAGTGTTGACCTTCTACAGCCAAGATTTAGTACAGGGTCTTGAAAGTAAATAAACACAGCACAAGGATTATTAATGTGAATACCTTAAGTATTCTTAAGGAATACCTTAAAATTTTGCAAATACCTTGTAGTGTTCTTCCCCTTCCCACAGCCCCCTGCCATCCCTTTCCTTGCTTAAAAAAGAAGCTTCAGGTGTAATTTATTTTCCCTTCTATTAGAACTAGATTTGAAGAAATAAATCAGCAAAAGAGAACCAGATCAAAAGGCAGATACATCTGAAAATTTACAAGGGCAGTTTTCTGCACCTGTAGCCCTCTAACAGAGTATAAATCTATTTTTGCTTAAGCTTTGCCTTTTAGCACTAAAATTCTAACACAAAAGTGAAACAAAAAAGGGTGATACTCTGACTTTTACTAGCCAGATGCAGTCTGCATTTTCTAATATATATAACATTTACTAGTAACAAAACAAAAATAAAGTTAGTTGAGGCATTATTATGGAAAGTCCCATAAAGTCCCATAAAATCTACAGCAGTCACTTTCCCTGCTTGGGTAGGAGGATTATTTGTTCTATTAAACTACACTTTACTTCTGGAGAAAAGACTTTAAAAGTTTAAATTTTAGCTTCCTATTTTTCCAGTGCTCTGCTTGTTATTGTGACTAATTACTTTGTTATAAACCCAAAAATTTTATTGAAGCTTCAAAGTGCTTCATGAGTTGGAAGGCATTGCAAAGAGCAGTTCCCCCAGAGGCAGTGTTAATACTAAATACACAGGTGTGAGAAGCATTAGAATGAAACCAGGAATTTAAAAAGTCTGAGGATCTCTGCTCCAAAAGAATCCAAGGATCAATGGCAGTCATTGGTGAGATTCATGAGCATTGACCCAATCCCTGGATATTTTAGTGCTGTTTTATGACAGCCATATGCCTTTACAACTGTTCACAGTTTAACATGAATATTTTCAATTCAGTATTTATATTGCTTGTGAATGTCAGAGGATAAAATCATCTTATACGAAACAGGAAGCAGAGTAAAAAACAGATGAACAGGAAAAAAATATGTAAAAGTAATGTTTTGGCCTCCAAAAATCAAAAAAACCCCCATTTTTTTGTGGCTTCATTAAAGATTATAAAAATCTTCCTGAAGAACACTGCGAAGAGAAAGGCTTCACAGAGCCTGGAGATTTGAGAGGTTGCAATGATGGCAGTGAGTAACTATTTCTCCTCATGCCAGTGGTATGTGTGCAGATATATTATTTGTCTCAGCATGCTGCAACATTTGATTTTCTGCTCAAGAAGGTATTTAGCAGACATAAAATTCAATCTCCAGAAGTTCTGAAATTGTTTGCTTGTCTTAAATATCTTATTTCTAAACTAGGTGTTTGTGATTGAAACAAGAGATGGGACAACTTTAGAGTCCTGACCAAATGATGTGATCAGTAAATTAGTAGAGAAATTTAATAGATTTTTTTTCAGTCTGGTATCTATGACATCCTGCAGTTAGAAGTAAAGTGGAAAATTGTACCTGTGACATGAAGAGAACACAGTAGTGAAAATGCTGAGGAGGATAATACTGACATTAACCTGGCTCGGGTGTCACAGTGAAACTTGGGTCTTTCCAGCATTGCCCAGTGTCAGATATGGGGTCACTTAGCCCCCGTTGGCATTGTTTGAAATGAAGTGTCAGAGGTGTTGAATCAGAATGGCTGGATTTGTGTAACTGATCTGGCTTCACAAGGACTGTTAATTTCCAGAATAAAACCCAGATTCTTAAATACAGGGTTGGGTTTTTTCTTTGAATGTGTCCAAAACTGAACCTCATGGGCCATTTCTGAAAAGAGGAGTTTTTTTCTCCATACACTTTCAGTAATTAGCAAGAGTGGCAGCTGATGATCTTAGCAGTAGATCTTTGCTGCACTTCATGCACTTTGCCCTGGGAGTCTGAAGGGGACAACAATTGATTTCACAGGCAGTTAGGTAACTGCTGTTTCCTAGGCTGAGGGGATTTATTCAGTGTACATGAAAGGATAAATGATTTCTCTTAGGAATGAGCAGGTTTTTTAATGGTTTGAGGTCTGAACGTATTAGCTCTTCTGGTTAATTCCCATCTGAGGAGCATGTTCCAGTCACTGCCTAAATATATTGCTTTCTGCTTAATTTTTCACTTCACATTTTACTTCTAATCTCGAAGATCTTTCATGACCTTAGTCCTGCTGAGCTAAACTTTCATTTCCTCTGCATGTTATCCTGTGCCACGTATTTAATAGATTGTCATTTATTAATCACCTCCAAATGCAAATTGAAGATGTCAGGTGCTGGAGCCCTTTGTCATCTGTTCCCTAGGGCTCGAATTCTCTGCCCAGGGTGTTGGAACAGCAGTTCTGTGGATGAGTTGAGACACCAGATGAGTACACAACCAATGTCAGGTGTTTCAGGCAGCTTGGCAGAACTGTGAAGTCTCTTCTCTTGCTGGTTCCCTTTTTTTTCCCCCTCTTTGTACAATGCTTTGTGATTCTCATCATGAAAGGTACTTCCTAAATGTATGTTGAATAGCTAAATACTGAACCAATTTGTAAAACATCTTGATAATACTTTAAACCTGAATTAGGTTATTACCTTGATTGCATTTGACTAATGTGCCACCTCATTAGGAAGCTGGCGTACATAAAGCAAGCATATTATGGTAAAGAGTGATTTTACTCACATCTCTTAGAAAGACATCATGTGCAAAAAGAAAGAATACAGTCAGAATCAAAGCGTGCAGTTACTGTAAAATGGTTTTCTTCTGCAATTCAACTTCTGCAGTATAGATTGAAAAAGAAAAAAAGGTTCTTATTCAATAAGATATCTCCAAAGCCTTCCTTTCCTCTTTTATGCTTCTGGCACACCTCTTTAAAAAAGGAAACAAAACTGGGGGTTTTTATTGCTGTGACCAAGAGACTTAGCAGCATGACTTTACTGATCTTAAATGTCAAGTTTAATTACAAAATAGCAGATGTAATAGGTGATAGGATGATTGGGAATTTTAAAAGAATAATGGAGAACTCTGGAGAAACCAGAAGAGGGTTCATTTTGAAATACCCAAATTAAAAAAAAAAAAATCTGCTAATTTTTTTTCTTGCTATTTTAAAAGTGGCTCTTTGGTGGACATTATTTGTATGAGGGCCAGAAGAAAGTGAAGAGTAGAAGATCGCGGACTAACATAGAGACAATAGATATTCATAAATCTGTCCTCAAGTGATTATGTTTTGTAGTCTTCCATCCTCAAATTTCTTTGGACTGTAAAGGAGTTCTCTTAGTGCCACGAGGCTGCTCTGCTGTAGTTCATTTGACATAAGTGAAATCAATGTAATTGCTCTCCAGGTAACTTCATGAAGGAAACGTTGATGGTGCCTGTACATGCAGCACACAGAAGGTTTGTATCAAGAGTTGAACAAGTAAATGGGAAAGAGCTGTTTCTTCATACCTTCTTTTCCTTTGGCTGCTGCTAAGGGAGAAGGGCTGAATGTGTGTTACTGCTGATTTGATGCTATAGCAGGAAATGTCAGGTTTCACCTTTTTGTGGCTTTGAAAATTTATTATCATCTCTTTCAACACAAAAGAGTGGAAGACTCATGGCTTGAAAACATTGGGGGTGGCATGAAAATGGCATCTGGTGGTGGTGTCCCTGGTAGCAGTACCCATCTGCCAAGTGTTTCATTAATCAATGAGTATTCCCTTTATGCCCTCATGACAGGAAGGTGTAGTCAATGTAACAGAGAATTCAGATTGTTTGCAAATGGCTTTTTGATGAATGTATCTTCATTTTTACAATGCAGACCTGCATAACCTCACCTCCCCTTGCTATAGTGAAGTGATGTTGCTCCATTGATGTTGAACATGTGGGTAAAGCTCAGGTCTGATGAATTGAGAAATGTGTGAAAATACCTTCACTCCTGTCAATGTCGTTAATTTCTGTCAATGTTGTTCTTGCAGAGGGTGGTATTGCTGGTAGGGGAGGTATAACCTAATGAGTTTAATACTGCATTGCTAAGTATTAATCATGTCATGCTTTGCTGTTCATCCTTAGTTAATATATGTCACAGACTAATGAAAGTGTCAAGGTTAAAAATATAGCAGGACTACATCATACAGAATGATTTCTAGTTCTGGAAATAAGTTCATTTTCTTTTCTGTAATTTTTTTTCTCCTCTCCTTCCACCTTCACCTCCCTTCCTCCACCTTTTTAATGTTTTCAGCGAAGTGTTTGTAGAACTTCTTTCTACCCCTTATATTGTTCTGTGACTCTTGTTTTATTAGACAAGAGAAAATAATGGTTTATTCTAAAGGATTTCTCACTGGGCTACACTGCCTGGTCCTCATTTGGTGAAAGGGGAAAGGCTGTAACTGTTCTCTACATAACTTTGTTAGGAAACCCTTGATACTTGTAGAAATACTATTAGGGATACTTCTGGACGTGGCACAGGGAGGAGAATTTGTTTCAGAATTCAGCAGGTAAATGGGGGAAAGCTACTGCTGCTGCTCCTACTTCATCTCCTTTGGTGTGTGAGGGTTGATAGCTCTGAGAAAGGTAGATTGAAAAGGAGTTAAAACTTTGTTATTTTTAAAGGTTTTTTTTTTTCTAATTTTTTAATTCACTGCTAATTTTGAATTGCCACTATCACAATTTGATTTGGGTTTTTTGCAGGCCCAATTTCAAGTATCTCTGGTATGCTCAGAAAAGTAATTACTTCAGATTATCTTTGCCTTCGTTCTCCTGTGTTTGTAGTGTTTTGCTATATTTTCTATACATTGTGAACTTTTTAACATGCATTCAATGCATGTGTAGCAATAAGAATGTATGAGAAATGAAAGGCCTGGATGCTGTCTAGAACCTTATCAAGTCTGTAAATTATCTGATGTAGTGTTAGATTGTCCATTACTTCATTTTTTTTCACCCTGACATTAAATGAGGGAAAACAATTACTGTCAACGTACAAGTCCTCCCTATCCTGTGTCACATCACAGAGCTCTCTTGATTAAATAAAATTGTCTCCTCCTTACTGTTCTGGGATTCTGGTGCCACAATTTTTACCTGTTCATTAATATTTTTTGGTTTTTTTCCTTTCTTTTTTCTTCACTATTTTTCCTGCAAATGACTTACATTTTTGTCTGGCAAGTGTTTCATTGCTAAGCTGGGGAATTCACTGATTGGATTCTGGTATGCACTGTAATTTCCACAGTGTGCTTTTTGAGTGATGTGAGACTTTACACACTCTTAAATTGACTAAAGTCAGCTCTTTACTGCAGAAATAAGCATAAGAAAGGTAGCTTTGTCACAACAGAATAATTTGGAAGTTTTTTGGTACCCACAAATGTGAGATCTGGGTAAGGATTACCATCATCATCCAAACCTTTGCATTATTTGAGGCGAATCTTTTGTCAGATAATCAGGTCATCATTTCTAAATGACTGGAGATTGCAGGACTCCTTCCTTGGAGTTCAGGTGGTCTTTGGGAAAGGTTGAAGACTTGTTCTTGCTTTTAACATTTACTAGGAATAAGATCATCCTTTTATGATCAAACTCCCTAATGGTCAAAGGCTTTTTTAGCACATTATTTTACATTTGTGTAATTTTCTGTGTGTATATATATATTTAAAAAAAAATTGTCCTGTATACAAGATAAAATTGTTAGGACAATTGTCCAGTAAGACAAAAGTTTGACCTTGTCCTTCTCTTCCTTAGTTTTTCAATCTGACAGCGAATTTGTGTTCACTTTTCACCATGCTCTCATCTGGTCTCTGTGACCTGAACTCAGAAGAGTTGCTTACTGAAAACAAATCCATTATTAAAGCACCAGTCTGAAAAGCTTCCCATTTAAGGGCATGAGCTGGTAGAGTGTCCAGCCCAGACTATCAAGATTGCTCACTTAATTTTTTTTTTTTTTTTTTTTTTTTTTTTTTTTTTCTTTATAATCTGCTCACTGCTTTTGCACTACTTAATGGGAAGAGTTGCCACCATATGGAAGGCTGCTCAGTATGGAAACCCTTCCTGGCTTCCATTCCAGAAAATACAGGGAATCCTGGGGCTTGTGTTCATAGGATGCAGCAAGAAATGCATGAGAGGGAGATGTCTCTAATTTGACCAAATTGTATAAAGAAATTAATAATATATTATTAAAAATTTTATTAATTAAATAAACCAGAGGTGCAAAGAGAGATCACCCTGACTCCCCATGGGTCTTGTGGAGTTTGGTCTGCATTTGTTTGTCCTCCCTAAGGTCTGAAGGTGGTAGCTGGTGAAGAACTTGATTTTTTTAATTCCCACTGCTGCCCAAACCTTTTAACTTCCTGAGTATGACTTGGGACTTTCATATTTCATTACTCTTTTGCATAACTAATTGCTGAGAGTGGCACAGTAGGATCCTCTTACAAGACTCCCCAAAGTAATGTATTCTTAATATCAAAACTAAAAATTCAAATGGTGATATTTACTACTAATGAATTTTTGATTCTGGAGTGTATCTACTGCACATTTATTTTCATCAAGTGAAGAGGGACTAGGTACAGGAACAAACTGAACACCACTTGTGGAATTTTGAATAAATGGATCTCTTGAAAATCTGAATTGAATAGTTTTGGTATTGAGCAGATAACATGAAACTGGAAACCTCCAAGAAGGTGAGGGACATATAGCTGCAATTTCACAAATGCAGAATGTTTTCCTTTATTGTCCACTTGATACACCCAGGATTCATTGATTTAATGCAATAAGTGGTGTTATCATTCTGTATCTTGAAGTCATGGAACTACATTTTTAGGATAGGACTTTTTTACATTTTTTTGTCTTTTTTAACCATTGATGCATACAAATTACATACCTATTGCATAAGTGCCAATTGTTTTCTCCTCTGATGACTGAGAGGCATTGCATTAGTCCATGGAAAACTCAAAAACTTCAGGAACAAGAGGAAAATACTTTGCATGTTCTTCCTAGTATGTTGCACTGTGCACCAACAGTTTTGTTTTCCTGCCAGTGTTGTCATTTTTAATATCTGTCTTTAGATTTTGCTGAGTTCCACATTCTGTGCTGAAATATAGGGAATGAAAGAAATACCATTTATCCCTAAGGAAAATAAATTAATTGAGGAGGGGTTGTAGTTACATGAACATTGCAATGCATGCATCACCCTACCACACAATGGTGCAGCTTTGATCTTTTGGTACTTTGGGGACTTTTTTGGGTCTTGGAACCTCAGAGCTGCGTTCAATTTGCTGTGAAACAAGAGTGTGTAACAAAAAAGTAGTGCTGCCAAGCAAAGGTTAATCATGTGTAATGTTTCAAGTACTGGGAAGGATAACTATGTGCATGTGTTCTGATTTCAATCTGGAATGATTTCCCCCCTGTACAATTAGCTGAACAAAAAAAAAAAAGAGGATAAGTTCATAATGGAGGTGCCAGCACACTGAAATGTGGAGCTCCAGTTGCAGTGTCTGTAAGCAGCAAGTGAAGTGTGAAGGATTAGCTGGAACCCCAACAGACACTGATTATGAAGAGGTGCCAGAAATGAAGCACCAGGTGAAAGGGTTGAGAAAGATTTCTCTGAGCATTTTTGTTGCTCTGCTATGATTTTTAGAACAACTTAGCAGGTGTGCCTGCCACATTCTGGATTTTTCTCTCCAGTCTCTCTGAATGTGAGACTAATTTCACGTGTGTCTGTGTTCTCCTCTTGCTTTCTCATCCAATGCCACGTGGGCATTGTTATCCTTGTGGAATTGAGCACCAAAAAGAAGCAGCAGTGCCTCAGCAGGCAGAGCAGGACGCAGCTCTGGGCTACTTGTGTCCCCTTAGGAGGTGGCAGTGATCAGTGCAAAGCCCAGACTATTTGGGGAGTTTTATGCAAGCTTGGCATTGTGCTGGAACACATGCACACAGCAAAGGGGATGTTCTTTGGAACAGTGTGATTTATTTTAGCAAGTTAAATATCACCTTTCATCTTTTTCTGTAATTTTTTGGGGAACAAAAGCTCTACATAAACTAAGTGTGTTGTGAGAAAGCGTGTGTATATGTAAGGTCTGCTCTGAACAAGTAGTTTGGTGAATAAATTCTAAAAATGCTGTTCTAAATACTGAATTACATAGAACAAGAGAGTTTGGGATTTTTATTTTTTAAAAAGGGTGATAAATTTTGATAGCTGTATGTTAAGGTATTCTTTCTATTTCATATGCTAAAGTGTGAGTTTTGTGTCTTCTGTAATACAAGAAAGCCAGAGATACTTGGTGTGTGCCTTTTGAAATGAAAATGAGCAACATTACTTTGAATGGTAATAAGGATTTTAGATTTAGATTTCTATATATGTATTTAGTTCCTTTTTTTTCCTGGTGTCTTTAGTAGTATAATGTCATCAGAAAAAACTCTTTTCTGCATCTAATGGTAAGATAGTCCATAACAGAGCTGATCAATGGTTTCCAAATGTGATACATTGGTATCAAATTTTAAGTTGTAAGATGCCTGTTTTGAAGAATTCTTAAGATTCACTTGGCTTTAATTTCTTGTTTCACCATCTTTCTGCTTGACCAGTCACTGTTTCTACCTGAAAAATCTTTTTTTTTTTTTTTTCCCTTCCTTTCTTCTCCTAGGAATAAGGTTAACATGCAAATTTATAGAAAATTGACATTATGTGGTTTTGGGATGTTGAGCTCAAAGACCTGGAAGTTGCTCTGAGCACAAAGAAAAATCTCTCTCTTTTGTGGACATCCCTCTCTTCAGTCACATCCTCTAAGATCTAAATTTGCTGCTTCAGAATCAGATATCACTTGTGGCATTGGAAGAGGTTGCATGTATTTCTTGACAGTGACAATGAGGACAAGAAATGGGGGAGGACTCTGCTGGAATTTTCAGCCTGACAATTTATATTCTTTGACATAAAAGGTGTTTTATATTAAGAGGTGGCTCTAAAACTTAAGAGAAAGATCTAAGATTCCTCACCTCAAGCGCAGGGTCTGTACAGATTTTGAAGAGGAAGTAGCTGTTTATGTATTCTTCCAATCTATGAAAATGTCAGTTCTGTGGTTGTTACCTTCACTGAGGAGAGTCTCTTTTCCCCAGACTGCCATATAAATTACTTACTTTGTTAGCTTCCTTTTCCCTTCTGGAAAAGAACACGAAAAAAAGCAAAAGACAGAACATGAGGAAAAGTTTAATAATTCTGGTTGAATTAAAAATAATTCCACAACTTCTGTAGCTGTTACCACTAGATGTACATCTAGGTATTATATATTATTTCTAATTCAGCTGAAATTCTTGCTCTTTGCTTTAATTTTCACTTTGTTTGCTGCCTGGCTCCAATTTGGTTTTGCAGTAGCTGTGCAAAGACTCTACAGAAGTTTTCCCTTAAATCTGAGCTGAAAAATTAATGAAATTTGAACTGGAGTGGGTGAGAGCTATTCTGTATTCTGGAAGCAATGTGGTCAGCTAGAAGAGGTGTAGTATTGGAAGGAATGACGTGGTTGTGAGATCAATTTCAGAAACTTTCTCTGGAACCTTCTGCAAGACTCTCAAGCTTTATCTCATAGCTCTTGTCTTTAGGTGATCTACCTGCTTTCTCTGTCTTAAAGCTCCTTAGGGTGAAGTTTCCATGTACACTGCAAAGTGTCCATGCACAGAGCCCAGCACTGAAGTGTTTCCCCTTGCACAAGCCCTACAGTTTTTTGGAATAGTTGCAAGTCTGTGGGGTCTTTTGATCTACTTCAGAGACTTTTAGAACTGCCCACAAACCTCTGGGACTGCAGAAAGATCTTGGAGAAGAAAACCCTTGAGGGAGTGCAGTGTTTTAACTCGTGAACAGTTTGGCTTTTCAGTTTTTAATGTGCTTTTTTAAACTGAAGTTCACGAACCGAGAAATATATTTTAATCACATTTCTTACTTGGTTAAAACCCCCGTTAAGTCTATTTGCATTTCTGAGTAAGTCATAGAAGGATTAGATGCTATTTTCTTACTGTGCCTTAGCTCTGCATTGTGTGTTTGAAGTAGGAGTGTGACAAATGCTTGAAATTGAAAGTTCCTCTGAAAAGGAATTACTCGGGTTTTTTTTTTTTTTAACTTTTCTTTCTGCATGCTCGGGAGATCTTCTACTCCTTTATAACAGTCGATTGTATTTATATCTGTAAATGGCAACAGCTGTGTCATCCTATTACAATCCTGCCTGAGAAACTGTGCCTCCACCAAGGTAAGGTTCGTGATGTTTGAGAAAATGTCAGCTATAGAAAATGTTTCGGTAGGCAAATGTCAGTGAGATATTAAAATGGTCTTGGTGGACAGAACAAGAGCATAATGTTTGCCAGTTTCTAAAGTCACACTGAACTAAAAAAGGTGATGCATTTCTCTTTGTTCATCCTCACCTCGAAGTTGCTTATTGTCAGTGAATTTTAATTCCTTTTTGTAGAGATGGATGTATTTTTCCTGTAAGAACACACAGCTGAGCAGCTGGTAGTGGATCTCCTTTTCACATAAGGAAACCGTATTTAACCAAACTGATTCCTCACTTCAAGATTTTTCCTTTTTGAAATCCTGAAATGAGTATTTATTCCATGTGTGGCTGATGAACCTGTGATTTTAGCCAAGTGCAGGAAATTTAAGTCACATGAAGTTACCACAGTACTGTGTAAGGACCAATAATGATTTTATCCCCCTCCAATTTCTGCCTTCTTAGGAGGAACATAAATTAAATTTCCTCAATCATTAATTAATTAATGGATATAATAGCTTAATGTTCTTCCCTTAAGGATTCTAGAACGAAGCCTGTGGTTTATTAATCTACATTTTGGTCAGCTTGATTACTGCTACAACACTGATTGTGGTAGAGTTTTGAGGTTCAACTCAATTTTAACAGACAAATATTACTTTTTTTTCTGTGGTTGTTTTTTTTTTTTTTTTTTTTTTTTAAACTCTTTCCACTGTCAGCCCTCCCTTACTGTGTTTGCCCAGCAATGAATGCTTTCAGTCAGTTTTTGGGAAAATGCCATTATTCTTCTGTTGGGTTTTTTGGTTTGTTCCACACCCCAGACACCTGCAATCCCCTAGGTCAAGTGGAAGGGGGAAAAGGCAGCAGCATTTGTTCCTTCCTGTCATCCTCACCTCTTGCAACTCCAGATTTCAGTCTAGAGGTGTAGAGAGACTGAGATGAACTGGATGATTTTCAAAGTAATGGGAAATTTCAACCTGTTCACATAATTTAGTGCAACCTTCAAGTTTTAGATTTCCTTCAAGATATAGAGGGGAAAAAGATTTTCAAAACCACCTGCTCTGGTGCTCCTTACTTGATTTAATTAAAAAAAAACAAAGTGAGATATTTTAGATCCTTTTTGTGCATCTTCAAAGTGTGGTCATTACCTTGGACCCTTTTGTAAAAAGCTCAGCTCTGAAATATTTAGGCCACTGCAAGCTGATTGTGCCACTTAAGTCAGATCACCAATCAGCTGTTTTTCTTCATTTCCTCATTTTATCTGTTTCATCTAACCTGTACTGAATGAACCACAAGCTTTAGGTGTCTTCTAGGAGCCTGCAAAGGTCAGGAGAAAACTTTTGTTGGCCGCTTTGATCTCTTGGAAATTTTTTCAGCTCTTCTGAAACGCTGAAGAAAGTTCAGCTCTCCAGATGACCTCCAGAGCAAAGGGCTGCATTTGCACTATTGTCACATTTTGTCTGCTTCTTGGCCTGGGACTTTTTCTTCAGATTGTGGCCATCAGTGCAACTTCTTGTTTTTATCTTGCAAAATGAAGGGAAGGGTACAGGGTATTCTTTTAATCTCTCTCACTGTCTGTGATGTCTGATTTTTTTTCTTAATTTACATTTTTCATGTGTGTGCCCCTCCATATCAAGCATTCAGTGAGGTCTTTTGAGGATTTTATTGCACACAAGTTGTGTTTGGGTTGATTTTCCCAGGTAAATAACTACAAGGAGCAGATCTCAGTGAGCAGGAGGGGGAATTCTAGACCTAGGTAGTTCAGTAGATTGTCAATACAGCAAGTCTAGAGTTTACAAGACATATGTGAGAACAATTTATGATAATTATTTTATTTTTCATCTGAATTTACCTCAGCTTAGTAACATAACTGTAAATATCTGACATAAATCATTAAAAAAAAATTAGTGAAATTTGCTTAGGAAACTGGGCAAGAAAGCCATAGCTGAAATTGGAATTTGGTCTCTCTACCACCTCTCTATTAAAATAAATAATTTTCATACTCTAATTTCTAAATATCCATGTTAATGGTGTTAATAATACAACTTAAATGTCTTTGAAGGAAAATGAGTGTCTATCCAGCAGAGTTCCAAGATTACCTTAAGCAAGGGAAACAAAATATAATAAATCAAAACCCATAGATTGAGCTTCAAAATAAATCTTGAGTGAATATTGCTTCGGTAAAGGATTCATTAATCAAAAAATTTTATATTGTCCCTTCCTGCATTTTCTTTTAATAAAAATAAAATAGCACAGAGAAATAGAATCACTGATGTAAGACCAAGTAGCAGGTCTCTGTAGACTTCTCAAAAATTCACTCTCAGAATTTGTTCTCTGCCATCTAGGGTACCTCTGATTTAGAAGAAGAACCCCTTTTGACATTTATCTAATGTTATAAAACTATTAGACAATGGCAATAGGGTGCAAACTGCAGGGTATGAGAACCCCTGAGTCACTTCATGGAAAGCAGGACTCTTTCAAAAGTCATTATAAAGAAATAGATGCATATATGGTATCTGCTGGCCTCTGGTTTACTCAGCACTGGGTTTGGCCTGAATAAAATTGATCACTCAGTGTGTTCTCAATACCTCTTGAGCTGTGCAGGGTAAAGATGATCATGCATAGCTTGCATTTTAATCCTGACTTTAACATGCACTAGTTAACGTGAGTGATAATGAACCTTTCTGCATGTGAGTTAAATTGTATCAATCTGTTCCTTTAGACAAGAGAGGTGATGGGATGGTACAAGGGGATTGCAGCAGTCTGAGCTCAGCAGTGCTCACTCTGCAGCACACCTGTGTGGCTGTGACCAAACCAGAATGTGCAGAGGGGAAATTACTTTTTCAAGATGATTGTGCACCGAGTCCAACACCTGGATGCCATATATGATGTTAATCAACACCTGTGTGCTGTAACATGGTGCATCTCTAATATGACATACATTTAATAAATGTGTGTGTAAATAATTTCTGTTAAATAATTAAGTGGTGGTGAAAAATAATATTATCCCTTTTAACATAAATCATGAGCTATCTAGTGTCCAGTGATAGAAATATCCTCAAATAAATCAGCAAAAAAAATTTCTGTTGTTGTCACTCCTTTCCATTTCTGCTATTTTCATCTGTATTTATTATTTTAAATACAACCTCCCCCTTCAACTGCATAATCATGCATAATCAATGTTTTAAATTTTATTTCAATTGGAAAATGTCAAATCAGGCTCATCTTATTCAAAATCCTGCCTATTTCTACACATAAACATCTCAATTATGTTGCATAAAACTTTTCTACAGCAGCTTCTTTTGTGGTGTATTCTGGGCCCTGATTCTCCTTTAATGTGATTATAATTAGTTGTAAGGAAAGTTTCTCTTATCAAATCCAAGCTAATCAAAAAAATTGTCAGTGTGGAAAAGTTGTTTATCAGAATTAATTTTGAATTGCAGTGCTATAAACATCTTTAAAGCTCTTGTATATGATCTAAGATACTAAAAAAAGAGCAAAACATGTAATTTCTATTTTAAAAGGTGGCAATAAACCAAGGTACCATTATTCAGAGTTGTATTACATTGCAGAATATCTGAGAAGACATTTTCTGGTGGAAAAGATTTTCTTTTTAAAATTCTAGTAGCTGAAACATTGAACTGATGGGAATAAATAGCTTATTTGTCTCCAGTGTCCAAATGAACTGTGTGGAAAATCTCTTTTGACTAAACAAAGAACAGCTGGTAAATAATGTGATTGCAGTAAGTTGACTGTGATAGCAGTCACCACATAAAAATGAGCAGTGTGCTGCATTTTTCTGAACTCTTTGTGCTATAGACTGGAGAGAAGGAATACCCCATGGGAATGAGAGTGAGTCCCTTAGCATTGCTTTTATTACCTTCCAGAACCTGGACTTACTGTAAAGATATGTGTAAAGGAGAGAGTGCAATATGTTGTAACAGGTGATGATTATTTAGAGAAAACATCACCCTTGACATTTCCTTTGGAAATTCTTCATAAATACTTAAAATGAAAAAGTTATTGACTTACACAAATGCAAGAGGTCTATTATGCCCATACTAAATTGTGTTTTTAAAGGCTGTTTTGTACCTTGCTGGCAGCACTTGGCAGTTTTAAGCTACCTTTAATAGTCTGGTGCTTTGGTTCTGGGTCCTCCCCCATCTTGAGGGCAGATATTCACTGTACATTTGCAAAGAACTTTAATAGAACATAGAGCAAAGCATCTTGACATAGCACAACCAGGCTTTTTGCTCCAATTTCCCCTTGAAAGAAAGAAAAAAAAGAGCAACTTAAAGCTGAGATTAATTTTCGTGTTGGTTTCCTGTTGAGTGTGAAAACCAAAAGAGAGAAAGGTGTCCTTTGAATTCTTTACAGGGATCACTAACCCCAGATTCAGGGACAAGACATGAATGAAGCAGATTTTTTCTGGTTCTTGAGGTACCTGTGGTGACTTCTGACTAGGCAGAACCAGATCCTAAAGACCTGAGCTTTGTTTTTGAGAGGCTGTTGAAAGCTTGATTGAACAAAGACTGAGTAAAATCAGAGGCTGACCCTGAGATTTCCCACTGAAGTTTTTCAGTCAGCTTGGACTTCTGTGTGTGTGTGCAGATGTGGGGAGCTGGAACAAAACTGTCCTGCGGGTAATTGTTCATTTGTCAGGAGCTTGGAGGAGTCTACACAGTGGCTTTTGCCAGTGCCTTGCTTGGCCCTGATTTTTAAATGCTGCTGAAGATGAATCCAGGCCCCACCCAGCTACTGCAATTCTGGGAAGAATAGGAAGGTTTTTAATGTGTGTTTTGCAGTGTTTGTTTGTTTTCTCTCTCTATTTGGATCTCTGCCATTTTCAGGTGTCTCTGGTTTTGGTTATTTCTGGAGTGCTTTTTGGGAGGGAAGAGGGCAAAAGCCAATTTCATTGTTCTTTGCTTTTTCAAAACTTGTAAGTAATGTGCTGTGAAGAATTTTGCATTATGTTTGCTCCATTACACTTTGTCTCTTGTCTTTCTGTGGTTGGAGAGGTGCTGTAAAAATATGCTAATAGAAATTTTATTAATTTGATATTGGACATATCTGGGAAAAATTCACTACCTTGCAGTCAGATTTTTTTTTTTAATACTTGAAGACTGCTGATGTGGAACAATAATTTTTTTTTTTTTTTGAGACAAATGGCATGCCTACATCTTTTATGAGTGGGGAAATAGAATAAGGCTTTAGGATTTAATTGCGGTCTGGTGCTGAAGTTTATCTGGAAAGGGGTAGAGAGGTATTTTTGATAAAAACTTTCTAGCCTCTGAAGTTCTCTATCAAATCATTGTGCACTTTCTCACCCCTCGGGATAGCCTAAGATATTTGGAGTTTTTCTGACTCAGGAGCTGTTACTGAATATTGCCCAGCAGCACTTCCTGCAAAGTCCTCTTTATTTTTGCCTCCAAGTTTGATCATCCTCATCTTTGACACGAGCAGATTGTGTTGCCTTGATAGCAGGAGGCCCCTGGTGCCAGCACAGTGTGGATTTCCTCTCCTTTCTCTGTGTGATGATTAAGCTGTGATTTGGGGAATTCTGACACCCCACTGCACATTGCTGGCAGGGACAGGCACACAGCTGGGTGCCTCCAGCAAGCCACTGATGCCTGATTCATCCAGATTCTTACTCCATTTGATGGATGTGGGCACCCTTTTCTGTTAAAAGCTTATGGATTTATATCAGGTCAGAAACAAGTTGAAATCCAACCCCCAAATCTAGGTGCCTTCTGCTGGAGTAAGTATTGCCTTGATAATGTGCACAAAATCAAAGGCTGAGACTCCTGAAATGGATCAAACTGGTTGTTAGGCACCTTGGTCCTGGAATTGCTTTTGATTTAGATCAGAAATACCAGATGCAGCAGGCAATTAACTCTGTAGCAGAGCCATGGACTTTATTACTGTGACCCAGATGAGATGTGCTCCGGCACCAATCTGTATTCTGCAAGCTTAATGTGAATAAGTGCTTTCAATTCCAAAATAGACAAGAGAAATAACAAGGACTTATGAGTGTAAATATGTTGTTGGGTTGTGGACCACAATAAACCAATAAATCTAGAGTGTCCTTTCACTCAAATGTGATTAAGTAAATTAGTGAATAATATGCTAGATTAATTCTCAGAATCATTTAGTTCTCAATGAATGTATCCTTAGTCTGTTGAATAACATTTAAGTTGCTTCAATTCTCATTTTCCCTGTTAAAAATATCTTTGCAGGTATTTTTAAAAATACATTGATATTTGTTTGTGAAGAGTACTGTTGAAACAGAAGTCTTGTATGGATTATGTATAATAACTTTATGATTTATTGTTACACATGCATAAAAGGCAAACAGAATGGCATGGTTTGTATTATTCTTGACTTGTGAAAAAGACAAATGAGCTGCCAGAGGAACACTTGGTCCATAACTTCATTATTTTGAGTAACTTCATGAGTGATTCCAAGGGAAATAATCTTAACTCTTTAATACAGTAAATATATTTTGCCTTTCTTTCACAGAATCACAGAATGGCCTTGGTGGGAAGGGACTTTAAAACCCATCCAGTGTCACCCCCTGCCATGGGCAGGGACACTTTCCACTATCCCAGACTGCTCAGAGCTCCATCCAGTCTGGCCTTGGACATTTCCAGGGATGGGGCAGCCACAGCTTCTCTGGGCATCCTGTGCCAGGGCCTTCCCACCCTCACAGGGAAGAATTTCTTTGTAATGTCTAATCTAAAGCTATCTTCCTTCAGTTTAAAGTCATTCATCTGCTTCTTTGCATCTGCATCTTCTTGCTTAAGAAAGTTAAGCAGTTAGGCTCCACTGAGAAAATTACATAGTGTGTAGTTATTTCTTGGAAGACCTTGACTTCACTTTTTTTCTTCTTTCAGTTCATTATCATAATACTGTCTAATTTCCAAAAAGTTCTTCAGGGCAAGTACATTCCTTAGAGGCAATTTTTGTAACTTGAAGATATCTGTTATTTAAATCAGTGGTGCTCAATGAGTAGATATTTTCTGTGAGAAAATACTAAAAAAGGTTCTTTTTAGAAAGATCACAAAGAATTGTACCGAGTAGCTGCTTAAAAAAATGACAAGCCTGATACACTTTTTTTAACTTTTGTTTGCCTTTTCATTAGAAAAAATCAGTAGTATTTAGTCTCAAGTAAGGCCTTCAATTAGTGTTTAACTGACTATAAGTATCTAATTAGGTTGCAATTAATTCTTTATCTCAATCACTTAATTTAAAGTGGAACTGAATAACCTTGGGTTTGGGTGAGTTTGAGATAAGTAATCAGAGCAAAAGTCTGATAGCAATTAAAATCAAGATAGATACAACACCCTGTAGGTATGGACTTGGAGAGCTGTGTAGCAGCAAACAATTTCGCCATGGACTGGAGTGGGTAAATAGGATAAACTTGATTTTTTTAATGTAAACCTGGCATTTAGGTGCTCTCAATACTACTCAGATGTTATAAAAAATCTGTTATCACAGCAAATCACATTAAAAGCCTCGAAGTAATCAGCAGATTATATGTGAAACGAAATGCAATCATCTGACATTTTTGTGTAGACTCTATGTTAGCTTGGAAGAGTTTCATTTACTTTGCCATTTCCTCTGCCCCCAAACAGTGGCAGGAGCCTCCTGGAGTTGAGGTGAAAAGAGAGTCAAGTCCATCAGGCTCCAAATACAGGTCCTAAGCAGAGAATTCATTCAGAAATAACTTGAGACATCTTCCTTGTGCCTGTAGGAGCTGTCCTTGGCACCTTTCCTGAAGCTTTCCTGCTGCAGTCGCTGCTTTCCTGTCAGACATGGGGTTAAATCCTGGGAGCAGGCAGCATTCAGGAGTGCAGTAGGTGATGTGACACGAATCATTACTGTTGAACTTTGGATACCACGCCCTCTTTGGCCCATGAGAGGATGGGGGGGAAGTTTGTGTGATTTTGCATGATTTTAGTGCGTTGAGAACACAGAGGTGACATGAGAGTGGTTTATGCCACTGGAAACAAAATGTTGATGCTTTCAGGGGGCTTCAAGTCTCACTGGGTTTTTGTTGCAGTCATGAGCTTACCTTGAAAGAGGAAAATCTGTCTTTAAAAACAAGTTTCTCTTTAGCATGGAGATTGTGATTGTGGGATAAAGCTTCTGGTTCCAGCTCTTTAAAAGGTTTGAGTTGCAGCCTGTCAGCTGTCACTGTGAGAAAGACCCTGAATTTTATTTATCTCTGTTAGAGAGAAAAGCACTCTTAATTTACTTCTTTATTTTAGTGCAGTTAGTGTGAAGAACAAGAAAATCATAACATCAGCTATCTTTGACTCAGAAACAGTGCTACCAGTTACAAAAATGCCCAACTGGATTTTCATTCCTAAAGCTGAAGACAGCATTTAGTCAGTGCCATACACTGAGCATTGCCAGGTACTTGGATGGCAGCAGTAAAGACCAGTGCAGACACCTCTGTTAAACACCCATGATATTTATAGTATCACTGAGTATCATTTCCTGTGTCACTCTAGGGCTGTGGTAGAGACTGGGTCATTTTACAGCTCTTTGAAAATCGTTATAAATTGCTTTAAGATTTTTTTTTAAATGAGTTTCAACAGAATGATTTAATCAGTGGTAGGGCCAGCTAAGGGTTGCACTGAATCTTGTTGTACCAGAGGATTAATCATGAAGAGGAAAAAGGGATCAGAAGCTCAAAAATTAGTCTTTTAGTGTTGAAAAATTTGCATCTCACCCCAGAAGTGCTGCCCTGAGGTCCGGCTGCTAAGGGTCCAGAGAGGAATAAGATCATTTGTTTAGGAAACTAAGGTTGATGCCTTTTGCTTTTACAGGGACACAGTGGTTTAGTCTGTACAGAAATACTTGAAAGGCTTTGTGACTTAGAGATTTGATGTACTTCTGTACATAAAATTCCTTTTCTTATATTAATAGAGATAGTATTGAACAGTACCAAGGTTTCCTAAGATAAGCACACTTCCTTGTGCTGAAGGCATCTCACAGCTGTAATTAGAGGGGTGGTGTGTGTTGGGGCAGTGTCCTCAAACTGTGGTGCTGTCATGAGTCTGCTCCCAAAGATCCTGATCCAGTGAGCCTTCCTGAGGAATCCTTGCCCTGCAGGATGGTGCTGGCTCACAGCAGCAGTGGAGTTTTATTCCTGTGCCAATAAGAACTGGAGCTGCCCTTAGAGGGATGTCCTGTGGGAGGGTCTTGAGGATGCATGCCTGCTAGCCTGGCAGCTGAGAAATAAATCAGTCAAAAAAAACCCCAGAGTTGTCTCCTGCCTAGAGAGATTGGAGCTTTTTGGATTATTTTCATGACTTTAGAGACATAAAAGTGCTAACTTCACCTCTGTTTCTTCATGCTGCTTTGTTGAAAGCATGTTAAGCCAGGTTTTACAAATTAAGATTTTCTGACTGTGTAATATATTTGTATAAGTCAGATTAAATGTCAGCATGCCAGGGTCAGAATCAGTTGAAATAATCAATCTGCCAAACCATGCCAATACATAGTTTAATTTAACTGTGAAATACTGCTTAAGGGCCAGCAGAACATGCTAGTGTATTTTTCCATCCCTACACAAGAAGTTATCAGGTTAATACAATGAATTGCTTTGAACTTAAAAGCTGTTGTTGTCCTGTTGTAACTTGATGAGAGAGTGCTGGTTATTGAAGTATTAATTTGACTTAATTTGGACTGAAGACTTTTTATTAACTATTTCTTCCAAATTATATCACCTTTGTGGGAATTCTGTCCATAATGGAAAATGAGCACCAGTTGCTCATATTATTTGGACAGCTACATTGAAGATTCTTTTCTGAAAGGTAGAATGGTAGCTAGGGGGGAAAAAAAAAAAAAGTGATCTCAGGAGTAGTGGTTGTCATAGATAACTTATTTTGACCTTGGAGAATTGCACAGGGCAGCCATTGGTAGGTGGCAAAAATTAAGTCAGGGGAAAACATCCCGAGTTACTCTTCCTGCTTCAGGCTGGTTTGTCCTGGAGCTTAGCAAAATTAATGGCAGAAGTGACTGGAGTTCCTATCAATGTCTGGGATCCCAAAGAAAATTCAGAACACTGTTATCTGATGGTGCTTTCTTCTAATACAGACAGATTCATTCTCTATATTGATCTTCAAGCACATTCTGTTCCATTCCCAGTAATTTATTTTAAAGCAGTATTTTTCCTTAGGTGAATGAAGCTGGGATAAAGACAAATCACCTGAATGTTTCTGCAAGGAGATGCCTCAATTTTAGCTGAAATTAGGCACTGAGTTAAAAACATGGAGTTAATCCAAAAGGATGCCTGTATAAGAGAGGGATAGTTTGAACCCTAAGTGGGCCCAGCAGATCACACGTAGTGAGTGAAATCAGAATCTGAAAGAGATTTTCAGAAATGCTTTCATTAAGTAAAAGTTAATCACTTGAAGAGTGATGAGGATAATTAACTGCATTCTCCAAGAATAAAGGGTGTGATCATAGAAGTAAAGAAGCATGCCTGAGGAAGTAAAATGGGGAGTGTGTGCATATCCTTGCCTTTGTTACAGTGCACACTTGTGATTTTTTCTCTTTGTCTTTCACTGCTGTCACTAATCTGTTGGCTCTGTGGCCATCAAGCACCTGTGAACTTGTAGGACTGAGTGTTAAAGTGCCTAATCTTCCAGGAGATTTCGCATAAGAAATTGGTTTGTTTAGTCCTTTGGTGCTTGGATGGCTTTTTCCATTACTGTAACCACAAAGGATTAAACAGAATATCAGATATAAACAGCAGCATATATGAGTGTCAGAATGGAAGTACAATAAAAGCTTAGAGTGCTTTAAAAAGTTTTAAAAAGTTTAAAAAAGGGTTGATTGCAGTTATTCTTAAAGTTCATCAGAACTCCGCCATGGCCACTTTTTATACTACAAATGCACTGCCAACTCCATTCTGGACTCCGGGAAAAATCCGGTCCGGGTTTTCATTTTTGTCAACTCCATTCCGGACTCTGAGAAAAATCCACTCCGGGTTTTCCTGCCAACCGACTCCATTTCCAGACTCCGGGAAAAATCCGGTCCGGGTTTTCCTTCCAACCGACTCCATTCCGGATTCCAGAAAAAAATCCAGGCCGGGTTTTCATTTTTGCCAACCCCATTCCGGACTCCGGGAAAAAAATCCGGTCCGGCTTAAAAGTGCATTTAGATTTATATGACAGCATATATCATATGTTTTATCCTTCATATGTCTATTTATCAGTTTATATTTCCCACATTTCAGATTTTTAAGAAAACCCTTAGTGCTGGAAACTTGACAATTGAGAAGGCCAACACCAACAAGGCAAGGACTTCCTATTGCAGCCAGACCCAAAAATATCTTTAATATTGTGCACAGCAGAAACATCCAGATCTGTCATACCTGGTTACCAAAAATACAGAGTAATGTGCCTTTCTTTTGTAAGGATGTTTTTGAGTCTTCCTAATTGTCAGTTTTCCAGAAAACCAAAAAGACTCGTGTTTATTTCAAAGTATTTCCTGTCACTGAATTTCACGACCTGTGTGCTTTGATGTATTTAAGCTGTGCTAAATGTTTTAAATATTTGGCCAGTATTTCAGGGTGAAAACGGAATCTGAACACTTGAAAATGTTGGTGTTTCCTCTAGTTACAGCAAGAAGCATCCCCAAAGTATTTTGCTGAATTGATATGATGAGTTTCTTTTCATAGTCAATAAAATAAAATACTGTAGATAAATGTAATGATAGTATTGTCTTAAACTCTGTGGGGGGTTTTTTGTGAGAGGAGAGCAGAGAACTGCTTGAGTGCTCCTTAAATTGATGCCTGGTGAGGTTTTTAAGTCACCTGTATGAGCAAGATAGGCAACCCAAGGTTTATTTATTTGCAATATTTGGGGTTTTTTTGCAAAGCAAACATAAGCAAAAAATCCAATGGCAATTTTATATTAAAACTCTTAAAAGAGAACCCAAATGTTTTCCAATATTGATTATTGTAAAGCAGTTTTTAACACAGTACTCATCTGCCTGCTGTGCTTTTGCATTCCATTCTTTGTCTTGGCAAAATGGAGCTGAAATGGGAAAAAAAAATATTTGAGTTAACCACCCATTTCTTTCATCATGCTAAAGTTTTTCTGCTGTGGAAATATGGTGGCAACTTCCCTGAGTGGTACAGAATGTAAATGACAATGCTCAAGTCCTCCCATGCAGAGATCCTGATAAAAAACTGCTGTTCAAACGTTGTCAAGAAATTGCAGCTGTATGTTATGGGTATCAAATGTTGTTGCAGGCTGTAAATTAGCGAGCAGCCCATGTTCTATTACATTAATTGCAGATATTTCTTCTTAAAGATAGCATTTGTTAATGTATTTATAGTCCATTTGTTTCAATAAACACCAGCTTTCCTCCAGTGTTTGTCTGAAAAGCCAGACTTGAATGGGTCATAAATCTGCTGGGTTCTTCTCTGCACATGGTGACTGCCAGCCTCATATTAGTGTTGTTGAAGAGAAGAAAGAAAGAGATCTTATCCTTTTATGGGTTTTGTTTTGGGTGGGTTTTTTTTTTTTGTTTGTTTGTTTTTGGGTTGTTTTGGTTGGTTTGTTTTCTTTTCCCCTACTCCAAAAATTCAGATGTATTTATTTAAGAGAATGGACATATGTGGAAATATATATATATAATATCTGTCTTCTACCAATGTTTTCTAATTGAATCTTTTAGGAACCTTTAAACCTGAGATATTTAATTTACTGCCTGGACTTCTGTGTCCTGTTATCACTGCCATAGATTGCCCATGGTGACATTCTCTTCTCATTCAATAGAAGACTCTCATTCAATAGAAGACTTCTCATTCAATAGAAGACAGTTCTGTTGTTGTTACTATTTTTTATCATAAATTTTGCTCTCTCAAAGCATCTTATGGGATGGATCTGTGTGAATATTTAACCTCCTTTCTTATTTCCCTTTTACCGACTCCATTCCAGACTCCAGGAAAATTCCAGTCCATATTTCTTATTTAATTTGACAATTTGTTAGCAGGTTTTTTTCCCCCCTGAGGTAAAATTATATTCTTGTAGTTGTAACTGTTCAACAGTTTGACATCAAGGACCAGGTACTCTAAGTTTAAAATGAAAATAACCTCTCCTGAGAAGGCAAGAGATTGATATTTGTGTAGGTATTACTGTTCATAACACAGTAGCATCTTCAGCTTGGAAAAATTACCTTCACATTTTTTTTCCTGTTGCTTTGTGCCAATGAGCACCAACTAACTTTACACAAAGTGCACATGACCCTTTGTTTCTGCAATCTATTGCAAAATGACAATCACCCATGTTGCAGATGTGCAATTAATGGCTTTCATGAAAGTAATTGAGGAGTCACCAAGTTTAAAAAAATGTGCGGACTTATTTGGACTTGGAATTTGTTCTGCAAATCTGGACTTAAAGTAGGGCTGTTGTAAATTTTCACAATGGTATCTTGGCTTTGTGATTAAATTATTAATTAGCTGATCACAGATGTAAGGGACTATATGTATTTTCCTCCGTTCTGCTTCTTTACTCATTCCAGTAATTTTTGTTGCTGTTGTTTTCAATTTTGAGAATAAGTTGACTTTTTGTGTTTTACAATTTTATGTTCATTAATCAGCTCATAGTCACTGCAAGGGGTGCTGGGAATCAAGGACAGGGTTCTTTGTTGGAAATATCCAGCATTTGCTTTACTATTGTCCCATTACAGTCAGTTGGCACATCTGCAAAGCAAAATAAAGGTGAAATTGTAGACAGACTTTTTGCTGCTAATGCTCACCCTTCTAGTTTGAATTTCAGGGTTCTGCTAACAACCATGTTACAAACCCCAGAACTGCACTGAGGTTTTTCCTCTGCAGTTGGACAATTTGTGCTGTTAAATTTAAGGGTATTCAGATTTTGGAAGTAAAATTTTGCTATGGGGGTGACAAATATATTCAGGACTGAAATGCTGTTAACTGAATACAACAATTTGTGTGTGCAAGTTAGCACTTAAAAATGCGTTTCTGGGTGTCAGCTTTCTTACTTTAGGTCCAGTGCTCAGGGGATGCTGCAGTTTTGAACTTCAAGTTGGCATATTGCTTTCAGAAGAGTGTTGCTCTGTGTGTGTTTGATATAAAATAGCTGGAAGTATTTGTGTGAGACGAGCAGAAAATAGCATGATGTGCATGTGGTATAGACTGCTTTGGCTCGTTAAGTTCATATCTTGGCACCTGATAAATCAACTCACATGTTCATGTTCTTAAAGTACCACATAATAGATTAAACAGCCACGTTCTTTGGGGTTTTCTGTATGTAATTAAAATTTTCTACTCTGTATCTTGATTAAGAGTCTCCATTGATCTAATTGGAATGCAGAGTTACAGCTGCAGAAAACTTGACTTGGGAGAGTGCCTCCATCTGCCTTTCTTACCTAGAAGAATTAGTATGTTGTTACTCAAAGGGGATAAATATCATAATTAAGAATTTTCAGTCAATTGACTTTTCAACTCTTGACTTGTATTTGAAGCTTCCTCACAGGACTTTGTCTGTGAAACATTTATTTTTGCTGACTATTTATTTGTAGCCTTTCTGTTTATCAGATGTGGGGCTTTTTTGGTGTTTGTTTGTGTGTGTTTGGGAGTTTTGTTTAGGGTTGGTTGGCTTTTCTCCCCTTCTGTTTTAGAAGGGAGAAACAAGTGTGGAGGTAAGAGGAAATGTTCTGGAGTGTGTTCAGGTTTCTGTCATGAGCCAGGGCTGGGCACAGTGTATTTACAGGGGTGTCTGTCCTGGAGCCAAGGGATGCTCTGCAGTGTCTTGGTCCTGCTCAATCACCTGTACCTCTGGCACAGAAGGGGAAAAAGGAAGAGTGATATCAAAGAAGGAAGCTCTAAAATGTTCCCTAGCTCTGAAATAAATCCCTCCTGTTATTTTACAGTAGAATACCAAAATATTAAAATAAATGCTGGTGGATCTTCAGAGATACCAACATTTTATTCTGCAAGATTTACAGAAGGAAAAAAAAATGCGTCCTGCTTTTGGCACAATGGAAAATTGAATAATAGAGGAGAAAATTGTGCAAGCACTTGTTACTTTGCTTCTAGGTATTTTTAGGCAGTTCCCTTCTCAACTATAACTAAGCTTCCACCATTTCATATTAGGTTAATAAGTAATTGTAATGGAGAACACGGAGGCTGGTGAGTAACGATTAAAATGTGGTTGGTGCTGTCTCCATTGCCCAGATGAATAGCAATATTTGTTTAAAACCTCAAATTCCTGCAGGAGATGATTTTCCAGTGTTGTATTTTCTTATCTTGAGTCACTTCATTGTTAGCGTCTCAGACTTGTTAATAATTTGAATTCATGGGTCTAAGAACAAGGAGCTCAATAAAGAGAGAACACTTATTTCCATATGCAAATCGCCCCCAGGCAGATGGGGAGGTTTCCCTGGCAGAAGAAATGATGCATTTCCAGTTAAGGATGTCAAAACCATCAGGCTTAGGCAGTAGGGTCTCTTGTATGTGCCAGTTCATAGAGGTTTTTCATGAAAAGCAAGTGTTTGGGGGAAAATACACTCTTAAGATGTGGTAGGAGTAGCATTTGTAGGAGTCATTTTGTGGAGGATATGGCTTCTTTCACTTAATTTCTGCCAGCACATTGCTGACCTTTGAGCTGGTGTCACGGGGTTGAAACCCCCCTCTCTGTTGCATGTTTATGAGGAAGTGCATAGAAGCCCTTTGGGATTTAGTTTCTTGTTGAAATGTCAATGAACTAAACATGCATCCTTTTCATTTGAATGAATCTGCAGTGTCTGATAAAGGGGAAAGAGAACTATTTAACTGTGAGAGTTCTGGTGTGGTTAATTACAATGTGTGTGTGTCCAAACCTGAGCAGTTTTATGTCAAAGATGGGTTGGAAGCATTTGCTGATACCTGAAAGAGTTTGAGGATGTAGCAGCTGCCTTGTGCTGTGTACTCTTCTTGTTTCCACACTGTCATGGGGAATGCAGCAATCCATCACATTTATTTAGATGGAACAACGGTTTTTCCAACAGTTTTATAACCATCCTATATATTGTTATAGCCAAGGCCATTTTGTCATGAGCTTTTCAATTCCAGAGCCAGTGCCCATCATTTATCTGCATAACTAAAACCACTGGTAAGCACATTTCTGCCAGAGTGAGACTGATAATGGTTTCTGTTAAAGTCTTTTTAATGATTCAATTTGAAGTAGTGATTTCCAGAGGAAGGAAACTCCATTTGTTAGGGGTCTTTTATTTTAATTCTTTTTATATGAAAAGCGTAGCAGAGAATTAAAAAACAACAACAAAAACAACCACAAAAAAACTCCACCAAAAAAACAACTGCTTTTTTAATTTTCCAGACTTGCAAAATAGCAGCATGTGCAATAGGAATGTGTCATTCCCCAAAACAAAAGCTTTGTTTGTGGAATAAGATGATGTGACCACAGATCACATAGCCTCTTTCCTGTTCTAAGAAAATTCCAGGCTTTTGGACACTGCATAAATTAACTGACATTACTGCCATTGCTTACATGGTTTTAATTGTACCTCAAATTGGAGAAGAGTGGCTCAAATGACTCCTTATACAGAGAGTTTTACCTGTCTGCTGCCACAGTGATGGTGCCTGTGCTGAGCACAGGAATCAAACATGTGAACTTGTGTCTGTTCCTTTGAGTTCATGCAGGTGGCAGATGATTTCCTGTGCAAGCAGCCCACCTCTGCATTTCCCCTTCTATCTCTGAACTGTTGCCAGGTTCTCCTGATCCTAATTTTTAATTTGTGCAAGCGTATAGAAGGTTTAAAAAAGGAAATAAAAAATACGGAAACATTAATGAGGGGCTTAATAATCATGTGATGAGAAACGTTAGTTACATAAGGTATAATTTGCTGTAATTCAGGAAATGGAATGAAGGCAGTGCCCAAACTTGTCTGTGAACAGTGCACGATTGGAGATAGTTGGGCTGCAGTAAATTAAGTCCCAAATGTTGTTCTTTTAAAATCCATTGCTGTGCACAGTGTGGAGCACTGAGATTCTCATCTTGAGAGCTAATCTTGATTTTAGAGAGCTCATGCTCAGATTTTAGAGAGCTCATGCTCAGATTTTAGAGAGCTCATGCTCAGACAACGGAGTCAAAATTCAAGGGTTAAGGTTTTCATATATGTACAGCAGCCACCTTAAGATGACTTTTTTATATGATAATCCTGTATATTTGAGCATTTTAATGATTTTGGTAGAGCTTTGCACTGAATTTCTTACATGGGTAAACCGTCTCATTAAACAATTTCTACTTGCGTTATAAACCTGGGCAAAGTTGCCTGAAGATCTTTCCAGCACTGGCAAGTAAATGGCAGGGTCAGATTTCTGTGGTGGCACAGACCAACCACGTTGAGCCTTGGACTAGATGAAGAGAACTTCTGAACTGTGATGGTTTAAAGAGTTCCAGATTTTTTTTTTAATTTTTTTTTTAATGGAGATCCAGGCTTAGTGAACCGGGGCAAGTAAATTAAATTATAGACCATGTATAAATGACAAAGTCTTCCCTTTCCTAGGGGCCTGGATTTTTAATAGTTTCCTGTATTCAGTTTGCCCTTCTTTGAGGTGACTAAAAGAAATTTGTTATTAGAGCTATCATGGAGTGCCTTAAATCTATTTTAAGATTTGCAGGTATCTCCCAAGTAAAACTAAGATGATCGTTGCCTTCCCTTTGCGAGGGTCATAATTATTTGTAAAATGGAGTGTGAAGAACTTGCTGGATTTTTGAGACACTACTCAGCAGACTGGATAATGAAATCCCAGTGAACCCTTTTAGTCTGAAATGTTACAGCTCACTCCCAGCTGATCACCTATGAAGGTAAAATCATCTCCTTTTCAGCAGCTGCACTTTGTCCTGCCCTTTGAGATGCAAAGCCTTTTAGGGCAGGGACTCAGCTGACCACAGAGCTGAGACAGTCACTGATCCTCATGACTTGTCACTACTGGAATATGAGGGAACAGGCTGTCATCTTTTGTGCCTGACTATTGTTCATCACATTTTTGCATTTATGGCATGCACAGCAAATTCTTAAAAATGTTTCAAGTCTTGATTTCTCTTTCTAAGCAATCCCTAGGATGCTGCCTAGGCTGATTAGCATTCAGTATGTGCTGATGGGTAATGCGACTTTACTGGTAAATAATCTTGTTTACATTTGAGTTTAAATGGTTTTTTCTGTAGTCAGAATGTGGGGAAAAGGGAATTTCAGCAGAAAATTTATATCTCAGTGTTCCACCTTTTGTGAGTGAGTTGTGCCATTGGGAAAAAAAAATAAAGTCAAGAGAAAGACTACCAAAGGAGAGCATTGTCCTACTTTTTGTGTTTTGTGACTTAAAATTTATAAATTATTTAACTCCTTGCATAGCTTTAAACATTATATAAAAGGAAGCTTTACGTGCAAACTCCCCAGAATCCGGATGTCATAGATGTTTGAAAAAATGAGCGAAGATTCAGTGTTCTGCAGCCCCTCATCCTCTGGCATTTTCTTTCAAGTTCAGAATCCCAAATTGCTGCACTTCCCTTTTCACTGTTGAACAGCTTCTGGTGACAAAAGCTTCTCAGACTGCTCCTGTGCTGCTTTCAGGCTTGCGGGGATGTCCCAGGTAAAACTGACAGGTTCATTGCTTTCCATTTGGCCCGGTGACAGAGGGTGACAGATCACCTCTGATCACGTCTCGTTCTCCACCACTGATATTTCTCAGTGCTTCTGTGTCAGGCTCAGCTCTCTGCTGCTCAGAGCAGCTTAGGGCCATTCATTTCCTTGTGGTTTCGTGGCTCTGAATTTGGCGCCTACTCTCTGAACCCTGACTTCTGTTGGGGTCCTTGATGCTCCCCATGACTCTTCAGTGCTTGTTCACAGCCACTTAAACTAAATATTGCAGCACTGCCTCTTCCCTGCTTTCCCAGTGACATTCCCTTTTGGACAGCAGGCTATTTTATAGCAGAACACTTGCACATTGCACATGAACCGTGAAGGTTTTATTTTTTTAATAACACGGTGTACGGCTCTTGAAGGTGCTACTGGTAAATCACCCAAAACCCAACAGGGAAAGAAATTTTCTCTGCCTTTGCTTGAATCTGTCAGATGAGGTTAACTGTCTTTTCTGGAATTTTTTCCAATTTCAAACAGACTTTTATGTTTCTGCATAAGCATGACACCGTCTTTGATTTTATTGCTCTCTTTGTGGATTAAATGCTTTGGTTTCTGCTGCTTCATGGGGTCTGGGTTTCTTTCCTGTGTTTGATGCTGCAGAGTCTTTTGCCCTGGGTTTGTCAGTTCTCAGTTGTGCATCAAGAGGACCTGTGTGTGCATGTGTGCAGTTCATTGGAAAAGCTTATGAACAAATTTCATAGGATATGACCATTCATATTTCACAGAACAAATTACTGCTCTCCCACATTTCAGTAGACTCTTCCTTACTGTTCTGGGTTAATTAATAAATACAAAATGACAGGGCATGAATTGTGTTGAATTAATTTAGGTTGTTAGCTGTGAATCTGACATCTGAATGCAGCCAGCAGAGCCATCTATGCTGTAGTAAGATTCTGTGAAAGCCCAGCAGTTTAAGATTTTAAAATATGCACATATATGCCTGAGTTCATACTTTTTTTCTTTTCTTTTTCCTACATATATCTATGCAAACATAACCCCCCCCACCCCTGCACTGGAAGTTACTGGGTAGTCACTGATGAGACTCCCATGGGCCATTTTTCTCTGCAAGTTTCATGGGAGTCTTCTTGAGGTCTCATCTAGTCGGTGCAATTTTCAACTCAGTGTAATGAATGGAGCAATTTACAGCCACAGCTCAAAATTATTACCAGACAGTCATGCCTCTGGATTTCTCCTGCCTTTTTTATAACAAGAAATATTTTGGTGGCCTGCTATTGTTGACAGCTTTGTTGGGAGCTTTCTAACAGTAATAAAAAAGCCCCTCCAGTACAACAGCTAATTCAAGATTTATGGAGTGTGTGGGATTTTACTCCAAGACTGAACGTGCACATAATCAGGAAGCAGAATCTGAATACAGGGAAATGGAGGAGGGCATTGCCCCTCATTCTGCTCAATGGACCATAAACCACCTGCTGTTTTGAGTGCCATGCCGCCAGAGAAGCTGGAGCTGTTCCAACCTAGTAAGTCATTTTCAGCCATGTGTTTAAACTCTGAAAAGGCATGAAGGATGAAGAATATATGTCTTCCCTAACATTTTTTGGTCAGTGTCATCCTCCTCTCCTTGTTACATCTTGTGTGTTTTGTCTTATTTTTGTCTATTTGCAACTTCTTTAGTCTTTATAATGTGCTTTTTGATATGCTTTCTGTATTGTCTTACTTTGGACCTTTAAATCATGTATTGATACTCAGATTGTTTTGTGGACAATTAGGACTTTCAAGAGCATTTGAACACAATTAAGATTGCAAGTCTCCTTTTTAAGGTTCTGGCTCTTTTGTGGGTTTTGAAAGTTTCCCCTTAAAATCTTTTTCAAGACTGATGCTGAACAATTGTCTTTGTGCACAGCAAAACTACTGAAATGTGACTTCATAATAAGCACTGGTTCCTTAAACTCTTGACCCTTCCTTCCCTGCTTGGACAAATTCCTGTGCCTGCTAAATATACACTGGATGAACCAGCACACAAAAAACCTGAGACCAGATGCCTTCCATGTGCTGAAGGGGGCAAAGTGTTGAGCTAAAATTGCCTGAAGCAAGCACCTGACCTGGAGAAAATCACCAGTGGAAGTTTCTCAAAAGTATGAAATGTAGTGTGAATCACTTAGTAATGTGAAAAGTAGCTCACTGTTTTAGCACTTTTATCAAAATGAACACTTGTACTTCTGTTTTCATCCTGCTCTCTCCCAGGGCTCAATTTTGCTCCTGTGGAGGGGTTTGGTCTCTTTCACCGATGTCAACTTTCCTGCAAAATTTTGGGGAAAATGTTTAATCCTGCAGACAGCAGTGATTATTCCTGCTGAGTTTATTGGCCTTGGCATCTGTTACGTGTAATTTTGGATTTTTCAGGTTGGAATCAATGACTTTAAGTGACTCTGTCCTGTATTCTCTTGCCGTGATCCAAAAAATTCCAAAACAGTGAAGATGCAGGCAGGTTTTTCCAGGTGTGAATTCTCACAAACTCTTTCACAGCCTTGCAGGCTTCAGGGTGAGGGGTCACTCAGCATTTGAACTGTAGGTTCCTGAGTACTGAAACTTTGGGGTTTGTTGCAAGCCCAGGGGAACCTGAGCACTGACAAAGGATCAGCATTTGCATCTTTCCCACCCCTCAGAGGTCCCCAGGGAAGGGCAGGTGTAGCAATGAGAGCAATTCTTGTCTGACTGAAGGAGCAGCATGGGTGCATTTTGCTTTTTCTTGCAGTCTGGTGCTTCGGGTTTCTTCCCAGGTGAAGAATGCTCACAATGCTCTTCCTTCCTCTAACCCAGACATTCAAATCCACCTTCTGCCTTTGGTAGGGACCAATTAACAACCCTCTGTAGTAAGTTGAAATGCTCACTGTCTCTCTTCTTGGAGACATCATCCATTTTTAAAAAATCCTCTAGGTCATGCAAGGAACTGGAATGGTTATAAGCCTGAATCCCAGAAAGCTTCATAATTTTGATCTGAGGGCTGGAAATGCAGCAAGAGTTGTAGTCAGTGGGCTGGGTTTGCTTTGGGATTTGAAAGGGATAAAATTGCCTGATCTAACCAGTGAGCTGCTGAACAAAACCAAACAAGGATAGAAGCAGCAGCAGCACTGTCTTTTAAATTTCTTTTCAGATCTGGGTCTCTGCATGAACAGTTATTGCTGGGAGTAGCACATGTCTACAAACCAGGCCATAGGTGGTGACTCTTACTTTGGGCTGCACGGGAGAAGGCACAAATGAAGTGTCATTAGTCCCTAGCAGGTAAAATTTAGTACAATTTCATTGCTCTTGTCTTCTGACTTGTTACACTGGTGTATGGCCTGGTAGGATACTAAGGGCAAACAGACATCGTTTATTAACTCATTAAGGGAAAGTCTCACAGCTTGGTCATGACGGCAAAGTTGAATTTTTTCACCTGTGTTAGTTCTGTGTCATCTCAAATTCAGCCATGAGAATATGGAATCACAACCAACAGCTTGGATCAACACACAACCTTTTGTATGGGTTTTTTGCTGCAGTACCAAGCTGAGAAGTTGCAAATGTGCAAGGAACAAATTACAAGTATTTGGTTGCCACTTCCAAGTGTGGCTTTCTTAGCATTAAAGGGAATTTCTAAAATACCTTACAAGATATATAATTTTGGAATGCAGCTAAATTTAACTGTTTATGTTTTAGACTGTGGTTTTGAGTTTTGATTTATCAATACTTAAACATCCCAAAAATTACAAAGATTTCTTTTAATTTCTGCTTTAGGAGGATATATATATATATATATATATATATATATATATATATATATATATGTATGTAGGCACTGAGAAAGATTTCTTTCTGTGCACAGCTTAGGAAGCAACTTAATATTAAAATATGATAGCAAAAAGGGATATTGACTATTAAATATGAGAGTAATAGATGGGATTTGAGGTAATTCTGTAAGCTATGTACATGGCTATGCAGATAATTCAGATTTTAATATTGATGGCAAACATTTCACACTAAAATATGTATAGAAAAAAGGAAATTGACTATTAAAGATGTATGTAAAAAGAAAAATGTAAATGATTCTTTGAAAGTGACATGCCAACTCTGATCTACCCTGACAGTTTTTCTTTTTCAATTTACAAGTTGGAAAGAATGAAATCAGATTACAAGAAAAACTGTTCTGTACCAGAGTAACGCACAAAATATTATTCAGATCGTGGAAGTTCTTTGTTGCAAATACATCCCAAATTAAATAATAAATGGAAATGTATTGAGCAGTCATACTGCAGAGAATAAGACATCAAAATCTGACTTAAATTTAAAAATAGCCCTCCCTAGGCTGGCAGAAATGGCTATGGAGAGGCACTTCCAAGAGCAGGGTTTTGTGTATTTCCCTGGGGCATTCCTCTCTGGTTGGCATGGGGGCCACTAAAGGAACTATGTGGAGAAAAATATTTGTCAACGCTAACAGTTGTTCATCTTAAAGTTTAAGATGCTCATTTTCCATGAACCTGACCTTGGGGTGTAATGTGGGGGCATGAGAGGACAAGAGCTCCAGCCCAGGTGTGGGCTCAGGTACAGGACACGCTGCAGTGCCCCAGTTTCTCACCTTCCATCACTCTGGGTTCCATCAGTAGCCCTTACCATGCTTTGGATGTGCAAAATATTTCAGTGGATGTACAAGGAACTTCCAATATCCCCTGGAAGTGTGCTTGTGCTTTCTGTAGCATTTCATGGGAGCCTTTGGGGAGGGATGTTTTGCTTTTTGGGAGCCACTGGTAAATGCACGACCTTTCAGACACACCACTGGAAGTGAGGGTTTAAGGGAAATTTTAAAAATGGAAGTTTGCATCACAGCTCCTGCTATGTAGCAGTAAAACAATGCTCTACCAGCTCTCATTTCTCATGCATATCTATGTCATCACACAAAGAAATTTTCATGGTAGATTTAGGATTAAAATTAAAAAAAGTTCTGAAAGTGCTTGCGTGTTTCAGACCATCAGATGTGCACCCCTATTTTTCCTTTATGTACAAATTGTTAGTATTTTATAGTTTTAAAATATTGCCACAGTAAGAAAAGTAGATCCTTGTGGCTGAATATGTTGCTATTAAATAATTTTGGTTTTTTTCCATCTATTATTCATTAATTTTTTTTTTCTAGCACTGAAGGCAGTTGTGATAAGCAGGGAGCCATTCTGTTCTTCTGGATGCAGGTATTTTATCTTTGGTGAATGCCTATTTTGGTGGTACCTAAGCAGTAAAGGAGTGCACAGGCAGTGTAGGAGGGCATAAGGGATGTGGGTGAAGTGTTTTGAGTCTCTTTGTGGTGTTTTGCTGAAAAACTTCCCTGAGATTCTTCACTCAATACCTTTGACTGATTTTTAGCTGTTCTATGGCCTTGCCTCTTCCCTTTTCCTCTCTGGGGACTTGACTGGACATAGAAAAGAGGTGGAGCAGAAAAGTGGTGTCTGGCCAGTGTGTGATTAGACTTGCTGTCCCTGCTTGAAGAAGGTCTAATAATGGCCAGAGCACAGAGACAGCACTACAAATTGTGCTAAAAAAAACCCTGGAAAACTTGGTATTCACAAGGGTTGTGTTCAGGTTGATGTCAGAGTTACCCAAGAGCTGCCTGAACTTTCTGTCTAAAGCTTTGATTCACAAATTGCCTTTCCGTGCACACCTAAGTTTAGTTCAGTCTAGTAAAGCATCAGTGTATCAGAATTTGGGCTCCCAGGTCTTATTTTTGTACTTATTTGCTGTTCTAAATTAGGATAAGATGGTGCAGGATCAGTGAACTGAAGAGAGAGATGAAATTTGAAAGCATTTATTTATGAGCTACAGGGAGAAAGTAATGAGATGTTCTACCTGAGCCCATAATAATTTAAAAGTGTCAAATTGTTCCACAGAAATTTCCTATCAAAACACCAGTGAGGTGAATTTTACCGTATCTCTGATCAGCACGAGTTTCCCTTACCCAAGCTGTTGTGCTTTTTCCTCAATCCCATATTAAATACTTTGTAACTAAAGCAGAATTATTTGTTCTCAAATGCTGTGCCTGTGAAACATGAATTTTGTGTCATACAGAAAATGCTTTGAGCACACATGTAATTGATGTTATTGAAAGAAGGTGAAGAGACTGTTAGTTGTTTAGGACAGATGAGAAATGCACAGACAGGAATTATCATAAAGGTGGTGGGAGATGTGTACAGGCCATTTTTAGCAGGAAAGTGGCAACTAATAAGAAGAGTGAGCAAGGTAAGAGCAATAGAAAAAATCTGTTTATAACCTAAATCTATTGTGGTTTGCAAAATATCCAGTAATGAGTTGGCACTCTGGTGAGAGATTCTGCTTTTAGAAATCTTTTCCAGCCTCATTGTTTTTGAAACAGTATTTTAACAAGTTTCAAATATGAGTGGCACTGATCTCTCACTCTGGAAGTTGTTCTACAATGTGCAATTTAAAACAGAACAAAAAAATTAAATTGTGACAATTATAGAGGTATTGTGTTCTTTACACTGCAGTGAAAAGAAATCATTGTGGCTTGGTTTTTGTACATTCAGAATAGGAACAAAATGATTTCAGAATGCTGAATGTTGATAGAAAACAATGAGGCTCATTTATTTTTAAGTAATTTTATCTGTTTTGGTGGTGTCTTTCATTGTTCTGATTTTGCCAGTGCATTTTTCTTCCTTTTTTTTTTCTTTCCTTTTTAACTTATTTCCAATTCAGAGTTTCCATGCAGAGAGTTTCAACTGATATAAATAGGCAAAGTCCTTTGCAGATGGTGAAGTAATTTCTTAATTTAAATTTGCAAGGAACTCACTAGGCTCGCTTTTAGTTAAGTAATAACAGTTTTTCTCATCATAAGCAGCAGCGTTCTGCTTTTTAAATTAAATAATTACTTCGGAGAGCTTGAAAAGAGCGTGACAGCAGCTGTTGAACCAGTGGAGTCACGCAGAGTTTGTAGTTTTCATCTATCCCTAATAGAAGTTACAGGCACAGAGCAAAAGGAGGATACAGTGCTGTTGGCAGGCATTTCTGAAGAGCTGGATTCTTTTGTTTCCAGGCACACCGCAGCGTGAGACAGACAGACAGCAGTGCTGGTAGCTGAATATTTTAGGAGGAAAGTGTTTGTGTGCATATCTGGGGGTGGGCTGTGAAGCTGTGGTGTGATATCTGAGCCTGGCAATGTGTGCAGCGTGGCATTGGAGATCTGAGAAATAGTCTGAGGAAAAGCACCTTCAGAACAAGGCTGGCATAACGAGTATGCCAGTAGATTTTTAATTAGATGAAATTCACTTTGTAAGTTTTACCAGTTGCTCTTTGGCTCGATTTTCTTACACCATGTCTGCATTTATGGCACTGCTACCTATCAGTGAAGTCACATCCTATTTCTCAGTATAAGAGGTGCCTTTATCTTTTTTGTGCCTTTTCTCTTTACTATGCTTTAACCAATGAACTGAAGCTTTAAGCTTGGGTGTGAAATTCAGGTTCATTCCTGGCTCTATGTGTATTTTTTCATTTTCAGCAGTAGTACAAGACAAAGTGAAAAAAAACCTCATGAGCTCAGCTTTGTTAGGATGTTGAAGGATTAACTTCGCCAATTTTTTAATCAAGTTTTTAACATTCTTGAACAGTACAGGTGGGTCTAGGCATGGTGGTGTCTTTGTGCCAGGGATGTGGGGAAAATATACCTACTTGGAACCATTTTGTCTTCAAAATGTTCAGAATTTTTTTGCTTGAAGTAAACTTTCAATGTATTTTAGCAAATCACAGCTGAGATTTTAAGATTTTTGAGCCCGGTCTGTAGCATGGGGTACTTGGAATCTGCACACATACATTTATTTAATTCCAAAAGGTATTTGAGCAGGCTCTCTTGAATCCAGTTTGGAATTCACCTGACTTGATAATAATTGTTTGGGTCTCTGTAGTTATTTCCTACACATGGTTTTTTGGCCACTGCTGGGCACTGAGGTGATATTTTGTGGATATAATAATATATCATAAATATACAAGTTCTACTACCTGCGTGGTCCAGTACAGCCCATTACTTTCTATGTGAAATTAGGATTTATTTTTTTCCCTAAAGTGCATTTACTTCTGGGTTTTTTTTTTTCTTTTTATTTTGAATTTCATCCTCCTTTTGCTGCCCAGTTATTCAGCACTCTCATATCCTCTGACATCTATCACACAGACAAATTTGGCTTTTTAAAGTGTTTTTTGTACTTTGGAAATCCATATCCAATCTGTGAGTGCATGTTTAGGAAATATGTAAAGGTTTAAACTTGATTAATTCGTACTCCAAAGACTGAAATTTGGACAATTAAAAAAAAAAAACAAAAAAAAACAAAAAACCAAAAAAAAAAAAAAAAAACACCAAACCAAAAAAACACAAAAACCAACCAAATTCCGTTCTGCTTTAATTTTTGCTGAATTGAAGAAAGGAAAGTCGAAACAAACTGATATAATTGACTTTTCAGATGTGAGGTTTGTGTTGCTATTATTTTACATTTTGCAAATAGTGAATTCATTTTTAATCAAAGAAAAATTGGTAGAGTAAGGTAAAATTAAAAATAGCCAAAATCATAACAGTTTTGCTTCCTGTGTTAAAGGAAGAGTTGTACTGATGTTCTTGAAATAACAGAATTGTTTCATTCTTCAAGGATTAGTGAGAGCTTGATCATCAAAAAGTGCAGAATGGAGTTTTTTCTATCTTCTTCATGCATTTTTAGCTTATTTTTCAACTTTATAAACTCACAGGACAATTTTTAGAGGCACAATCAACTTAACAACAGCAGTGTCCAGAAAGCAATGTTTCTTAGCTGCAGGTTTCTTCTCTTTCAAGGTTTGCTCTAATCTGAGCTGCATCAATCTTGAAGTTGGAGGCCCAAGAAGCAGCAATCTCAGCCTTCAGCATATCCACCAGAAATCCAAGTCAATATTTTTATTCTGTTTTGTTTTCTGGAACCCTTCACAGAAATCTGGCAGAATTATCCATTTCTAGCTCTGTTTAGCAGCACAGAATTACAAAAGGGAGCTCTAAACGCTTGGAAAAATAAAAGAGAAATGAAAATAGGTCCTTGAAAGTGGACTAAAAAAAAAGCGAATAATGTTGTATTGCTTATTATCAGTGAAGCATAAGAATGCTGAACATTTATTTATATTCTTGATGTTTTGTCCCTTGAAATATAAATTTTTTTGTGTTTTTAGAGTTTGTTCAGTTTGTTCACTGCCAAATCCGTAGGTTTCTTACTGGTTCAGCTTCTTTAAGAAATTATTTATTTGAAAATAAATTGGCACAATAATGATTAATACAATGGCCAAAGAAGTTTTTAGGTGTAGACAGAAAACCCCGTCCTCCAAGGCTCTGCCTCCTGAACGTGGAACCCCTCCGTGGTTTCCCAGCCTCTCTTCCAGCACAGCTTTTCAGCAGCATCCATAATTCATGACATTAAGTATTAATTTTGGCTTTTATGCTCCAAGGACGTGGCGTGTTAGTGGCCAATACATTGCTCACAGATTTTTGTTCTTGCTGCTCCCCCTGACGCTGACTGGCGGATGCTGGGTTTGTGTTCCCGGGGTGGGGCAGTGATGGATGAGGTGTCCTAACAGCTTTAATGCCTCTCTCAAAGGCAGCTGTTGTGAATAACAGAGAAACTCTTGATGGGGAGCTGGTCACATTTAAGCAGCAGGGCACACAGAGAGTCCCAGTGCTGTGTCCTACAGCTTTTGCCTTGCCTTTGCTCCTCAGGATGACAGCAATGCACTTTTCTCTGTTAATACACAGGTCAAATATGTATTTTGATCACTCTAAACCCTCACAAATGTTGTTAATTTTTCATTGTCTGTGTAGCTAAAATATTTCATGTTTTTAAGATCCTTTTCCCCAAAATCATTTTGTGATGATCGCTTTTGCTAAAGGAAAAGGAGTTGTCTGAGTGCTAATTCAGCAAAGCAGCATGCAGAAAATAAACCCATCCAAACCATGATTTTGCAGGGTCACCTGGCAGATAATTTCCTCTGTCTGATCTCCATGCTGTTGGCAGAACAAAGGTTTGAATCCAGAAAAAGGGGCAGCATCTCCCTTTCCCAGCCAGAATTCCTGTTTTGCAGTGGTATGGAAAGGTGCTGCTTTGGAGTGCAGATGTAAATTTGTGAAAACCTTTCTGTCATGTGCTCATCAGGCATTTCTGGTTGTGTACTTGATCCATCATGGTGATGTATTTAATGTACAGAGGATAAGATTCTCGTTTTGAGAAAAGAATATTGAGTTGACCAAATTGAGACCTATATAAGGCAACCCCAAATTTTTCGAACCATAAGCTGATGGTATTTTCAGCATGTCCAGAAAATGCATTAACAGCAATGTGAATCAGAACTGTTTGGCAAAATGATCTTCATTAAAACAAAAGGCAATATCAGGTCATCCAGCTATCTTATAGATTTGTTCTAAGTTGAATAAACCAGTGTGATAAAAATAGAAATTCCTTCTTAACCACCATTGCTCTTGCTTACTTTGTATCTTCTTTTTGAGATACCTGATATTCAACCCAAATATAACAAAATTATAGCTTGTGTCAAGTCCAAAGACCAGAAAAGAATGTTTTACATGAGCCTCAGGTGGACATTTTTCTATATTTTCTTTTTAGATCATAAATAAGCTGAGTACACACTTCTCCCCATTTTAAAGGGATTGTTATTGTTTAAATTAGAGTGCTATAGATCAGAAGTTCAGTGTGTTGAAAGTTATATAAACACTGAACCAGGAGCTGATCTCTTCCCCAAAGAACTTACCAATTACTGTTTCAGTGGAAGTGTTGAATGATTCATGTTTCAAGTTTGAGTTTAGTAGCCTGCTATATTCAGTGTTACATTTTGAACTCCTTTCTCTGGGTGGGGAAATGCATTTTTGCTGAGGGCAGTCAGCACCTTGAGATCTTTAATTTCCATAGATAGCAGACAAATGTTGCTTGAAAATGCTGTCAGGAAGAGGTCTGACTCTAAACTAAAAATCTGCTGGATTTGTATAACAGTGCTTGCAATTGGTTCCTTACGCTCGTGGGAGAGAACAACACTGACACAACAAAGTCATTTCAGTATTTTTTGTCTGGCAGTGCTTCTTTTCTGTGGGTAAAAAATGCTGGTGGATTTATATACTCATGCAATTAACTTCATACTTAATGTATCTTATCTTAGAGGCTGACATTCTGTGAAAGTAGCTATTAAAATAATACTGTCACTGAAACGGTCAGCAGAAATGTCATTAATTATAGATCCCATTTTAGACCTCATTTAATTTATTATTTGGTAGTTATTTATATTTGCCTTTGGCTAGAAGAGAGTGAATTAATTCTCTCATTCTGCATTGTGTACTGTCCTCTTAATAGCACAGAAATCTTAAATACTAAAACATTTTTTTTAAGTGTGTGTGAAAAGCTAATTAATTTACTTTCTTTTTAGCTGTCCAAAAGCAGCTTGTGGCTTTCCTTCTATTTTTTTTCTTTTAATTTATAATTAGCAGCTGTAGAAATACTTCAGAGATGCAGATATTTAACTGATAGCTGCTATCCACAATTTCTGGATGTTAATGATTCGTTTTTGTTTTTCAATGAAACCAGCCACTTACCCATGCAACTTTGGTGTGTTTGAGGTGTTGCAGAATGATCAGAATTAGAAGCCCTCTTCAGGAAACACTTTGTGTTTCTTAATACACTTTTTTTAAACAACTCTAGTGTCATCGCTGGCCTTTAAGCCGATACTGTTTGAAATGAGTGGGACAGCTGGAAAAGTCAGAGGGATCTGGCTGAACCTCTTTGATTTCCATCCTAGGTTTTCTAGGTGTAAGGAAGGGTTTACAACTGAAATAAATTAAAACCTTGGGTTGCCTGTGCTCACCTCCTGCAGCTCTCAAGTGAAATACTTTATTTACCTTGGGAGATGCTGGAAATATTTGGTCCTCTGTCCCAGAATATTTGCTATTTCTTTTGTATTACTCAGTACACAGGTTTCAAGGTACTTCTTGTTCACTGCTTTATTGTTTCTTGTAAGATTTCATCTTTAAGCCTGGAAAAAGGTTTAAAGTGGAATTGTGATAGAAGCAGGTTGGGCAGAGCTTGTGAAAGGTGGTGTGTGAGCCTCTGGCAAGCTACAATGCTCAAAAATCTGTTTTCTCTTTAAATTTCAGAGGGAATTGTATTTGTTTGGGTTTTGGGGGCAGCTGACTTCAAAATGGTTGCAAATTTGTCCCAGTGCCTGAAGGAAAGGTGAGAGTGAGGAATGTACAACTTCATCAGCCAAAGGGTTTGTCGGGGAGTTCAGCTCTTCAGGTGCTGGGCTTCAGGTCACGTTTCAATTTATCTTCTCATTCCTTCTCTTTCCCTTCCTCAGTCTCTGCTCCTCTTAAACCTCCTTCCCTTCTGATGCCTGAAAATTTTGTCAGTGGTTGTGACATCTTTGTGCTGCTCTGGTGACTCCACCACCGAGTCCCTTTCTGGTGCTTCCCATGCATCACTCTGCATGTGCTCCACGTCCATTTATTCTCCTGGAAGTTCTTAGTGGGATTTGTCTGTAATAGCACAAGGAAGTCACACAATGGACCCCTGTCTATAGCTTGGATGTTTTGAACATGTAAAAAGACCCTTTTTCACGTACCCTGTGGATGTTTCACAAGAAAATAAATTTGCTGGACACGGAGCAATCCTGCTTTGACTCCTACAAATCCACTGGTACTGGTGGCAACCAAGGATCAGGGAGAACAGGGCTTTTAGAGGTTGATTTTGTACCTTTTCTTGTACATCCCAAGGCCTTTTTGTATGCTAAATATAAAGAAGGAGAAGCTAGTTTTAGTATTATATATAAGGATTTCCTAAAGATAAATGCAATTAGTAAAATAGTGGCTTAAATTAGAGTTCATGTCTTGATTTTCCTTTTAATGGGTTTGGTTCATGTTCACTGAGTGATTAAATGAGGATTAATGAGCCCTGGAAAATATGTTAATTTACCCCACAGAATGGAATTACCTTATGATGAAACTATAATAAAAAGTGTTTATGGGCTGTAAACAATATGTTCTAATCTGCATCATGAATCCTGTCTCAGGGATCTGTAACATGTTTTTGAGGGAATAACAGTTGATAAACATTCAAGACAAACAGATTAATTTTTTAATGTAGAAAAAAATCCATGGCTGGTGAAACCACTGTGACACTCTTCAGCAGTGATTTTGACTTTTTATTGGGTAAAGCCTCACAAAGCTGAAGAAAAAGGAATTTCAGCCATTTTCTGAAACTTTGAATAGAAATATACTCCATGAAGACAAGTATGCAAAATGTGCCTGGCCGAACAAGAACAGTTTGAGTTCCAGAAATTTTTAGGTTTGCTTTGGAAATGGAAAACAAAAAAAGGGACAAAATTAAATAAATGCACAAGGGGGAAAATGCAGATAATAAAAGCAATGCATGCTTATGGTTGAATAAAAAAGGTCAAGATCAGGATTGAACTGCAGAAGTGTTCTGCAACTGAAGCATTTTAAGTGGTCCATCTGTTGACTTTTTACTGCGTAAGGGAATAGTTTAAATTGTGTTTTATGTTAAATATATATATATGTATATATAAATGTTCTTTCCACAGAACATACACTGCCTCAACCTTTCACTGAAACCAAACTCACAAACTCTTCTGTGTGATGGAAATGAAATTTGTGCCTCAGGGCTCTTTCAAGGCAGCTTTCAGTTAAAAAGTGGTTATACTTTATTTTTTTTTGCATAGATTTTTGACATCTAGACACATCTTCTTTTTCCCCGAGATTTTGGAAAACGTAGCTGTATAATTCCCACTAAACAAAATCACGTGGTTGATCTCTCTCTTTCCTTGCAGCTTTTTGTGTTGTTCATAACATTTCATTTGCTTTGTGTGTTTTTTGCTCCATGGGATATTAGACCAGTTAGGATATCATCTTTAGCCAGTGTCCAGAAGACACAAATGATCAAGTATGTTGATGCTTCCAGTGACTTGTCTGGCATTTTCTGGAGCTAAATATCCTTATATTGTGTCACCATTGTCTGCTTTATACAGAGTAGCGAAGGAATGATCTGGGTTTTGTGTGGCTGATTTAATACGTGAAATGTGATAGAGGTTCCTTTTGCTGTTTCAAGGCTTACTTTGACTGTCCATCCATTTATCCCCAGATATAGATCACAGAATGGGTGAGGTTGGAAAGAAGCACTGGAACCTTCCTGTCTGAGCTGGGTCCTGTCGAGGACGCTACTCAGGAGCGCATCCAGGTTGTTCTTGAATATCTTCAGGAAGGGAGGCTTCACAACCCCTCTGGGGAACCTGTGGTTCCTTCTGCTCTCCAAGACCTGTGGCGTGACTCTCTCTGCTGTAATCCTGTTATCCTCATCTTAACCAGTGCTTCCAGGCCTTTCCTCTCCAGTGGGAGCCCTCACATACTCGCTGTCCCCTCTCAGATACGGCTTTGTTGCAGATCACCTCTCACCCTTGGTAATTTGTTGTTGTGCTGGTTTGAAAGCAAAACCAGTGAGACTCCCAGTCAGAGATACAATTTAATAGGAGAAGAGAGGAAAAGAGGTAAAATAAAATAAATGGAATAATACAACCTAACACCCTGTTGGTCAGGGTGTTTGAAGCAGTCCAAAAGTGAGTCCTCCCGGAGTGGCAGATGTGGTTCTGTTGGAGCAGAGATGATCCTGAGAGAGAAGGGTCCAGTGATGGTGAGAAGGGTCCAGTCTTCCTTCAGGAATCTGGTGGAACCAGATAATTTGTGCTCCTGTGTCTCAGTTTTTATCCAGGTAGGAATGGTTGGCTCCTCCCACTGGGTGGAGCATCTCACAATGGAATATGTCCTGCCCTTAGTGAGCCTTAATGGCCCATCAGCAGAAAATATATCCCCCTGGAGGGAGGACAGGTGGTGAAAGAGATAAGAAACAATGCCCCACCTGGTTTTAACAGCTGAACCATTATCAGGGGGCATCTGCCCCCCTTCCCCAGAGTTACAAAGAAAAACATCTCCCCAACTGCTTTCAGCAGATGAAATAGAATACACATCCTTGTCTCCATAACCCAAGACAGTTGTGCTTTTGTCACCTTTTTTTTTTTTTTTTTTTTTTTTTTTTTTTTTTTTTTTTAATTCTGGAGGAGTGAACATCTTGGCTAATGTGCTGAATATGACATGCTTGGATTAGGAAGACTTCCAATATAAGCCCATGTTTATGAAGAGTGATTTATTGCAACAATCTTTTTGCTGTTAACGCTACTGTTAAGCAATCGTGGTTTTCATTAGCAAATTGCTTTTTTTCAGCTTGAAAGCACCGTAATTAATTGGTGCTATAATTCTTTGTATTGTTTGGGATTTCATTGCTGATTTTTTAATTACAGCGTGTCTCTTGGAGCAAAAAGTTTTCAGAAAGGCTTGTAAGGAAAAAATCCTGTAGAAGTTGATACATTCATCTCTGCAATCAGTTATATTTGCTGGTTGTGATTTATGAGTGTTGCTGCCAGAACAGCTGTGGAAAAAAATGTTCTGTAACATAGTTCTTTACTGTATTGGGGCGGGGGGGGAGGGGGGCAAATAAAATCACTGCAGCTTTGTTGGTTTTGAATAATTTTGGTTTTTACTGTAATCCATGGAAATGTAAGTAAGGCCATCTAGCTTATTCTAAATCAAAATAAAAAGAACTTCCCAGTCAGTGTTTCTCACAGAAATGGCCACTCCTATGTGAACAAAAAAATTCTGTATTCTGTGGAATTTTTCTTGCTTTGAAGTCAGATTCTTGAATTTAGAAAGGTTTTTCTTTCATTGTCTGTTAGAGCCCACTAAGAGATACAGCCCTAGGGAAGTCTAAAGCAATTGTCAATTATCAATAATAAATAAGTTTTTAAACCAGAGGAACAACTCTGTTATGTAAAATGTCATTCTCAAAATTTAGCTACAGTAAAATGTTACTGCAGAAACCACAAGTGAGAAACACATTATTTTTAACTATTTTTTCTAAACCAAAAGTAGATCAAGGTCAGTGGTTGCTTCCATGCTGAGCAGAAAATTGCCAAAATAAGACATAAGGGCATATAAAGTCCTTTTTAGAGTGTGATTAGATTGTTCTAACACCACACTTATTTCTGGGAGCAATACCTTTCCTATTGGGGATATTTTAGTGATTTAAAATTTCCTTATTTTTTATGTTATGGTCTCACTTCTGACACAAGAATACTGTTATCATTCACTGGAAAAATATTAAGATTCCACTTCTGAAATAATGTCAAAGTTTAGGGGTAAAAGCCATAAATTGATTGATTGATTGATTGTAGGTGAGTGGATTTTCCAATTTTCAAAGCAGTCTTGCTGACTTCACTTGCCTGCCTGCAGTTTGGAAGAAAAAACTAATTTTACAAACATGAGCAAGTTTGAGATCCAGCCTGTTGGAGGTAAAGAACTACATGAGATGTATTTGATGTGATGAAACTTCTGATGAAGTGGTATGAGTACAAGGAGACTGTATCTTGAATTAAAGAAGTTTTACTTAGCCTGAGAAATGTTTTAATACTTCTGTCGCAAAGAGAAGTAAGGTCAGGCTGTGAAGTTTGAAGTCTTTGTTGAGCTCTTTTTCTTCTCCAGCTACACCTTTTTTTTTTTTTTCATTTTACTGCTGTTGAGTATTGTATGCATTTCTGTACAGGGTTTTATACTCAGAAATGGGCTTTGATTTTTAAAATTCTTTTAAAATTTTTCTTAGTGGCTGGCATTTGATTGCAGCATATTCACCAAAACCTGGAGTCTCAAGATGTTACTGGATTTTACTGGTACCTAGTTTTGGTCCCCAGAGCGTGTTCAATCCTTTCTTGCCATCATTACAAACATAATATTTCATTAATATCTCCTCCAAATAAGAACTAATCAGCACTTTTATTTGGTTTTTAGATGACTTTCCTTCTGCCTGTTTTTCAGCCTTAATTCTGAAACGTTGTTGAAAAGTTCAATCCCAGATTCCCATCCTTACTTCCTGAAAGCAGGGAAGATTTTCAGCCCTGTGGAGGCATTTCATGTCTGAATGGGGAGCTTATGCTTCAAGCTAAAACCTGCACTTGTGGTGTGTGACTAAATCAAGCAGTTTCAGATTGTTTGCAGATTGCTGGCCGCGATGAAGGAGCACTGAAAACATTTGAACTGCTTTGCTTTGGCATCAATCTGTTGTGTAAAGAGGGAGCATATGGGCAGATCTCACAGGCCCCTTGGCTACTGCTGGCACCCCAGCAGATTTCTGATCAGGGATGTCTGATACCCACACGTGCTGATGAGGGGCTCTCAGCATTTCCACTCCTCTCACAGACAGCTGGGATAAGGAGATACCCAGATAAAATACGTGCATATGGAAATGTTGGTGGTTTTTTTTCCTCCTTTAACAGAAGACAAACAGTCATAAGGCTGTTGGTTTGTGAGATGGAACATATTCTGGTTTAACATTTGCAAGTGTAAGAGCTGTTATCTCAAAAATAACAAATTGTGGGTACTTTTTAACATGGTTTTGAGCTTAGCCTGGTAGTGTTTTTAGCAGAAGTTCCTAGCAACCTTAACAATACATCTTAGGCACAAATTTTGGATAAGGCTGCTCTAGCCAAGAGCATGCAGACTGTGTGCTCTAATGAAATCCAAATTTTAATTCAACCTTATGGTGATACTTTGGTGATAATCATGGTCTAGCAATGGCACTCATCATTTCCTATACCACAGAAAACATCTTAGTCTGACTAGACTTTGTTAGGTTTTTCCTTTCTGGCAGTAGCATAGGTAAAATCTTTTGCTATTACTGGCAAAAGTGGCTGGTTCCTCTTGCCAGGATTCTGCACCCACTGCCATTAGATTTCACTCATACATATTTCTTTTTTCTCTGGGAAGTTTTTGCCAAGGATGAGCTTTATTACCTGGAAAATAAGAGCACCAGGTATGTACTAAAAATGGGACATTGCCACATGATAGGTAGGGGTTACTGAGGAACTGAAACTTAGTTACTTTCTGGTCTTGCAGGTCAGAGACTATTTAAATGTTAAACTAATAATATGCAAAGGAGGAAGAAAGCTGTTTGCATATTGCTTGTTTTAAACTGTTTGAGTAGGCAGGAGCATGTGGAGCTAGTTTGTATGAGGATGGAGCTGTGTTGAGAGCAAACTGTGGGGATTCAGTGTCCCAGGTTTTTGGTGGTCACACGCTTTGCTGAAGTCATGGCTGGTGCAGGTCCAGCACAGTCAGCAAGGAGGCTGCTGCTCTTGTTCCTTCTGAAAAATGGCATTGATTTGGTCCCCATTTCTTTCCACTCCAGCCAAGGCTGCAATTCAAGTGGGTTGTTTTTAAATGATTTGCTTTCCTATCTCAAGAACTTGTGGGTTTGCTCTTGAAATTGTTGCACTTGGTGTTGTGGAGCTAAAACTCAGGGGCTGATTTAAGGTTGCCTGTTCTTTCTGAAGGACAGCATGGGGAGAGAGCTGCTGGAAAAAAAAATGTCAGTGAAAGGGCACAGAAAAGTAAAGGGGAGAGAAGCTGTTGTGTGTTGTGCTCCAGAGGGAATGGCTTGTTGAGTGAAGCCCTACAGGGGCTCGGGAGGAAGAAGGAGTAAAGAGGTTTGGGTTGGTCTTGAGAGAGAACAAAGATTCAGGGAGCATCTAGAGACTTAGCAAGGGTCAGAAGCAAAAGGTGTGATCTCAGAAGTCAAACTTTTGTTAAATAGTCTTATTTTAAACAAAGGGAACAAGAGTCCTGGAAGGAGAGAAACATGTGGTCCCATAAGAGCATTCTTTGGCGAAGAGGTTGTTGAATTAATCTGATGTGTTGCACAAGAAAAAGCTCTAATCTATCTCTCTTATGTGTGCTCAAAACCAAACAAATGTAAAACAGTTTCTTTTGTGTGTTATTTATAGCTGTTAGTCCTTGCAGCACGCTGCTCCTCTGTGATAACCTTCATCTGCACTTTGGCTTTCAGACTCTTAGGAATTCTGTGGAGCAAGCTTTCTTCTCCCTCAGCTCTTAACTTTGGTTCCTGGCACGCTATCCACCTGGTGAGGCTCAGGCCTCTGAACTCTGCCACACTGCTGCACACAAGGCAGGTGTCTTGGGGAGGAAGTTTTACAGCCTGCAAGCAACTGGAGGCTGTTCTGAGGTTCGTTAATCTTATTAGTACGTGCTTTAAGGTGGCCAAGAAAGTAATCTTTTTGGGTTAAATGGAAAAGAAACTTTATTTTTATGAGTAGTGTCTGAGAATGTGGAGCGTGAGAGCAAAAGGACTCCATGGTTCTGCCTGAAAATGACAGTGAAATAGGAAAGTGATGGAAAAGGAGCAAAAGTAGTTTGGGTACATGTCATGTGCTCACTCTCTCTGTTAGGTGCCTTGTGGGCCCAGCTCTGTGATGAGGATCATTACTGGAAATTGTTCAATGTGCTGATGTGATATGTCTGATCCATTGTCTTTCCCTTCCCTGAGCCCTCTTTACTGCCCATGAGTTCTGACTTCCAGGCATTACACGGCATAGCAAAATAAGGCCATCGTAAGGTTTAGTTGAAATGGGCAAAAATCTTCATAACAGGGCATAAAGGCTTTCCTGTAGCTTAGTTGTCTTTGTTAATTAGCAAGTAAATTCTGTGCCACAAATTAATCCTTACCATGCATAGATTTTATTCCAGTTTGGAATAAAATCAAGACTTCATTACAAGCTCCTGATTTAATTGTCTGATCTTTCAAGTTCTTACTGAATGACAATACAGATGGGAATCCAGAGTTGCTTCCCACCTGGTAAAGCCATTGTGGTATTGTCCCCTCACTTACTTAGAGAATGTTTTGAGACTTATTCTCTTGTTAGTTCATATTTTATTTATTCATTACAAAGATCCATGCATTGGTTTGAGAATCAGCCTCACACTAGTATTTTCTGCTGGTCAGTGGCTGACTGATGTTTGTAATGGGCTGGCCCAAGTTTGTAACATTTTTATTTATTCATTATTTAAAGAAATTTTGTCTATTTTTTCATGTGGTTTACTGGGAATTTTAAATGGATTAATTATAATATAATCAGATGTTATGTCAGGTAGGAGCAAGGGAGAAAATCAAAGTCTCTGGTTTAACTTTTTAACATTCATAAAATGTTCTCTGAAGCTGTATTGTAAGAAAGGGTATGCACTGGTTCCCAGTTCACCATCTCCACCCTTCCTCTATAATACTTTTATGTATTTTTAAAATCCTTCCCTGATAGAAATATTTCCTTCAAAATAAAATCCAGTTATTTCTACATTTATACACTAACTTGCTTTTAGAGGTTTTGAGCCCGTCTCCTTGATTCATATGGTGCAATTTGAGACCACTTAGACTGAAGTCTTTAGATGATTAAAATTGCTGCATCTAGCAATCAATTGCTACTAAAGAGGCTACACACAAAGAAAAATATAATTTACTCTCAAAGAAATTATGTGAAATTTAGATCTCAGCACTTGATTAAACAAAAAACTTCCTGAGTGGATCTGGAAGGATCAAAGAGCCATAGGTAAGACTGAGGAAGAAGCTACAGCAACTGAAGGAAATGAAACCCAAATACTTTTAAGGAATGAAGATATAAATCCATGTCAAAATAACATAGCAGAACTAATGAACAGAGTGCAGGCAAGGTAATAGACCTCTCAGAGGTAAAGAATGGCTTCCCTGTGAGGAAAAAGTTTTATCTTGCATAACCTCAGCTGCTGAACAAGAATTCCCAAAATGTCTCAGACAGCAAGAGCTGTAGGCTCTGCTTATCTCTGGAGAAGAACACAGGCATAGAGAGGGCACAGCAACACGTGTGTGACCTGTGAGGAGCAAAGCTGTGCCCCACTTTCCTTTGCTCATACTTTAGCTCATTCTCCAAACTAAAGGATTAAGAATGTGGGAAATAAACTGGAGTTGGGTTATTGAGGGTTTCAGAATCACTGCGGTGCTTTGAAAATAATTTTGAAAACATATCCATGATCCCTGACCCTTTTTAGTGTTTGAGAGGTTATTGCCACATTCTTTTTCTGCATAACAAAACTAGTTAGAAGATAAATTTATTTGGTTTTCCTGTCCTGACTGTTATTGTTTTTAGAAGTACTGTGAGGATAAAACCTATTATTTAATTTTAAATCAAAGAAGAGAAAGCGTGATAGCAGTTGCCTGTGTTATCAACAATATTCTTATATCTTGCCTGTTTTAGAAAAACCTTGAGTCTGAGATAGCTGGCAAAATCCAAGCAAAGGCTCCCCGGCAATTTGTGAGAAACAGTCTCACTCTCTCTGATTAGGCCTGTTCTTTTCTCTTTGAGCAGACACATTTAGCTATGCCTTATGCATACTAACAGAGAAGATTTATAGTGTGGCACAAATTTGGGAGCTGACTTTTGGTTCCTGTAGTATCTGTATCCATAGTGGCAAATCTGTGTTAAATCTTGAATCATGTTATCCTTTGGGCCATGCTTAGCTTCTATTACTCTTAAAAGGAATTAAGTGTGTTAAAAAGATACAAAACTCTCTAACATGCCATTTTTGAGACCACAGCTTTAAAATGCTGGGCTTTGTTGAGTGGCTTTTCTATTTTGACCAACGGTGAAGAGCTTTTGTAGCATCACTCCTGCCTGCATTTTGAACTACCAGGCACAAATAATTGTTTGCTAGGAGAAGACAATGTTGCCATCATGGCATTTTCTGTCGTGGATGCATGAAGTGCAAATCCTTTGGAAGGGCAAAGCCTTAGCAGTGGAGGCCTTGCAGAGAATCCTCACAGCACCCCTGAACACTGCCACCATCAAACAGGAACTCCAAACTCTTTTCTCCTCAGTACTTCTGTTCAAAGCTCTCCCTCAGGGAAATCATGGGAGGAGCAGAAGAGGTGGAAAGACTTTGCCCAGTCCTTTTTCTGGCTGCCTGCTTGGGTTTTGCCTTTAATCCCTCTGTTTCTCTTTGATGCAGGTACGTAGGCAGTTCCAGTGAGAAGCTTTGTTACTTATCTGCCTTGTGCATCTGCTTTTTCTTTGGGCCTGTCACGAACATCAGTGCAGGGGGCAGGGGGTTGCCTTTTCAGCAGTCTAGTGGCAAACAGGAGGTAAAGGCCTTTTTTGTGCTTCTCAGAAGTGAAATAGAGAACCTAAATTCCTGTGGGATGCACCTGACCTGTGGAAATGTTACAGTCCTAGGTCCCGTGCATCCCTTTAAAGTGCTAATCATCAGCAATTATCTGTTCTTTTTTCCTTTTGTAACAAAATCTGTTACATTTTTAGGCTACTAAATATTACCTGTATCACCTGAGGCTTGTCTTTCATCAAAATAGAGTTTGGTTTGTCAAATTCAAGCTACAGTTTATTCCATGTTTCTTGCAAGTATTTGTCCAGGCACGCGTTGCTCTAGTCTAGTGCAGGACTGTGTTTTGTGATACCTTGTGTTAATATGTTACTTTGCAGTCACTGTTAATATTTAAAGCAAAAATCTTTTTTGTTGTTGCTGTTCTAAAAATGTGTGGGTTCATTTCCAAAATGCAGTCATTTGAACCTTTATTGGGGTGTCTGGGGAAATTGTATTGCAGGTTATGTCATGTACATGGTCAGGAAACTCAGTAATTCACTGTATCTATTCACATGAATCTGCTGAGAGAGTTTGGGGATGATTGGCAGAAAAAATTTGTATGGTATCTTTTTTTTTTTTTTAATATATGAAAACCCCAAGCTTGTATAAAAACATTTTTCTGGGGTAAATGGCTGCTAATGACAGGAAGAAGGAAAAAGTTACAATCAAGATCCAATGTGATTCAGGAGATCTGTTAGTATTCTAGACCCCTTGGAGAAATAAAATCATTAAACACACATTCTAATATACCCTGTTAAAACTAAATACGCTTTGTCATTGTTTCTGGAGCAAGTCAGGCACATCTCGTATCAGTTTTCATCTCAGACACATCCCAGTGTGTGCTTCAACTGTTGGTTGTGTGCAAAGTTTCAGAAGGGTAAATTTGGAAAAAACGGGAAAACTACTGCTCCAAGGATTTTTTTTTTTACCTCTGGAGAGCAGCATTTTCTCACTATGAGGAAAATACCTTTCAGGAAAATACTCTCTTGGGAGGAAGGAAAAAAAATCATCTGAAATGATAGTAAACTAGAAAAATCAGCATCTCATGGGATATGGGATCCCACAGGAGCTTTGAAATAGTTTATTTGCAGAGCAAACTTAGCATGTTTGAGGATGCTGCTGTGGAATTCATGAAGTTAGAGGAAGGATTTTGGGAAGTCATCATGTACATTTCAATGAGACAGAGAGGAAATTTCAGGAGGGAAAAGTTCCTTTGTCTTTTGTGTAATAAACAAACATCCCCACAAAGCTGTGTCACTGATTTGTCCAGGAAGCTTTCATAAGCTTGCCTGCCTTGTTTAGTATGGAAAGATTAAAAACCCTGTTTGTTCTTTATGCACTGGAATTCTATAATATCAGTGTTGTTAGTAAAGACACTTTACATGTTCCTGTCCTCTTGGGAGGAGAGATACATGCTTAGAAGGAAAGAGATATGTAGGCTATAAATTTTGGTTTTATGTGGACACCATTTCCTCAGTTCCACTTCTTGAATGGAAATAAATATTTTGACCACAAACTTCTTTCCATTAATTTTCTTAATTTTTTTTTTTTCTGAGAAGAACCTCAAAAAGCCATGAAGATTCAGAAAGGTGGAGAAGCAGGGACTTAATGATCCTGGATAAACTGATAACATCAGAATAGCCTGAGTCTTGAGGGAATGTAGTCACATTTCAAGCTGTGTGCTGCACTTTCTCCTTCATATCTCCTTTTTGGAGAGCCCTGCAGCCTTTCCTCAGCTACTGCCAGGAGGGTGGATGGTGTGTGTGCTCTGTACTGGGCTTGGTGGATTCTGGTGCTGCTGAGAGGGGAGAGAGCTGGGTGGGAATAGCTGCTTTAGGAAAAGGTGTCGTGGCTGTGTTTGACGTGAAGATAGCTGAAAACAAACATTTTTGAAAATGCAAAGATTTTGCTTCTGCTCCAAAGCTTATAGAATAAAATACCTGTGTTAAATACTTTCTGTCTTGTAGGAAATAAAGATCCTGGAAAACAACTTCTGCCCCTTTTTAGTGTCAGTGAGAGACTTCATGAAGAGCAGTGTTCAAGAGTAAGTATTTCAGCACAGTGTTCAATAACCTATCTAGGAAAGGCTATGGATCACAGGGTTTATTGTCTAACTGTTGTAAATTTGGGCCAGTTCTTGTCTGTGCATCTCTGACTCTTTTGTTTCTACAGAAGTTATGTCTATATTCAGATTTATTAGGGGAGGCTGGGTGGTTTTTTGGGTTCTTTTAATGCCTGCAGGTATCAGAGGTTCAGAGATCAATGCCCCTTGAACTTTTGAAAGAGAAAGGTGTTTGCTGCTTTTGAATATACTTTTGATACAATTGGTCTGATACAGTTATTGAAGACCCCCTGTTTCTAACCAAGCCATATTTCTAATCCATGCTCTTTTCTGAGGTGTTTTGTCTGCAATTGATTTAGTTCTATCTGGGAGCACCTGTTTTCTCTATAATTGTTTTTTCTGAGTCTTGGGGTCTTAAGATTCTTCTTTACTTTTCTTTCCTTTCCAAGCTTGTTTTCTCCATGTGGTTTGCTCATTTATAATCCTTAATTTCTAGTGAACTCCTTTAATGGTGTCTTCAGGTTTTCCCACTGATGAAGAAGGTAAAAAAGCAGCTTTAGATGTGCATTTCATCAGCACCAAAAGAAAAAAAAAAAAAAAGAATGTTTAGAAAAACCACCCAGTGCAATGTGACTTTTGATGTTAATAAGATAGATAGATATTTGGTAAATATCTAAATCATGCCAGGGGTGTAGAAAATACTTGGCCTAATGAAAGACAGAACCAAGATACAATGAGAGTAACTGCCAGTCACTCTCCAGTTTTTGGTAGACACTGGAATTTTGGATTAAATCCACCAGCAGCCTACTTTCAGTATGAGTTTTACATGGCTGTTCACAACTCCAGGTGACTTTAAACCAAACTCATGCTAGTATCTTCATCAATACCATATTCCAGGCTATGCTTTGCTTCTGGTAAAGTTTTTCCAAGGCTGAAATTGCTGCTGGCCACTTCTGGCCCAGGGCAGGAGAAAACATCAGGAAATGGATGCTTTCCAGGGGATGGCTCATACCAACTGTTCATTCAGTGTTTTGCTTCACACTTACAGCTCATCTCTTCTTTTAACTGAAGTGGCAAAAGTGATGCAGCCAAAATGATCTTTACATGGCACGGGGTCATCAATGTCTCCTGCATGCACAACCTCTCTGCAAGCTCTGCTTACTTTGGGATAAGGTGGTGTGGCAAAAAATCCTGTGTGGGGAAGGGTTTTCTTGCTTCTGAACAGTTCTGGGTCATGAAATGTGTAGTTGTATATTTGGTGTACTTTAAACTTGCTGTTGTTGTTAGATTTTTTTTTCTTTAAAACTCAAAACAGGAAATGTAGAGGCAATGATTTATTTATTTATTTTTAAAAGGATCTGGGAAATTTGCCTCAGGTGATTATAGCCATTAGTCAACTGTAGCAAGAAAGGCTTGAGAGTCTTTTTTGAAGGAGGCTTGGAAAAGGGATTTAAAGCTGCCTGAGTTTATTAAACACAAACCTTTGTAAAGGAACCTGAAAAGTGAATGTAATAAGCCCTCTTTTTTGTTGTTTGTTTGGGTTTTTTTTTTTTGAGACCTGGGAAATCTCAGGGATTTTAAAGTGTCTGGAGATAAGTACTGCATAGGTGATAATTAGCCGAGTTTTAAAAGAAAATGCAGACTAATCTTGATTTGGCATGGTGAAAACAAACTAAATCAAAGTCATCAATGGGATGTGTTTAAAAAGTGAGGAGGAGAGGAGGGAAATTCTACTCAATGTTTCCTTTTCAGACTGTCACAAAAAAATGGGGGTATAATGATGTATAGAAGGTGTTTCTGAAGTAGGAAGGGATAAAAATAAAACGCAGGAAGAACTTCCTGGGAAGGCAATACCTCTCATTTTTGACTGGTGCTTTTTGCTGTATCAGTTTTGGGGTATCATTGGGGCCAGACCAGGCATTTTTATGGTCAAGATTGGAAGAGAAAGAGACTCCTTTGATTTACATCCTCTACATGTTTTTTCCTGTGCTTCCCCCTCCTGATAACTCTCCCTTCTAAAATAAATAATTTTGTTTTCATGCTCTCTTTTTGTAAGATACTCTCCACCTTCTCCAGACATCTGTTTGCTGTTGACCTTAGAAATTGTCAGATTTAACATGCAGAAGTTCTTTGTGGGATTATAAAGCAAAATATAGGTGCAGGATTCTGGTTAAAAATAAAATAAAGTTTTAAAAAAAGATAAATCTTGATTATTTTAATAAATTATCTATAATGGAAGAGTTAGGACACGTCAAGGAGAGTCTTTGTTTTGTCTGCAGACTAGAGGACTTACCTGTAGCATATAAAACTGACAGTTTACAGCTTGGGATGTTTTTGTTATTGGTTTGGTTTTGCTTTAATCCTTTCTATCTCATCTTCCCTGAAGTAAGATTCTTGCTCTATCACCTCCTGTTCAGCTTGGAGCTTAACATAAAATCTTTGTGACAGAAAAAAAGACATCATATTATTTTCCTGTTTTGTTTGTTTGTTTAAGGTTTAGCCTGTCTGGTTTAGCATCAGTAAAATCAGTAGTGGCTCTTTTCTGGCTGAGTTTTAGTACTCTGTGAGTGGTTTTGAGTGCCATGATATAAATAGGATGTAAAGCTCTTAGAGAGCATCCAAAGGTGGGATATAAAGGATAGTGAAGGGGTTGTGGGGAAGTGATACAAGGAGTGGTTGAGGTCACTTGATCTGCTCAGTTGGAGGAGGCTGAGGGGAGATTTTACTCAGTTACAGCTTCCTCACGAGGAGAAGAGGAGGGGCAGGCACTGATCTCTGCTCACAGTGACAGTGACAGGACCTGACAGGTCTGGAATTGTGTCAGGGGAGGTTTAGGTTGGGTATCAGGCAAAGGTTCTTCCCATAGGGGGTGTTTGGGCACTGGAACAGCTCCCCAGGGAATGGTCACGGCACCAAGCCTGACAGAGAAGCTTTTAGACATTCAGGCACACCCCAGGGTGTGATTCCTGGGGTGTCTGTGCAGGGACAGGAGCTGGATTTTGAAGACCCTTGTGGGTCCCTTCTAACTCAGGGTGTTCTGTGATTGTCTTGATCCTGTCTTAAACATGGAAACAAACAATAGTTTTGTAAACTCTGATCTTGTAAAACTGGGCAACTGAATTCATCACAAATGAGACTGGACATAACCAGAGAGAGTTTTGCACAGGAGAAATTCCTCAGCCTGGCAGGGAATGCTGTGGGTGACCGTGTTGAAATGGTACTACCCCGTTATATAAACTACACCAGAGTGATCAAAGCAAGTATCCACTTGGTCTTCTTGAGGTGGATCAGCTTGTAACACTAGCCAAGAGAGGAACGTGAGGAGGATTTGGCTGTTTTATTCCAATTTATAACCGCTTTGGGAGGGAGGAGAAAGAAATCTTTGCCAATTGCTTTACATCCAGGAAGAAAAAACAGCAACCAACCAATCGAACAAATCCCCAACAAAACAAAAAGATGAACCATAAAAAAATAAAAGCAAACCAAACCACCATGTTTTGGTGGGTTTTTTTTAATAACAGCAAGAGATAAAATAAGATGGAAACTCTTTGGCTGAATGGACATTTAGAAGATGAACCACTGCTTTCCCACATGTGTTTTGTGACTGAGCAAGGAGTGAGAGAGGAAAGGATTGTGGCAGTTCTGGCAGGGTGGCCTTTACTTAGCAGAATTAGAAAATTCAGGAGGTGTGCTCAGAATTTTTATTCTGCTGCACACTGTACTTACTTCTGTGGCACTCTGCTCTCGTGATGGGAATGTGAGCTCCATGGGGGTTTGAGTCAGGATGGCAAACTGCAGGCATCCCATCTTGAAGACTTAAAACCAGTGTAGTAACTACAGGTGTCACTGCATCCATTAAGCATTTAATTCCCAGTTTAATGAATGTAATGTTTGGGTTTATCCACACACTTTTATTCTTACCTAATTGAGAATCTAAAGGATTAACAGGGTGGGCACCAACTGCAGTACTTTTTATTCTGACACACAAAAGGTGCTTTCAATTTGCATTTTAACTTCAGCTCTGCTTTAACACTGATAATGCACAAAGCCCAGTGATATTATTACACTTTGACACTGAATTACCAGATAAATGACTTGTCAGAGTTCATTTATGTTTCTGAATGTTTGGCAAAGAGTGACAGCTGCATAGAGCTTAATAATTCAGCAATGTGTTATCTCAATGAAGGAAAGCAGCTTCCCCTGGAAAATACACGTGAAACAAAATCTTGGGGGTCTAGATAAGGTGGTTTTAGATTAAAAATGTGATTGTGTGCCAAATAAGAGGATTAGTTCTGGAAGTCAGATAATGCCAGAGGAAAGGAGATACAGTGACTAGCCTCCTTTTGGGCTGAGGGGAGGACTGTGGATGATCATCAGGCACCTGTACTGGAAAAAGTTTTCTCCCCTTTAAAGGGGAAAAAGAGCAAAGTTACTGATATTGCTCAAATTCAGTTTTGTGTTCAGTGTGCTCTGGTTTGCACTTTTTTGGTACCTGTGATCTCTGCTCTCTGCCAGTCAACGTGATGTGACTTTTCAAAATATCTGAGAAAGAATGAGGACAGCAAGTAATTTAAAAACATGTCATGGCACACTGGTGCAAAATAAAACTTCTATGTTTCAAATTCAGCATCCTTTTAATGTGGGGGACATTTATTTAGTTTCCAGGGGAGAAAAAAATAAGTAGCAAAAACTAAGGAAGCCCCTACTGCCTCTCCTGGTTTTCTTGTCATCATTTCTGGAATCAGCTCAGGGTTACTTTTCCAAAACCTCTGTGTGCAATGAGTATTATGTCTATTTTAACATTTCTTAGTTCTCTCAACATTGGTAAAATTTTGGATGTTGTTCTACAGCCTTTGGAATGGGAGAACGATGCTGATTCTTTCTGTCAAAAAACACCCTCTGATTACTGGATTTTCAGCCTTAACTATATTAATTTGCGAAGAGAACTTTATAATTATGTATATTCATCGTTTCAATTCACAGAAGACACGCGTGGCTTGTGGAAATTAGAGCTCTAGAGATAAGAAACTCCCCCTCCCCCACCTAGGATGTGTAATTAGAGGTGCTCATTTAGTGGATCAGTTCTCAATTACCCGTTAAGTGTAAGTATTTGAGTTAGATATGTTCTTTTGTCTAACGTGACTGAACATAATTTAGCATGGAGGGTGTGAGGTGTTGACTGCTGAAGGCAAACTGACAGATGACATTTCTTATAAATGGCATTTCTGAACATGAAACTCGCTACTTGTAGCCCATGTTTATCCTGAAAGGGAGCTGGGCAGTCAAAGCAGAGCTTTGGAATTATATAGCAATCTGTAGGGAATACTTCCAGGGACGTGCTGGATAGTTTCAATTTATTATAATGAGGTTGTGGTGTAATAAATACACACAGTAAATTGCAGAGGAGGCATTGGACACGATTGATGGTGGCTATAACAAAGCTCTGTTTATGGATAGGTACATAAAAAAGATCAGATACTGCCACTCTAATTCAGACACCCTGCTGCTGAAAGAAAAATCTCTCTTAAGTAGTCTGATCGTTGAAAGAAAGGAATCCACATAGACCTGTTTGTGTGTGTATTTATGTGGGTTTTCTGCTTTGTTTTGGCTTTAACTTCTTGCAGTATCTATGAGCTATTTTGTGACTGTTCTCACTTTCTGGTAAAGTCTGTCATTTGTTATTTTAATATTTCAAACAGTGAAACTTGCTAATACGTTGTACTTGCTCAGTTTCAGGCTTCATTTTTATGTGTTCTGTACACCACCTAAACTATATTGCTGGGAAATCTGACTGAAGTTTAGAAATACAGAAGAATCTCTGCAAAGGAAGCTAGAGGTGAATTTATAGCATACACATGACTTGGTCACATATGATTTGTCTGGTTGGGTTTTTTTTTTTGTGTGGTTTTTTTTTTGTTTTGTTTTGTTTCATTGGGGTTTTTTTAGAGCATGGAAAAGGTAGTGTTACCTGATGTAATAGGTGCAGGTACAACCTTCTCAGCTTCAGGAGATCTTGGGCATCACCAGTCTCTAAGATCACTTATTTAAGGGACAATGCATGAGACCTGGTGCCAATGGAATGCTCTCAGAAAGGTCAGGCTGGTTTTGGGTGATGTGGTTTGCCTCAATCCTTTCCTTGCACGCTCCCCCTTATTGCAGGTTTAGGCTTGTCTAAAACATTAATTTAGATTTCTCTTATAATCCTTACTGTCCTTGGGGATATGTACTAAGCTGTCTGGTTGCTAATCTATTAATCTTATTTGTAAATGTTTAAATATTGGACTGCACTTTATCTAAGCACCCTTATCACAAAATTCACCCAACACCAGATAGAACACAGAGTGCTGGATAATGAATTTAATGGCAAAATCAGCACCTGTGCTTCTTTTGCATATTGAGTGTATATAATTTTTTTTTTCAGAGTTTTGGATGTCAAAGTTTCATACTCTAAACCAGATCTCCATGTCCATAAAACAAAGTTTTAGGCTGACAGCCTATAGTTTACCTTAGAAAATGCAGTCAACCACTTCTCTTGTTACCACTTTATGCCACCTGCTTTTCCTCTCTGATGTTTCTGGTTGGTGGGATCAAACTGAAGGTATGGCAGCCATTCCCAGGTGAAAAATGCTGATTCTGCCTGAGAATAAAAAAAGCTGCTGAGTCCTGATTTGCACCGCCTCCTTTGAATGAATTGACCTAGAAAGAGATTCCTCCTTTCCTCATACAGAGGTGCTCGTCGTAGCTGAGTGATGAGAACAGCAGTAAGCTGGGAATTCAGCCCCATAGTGCCTTTTTGCACTCTTTTGGGGTGAACTCAAGAGTTCTGGGGTTGGTAAAGTCTTAGGTAGAGCTCTGGCACTGCACTCAGTGCCTCCAGTTCTGGGCTGTGTGGCACTGGTTCAGACTGGTCCCTTAGGGGATGATCAGCTTGCACACTACAAGGATTTCTCAGCTCAGTTTCTCACCCAGAGCTGTGTAAAAGCAAGGGTCTTCTGTGAGGGACAAAAGTACATGGACATTCTGACTCAGAACACTTGGCTTCTTGATAAAAACCTGACTTGCATGAAAGCATATAAAGCCTGAGGTGCTGTTTAAACCCTGGAATTATGCCCAGTTATCATGTTCTCTGCTCCAACCCACCACTCATCACTTAGTTTAAAACCAAGCTTTATCAGTAGATTTATTTGTCTTTCCAATCCCCTTTCATACCGTAGATATAAAGCAGAATAATTAAGCTTTTTACTGGTCATTTGCTGTTGTTTTGCACAGATTTATTTCAGCTAAGTGGCTTTCAAGTGTATACAAAGAATGATAAGAGAAGGTTTTACTCGAGCACTTAAACTACAAACCATCTGTCTGTGAAATGTGGGGTTGGTTTCCCATCAAGTTTTTCAAAAATACTGATTGCTTAAAAGCAGCAGGATGAAGGAGGGCATGGTGCAATATTCCTTAATAGGTTTGTCATGGCTGCAGGAAGTTTTAATTTTGAAACTGGGCTTTCACTTCTGCTCAGAGCATGTTTTTCATATGTCCAAAGTCAGATTGGGTTGTGTTGAAGTGCTCAAGTTTTAGACTTATCTGTGCCATAGATGACCCTTTCTTTGCTATTAATCAGCTTGGAAACCTTTGTTGTGCTTTTTCTTGTCTTGCTTTGTTTCCATGGGGTTTTGTGTGCAGATGTACATCCTGCACAGTAATGAACAAATGCATTTTTCACTGTACAACTCAAATAATTGGGAGACTTGATGGATGCAGGGTTATACAAAGAAAGGATGGATTTATTTCTCTTTGGGTATAATTTACGTATTTTGATTTTTGGATATATCTATTTGGATACATACATTGGAATATTTGGATATTGCCTATATATAATAAATATATATAAATATACAATTCCTTTATATAATTATCTATCAGTAGGGCTAATCCACAATATGTGGGTGTCATTACATAGATATTGCTTTCCATCTGGATGTCGATGACACGAGATATTGTCCCTTTCCTTGTTCTCCTGCTGTAGTTACATTCTCTAAATCTGTGTCATGCTTCTAAAGAGAAATATAAGAAAGATCTCTTTTAATTCCCAGAACAGTTCACTGTTTGGAAGGGTGAAGCATATGTCTATGTAGCCTCTATGAATGTAGAATCCTAGAAAGATTTTTAAGAAGGTAGGGGTGAGCCAGTGGACATCAAACATCTGGATCTGGCCTTGTCCAGGGTTTGGTTGCAACACTGCTCATTCAGACTTGCAGCTCTGGCTTGGCAAGTTGGGATCAAAGTGAGAGAAAATTTGAAAACAGTGGTTATAAACATTTTGGAGCCTGCGTCTGGGACAGCTATCCAGGGTGGAAATTACTGAATGGCATATTTTGGAAAGCAGTTAGTCAAGGATCTGGGCTTAAGAGGAAGAGTACTGTAATATGTAACAGCTAAAAGACAGAGGCTGTTTGCAGTTTGTCTGAAAGTATATGGTAATTTTGCAACCTTCATTATGACAATTTCACCACGGGGAAAAAACTCTCATTATATGAGCATTGACATGCTTTGATTAAAATTTTAAACATTTGTGACAAGTGCAAATTTTCCCGCATTTACCAGCATGTGGAGAATCTGCAGGGGGTTTGAGGACCTTTTCTGATGGATGAATAAAGTGTATTTTACTAGAACTTCTTAATGAAGATGTTTTATCTTCAGTCTCAGATTTAACTTGAACTCTAGTTACCCTTACACTTACCAGAGAAGCGTGTGGATTTCAGCTTCCACAAAAAGAACTCTTCGTGTACTTGAAAGTGCAGAGAAAACTTTTTTTCCTGTGACTGGAGAGCAGGGCTGAGTCCTCACAGAACAGTCTGAAAGATGAAATCAGGAAAATGTCTGGATAGGTTTTCATCCCTGATTTTGAAATTATGGTGTACATGTCTGCTCACACATCCCTGATCCCTCTCGGGTTTGGCTTCATCCGGAGAGTATTTGTGCTCCTGGAGATGTGCTGAGTGCATTGTTTGAACAATTCAGTAGCCCTAACGCAGTAATTTTACCTTCTTGCAGCTCAAAAGCAAATGCAGAAGGACCAAACTCGCACTTGTTACATGCAGTGATGTGGAGGCCAAAAGTATTTTGGGAGCTGGCACTGCTTGATGACGGATGCAGCTGGGAAATAGATGGCAGTTCTTATCTTCTCTGCAGCAGTTGTGCCACTCCAGCTAAAAGGGAGCTTGAGCATTAGGCAGGATAAGCTGAAGGGCCTTTAGCCTGTGCTTTCTGGCTTCCAAATATCACAGCTGAAGCTGGGGACCCCTGTAGGGAAGAACCTCAACAGAGAAGAAGGTTAGTGAAGGACTTACTTGCAACTCGGTGTGTTTGTGAAAAACGTATTTTTCTAAAATATGCCAGGTGTCCCAGAATGAAGATGTCTGTGGACCTTTTAGGTATTCAAGAGCAAATGAGAAAGCATAAAAAAATCCAAGCCCCTGGATATGTAGCAGGAATCTTCAAACAGCGGTGTCAACCTGAACTGCAGCTGGGAAAGTCCAAAAGTCTTTTCCTGGTGGTTTTCAGATGACTCTCCTCACTGTAAGAGAAGTGTTCTCTTGGTTCTCATGTCAGCTGGACAGTTTAAAATCTTCTAGTGCTTTTAAGTATGGCAAAGTGTGAAAAGTGGTTAGCTGGACTCATAGATGAAAGATCCATCCAGAGTTAAGCTAACCCAGAAATGCAGATGTAATATCTGATTGAGCAAGTCCCAAAATTATGGATTTCTTGATTAAGACAAACATAAAATTATATGAATGTCTGTGTACTTATTTTTTAAGCACTTGTTGGCTAGCAGCAGGAACAGGATGTTGGGCTGGGCTGTCTGTGTCTGAGCCAGAGCAACCATTCTTTTGTTCTTAGTAGAGCTGTGACAGCACTTTCCTGGCCTTCAGCTTCACCCTAGGAAAGCCAAGCTGTAGATGAGGTAGGGAGTATAAGAGGAAGATCTGCCTGTGAGAAAAGGTTGTGAGATTGAAATTCCCAAGATAAAGTAACTCAGTGGCACACCTTTCTCCTGAGTTAATTCAAAATCCAGTCAGTTGAAAGGCCTCAACAATGCTGCATTTAGACCCTGCTGGAAACATGTCCATAATTTTTTTTTTATGCCAACAGCTGGAGTTCTGTTGTATCAAAGCTGAATTCCAGTACCTGATTGCTTTCCAAATCTTGTACCTGTCCAGGCAGGAGGACAGCCTACACAACCACCTGTTCTCTGGCATGTAAATACTTGGGCTTTGACTTTTGTAAAAGTTGCAGTGCAAAAATAAAAGTGAAGAACTTTTGTCTTGACAAATGCAATTTTTGTCAGCACTGAAAATTGAGTTTCACCTGGGCAAAAATGGTGTAAATTGGAAGTTGAATGAAACCCATTACCCTGTTTGTCCTGGACTTTATTTTCTGCTGTTTGTGTCTTTCCTTGCTCATAGAAGGCTTCAGATTAATATCTATGCTTCATTTAGCAGGGAAGGTGTGTGGATTTTCTTTCTTTTTGAGAAAAATTGCTGTCTGTCAGCACCATGCCCCCTAAAGACAGAGGCGTATCTGTGAAACCTCCTCACAATTATTGTATAATGAATCCAACCAGTTCATTAAAAGTGAAAATCACCAAAGAGACTTTTAGGGCTAATCATGTATGCTGCAAGGTTCGGTGTAAGTACAGTGTAATCTGAGCAGGCAGATAAGACCTTGTCTCTGTGGTAATCTTTTAATATTGTTCAAAGTGTTAAAAAAAAAATAAGTTGAATCTGAAATTTCTATAATTCTCATAGAGCTACATTAAATGAAGGGTTTCATTTTTGATTTGGGTGGAATGAACTCTTGCTGGCAGGTCTGTCTGCCTGACACAGGGAAGTGTTTAGTTATTTATATACCTCAGCATATCTGTGGCAGGTTGAATAAAACTTGTCAGAAAACAGTTTGGATTGTAGGCTGGCTTTCAGTACTTCTTGTAGGAGTTGGCATAATTCTATTTTCTAAATTAAAATGATTTTCTGTATTTTAAACAATTAATTAAAGTTTTCACTGTCATATTCTCTTTTTCGTGGTAATGACTAAAGCTTTCTATTCAGGCTTTTCTACTCAAAAGTATGAGCCTGTGAATTTATAAGTACTGGACTGAGATGCTTCATCTTTCAGGGAATATGTGCAGTGACAAATTTGAGACCCACAGCATTGCCCTCTTGAAAATGTAATTTTTTGTGCTGAAAGTTTTGATATTTCCGTGATCAGATTATCACAGGCAAAAGAGGGAACAGGGAGAGAGTTTAACCTTTCCCTTGTTGGTGGGGAGGTGCTTTGTTTTATTATAATTTTTAATTGAGATGGGGAGACTATGGAATGTCAGATATATGCAAAAGCGGTGGGGACAAGCAAGTAATTGAATATGAAACAGCATGGCAAAATGCAAAACTAATGGCTGCTACATTTAACTGAGTATTTGTGCCCATTTCTAGTTCCAAACTGATTTCAGTCATGCAGGAAAATGACCTGCAATGCCTCAGCTGACATTTCAGTCAAGATGTTTGTTCAACAAACTCATTTATACTGGAAGTAAATAAAGAAAACTTTGATTGAATATTTTACCCACTATAAAAATGTTTTTCTAAGTCTCTTACAAAGGTTGTTTTGCCCTGGGTAAAAATGCCTTTTTGGTGAAAATTGAAATATTTAGACACATTATTGAGAAGCAAGGGTAACAATTTGTTGTTCTGATTCACACATCTGTGTTAGTTCATTCAGGTGCTGAACCTCACTCGGGGGTCTGTAGCAGAGTATTGAAAGTTGCCACTGTTTTGAAAAGCATAATATATAAACAGAATAGCATTGATGTGACAGGAAATCAAACCCAGCATCTTCATCTTTTCAACACACAGCGAGTAACTGCTGAAAGGAAAGGATTTGTGACTTGTTGAAAAGAAGTGTGATTTTATTACCATTCTTAACTTGTGGTTTTATGTAAATGTGCCTGCCTTGATGGGCGTGCCAGCATTATCAAAGCTTTGTATGTCAAAATAGAGGTTTGCATCTTCAGCAATGGTCATTTGCAGCTCTTGCTAAGCACGAGATGTGATTGGCATTTGGAAGAGAAAAGTGACTCTGGTGAGGTAAATGGAAGCAATGTTTTCGTGGAGGTTTTCCAAGAGGTGTTACTGGAGAGAAACTGAAACCTCATCAGAACAATTCTGCACCATATCTACTTTGGCATTTGTGAGTCTCTTAGTCCAAGACATATTTTGATGGCAATTGCTTGGATTTAGGCCAAGGCTGGAGAGACAGGTTAAGCTGGAGCACAAACAGTGCAAAATGAGAGAAAAGAAGAGTAAAGGAAAGGAGAAATACATTACATACTTCAATGTCTGTCATACATCTTTCATGTTTAGGTTCAATTCCATTCTAGAATGCATAAAAGAAAAATATGAAACTGTTTTCAATTGAATACTGAGATTGGCTCAGCATCAATGCTGACAAGCAAATGCATCATCTCAGTGTTGCATGATGCTGTTAAGGGTGAAAACATAAAGTGATTCAAAAGTACCTCTTCCATGTCAATAATTAAACCATGCAAATTTATATGGGAATGAAACCTTCTGTAAAAAAACATTTTAGACTGAGATGCTTCAAAATAAAATTTAACTACCAAGCGTTGCAAGACTTCATCTACATGAACATTTGTTTTGCTTTAGTGTGGATGTGTTGTATTGCTTCAGATGCACTGTCTCCAGTGGGGATTGATGAATTTTAATTCATTTATCATTGATACAGAGTATGATATGATATATGATATCTCAGCCTTCATTTTGAAAACAAGTATCCTTCCTGTGTGGACTTGTGAAGTGGGCTTGTATTCTTGCAGTTCTGGTAGATCTTATTTTATCTCTTTCCACTTGAATAAAACCTCCTTCTGCACAGACTGTGTGAAACACAGCCTCTATGTGAGAGCCTCTATGAAAACTTTTCACATGAGTACATACTACAGAGGCAATAATTTCCTTACCTCTTCTGGATGTTATTTGAATGATGCATCACCAGTGCCACTGGCCTTTTCACAGGTGTGGTGTGTTTATGCTGTGGAGTAACCTTGCTCTTGATTAAAACAAACTTTTCTTCATGTTTGATGTTGTAACAGAAATGCAGCTTTCCAATCTCCAGGTAACCTTTGCTTGATCCAGTACTTTAACATAGAATTCTTTATTATTCCAATATTAATCTTCTTCATGCTTACAATTCCAATCCTTTCCTTTGAGTGTTTCTCATTGTTTTGTTTTCCAAGAAATTTCATTGCAGCCCCTGTCCCATATGTCCAAGTGACTCAGGAATATAACAACATAAAGTATTTCAGGAACTGAGTGGCATTCAGCATTGTGAGTCTCCAAAGCAACACATCACCATTCCTACTTTGATGAATTTTGAACTCACTTTAAGGAACTTTTCTAATTTATATAATATTCATTTCAATTCTGACCTTTTTATTAAAATTTTTATTTTTCCCCTGAAGAAATAGGTAAGATTGTTTTCTCACCTGCAAAAGTTTTGTCCATAAAGCTGTTTATGTGTCCTCCTACTTTTACCTCTTCCCCATGCCCCAGTTTTCTTCTTCAAAATATTTATTTTAAAGCTTTTGGGGCTACTGAAAAGCAGCCAGCCTGACTTGCATTCCTTTCCCTCTTCCCACCTGCTTTTTTGCATTAGTTTTATTTTAGGATGATGCCATGTTTCACTTAATAAATTAAAATGCCAATCTTTAATCTACAGTTTTATGTGCTGTTTTGTCCAAATTTGTGGGTTTGGAATTATCTGGTCAGCGTGTTGTGTTGTAAAGTTTTGCTTGCACATCAGTTTTGGGATTACTTATTTCTATACCCCATGTTCACCATCATCTGCTGTGTACTGAGTGTTTTATTGTGTGGCTTCCATACATTATCTTTAATTATTGCTGCCTCATCATTCTGCATGTTTAATTACCATTTTTTTTTCATGGCTGAACATTTTTTGTCTCAATTTTTAATGCAGTGTTTAATAGTCTGCCTATGTGGAATTTTTGCTCTATTTATAATTTGCTTAATTTCTTAGACAATATTCCTTGGTAAGTCATTCCTCTGTTGCTTTATAAACCCTCTGCATATCCAAATGTTCCATTATAATTCCATTTTATAAGTCCTGATATGTCAACAATAATTAAAAGATGGATTTTATTCATTACATTGCTATCAGATCTTGAATGTTTTGGGTCTTGTGAGAGATATTTTGAAAACACAAAGATTGTGCCCTGTTTTTTAAGTTGTTCTTTTTCTTAACAATCAAGTAATTAGACTTCTGGAAATCCGTAGATACAGATTAATTAAATGGAAAACCAGAATGCTCATGAGGAGACAAACAGCAGGCTAAATTTCATCCTGACTGAAACTAGGTTGATTACAGTATAAAAGGTATTTCATGGAGGATTCTTTCTCCAAGTATTAAGTCATGGAGGGCAAGGGACTGAGAAGACAAGAGTGATTCTTGCTTAGCACCTTTTTCTGTGGCTGGAATGAAATAATTTTGCTGTGCAAAGTCATCTCTTGCTCCTGGACTTAGACTCAAACCCTATTGTTCCTTCACCTTTTGAAATACAGAAGTCAAACCTCTGTAAGCCAAGTGCACACATCAGCATGGTGTGGTTTTCATGTAAAACTTGTCTTTTTTTTTTTTCCCCTCCTTAATTTTGTCCTTCCTCCTTAATTCTGACCTTCCTCCTTATTACAGACATTTATTTAAGAAAGAAAAGCAACAAAGTAAGTATGAGAGCAAGAGGGAACATTGCCTTCCTGTGAGCACAAGTTGAAAAATCCCCAAATGCCTCAGCAGCAGCAGCAGCAGCAGGGAATTTCCCTGGTGAAATCTTTTTTTAATGTTTTTAGTTTTTAGTTGCAAAACAAGTAAGTCTAACAGCTAACACTGAAATCCTGTCTTTTTTGTTTTAAGTACTGATTGATACCTGGGACAGTGTGGTAAACTTTGTAAGAATGAGTTGTCGCCTCTGATCTCTCCTTGAGGATTCTTTATCTTGGCAATAAAGGTAAATTGCATTTCTTGGTGCTTCTGAGATTTTGTTTGAATCTGGTATTGCTAAACCACACAGTGCATTCAAATTATAACAGGTTTTCAACAGTGTTCTCAAAACAGGCCTTTTACTTTCCCTACACTGCTGGAAGTGTCTCCATCTCTTCATTTTCAATTCAATCAATCTGATATTTGTGAGATAATCTTCCCTTTTAAGTCAACACAACAAAAATCCAGTCATGCCCAGAGACTTGGCAGAGGCTTGGCAGGGATATGAGGACATCTTGCCATTTCTGAGGCCTCCCCTATCATGTGGATTTTTAAACAAACTTCTCTGCCTAGTTAGACCCAGAATCCTCCTGTGTTTTGGGGTCTTTGACACAATATTAGCATAATATTTGGTGAATCATTAGGGTGAAAAAGTATTGGCAGCTGTCTTATTAACGTCACTGACACTTCACCATTTATGACTTCAAGGTCATAATGTGAAGTGCAAGTTTCATGTAATTCTCCTTTCTGTTTGTTGGTGTTTTTGTGGTTTTTTTTTTTTTTTGTTTGTTTTTTTTTGGTTTTTTTTAATGTGTAATGAACAGAGTTGAGAAAGAGAAAGTAGTTCACCAGTAGAAAGAAAAAAATAGCCAAAAGCACAGAATAATTGCCTTCTAATGGACATAACTCTGTAAGAAATTTTAAAAATGCTGCCTTTTGCTGAGTAAGAGCTGAAAATATTCAACCATAAAATTTCTAATATGTGGAAGGTCAAGTGGGTGGATCAGAACCTGCTTTACAAACTTAGGTTCAGTCCAAGTTAACTGGAACCCTTTTTTCACAAAACTGACAATATAAGGATGTTCACCAAACCTTTGAGCTTTGAGTCACTTAAATTATCCTGCTTAACCCTTGTGCCCAATTTCCTCTGGTAAATATTAATCAGGTTCAATTCCCTGGACTCTACATGAAGATTCTACAGTCTAGATGCAGTTTAGGACTGGGACATGTGTGGGGTTTGATATAGCCAAAAGTACAGTGTTTTCCTGAATTTCTTGTCTCCTGTTTTCTCAAGTGGGAGTTGGAAGAGTTTCATTCTGTCGTGTTTTTTTGGTGTCTTATTTGAGTCTGAAGATGAGCTAAAGGATGTGTTTGCTTGGTTTTTTTTTTTTCCTGACAGTGTAGGATATGACTTGTGGGAGGATTTTTTTTTTTTTTCCTCTCAAAGCAAAAAAGAATCACAGAATTGTTTACTCCACCCCCTGCCCAAACTTGTCTAGGACTGTGCCCAGGGGCACAGGGTGAAGAGCCAGCAACCACCCTGGGCATCCTGCTTCAGTGTTTGGCTACCCTCATGGTAAAAATGTGTTTTCTTGATTTCAGATGAAAATTCCTCTATTTCAATTCATGCCAATTGCCTCTTCCTCTGTAACTGGTTCCACTGAAGAGTACTCAAGTATGTCAAGAGTCCTCAAGCACTCAAGTATGTCTCATCTTTACCGGTTAGAGGGAAAGGATCACCTTCCTCTAGCTAGAGTAAAGAAAGTGTATTAAAAAAAAAGCCAAAAAAAAATCCCCAAACCAAATGAAAAAATATTTCATGCACACAGATGTATGCTTCAGAACTTGGAAACCACTTTTTCACTCCATTCCCCATTAAAAAAAAAAATAAAAATCAAAGAATACAAGGAAGGGAGAGACAACCCTACCATTTTATGATGACTTTATTGTGCTACTTCCTCTGAAGTACTCATTCTCTCAGAAATTCTAATCCCTTTATCCCTGCAGCACTTTTGTATGAAAGTTGCATTAAGTGTATCCTGAGACTGCATAATGATTCCAGCTGGATTACTAAGGGCATGCAGTAAGCCTGTTTCATGGGGGAAGCAGGGCTGCCTAATCAGTTCCTTTAAAACCCTTTCAGTAACCCCTGGAGTTTCACTTGCCTTCAGGTACCTGGATGTGACCTCCTGGAGAAATTTCAATGTGTTCTGTATTCTGCACATGTTAATATGTCAGCAACTTCAGCTTTCGTGGCTGGCAATGGAACAGCTTTTAAATAAAAATGAAAATCGATTTTCATTTAACAAGTAAATCATATTCTTAAAAAAAAAAAGGCAGCAAGCTATTCAAAATAATTTTGTTCCTAGTGCTACAACTGCATGAGTACTCTTTTGCACAGTGTAACTCTGCCAATTTTTATGGTGACATTTGCAGTTTTTGTGCTGAACTTCAAAGTTCAGGATCCACCAGGTGTCCATGCTTCTCACCTGAGCCAGGCAAGCAGTTTTATTCAATTTTCTATTAGATTTTTAAATATATATATATATATATAAAGGGAAGGAACTTCATTTGCTTTATTGTGGCTAACTGCATTTTGATGCCTGGAAAACACTTAAATACTGCTGGGTGTGCAGATTGCTGTGGGGGAGGAGGTGTGAGTGGCATTCCTAATGATTCCATGTGTTGCAGTCCAACACTGGAGCTGGCCCCCTTGCTGTCTCCTTATCCATTCCCTATCCCAGGAATCATTTATCCTTCCCACTGTGGAAATGTAAGGAATCCTCAGTGTGTTGTGCAGCTGGTGTAACAGAAGATTAAGTTGCCCATACACTAAACCCAGTGATTGATAGCCAAGGTTTTCACCTAGCAAAGTGCAGTTTTCTTGCATAATTACAAGAATTATGTGCAGCACTAAATCTATTCCCTGACTGTGAATTGAAGGGTTGTTCTGACTGAGTTATGAAAGAAATTAGAAACTAATTTGTGGAAACAACATCTGTTGTACACGGGCAAAAAAAAAGCTTTTAGAAGAAGGAAAGAGAATTTATTTCCCTCTTTTTGCAATTATTTATAAGACAAAAGGAGAAAACCTGAAGTATCAGAGTCTGTAGCTTGTGTGCAACACATGTTTATGTACACAATCTCATTTAGTGAAGAACAAGAGCTCTTGTTTTTAAATACACCTGGGGACACCAGGCACAGGAAAGATGCATGGAGGAAGATCCAGAACCCATTTCCTTGCCTCTCTGGCACATGGGCTGTTGAGCTGGTGAGATCTTTGTCATTAATGTCACAGGTCTGGGATGAGGTTGCTCGTAATTAATGCTGCCAGAGACTGGAAGGAAAATGATGAAGACTGCTGGAGTTCTGGGAATTTGCCTCCCCCCCCTCCCAAGCAGTCTGATGTTTCCTGAAGCAGAAAGTAACCCAGCACTTTACACAGAAGAAAATGCTTTTCCTACTGCATTAGCTAACATGTACCTAATTTTGGTGAGGTTGAATACAGTATCAATGTAACTCCCTCATTCCCTTTTCACATTTCCAGAAAGAAAAAAAGGCAAATTTGGCATTTTTACCTGGGTCTTGCAAATAGTTATCAAAAAATGAGTATGGAAATTCACCACATTTTGAATTTTTCCTTCCCTAATATTCCTTTCAAAGACAGCATGATGTGACCAGTGATATTAAAAATTTGGAATGTGTAGTGTCCTGGTGGGATACCTATTGTCATAGTTATAAGGGGTGGCACAGGTTACACAGGTTCTGTGTGATTTTTATTTACACAAAGAAGGTGTCAAGGATACTGGAGGTCAGCTATCAGTCCTGGCTAATTTAAAGCCAGAGGGGTTTTGTTGCAACTACAAGTGACATTCATATTTGCAATGGAAATGCACTCTCTGAGAGAGTGCAAAAAGTCATCACCAGGATTTGAGGCATGAGAGGGGCAAAGATGAGGAGAGAGTCAAAAGTGGCCAGCACTGTTATCAATCCAAGTGATTTTAGGAAAAAAAAAAAAGAAAAAGGACTTTTAGTGACTGTGAAAGAAACAGAAATTTCTTGGTTTACAAGAGAAAACGAATTTATTTTTGTCCTTGTGAAAGTAAAACTGATGATGAAGCATTAAAAAGAATGTACTGAATGAAGAAATAAACCTTTGCAAAATCCTACCAAGGTACAGCAGTACCAAAATTATGGATGGGATAAGACTGAGGGAATCAGGGATCTTGGATGTGGCTGTGACTCAGAAATTCTCCCTCAGTACAAACACTTGAATGTTTTTATCCTTGGAGTCATCTTTCCTGCTTTTTTTAAAATAGCATATTGTCTGGCCCATTTGTTTGAACATGGTTTTGCTTCTGCAAGTGCTTGAGGCTCCTGTTTGGTGTCCACCACTAATGACAGGATAAATGTCATCACTGTCATGGAAGGTTTGTGAGTGTGATCAGGTATTGTTATTGCTAGTGGTAAATGAACTAAATTATTGCTTCAAAAATGCAGGTTCTGTACAAAGCTGGAATAGCAACCCTTGCAAGTAATAATTTTTCTGAAAATTCCAGCCTGACTGGAATTCCACATAGACTTCTGTGGTAGAAATGAAGAATTGAAGCCAAGAGAAGCTGAGGAACTGTTGTACTTATCTGCAGAAATACTGAAAGCTACTCCAGGGATTAATTAAAGTAAGAACAACATATTTGCATCAGATAATGTGATTACTTACTTTCTTTTCCTCTGATCAACAGCTGCCTTCAGAATTTTTACCATTAGGAGTTTACTGGTTGGAGTCTTTCTCAAGGCTCCTTCCTTCCTTCCTTCCTTCCTTCCTTCCTTCCTTCCTTCCTTCCTTCCTTCCTTCCTTCCTCCCTTCCTCCCTTCCTCCCTTCCTCCCTTCCTCCCTTCCTCCCTTCCTCCCTTCCTCCCTTCCTCCCTTCCTCCCTTCCTCCCTTCCTCCCTTCCTCCCTTCCTCCCTTCCTCCCTCCCTCGACAATTTAGATAAATACAGTCAGCTTGAAAGAACTCTGAACATTTACAAGAATCATTTACAGGAAAACACACTTTGGCAGTAAGGAAAACTGCTGCCTACCAGCAGAAGGAATGTCTCAAGTGTTCAATTCAGGGGTACAGCAAATTATTCCTTGAATACTTTCAATATATTCTCCTGGTATTTAACATGATTTTTTACTCCACAGTCTCTGAGAAACGTATTCAAACTCTGGGGTGGTCACTCTACAGTGTCTGTCTTTCTCCACGTTTCTTCATTTTGTTTAAAATTCAAAGTTTTTCTGCTACTCTGTTTCTGTGGCTAATTATCCAGTTGTGCAGCTTCTAATGTCAAGTAGTGGCCTGTTAATGTTTATTTTTCAGGTGGACAGTGGAAGTGTAAGAATCTTCTGGGATTTACTCTGCCTTACTCTTATAATTGTGACACTTGAGGGGTTTTTTTCACTCTATCTTCACTTGATTAGCTTCAGAATAGTATTTTTTCAGAGTTTTCTGAACTAAAGAACTAAAAGAATAAGGAAAACAAGTTCTAAGATATTTCTAATACACATAAATTTGCGATTCCTGTGAAGAATCCAAAATGAATTGTGTAATCCACATTGAGTTGTGTAATAATTCCTTCCAGTTTTCCAGATATTTAAATGAACAAACAGTTTTTACTGTAATAGAGCCACAGTAATCTTGTAGAATGCACAAGGAGGAGGGAAAACATGATAATCTGGTCTAATATCTTGGTACAATTTTTAGTCTTCTTACTCTTATACAATAAATTAACGTAAGATCCTAGAGCTAGGGCACTAAATATTAATATTGCAATATAAAAATATATTGGCACATTTACCATTATGCTTTAATTAAATAGCTGCAAAGAACATCTAAATATTGCAATTTTTTTTTAATGCAGAGCTGTCAGATAGACAGGAAAATGTATTACACTGGAGTTTTCCCACTGTAATTTTGTGTTTAAAGAAATTCAAACAGTTACAATTTCAGGCCAGACTACCTACACTTAAAAAAAACAAACAAAAAACCAAACAAAAACAAACAAACAACCAACCAAACCCAAAACAAAACAAAAAACATAAACAAAAAACCACAAACAAACAATCAAAACCCCCAAAAACCCCTTCTGGCACAGGCCTGCTCCTGATGGTTCCTGATCTTTGTGAGATCAGGGTGGCAGTGGGAAAAAAGGGAGCTGAATGAGAAAAGAGGAGCTCTGCCAGTCTGGGGGCTCAGTTCTTCCACACTGAAACATTTCCTGATGGTCCCTTCCTTCCTTGTTATTTACTGACTGATTTTATGATCTCTCTGCATTTTAGAGAGGAGCATCTGCAGCCTCAAGTGCCTTCTGTATTTTAGAACATTAGAAATATGAAAAATAGGCGTTCTCAGAGATGCTAATAAATCAGTTAACATTCATTGGAATATTCTCCCCTGCAATTTTAGGCCAAAATGTAGTAGCAGGAAAATCCTTGTCATTTCTTTTCAGGAACTCTATCTCTGTGATAGGTGTTCAGTGGCTTCATTTGAGAAGCCACTGGGTTTGATTTGTTGCTGGAAGGACTTGAGAAGGGAAAACGTTTGACTTAGAAGAGGGGTGGGGGAAATCCTTTCAAAAGATTGACAGTGAGGAAAAGAGATTGAACTTTCTTTTAGTGGGACTGTTGTTCTTCAAGCAGAGCAGGTCTCTTTTCTCTCTCCTAGCCCCAGTATGGTTCTACAGGAGCAGAATTTAAAGGTATTTTTCTGTTCTTGATGGGAATATGAAAGCTCTGGTTTGAACTGAATGCATCTGGAAAGATTTACCTGTTCCTATAATTCCCCACCTGGAAAAAAAAGAAGTGATGTATAGCTCTTACAAGTTTTGTTTGTTTGCTTTTTATTGTTGTTCTCAGGGAATTTAAAAAAAAATTCAGAAAGAACAACAGAAGTGAGATTGAAGTCCCTTCGTACAACATGTTAACCCTTGCTATGCTTTTCTCTTGGAATACTTTGAGTTTTTACAATGAAATGTATACAACCTTACCATTATGTCCAAACCCTTTATTTCTCTTTAAAATTAAACTTTCAGCCAAGTAAGTTTGTTGGAGATTTTCTGCCTGATTTGTGGCAAGTTTTATGCCTCCAGAAGCCCACCAGGCTGTGGATTTCCAGCTGGAACACACATTCCCTGACAGCATTACTATTTCTGCATCCTTCACTCTCCCATCCAATTCCCAGCCACTGTGGAGGAAGGAATGCCTTGTCTAATTCCTGGCCTTGCTTCAGAAGCTGATTACACCTATGACAGCATTAGAAAAGTGGTTTTAAAGCTATAGTGCAGTGTGAAAGTTATTTTTGTTATCCATTTCCTTGAAAATATGCATTTGTTTGTATGCTAAAACCTTCAGGGCCCAGAAAATGAGTTTTAAAAGTTGTGCTATCTTAAATCCTATTTCTGTGTTTCCAAATTTCCAGCTGCCTGCTTTTAGAGGCTCTCTGCTGTTGTAACAGATTTGTAAATCAGCAATGAGATATTTACATGAAATACAGTCTCCAAAAATAATAAAAATACAAATCATTAAAAATGGGCGCTTTATTGCTTCAGGACTTTTTAATGTGCCACACATCACATGAGATAAATTTGAATTCTACAGGTGTTCCTTTGATGAAATGGGCAAAGCATCAGATGTGTTGCAAGTTTATACAAGATTTCACATGGATAATCAGGAAAAAAATGTAGTTGCACATTTCATCCTTATGACAGATATTCATCAATATATAGAAATATTGAACAACAATATGAGAGCACCCATTTACAGATAATGAAAACTTTTCATATTCACTGTAATAGTTTCACTCATGAAAAATATTTGCTCCTTGTATGCTGTCTTGATGGTTCTGCTGTTAGTGATTTTTTTTTTAAATGTAATACGTTGAGTTTAATCTTTGTTTTTTCAGTATGTAGTTATGTGTTAAAACTCCAGAAGTTTCTCAAATCCTGCAAATTCTTTCTTACCTGCTAAGTTTTATTTAATTCAGGAAGTCCTTACTCCTCTGGAGAAGGAGCCACTCACTTGGGGTCTGTGCTTTCTGTGAGCTTAAAATATACTTGAGGATTATAGTGCTGCATCATTTTCTAATTTAACCAACAGGAAAACCTTCAAAGGCCTGCAAAACAAACCTTCTGGGGGTTTTGATGGTGATAAAGTGCAGAAGTGGCCGTGGTCTCCTGTGAGACAGCATCGTGTTGAAGGGCAAAGGGAGAATGGAAATTCTGCTGAAGCAGCAAGAGAGAACTCTTCAGGGAAATGATAGGACATTTTGATTAAACCAGCTGAAGAACAAATTCCTCTTGTTAAGAGAGGTCGGGGGGAATTGTTTCAGCTTGCTGGTGTTCTCTCTCCTCCCTTTGGCTTCTCAAAGTAACTGAAGTGTGTGGAGGTTTTTTAATTTTCTTTCAAGATTTATGTGTCCATAACCTGGTTAAAGCATCACCTGTGCTGCCCTGAACAATAGCTTGTTGTTCACAAAGGGGGATGGATCTTTTTAGCTAAAAATATTATTTTCTGCATACTTCTACCATCAGTTCTTCTAATGCTGTGTTTGAAAATTTTATTTTCTTAGAGAAATATTGGAATAAGGATAGTGTTAAAACTCGTTTGTTCTGTTGTAATGATGTGTCCCTATCAAAATTGGTGTGTCACAGTGCTAGTGAGTCTGTACATGGAATGGAAAGAGGGTTGTGCCCCAAATTTGCTGAAGGTTCTTTTCCATGGAACACTGGCACGTGACAAATGTTCTGGTAGGTCAGATCAGAGTTGTTTTTTCAGGAAGATGCAATGGAGGAATGGTTTATCCTCTGTGGCAAATAAATCTTGTCTGCTAAAATGGAACACCAATAGGGACAAGCTGTCCAGCACCTCAAATGTTACATTGTACTGTCCTAGTGTGAGCAGAGAATCAACTTTCAAGTGGACTGGAAATAGAATTTTACTCTCAATGTTGCCCAAGCAGGGAATGTTGAATTTATCTTTTCATTGGTTATTATTATTTAGTGACTGCTGTTCTTCTTTCTCCTGGGAGCTGATGCATCTGACTGCAGGAGAGACTGTTTATTAATAAGATTATATTTTATTTGACTTGAGTAGTAATTCATAAGATGACACGAAGTGCTTCAGAAATATTCATAAAACTTTGGAGCCCCCAGCTATGGACACAGTTTTCACTGGTATATTGGAATCCTTGAAATACATCTAATACTTGGGGTTTAATTGCTTATATAGTACAAATAAAAACTCCAATACTTCATATTGTACAGATAAAAACTTATTTTCTGTTCTGTCTCTCTCTTGTTTTGTAAGAGAGCTCAGGTTTACAATTGGAATAGTAGTTAAGGATTTAGACATCTTGATTTTTATTTCCAGATTGTGAAGTGAAATGCTGAGTGCATGTGTAATTCTCTTAAATTTAAGTTCTTTGGTGCTGTTTCACAATTCACAGCGGTCGTGTGGTTTGTGTATTGACTGCTTTCATTTGCTTTGCTTGAATTCTCATTATTGTAGGTAAAATTAAAGCTCAAATTGGTCTGATTTAATAGAATCATAGAATGGACTGGGTCAGAAGGGACCTTAAGGATCTCTCTGATAAAGAACATAAATATATCATAAATATATTGCTGACATTTGGAAGAAGCTGTCCTTTCTAAACAGTAGTTTTCTCTCCACATTATCCAAATTCAGAAACAGAAGGAGTAAATGCCTTAAATATCCTTGTTTCTAGAAAGGAGCCTAACACCTGTAGCTTTGTGAGCAGGAAAAAGAAGTTACAGTTCTGGTATTTATTTGTGTGCATCCAAAAAAATGTAGATAGTATAATAGAATTTTTCTTGACTCCAGATTAAGTTTCTTCATCTTATTTATGTATGCAATATGATGTGATGGAATTTATACTGCAGCTTTTTGATTTGCAAAAACCTTTTTCCTTTCCTGAGAGGACTATATAGACTGCATTATCAGATGCTACAGTATTTTTTAAAGTGGAATGAGAAAAGGTTGCTTTGCAGATGCAGGCAAATAGCCAGTGGTGGAAAGTGTAGATCTGGCCAAACATGTAGCTGAAGATGCATAAAGGATGGAAACTTCTAAATATTCAAGGTATTTTTAGAACATCTTTCAACTAGGAAACTAAAAGTTGTAAAATATTCTTCAGAAAGGCAAATTCTACAATAATTTTCTTAAGGATGGAAGAGAGTAATTTTTACAGTATTTCCCTTGCATAAAGGGAATTTTATAAATTAAAAATACTGTTTTGGGAGATGAGACATAGGAGCTTGACACTGGGTACAGTTTTCAATTTATTATAAAATATAGGAGAAATAGAAAATAAAAATGCAATAGAGATTGTATTTGTTTTAGACTAGTCCTATTAAAGCTTCTCTAATTAGGTCTAAAGACAACTATCCAGTGATAATAATGACAACTGCATTGCTGATTTTTCTTTTAGTAGAGCATATAGATTTGAGTTAAGGGTCCATTTTGTTGCTTTAGGTCCTTCCTCTGCAGGAAGCATTTTTTTCTTTACATTCTTAGCTAGGGAAGGATGGGAAGGGAGCAACATGGATATTAACTGACATGCCAAAGGTTTCACAGCAAGTCAGCAATTAAATAAAACATATTCTGTATGATGATACTGATTTCTGTCCACAAATCTTAGCCAAATGTGCCTGCATTTGCCTGCCAGAATGTGCTGAGTCGTTCAGTTGATGAAACCACAATTTATTTTTCAATCATTTTTCCACAATTCCACAGGCAGGGTTTCTGCTGTTAATAATGTTCTAAGCAGCCACTGTGATACCCTGTGCTCGTGTTGCTCCTCTGGGGAGAAAAAGAAAATCAACACAGCACCTCAAGCCATTTTTGTGTTCTGTTCTGCTGTAAATCCAAAGTTCTTTTATCAGCATGGTTTTGTTTTGAGTTAGAAATGAAAGCAAGCATAGAATTTCATTCTTACTCTGTGAAACAGGCAATTTCTCTTTCTTTATTCATGCTTCCACTTCCTCCAGCATCACCTTGGTCTCTCAGTGCCAGTGTGCATGTTAACCAGAGCTGCATGTCCTAATACTTGAGAGAGGGGAAAGAAAGGAAGGTTTTTATATTATTGTTTTATAAATGTTATATTGTCGTGTAATTCACCCTGATGGCTTCAGAAATTCTCTTGAGTGCCAGCATTAAAAACTGTTATAATTTGCACTTATGTCATCTGTGAATTTTGCCTGGGAAATATTAATGCTTAAAATTCTTTTAATGAGAACTTAATGTGCAAAGCAGCAAGGAAGTGTGTAACAAAAACACAGAATAGGTTATACAAAATCCATGAGAGGAGGAAAGGCTTAGGAAGAAATGTAACCAGAGGTTATTCTAACATAAGTTAGTCTATAAGTCTATAAATTTATTAGACTTTCTCTTATTGACAGCTGAAGAAGGGTTTCAATAGTAAACAAGTCTCAGCACATGGATTCTTAAACTCTCTCAATTCAAACCTGAGAGATTTTATGCCTTAGATGATCAGTTTGTAAAGTACTCTGCAAATAAAGCTCACCCACAGGGAGAATCTGAAAGGTAATAAGTGTTTGTCAAATGCTTTGGAGACCCCTAAGGAAATATATTATTTCTACATTTCCCGTAAAGACTCTTTTCATTTGTTACATTGATCTATGCAGTGGTTTTGTATTTTTGCTAGTTTATGAACACAAGAATGACAAATGTGTGGTTTTTTCAGGACAGAAAATGTCAAAGTGGTTCTCACACAAGTTTTTGGACAGAAAAATTGCCCTTAATTTGAGCTGCAAAAATAAAGATGATGATGAGTGTGTGTGTGTGTCTGTTTTATGGGCTATTGCATCAAATACTCTGATCCTGGGCTGGGTAGACACTTTTGGCAGGATGATTTGAACTCAAGCACTTGTAAATGTTGGAGCAGAGCAGAATGAAGATGCAAAATGGAGACAGAAAGTAATGAATGGGTAAGGACAAGGATGTAGTTATTAATTATAACTGAAAACCGTGAATTAAATTTTATGAACTTCTGTGCTTTTTGGTGTTCATTATAGATCTAATAGAAATTATGAATTTCCTGTGATCTCAGCCTGTGCAATGGTGTTGGGAAATTAATCTAATTTAAGCCTCAAAAGCATGTGTGGTTATTTTTAGAGGGATCACTCCTAGTTCCTTTGTATTCTCTTGAGACAGGTAGTCCTGTTTAGGCAGCAACTCCTTTGTGCCCCTTTTTAATCTTAATGTTTGGCAAATTTCCCCTGAGATGCTGCTGAGTTTCTGTTGAAGAGGTCTCTGCTGAAGAAGCTGGGGTGGCCAGCTCTGAGGCAAACATTCCCATTTATCAGATGAATCCCAGGATTAGTCAGAGGCTTGTGATGATACAAATTAGAAACTTGCTTCAGAGCTCCTGATTAATTCTGATGCTCTGCCCTAATGAGACACAGAATCTTGCTCCCAGTGTTGCAGAGGATAAGGAACTTCATATTTGTGGCTTGGCTCTATTATATTTTAGCTCAGTGATGCGTTTAAATAACTTGAGGTCTGGCCAGGCTATCTATATCTAATGACTGATGTAGATTAATTAGGAGACTGGAAGTCTCCATTCCAGAAAGAATAGTGGGTTCATATTCTCTGTTTGAAAGAAATGAGATTTTAATCAGGAGGTTGTCTCCTTTATGCCTGTTTGTGGTCCAGGCAGATGGTGCACTAATCATCCTTACAAAGACAGTGTATTGAGTATAAATAATGCAAAAACACCAATTTGGAGCAGATTATTCATTATTTCTGTAGTCAGACTGCAGGAATCGTTTCCTCCTGTCACCCTGTCATTCTGTCTGGGAGACAGAGTGATTTGAAAGGGCTGCTCCATCTTGATCTGACAAGCTGGATTTGGGTTTTACAAATGGGTTTTCATTCTCTCTCTAAGTAGGTGTATGTATAATATATGTGCTTCCATTGTTTACATTTAAATTAAGATCCATCTCTCTGGATTATTGCACACCCTCATCCCTTTTTTTTCTGCACAGAATGTCTTGCAGCAGAAGGCTGTACAAAACTCTTTGGTTTGCTTCCAGTGACAGAGAGAGGAAGGGCATTTCAGAACTTTTTGATTACATTTGAGGTCTCAAGAGACATTACGTCTTTTGATTCCCACAAAGAGAATATTTATAAATTTGTAAGATATATTGTGTACAAATCCAAATGAAATATTCTGGATTTTGGAAGATTTATCTTCTGAGTGTCTGGCAGACCCCACTAGGGGTCTAGGGAATAAGGAAGCCCAGCTAAGCCTTGTGGACTCCCCATGCTTTGGGTTTCTGAGGAAAGCAGGAAACCACTCCACCTATACCTATTTCCAGCCTGGGAAAAAGTTATGGCATGACCTTTGTTTATGACCATTTGTTTATGAATGAGAGGAAAATAAACCATCTGTGCCCAAAAAACCCAAACAATTTCATGCAACACACCCTGTTCTAGCCCATGGACTACCATGGAAGATGGAGAGAGGTGGGGAAAAAAAGGAGCTAAAATCAAATTATTTTTGTATCAACTGGAACATCCTCTGAAGTTTTTATTTTTTGGTGCCTCAACAGGTGCTTCTTTAAGGCACAAGGACATGCTGCTTTCCAGATGGGAAGGATGGGACAGTTCTCTTGTTGATTATGTTCCTTGAGCAGCCAGTGGTTTTCCAAAACTTTCTGATAAATATGGATATTGGATAGCTGTAAGTCTAGGTGAATTAAACAACATTTTCAGGTGCCCTGACAATGAAAATTTATGAAGGGCACTAATTATTTTGTTATTCAGAGTTATGAAGTGACTGACTTGAAACTTGGCGTGCTTCCTTACTTATAAAAAGTTCAGACTGTTTTAATGTATTTGGTTTTGTATTGTATTTATCAATTCCTTTCTGTTTATTTCCTAAGGGGCCATTTTGTAAATGCATATCAGTGATGGAAATACCTAAAACAAACCCCCAAATCTGCAGTGCTACCAAATCTCTGTAGTTAATTAAGGGAGGGAATGAATGTAGGGCACAGGAGAAGGTGACTGGATGCCTCAGGCTCAACCTGCCACCACGGCATTGATTCTGGGAGTAACATTCATTTTATTAGTAAAATACACCAAGCCTACCCTCAGTTATAAGGTGTCAATACTGCCAATCTTTACAGGCTGAAAAAACTCTAATTTGAGAAGCACAGGTTCCCTGTTGGCTCCCTCAGCAGGCTGCACATTTTCAGTAATACATCACTGGATCAACACCACTTCACTGTTAAGGTGCAGAAACTCAATTTGTTTGCAGTGCCATGAAGTCAAGCACGCTGTAAAACTGCTGCTCAGTGATAGAAAAAATAACTGTAAGAGCAGACTTTGTGGAAGGAGTTAGGTGATAATGTGACATGTGCATGGTGGTTCAGTCACACTTGCCTAAATTCAAATTTCTTTAACCACAAAATTTAATATGCTGCTACTGGGGGTTGAGTTTTCTTTTCCCCTTCAGGAGTTTCATACCTAATTGCAGTCCTGTCACCTGGTTTGGAAGAGTTACAAAAACTTCTGGAATGATAGAAGTAGGATTTTTATGCTCTCTGTGAGAGTGCTAGGCATTTCCCAGTGCCAACAGGTAGAGAACTCAGCTGCATCTCCTGGCTGTCAGTGCTGCTTGGCACAGCCCCAGGACTCCAGGGCTGGGCAGGAAATGGCCAAATTGGTGCTTGTACTTCAGTTTTCCTGCTTGCTCTGTGAGAATAATGAAGCTCTCTCTCCTCAAATGTGTGTTGAAGCTCAATTAAAACGTGCAAAGTGGATGATATTCATTGATGGAAAGAGATGATGATGTGAGAAATACAATGAAAACTGCTTGGAGCTATTTGAAGGTGGAACAGTGGAACTTAATCACTTTTGAACATAAAATTACACCTTTCTGAGCTTGAATCAGTGGATGTTCACAAATATTTTGGCAGGACCTAAGGGAGGACCTGGGTTCTTTTAATCTGTCATCCTTGTATCCTTTCTCCAGTGTCTCTGAAGAGTGCTTGAAGTGAAATGAGATAAAAAATTTTGGACACTGCTTATGTTAGAAATAGGACAAATGTGATACTTTAAATTAAAACTTCATGGAAAAAAATTAAAACCATGGTCCCAGATATGCCTTTGTGACTTTTTAATGTCATCTAAAACTCAAAATGTGTTCTGTGTTATTTGATGCTAAAATCTAGAAACTTTTTTCCTTCAGGAACATGATCAAGATTATCTTGCTGGATGCTTTTAAGCCAGCATCATTCAAAGTGTCAGAACTTAATTAGGTGATCCCTTTTCCCAGATTTTTCCATAATCGGGCCAGGGGAATTTGGAAGGTGAGGAGGAGGAGGAGGTAGAGGCAGCTGCACTGAATCCTTGAGGAGGAAGTTGGAAAGGCTGCTGTGGTCCATGAAAGCAGCAAAACCTCTGGAGGATGAGGGAATGGGGAAACCCCTATTCTCAACTTCCTAGCACCCTTTCTCCTTCAGCTTTCCCTCTGCACCCCACTGAGCCACTTCACACCTTTCACTTGCTCTGTGATTACTGTGAAGATGCTTTTGCACTGCTGAGAAACGTTTGCAGCACCGTGAACTTTTTGGTTCCTTTGGTTCCTTTCTGCTGCTTTTTGACTGGATAGCTCTAATGGTACAGAAAAAATTCCATGCAGTGCCTCACTGTAACCTGCCTTTTAGGCATTGACTGCTGCTCAGTGATCTTCCTTCCTCCTTCTGGTGAATCCTCAGTGGAAGTCACACAGTGTGAGTAGCAAACTCCACATTTAAATTGTTGACACACACACTTCAAAGTAAAGCCTGCAAGAGGATACCCCAGAAAACAATAGGATTGTCTTGTTCTTGTTTCTTTTAATGAAATAATTTTCTTCTTCTTGGATTTTTTTAAACAACTTTATGGGCACCACCAGAAATTTCCTAAAAAAACCCATTTGCCAAAATGACCAAACTACTTTTCTGTAGAGATGAAATAATGGGATGCTGTATTTATTATCTGATTATCTTCCATAAAATCTTCTTATATAATGATACTGCAGTTTAAAAAACCTCATTAAAAACCATTAATGAAATATCAGGTCTCTCGATAACAATTCTAAATTATGCCTGTCATGAAAAAAGGCATTAGTTAGAATTGTCTTCTTTGCTTCTAGATTAAATTCATAGAGAGGATTCTGGAGAGAGCTATTTGAGGAGGAAGGTTTGTGTTCACTGTCAATTTTTTTTTTGCTAGATGAGTCCTTTGTATAATACAGTGCATTTTCTCTTGAGAGGCTGGAGTATATGAATGAGGGAGTTTTATTGCAGCAGAATAATGATATAGTGACAGAAATTTGGTGGGAAAATGGGATACCCCAAAGGGGTTCCCCAGCACTAAATGTCACCCAGCAAAGACAACACTTTCTGAACTTTGTTTTTTGTTTATGTTGCAAAATTTTAGGCTGCACAGATTGGTGAGGAAAAGGCTTTGTTGTTTTGGGGACTTTTTATGTCCTGTGACTAAAATAAATGTGTAATCATGGGTTGTTATGACAGAAGACACTTATAAACTTCATGTTATCCTGTTAAAATTATTTGGGACAGGAAGGGAAAATGCCTGAGGTAGGAATACACTGTCATGGCAAGCAGAGCATCCAAAGGACACAGAGAGTGGGGAAGATGGGTGTCAGTTTGCCTGACAATAGGGAATCAATTTTTCCTTATGTATATTTGTAACAAAATCCTGATAGAAGTGTGTAGGAGCCTACAGACCACACACAATTTTATTGCAGAATACTAGGAACAGATATTCTAATTTAAGTTGTAATTGAATAGTAGTTTCAAGGGAAACTGTCTTGTTGGAAACTATCTAAGGAGAAACAGGTAACAGGACAGGTGTTTGAGGTGAGAATGCCTAAAATTTCAATAGTGAGCTCCCCAACATGTCAGAAAGATGTTAAATTTGAAAAGCTAAGTCTGAAAGGTTAATTGATATGGGATGGGGAGATGGGTGATGGAGGAGTGCTGTTTGGAGTATGCTTTATTCTTTTAAACCAGTGTCAGCTGGCAAAAATACCTACTTTTCATCTTAATAGAATAAAGAGGAGTTGTCAATAACTCTTAGTGAATAAATAAGTCCATGGGAGTCACAGGAGCCCCGTTGTCTCCAGTCTAAGAGGATGCTGGAAAGCTCCTGGGGTGCCTTTCACCAGCCCTCACTCAGGGCTCAGGAGAGCTGGAATAAAATCTTGTCATGTGAGGGCTGGGTCAGGCCTGGCAGAGGCTGTCACAGGTACCTGAGGACAGTCTTTTCCTCTGGCAGACAGGCAATACTGCTGCAGTGAGCCTGGCAGTTCCCTGGTGACACATTTTGGTCACTGTGACTGCCTGTCTGAGGGTACCGTGCCTACCGCTGTCGGAGCGTGTCTTGGATTTCATAATCTCCGCTCTGCCAGGATGGGCTCAGGGGAGTTCCACTCCACTCACATGGAAGGAGCTGTGTTTAACTAGCCATGCCTAATTGCAGATCACTCACAGCAGGATTTCTTCCTGAGCAAACACCGTGAAACACTCTGAAGATACAAGGTGGAGAGGGAGAAACACCCGAGCCCTGTGCAGCCCCCTTATCACGGGGGGACATTAGGGGATGTCCCTTTGCCATGGGCTCACAGCACCTGCCTGCCCCCCTGGACTGATGCACAAAGAGGAAACACCTCTGGCTGCTGGTGGAGAAAGCAGAGGTTTTGCTCATGATGACTCTGAGCTAGGGGAAGCAAAACAGAGGCAGCTGCTCCCTTGGAGGGAGGAGGGCTGATGCATTTTAATGAAGGAAATGCCCTGAAAGCCTTCGAAGGGAAAAGGTTTCGAGTTGAACCATATGCACAAGGTCACCCAGGGCAAAGGACAAAAAGGGTTCAGCCCCTCTAGCACACAACATGACAGTTAAATTGGTTGAAATAAGCAGGGATCTTCCTCTGGAGGATGGATATTGAAACAAACCAATTAGGCAATGTGAAGTGGTGGACTGCAGGTCAGCCTGCTATGCTTTTGGGCAGGTGAAATGATTTAAGAGATTGAAAGGAGGAAGAGAGAAATGAGACCTGGTATAGCTGTACCTGCTTTCCTTTTCCTTTTTTTTTTTTTTTTTGGGTAGTTGTTTTTAGAGCAGAGTTGCTCTATTTTCATTACAGCAATAAGCTGTTGGGAGTGCATTTATCTGTCCATAGATCACAACTTTTCTGTTTGCAGCTTGATTTAATTCACAAATTCAATAAACCTGTCAGGCATCATACACAGGGTGGCTGCTGTTTAGAGCAGTATATTGATAGGATTTTTAAAGGGAAGAAGGGAAGGGGAATGGGACTCATTGCTGCTGTTTGGGAAGTGAAGTCTGACTCTTTGATTTAGAGGAACTGTCCTGCTGAAATGGGAAGAGGGATGTGGAAGATCCCATGTGCTATGACTGAAATGAGCTGTTCTTTTGTCTGTCTCCTGATTCTGACAGACTCAGGACTACTCTGATTGTACCAGATTCTTCTGCTTAGACATAAAGAAAAGAGAAGGCCTTTATCATATTGACTTATGTTCTGCTTTGACTGCAGCAACACAGAGTCTCTATCATAGGGAAATGCCATATCCAAATAATACAACTGTGATGTAGTGTTTGAAGGCTGTGGTATTACTAAATTATATCCACAAACCCCAGCAATAACAGTACTTCTGTCATCTATTTGAGTCAATATTGAACTTTGTAGTCTTTTACTTGCTACTTAAATAACAGTAAAATTCAACAGCCAAGCAAGGGTAGCATAATATTTGAAGGAGACAACATAATAGACAATGTATTTGAATATGAATTCTTTTGCAAGTCCCAGGGAGCTCCTGATGGAAATTTGTAAGGTCATGACTGACTTGATGGTGTAGTTATAAATTCCTGCTGAACATTAAGCACATTGCTATTCTTCTCATCTCTGTTTGGTCATTAAGGAAAGTGATGAACATCACATGGTGTCAGGAGCGTGGAGCGAGAATGAATTTGGGAAGACTTCAGAAAAGGTCACAGAAAACAAAGGAAAGGGGAAGAAAACCCAGAGTGGGACTGTGGTAGTTCAAGGCTTTCTTACACAGGTTTTATAGGAAGTTATTTTATGTTTGCTTTTTAGAAGAGTCTCAGAAGTTCATTGCATATCTTGTGGAGAAGCAGAGCACAGATATGCCCTTGACCCTGAGATTGTACTGAATACTGGGATTATCTAAGAGCCATATTAAAGATATAATCATATAGCAAATCAATTATCTGCTGACAGGAGTGATAAGTGTCAGTGATATGGGCTCTGGGTTGTAGCAAACAGAATGCTCTGGGAGGCAAAATCTAAAAATTCTGCATGTGGCTGGAGCATTCTCAGTGCAATAACAAAGACACAGTAACCTGCTGCTTTTAAATGATGGCTCCAGCACACCAAGGTTTTCATTAAACAGGGATGGCAGCTTAACTGAGACAAAGTTCTGGACAAAGTTACAGGCAGGCTTGGGCACAGGCAAAATTAATTTTTCATACCTGAGTCCTTCAAGCTCTGTCCTTGCAGAGACAAGACAGTGTGACTTTCTCTGTCCTAAAGTGCAGGCTGTTTCCCTTGTGTAAATGTGTGAGTGCTGCTTTATTTCACCAGGGGGTCTCTCTCCCACTTGACTGCTTAGTAAATAACTTCTCACTTCAATGAGGTTAAAACCTTCCTTGCATCCCTCAGTAATTTTTTTTTGCATGAAACCTTATTTTTTATATCTGTCTCTGTGTCAAAACCCTTTGTGATAAGTGTCTAAACACCACAGTTGTAGTTACTGCTGTTTTCACTCATCCAAGGCAGTTGTGTGATAAGATGAGGTGATTCTCACCTTTTTGTTTTTAGACAACCTATAACCTACCTCTTCCTAAATTTGTCACACTTTGTACTACCAAATCACAATTAATTTCAACCCATCAAAAATTTCAAAGGCATCCAGGGAAACAGGTTCTTGCCTCATAAATTGACATGTTTACTTGATCAGCTACTATTGAAATTGAGTAAAGGCATGGTTGATTAATGTTCAGGAATAACTTAAACCTGTTCATTCTGGTGTTGGTTTTCTTGTCACTCATGCCCTGGTTAATTAATGTGGTCACATTTTAAGGACAGCTCTGCATGGTGAAACTGAAGGCAACCTGCTTCAGAAAATAATGTATTAATACATTGTTGTGTTGCTGTGCTGTGCTGCTTGGCATGAAGGCTGCCTGCTTTAATAGAAGATGTGAGGAATTTTCTTTTTTTTTTTTTTTGTAAGTAGTGACCTTTTCTACCAGGGCATGTGCTAAATGGCAGCCAGCTATGCATCAGAAAACAATTATGCCTGGCAGTGCAACTGTTCATATGTTCACAAGGCCTTTGAGTTCTTGAGTTTTCCCTGGCATTTAATCTGGGCTGTGCACTGGAAAGGAAACAACTTTTGCAAATACACATATTTTTGGAATCCAGACCTGACAATAATGTTGTTGAGTATCCATTTTTGTATTTCACACTGTCTGAGAGATGGCTATATTGTCTTTCATCAGGTTTATTATTAAATGTTTGAGTCATTTTTGCTGCCATTTATTTCCAATTTCAGGACTGATTTAGTATAATTTTGTAAATTATCTGGAGGAAACATTTTTCAAAGGCATGTGTAGAAATAGGCACCCCTCTATTAAAAGTCAGCTGGGCACTTATTTCTCTACCTTTTCCCCTGCTCACAGCCAGTGGACTAAATTGTTGAATTGCTTTTGTTTTTCTTGTTCTTTTGCATTATTATACAAGAATTGTGTGCTCTGAATGAGTCTAATTATTATTTTTCCCCAGGAGCTAGAGAAATGCTATTTATTTCATTCTAAGGAGAAAAGACTGCTCTGATTTTATGTTGGAGTTCCACTACACAGAATTGACTAAGGTGCTGTGGTGTATTCCCAAGTGTTTTGAGATGGATTACTTCGAGTTCCCACTTATAAAAAAAAGTCAAAGCCATATCCCAGCAGGACTTTATAGGTCTTTGCAGGAGTGAAACCAGTTTTATTTGTTCTCTTCATTTGCACTGGCATTTGGGTTTGTTATCAATTTAGTAGGGTGAGAAATCCTGTTGTGTTGAAATCCTTGGTTTTAGAGATGAGCAGCCCAAACCATAAAAGCGGTTTTAATTTTTTCATGGATGTGTTTTCTCTTCAGAAGTGCCCTGCTTTTGGATGCTCTGGATTTTAAGTATTTAATTGTTCTATTTTCATGATATTTGAGTTAAAAAGAAACAAACTGTGCTCATATGCTTGCCTGTAAACTGTTTTCTTTGAATAAGGATATTCAGTACTTTGCCAATGAGATGGTTGCTGTGGAATAGCACAGATTTACCAGCTGCTGAAAATAGTTTGGTGAGTTAGCTGTTTCCTTTGGGTCCTGTGTTTTTTAAAACAAACCATGGCATTTGTAATTCCTGGCAACATTTCTTCTTTGTGAGTTATAACACCCCCCCCAAAAAAGTCAGTGTCGGAACTGATTTGGACCCCATTTTTAATTGGAAGATTAAACAAATAATAAAAACTTCCTTTGCAAAAAGGGGAAAGCCTCTACTGCCCCATTTAATTTCCTGAATATTTTTTCCCAGTCTCACCCCTTGCTGAGGGAATTCACAGTTTCTCCGCTTCAGCTAGGGAAAATGCAAAACCCACAGATGCAAAAACAACCACTCATAAAACACCTCAATGATGCATTTTCATTCAGCTCTAACAGCAGCTGCTTTCACTGCTTTTCCTCTTAAAGAGGAGCATTCCTATAGTTAAAATGGTACCTTGAGATATTTATATATAGTTATCTCCCCCTATAGTTACATTAGATTGAAGCACACCTTCATCCTGTTGTGTAAGGTGAATGTAGTGTAATACATTTCTAGTGGATATAATTAGTAAAATCTTCACTATTGGAAAGGATGAATGAGCAATAAATGTTAAATTTTAAAAATTTATTAGTCTGCATGAAGGCAGTGAAGGTTTCTTTCAATTGGAACTGGGCCAAAATGGCTTTTTCATTATTTTAAGAACCAGATGAACTCTCCTTATTTTTTCTATTTTTTCTTTTGTCCCCCCCTCATTTTTTTAATTGTGAAAAATATCAGTCAAAGCAATACTTCACTGCAGAAGACCAGATCTTAATTTTTGTTAAATTCTGTGTGGGAAATTGTTAGAATCTAATGAATTACATACTAATATTTATTATTAAAATTTTATAATAATAAATTATAAAAATATAATAATAAACAATTATTATGAATACCAGGATTACTAGGAAGTTTATTTTATTTTTGACTGAGTAGTAAGCTACTTAAAAATATATTTATATTTACTATCATGTGTTTGTTACTATGTATGTTGCATTTAAAATCTACATGGCAGAACAGCAGAATTTTACAATCTGAGATTTTTTTTCTATTTCTTTGTTTGTTTTAATTGTAAAATCTCAGTAAATGTGGATGTTTCTTTCTTCTGCCATTTGGATTTTACCCCATGGGGGAGTCTGAAGTGTGTTACGATATCTGCATTAGGAATGACCCACATCATTTGATGCTTAAGGTATTTTGTCTATCCTGAGAAGTTAAGATGTCCCTTTCCCTGCTGTCCTTGGATTTCTGCTGTCTTTGCTTTCTGTCATTGGGTGGATGGTGAAAAGTTGTTTTTCCTGTGAGGCACGCAGCCTGTCGTGCTGCTTTGAACTGCTTTTAGTTCCAGCCCAGTGGTCTGGGTTTCCCAGGAAATGCCAGCTGACCATGGCAAGAGGCTCAGCTCAGCAGAACAAATCCCATTCCGTCACAGTGGATGGGGAATCTCACAGAAATGGCTCTGCAGTCACCTCTGTGTAACCCCCAGCTCTGAGCAGCTCTTAAAGACGTTGCCCTTTCCTGCTTCTCAAATCCTACAAGCCAGCAGCTCCTCAGAGTCCCCTGCTTCTCTGTGACCTGACATTTGCTCCCTTCTGATGCTCAGTGGCTGGCCTGCTTGCCAGCTTTTCCTAAATTAGGAAATGGCATCTAATGTGAGGTTGGGGATGCTCCAAGGGCAGCTGTTCCGTGCAGGGCTCAGCACAGATGTGTGGGCTTGGAGCTCGAGGATGAACAGCACTGCAGGGCTCAGCAACACCACACACTGGGGGAAATGTTTCCAGAGCTTGCCTTTCCCTAGGAAACTTCCTTAAAAGGGAAATTTTGGGGGGAATTGCTGTCTTCCAGTGATGGTTTGCCAGGGCTGATGTAGCTTTTGTAAACTATCAGGGCATCACCTCAGCTACCTGCAGGACAGTGCAGTGCTCTGCCTTCTGTGCTCTTAAATAATTTTAGTCAGAATACAGCAAGTTTAATAGAATTACTTTATCAATATGAATATGTCTTAGGTCAAGCCTTACCTTATGCCTGTGGTTTTAGCCAGTGAGTAAAGTGGTTTTTTCCCTGTACATCTGTTGAATTCCTGTGATCATGTTACCAACTACTTTCAAAGAGGGCTGGCAACGTGAAGAAACACACTTGCAAAGATTTTGACAGCTTGGAAAGTTCAGGTGTCAAGAATGCAGGACTCAAACACAATGAAATCTGGCTCTACTTGTAGAATAGTTTATTATACCCTAAAATATGTCTTACTATCCATGTTTGGGTCATTTGGCTTGTTGAATATGAGGCATTCAAACACTGTCAATACCGTTCAGGCTTTCTGTCCTTAATATAATAATTTTATGTCCTTTATGATGTAATTGTAGATCTATCAGTGCTGATACCTTACAGCAGAGATTGGTAAGCCTTTAATCTTTCCTAGGTTTATGCTGATTGAAGAGTGCTGTGATTTCACTTGCCACTTACAGTGCTCTAGATATACATTGTTTATAAAACCATTTTTGGTAGTTTTAATCCTCTTTTTTTTTGCGTTTGTTTGGGGTTTTTCCCCAAACTTTTCTGATTAATCAAATGTTGTGGGGTGGGGGGAGAAGAAAAAAAACCTGGCAGAAGATTGTGTCAAAGGCAATTCTCCTCCCCCTCGAGCAGCAGACAATCCTGTCTGCACTAATCCTCAGCCCTCTCCTTGAGTTCTCTCTGATTTCTGAGGCAGCTGACCCCGGCTGAACCCTGTCAGAGGGGCGCTCGCAAAAGAGGAGCCTCTGATCTGACAAATCGATTGGCAGAGAGGGAGAGTTAAGGGGAAATGACCTCCCTAACAAGGGCTGGAGCCTTTTCCCGGGAAGCCTGGAGCTGCGGGGAGGATGGGGAGAGCACGGTGGGAGCATCCCTGCTCAGGAACCAGGGCTGAGGGTGAAGGGAGGCAACAAAAGGCTCTCAGCTTCTCGCCTAATCAGCCCGACAAGGGAAAGAACTACATCTGATGGAGAAGCTGTTAAGTGGAGGTCAATTGCCAATAATTGGGCTAATTAAAAGCAAATACTGAAATGATACTACAAGTCCAGCCCGGACTCTACTGAAGTCAGGTAATTAGAGCATGGAACCATCAATTAAAATCTGCAGGGAAGAAGTTGGTGTGGTTAAGGGACAAGTTAGATGTTTTAAAAAAGCAAACAAACAAAAAAGTGGATGGTAATCGGCACAACCCCTCATTTAGCATGAAATCTTTTCTTTTAAAAGCAGATGCTGTCACTTGCAATGAGCTGTAATGGTTTTTTAATTTTGCAGCCATAATGTAGGCAGGCAGATAATTTGGCAATGCACAATCGATATACACGTAATTAGAGTCACTAAAGCAACACCTCAGCAGGTACATTTCACTGTGACAGAGCCACAGAGTTCTCCTGAAAATACTCAAAATACCGTGGTGTGGTCTCCTGTATTCTTGTATGAACTTCAGTTCCCAAGGAATTAAACTTTCGGGCTGCACCTCCAAGTAAGTTTAGCACCCCAAAGTAAGTTAGTTTAGCATCACAATTATCAGAATGATGTCTGTCTGAACTATTTCAGTCCAGACAGCTTAGATGTTTTAGTAAAAATTTTAAGCATGAATAGCCTGGATTTCTCTGAGAGGAGGTATTAGAAGATAAAAATGGTTTTCTGTGTTTCTAAGCAAAACAATCCCAGAAAATTCAGAGTTTGAATAGAGTATTACTCAGCAAAGAGTATAAGCCTGCTTCTGGTATCACCTATGGAGTGAAACTCTCACTTAGCATGATCAGAAATATAACTTGGAACTGTTTCTGCTTGCAGCTTGGTTAGAGAAGCTAGCAAAAAAAAAAAAAAAAAAACCAAAACATTTGTGATCTTACCTAAAGTGAATATTTATATCTGGGGCCCTCATTTATTCATTTGAACAAAATAATCAAAAATATACATTAAATGACACATGAAATTATCAGAAATCTAAAGAATTTTACGGCATCCATTTTTTATCAGCATCTCCTGAGGTAGCAGCTAAGGTATCTGAGAAGTATAAAAAATATGCAAAATTTATACAAGCAGTATTTTTTATTAATATTTATATACTTGTGGCTGTATAAAGATAACTGATGGAAATAACAGACCAGTGGTTGATACACACAATGGAATAAGGGAAATGGTGCTTTTCCCTGGCTCACAGTTGGACTGTGGTGTTTCAGGGCTGCCTGAGGAATTTCTGCTACTGGAATTTGCTGAGACTCCCTCTCCTGAGGATGCTGTGGTGTCTGATGCTGCAGCTTCTCCTGGTGCTGGGGTGTTGCAGAGTTATTTCCTTTTCAGCAGGACGTCAGCACCTGCAATCAACTAATGAGCAGAATTCCACTAAAAATAGATTATTGGTAGAAGAGGTATTTCATGCTTCTGCACAAAGACATTTATAAAACACAGCAAAATAGTTACAGCACTCTAATTTATACACAGCTGCATTAAAACATACTGGAGGCAGTGGACATAGTTGGAACAAAAAGATTTTTGTTCAGCCACACCCCCTCCCCCCCAAAAAAGCCCAAGACATATCAAGCTACCTACCTGTGAGTCAGAAAAAAGGCAGCAAAAGAAGCGTGAATGAACATAGTGGATAAATAATTTGCTGTTTTCCTGCATGCCCAGGCAATACACTAAGGTTCCTGTGCATCCAAAATGAGTGTGAAATGGAACCAGTGTGAACAGGAGCATTAGTTTTGCCTTCACAGTTAATAGTAAAAAAAGTCCTCCACAAATACTTTAGTTTTGCTGGATTCTAAATCATTTAAAAAATAAAGCAGTGAAAGCATAAAATTAATGTGAGTGTTATTAGTGAAGCCAAAATAGGAAAACACCTTGACAACTAAGAAAATGAAATTTTATCTGTCAATGGCATGAAGTCTTCCTCATGTCACTGGAATTCACCAGCACATACAGGAGTGGTTTTTAGCAGTTCTAGAAATGTGTCCCAAATAACACCACATTTCAGAGAGTAGGGAGAAAAGAGGGAGAGAGTAAGATTTCAAAATCTGGGAAATGTCTGGTTGTTATCTTCAGAATAACACCAAAATTCACGTAGGAATGAACTGAATAACCACAGAAAGACCTACTAAGTTCTCTCATTTTTTTTCTACAATTTTAGTATTCAATGGTTTTGAAAGTGATGCTGCTCTGCCCCTGAGGGTATCTTTCCATATCCTAGGTGATGTCCTTTTCCCATCACACTGCCATGCCCACCAAGCTGGAAAGTTCCAAAGCTAAAAGCTCCTTGAGAAATGAATAAAAATTTATGTTATTGCATTTAAACCTATACAAAATAAACAGCTTCTAATACTTTGCTTCTAAAGTAAAATTGAAAACCGGGATTAAACGAAAGTCTATCCACAACTTTTCAGACATCTGTATACTTTCAAAATAAGGGTAGTTGGCTCACATCCAGCATTATTTCTTTTTCCTAATTTTTGCTGGGTTACTTATGTTGAATTTTTTTGGTCATGCTGGGTTAGATAAACAAGCCTTTCATCCATTCCTTTTTTTTTTCCCAATACAGCGGTAACAAAAAATTTCTCATGCTAATTCTGTCCCTTTCTGGAATATGTAATGCCAGTGTTTTGGGGGAAATGTTATGCAGAGCTACAGTAGAAACCTGCAGTGAAATAAAGCATATGGAGCCAAGGAGCAGCTTGTTTGAACCTTGCAGCAAGCTTCAGCTGAAATATTCAGGCACGGAAAACATTTTATTGAGTATAATCTGGATGCGTCAGGGCAATTGGAAGCGACAGCAAGTATTTAGAGCTTTAAATAACCCCACTGTTACTGTAACTGATCACCATCAGGATAAAAATTGAGGCGTAATTTGTTTGATACTCCCTCTGGCTTTCCTTTATATCTCTTTCTGCTTCTCCCCTTTGTAAATATATTGACTTTTATAGCCGTGTTAACTTCCGTGGCTTAAAAGTTGTCTTTGTTTGCTTTGCGGTAATTGCAGCGCCTCCTTTGCTGCTGACAAGATTTAGGCTTTGAGATAACTCTGTCACCTGGAGTTGTGGTTTTTAGGAGCTGTTGTCTTCCTGCCACCGCCAGGCTTTCACTCAGAGAAGTGATGCTGTCTCCGAGATTAATGCACATTCCCCAAAGAATTGATCAGACAATATTTTCATCAACGCTGGGGGAACGTAACTAACGAGTCCCAAGTTTTATTGAGCAGTAAAGATTCTGTTTTCAATGGACTCTCCCTAAAAGCAAGGCTCTTTGTAGCTGTTTCCTTTTCCTGTAGCATTTGTTCTGCTCCCTGTAAAGATTCTGCATTTAAAAACCCTTAGCAGGGAGAGCACAGAGCTTTGTGATGCCTTTACCGTGAAAAATTATCACCATTGGTAGTAAAACAACTGTAATGGTTCCCAGTTGTGGCATTCTTCAGCTGTCTGTACTTTTGTGTGTAACACTGAGTTTCACAGTGACTTCTCTGTCCTCTCCATCCTCGCTGATTCATTTTGCAGAATTTTATATCCTCTCATTTGCAAGTTAAAATAATGCTTAGGCATTCATATTCCCCTAATAACAGAGCATATGCTTAGAACAAGGCTGTGACCATCATTTTTACTGCATCCTGAGGAAAGGAGGGTGCAGCAGGTATGGGGACAGCCCTCATCCTTGCAGAAAAAAAGCTATTTTCTTTCTCCATTTTGGAGGCAGAGGAGATTAAGGTGAGAGGACAATGATTTTTTTGTCTCTGCAATCTGTTACACCAATAAGAGTGGGTAGGATAGGTTATGACTAACACTTTCATTTTATAAATAGCAAGAAACTGCAATGTCTCAGGACACACAGGTGCTTTAAACTGTGTTCCATAGGTGTAACACCTCTCAGGGAAGTAAATCTTTGCACCTGAGGTTGTGCTCCAAAACTTCCACCCCTCCAGGTGATGCCAGAAAATGAGATGAATTCTGCAATTTTGCTGCAGCAGATATGGTTTGTTTCCTTTCCCATCCCAACAGGATACTTATGGATTGCTGCTTTCCAGGTGGCCTTGGTGAGCTTTCAGCAGAGTCCAGTGTTGCAGAAGCCTCACAAAATCCTTCAGCCAGAGATAATGATCATTTATCCAACAGCATCTTGAGAGGCAGCTTGGCAGGACACTGATCACACCTTTATTCTGCATTCGGGGTTTCAGGGAAGGCAGGCTGCAGTCTTAGGAGAAATGAAAAGCTTTTTCTTTTTTTTAAGGGGTTGTGTGACAAGTCTTCCCCTGGGTAGCAGTGCTACTGAGCACTCTGATGAGTGCTCAGAATGGGAAGCCATCCCTGAACAAGAAGAAAATGCAGCTAAAATATCATAATTTTGTAAATTTTTCTCCCAAAGACAAAATCCCCCAATGTTCTGTCAGAAGCAGTAACATTGGTTGGAATTTGTGGCTATTTAAAAGCTGTATTTTTCTGATGTAAAAAAAACAACCCCAAACAAACCCTGAACTCAGTCCAGTAAGATAACACTTTTCACCAGCTCTATAGTTTTTAAAATATTTAACACAGAATAAGGATTAATAATTAAAACCATCTGTTTTGGGTAGAAGGCGTTTGTGCTTGACCTTCTTCGGAAAGCTCTAATATTGCAGTAGCATTTTATTGTGGTTGCACATTATATTTTCCTGTAGAGTACAAGGAACATTGTGTGGTGTCCATGAAAGAAAACTCTTCAGGAATAACCCTGCACTTCTAGTTGTTGTGTTCCTCTTACCCATGTCCCTCAGCTCACAGTAATTTTAAATCATTAGTTTACATCCCTGTGGTTTTTTACTGACACTGTGTAGTTTTATTTGTAACTAATTGATGGTTTGCCATTTATGTTTGCCATGATGGTTTGCTCTCTATTGTTCTGTACTTTACAGGATATAAACCCTACAGATTTAAGAAGTTTCACTCATAGAGACAGTGAAAAAGAGCAAATAAAAAAGCTGCCTGGTATAATTCCCAACATGCTGTAAAGTAAATGCTTCTGGCTGACCAAAAGACCCTAGATTTTTACACAGCTGTGGTTAACAATAGTGCAGTGATACTCCTAGGCACACAAACAGATGCACTTTCAAATACAAGGTATAATTGCTGAATACATCCCCACTGGGACTGGGGGTAGAATTACTGCAGAACAGTATTAGAATGTGAAATAAGAAAGGCCATTTTTATGTCTTACAAAGCGAAGCAAAAGGATGCTGCCTACAGATTGGCTACAGATATTCTGCTGCTGGCTCAAAATAGAAAATCCTTGATTAGATCCTCATCCAAAGATTAGCCACAGGGATCTGGGATGATGTTATGTATATGGGAAAATACATGTATTTATTCTGCTGTGGATGCCAGTAGCTCCATGGCCTTCTAGTAAAAGTTATTCTTCTAACAAAACCATGAGGTGAAGCTCTTGTGTGTCCTGCTGAGTGTGACACGGCCTCACCCACTGCCTGCAGACAGAGAGGGAAAGGCTGAGATGGCTTTCATTTGTTAGCACTTCTTTCTAAATGTGTTATTAAATAGAACCCTTCTCAACATGGAGCCAAAATATTTATAAAATTCACAGAAGTTTAAGAATTTCAACATGTTTTTAAAAATAGTGTTGGGCACCCAACAGATCCATGATACTTTATTTTTCAGGCAGGCAGTAACTGAGGTTCACAAGTGAATAAATGACATTGTATTTATGATAGTTGCTTAGAAATGTGAACAAGGTGATGCCCACCTTAGCAGAGTAGGTGGTGGTAGTAATGTTGCCTCTTTGTGTATTTAATGTTTTATTTTTTCCTTTTTCAGCTTTGTGTCAAAGCTATTTTCTCAAGGATGGATTTGTGATGAACTAAATGTTCTCCTTTCTCTTTTGAGTCCAGTGTGACATACAGTAAGAATATTAATATCAGATACAATGAGACTATAGATTGCCTTCTCTGTTCTTAAGAATGGTGCTGAAACACCAAGCAATAACAGAGAAGTTACCTATTTTGTGAGAGTGAATGAATATCCTAAGAAGGTGCTCAAGACAAAAAGTAAAATAAAACTATAAAAAGCCTGAAGAAATGGGATATAAAACTGTCTCATGCAGGTGCTTTCCTGGGAGAAAACAATTTCGATAACATCATGAATTACAGAAATAGTAACAGGTGAATCTAATACCCTGTGCTTATCTAGCAAGTGTTTTGCAAGATTAAGAGAAGACATGAAATTCTTCGTAGCTGATATACAGGGGCCAACAGTTTGTTTGATACAGCTGTTAATCATCTGCCCTGAAAGCTTTAATTATGTTTCAGGGATTAATGAGTCTGATGTCCTGTGGAGGAATATCAGGTTTGGGGGTTGTTAGGTTGTGGATTTTTTTTTGTTGAGCATATTCATTTACCACTCAGTTGTTTTAGGCAAACATGTGGATAAAGAGTAATTTGTTTGTTGTAAAACCCCTAAAAGAAGATTAATTTTATTTTTAAACTTTTTTTTTTCTTTTTAGTAAGGGCAATTTATACTAACATGGGAAAGGGCAATTCTCAATACAATATAGAGACTGAAAAAGAGTAATGCTTATTTTGTGGTAAAACTCCCTATAGTTGTACAGCTGTAGTCACTTTTTGCTTAGGTGGAAATGATTTGAAATATAAATGTTTGAGATTCTGTCTCGTACCTTTCAAGTATTTCTAAAAATGCTTTTTTAAGCTCAGTTTGGTAACGTGCAGCAGAGCTGCACTTTCATCCTATAGAGGTGTTGGCACTGAAGGAGTTTGCCCAGCTGAAATCACCTGAGGTCTGTGGGCTTTATAGGATATAAAGAGCACATGAGCCGTTCCACTGAGGCAGTAGATGGGGCATTTCCCCAGGGGTCTGAAGCAAATGGCTAATTAAAAAAAAAAAAAAATCAGCTTTTCTGTGAATTTAAACAGGCCCCAGTTGGTGATGCCCACCTTCTTTTCCCACAGAGTTTCTAAAGTTTCAATGTTTGCCATGTTAGGAATGTTGACAAGATACCACGGCTCCCTTCAGGGTTTGCCCTCATTCAGGTTGTGGCACAGCCTCACCTGGAAGCAATATTTAATGAATCTTGATCCTTTTAGTTTGGGAGTCACATCTCACTTTCTGTGACCTTGGTTGGGTAGGATCAGGTAAAGGAAAAAGGTGTGTGCTGCATCCAAAAGATTACACAACAAAAAGGGCATGAATTTGGTGAAGTGACCATCCCACGATGATTTAGAGGGACATTTGCAGAAATGCCACTTACTGAGCTGTGAAAACTCATGCTCAGCACAGTTACCTTCACCATGTGGACCAGGAGCCACAGACCCTGGATGGTTTTCAGTTCTAGTCGCTGACATCCAAGGGGCTCTGTTTGAAATAAGGTTGGAAATAAGCAATGATGATTTTGGTATGATGAAGTTAAGGGAGAGGAAACAGTAAGTTTTGGGTTTTGCATATTTAAAATAACTGTTCTCATTCATTAGAATGAGTGCTCAGTCATGAGTTAGACAAGTGGTGATTTCACAGGGCTAAGAGATTAGAGCTGGTGATTACAAGTGACAGTAATATGACCACTGGTGTAGCTTGCAATAATTCACTGCTTGTACGTGGCTCAGATGTGGTTGGTGAGATTTACCTAAAGCTGGGTCCACAACTCATTTAAACTCACTGCTGAATTACAGTGTGAGGGAGGTGAATAGTCAACAGGACCTTTTGAATGATGATGAGAAGTAAAAAAGCCTGGTTTAATCTTATTAGAAGAAGTCAAATGATATGGAAAGTGACTGAAAGCTAATCAGCCCTGGGGATTACTGTAAGGCTTTGGTGATTAACATGGTGTGATTTATTTTATTTTATTTTATTTTATTTTATTTTTAATTTCAGATTTTCTCAGCCCATTCCACTATTATAGCAGAAATAGAAAATAAAGTTGATTATTTGAACTAGTCAGTCACTTGAGCCTAATCTTACTATTTTTAGCTGGATTCACATCCAGCTAAATTATACATATACATATTAGAGCATCTCCATCAGCAACATATAAAACGTACTCCCTTTCAATTTACTTTCCTGTTAACTGTGTCCTTAAGCCCCAGGAAAACCAAACTGGAGCACAATGGGAATGAATGAAGCAATCATTTGTGGTCTGAAATGGAAGATAGTGACAATTTTTTTTTTTTTTTTGTCAAGGGAACAAATTACAGTATGTTTCACTTTGTGTGTGGCTTCTTTTCCTGAGTCACCAGATAGCAGCTTTAACACAAACATTCCATTATAGGAACTAAGAGATTGAAATAGGAAAAAAGATATGATTCTCACTCACAGTTCACCCAGAAGACAGGCTGTATGAACTTTAAATCCTAAAAGGAGCTACTTATTGAAGATTTTGAGGAGATATATTGTACTTCCAGACCCGCTTCATCCCAGTTCCTGAGGCTTAGCATTGAGACAGGGGGATTCAGACCAACTCCCAGGGCTGGATTGAAACAGGAAATCATTGTACATCTATTTGGGGCTCTGCATGGTGTTTATTAGGATCTCTGAGGCACACAGTCACATCCAAATGCTCTTTTTTCTAGTCCTGAAAGTAAAAGTCACCATTCCCTTAATTGGAAAAAAAGCCTTGAAGCTACGCTCTGATTCCAGTCACCACAGAGCCATCTGTCTAAGTCACAAAATAAAAATGAAAGAAATCCCATGTAAAATAAAATTAATAATAAAAACCTCTAATGGGGGTCTATGCTTTTTCTGTAGTCTAGCTGTGATGCATAACAACCAAAAAATGTTTTGAAATGATATGTTATATAATATATATGATATTCTAGAAGGTAATACATTTCACCCCAGCTGTCTTAAGCTGGCAGCAGAAGCTCTCTGCAGCTCCATCTACACAATGCTGACATAATTTTATGAGGTTTGGGGGTATTTTCTCCACATTTCAAATAACTTTTTTTTTTGTAGTTTGTTTGTTTGGTTTTGGACGTTTTGTTTCATTGTTTTATTTTGGTTTTGTTTTGTCTGTGTGTGTTTGTTTGTTTGTTTGTTTTTAATTTCAAAATACAGGCTGACATTTTGAACCTTAAGATACCATCATCAAGTATAATTTAGGTGTGCTAATACAGGATAGCCAAAATTGTTAATGAATCCAATTTTAAACACCCTTGAAAAGAACATGAGAATGTGTGATAGAACAAACAATTGAGACTGGATTTAGAAGACTCTTACAGTATTGCCTGTACAAAGCAGCCTCTCTGGAAAATGAGCCACTCAGTCTGTTAGCTTGTTTTTCATTAATATCCATGACATACGTGAACACAGTGAGATTTACAAATTAGCCTTTAAAATGTACTAGATCTGAAATCTGAAAAATCAGAGAGTCTCTGACAATCTGTTGATCAAAAAAAATCAGCCTTTCTGAGGTAGAAGATTCATGAGTTTATTTAAAATCCGAAAAGGAGGAAGGAATCCACTGCCAGCAGCTTGTTGATGATGGGTGAAGTGCAACCAAGAACTTCAGACCTGTAGGTTTTAGTGGCATGGAGTTCTTTTGTTTTTCCCCTCTTTTTTCTTTTCCTTCTGTTAAAATGAGGGGGGAGATGAGCAGTCAGGCCCAGAGCAATAATTTTAACTTACACTCATAACAAGAGAAGTGGAAGAACAATAGAGGAGGATCCTGTAAACAACATTCTGAGCATTCTGAGGTTGAGCTCAGATACAATCTGTAATCAACCTCCCCAGCATTTATTTTCTTGATCTCATTAGCAGGCATCATAAATCACCATGGAAGATATGGAATTAAGGGAAGGCTGACCACAGCTAGGAAAATAGGACTGCTGAGGAAAATAGAAGTCAAAATGCAAGTCTTGGACTGGAGTAAGGTTCAACTCCCCATATATTGCATTATCATATGTGTTTTCTAAACAAACACAAGAAACCCACACTAATTCTGAAAATGTAAATCTGCTGATCTGGAATTGACATTTTTAATGACTCTTGAACTCAGTAATAAATAAATGAGATCCCAACATTTTAGACCAATTCCACTGAATTCTCTCTTGAGAGTGCCCAGGGGGATTTGTAAAGGGCCAGAAGTTTGGAATTTTAGGTCTTGATACAAGAGACAGGTCAGGCTGGGATAAACCTGGGATTCTGCTGGAATTTCTGAGCACAGCCCATGAAAAGTTTTCTTTAGGATCTTTACATCAGAATTCACAGAAAAAAAGTTGTGTTGCTTACCACTGTTGAAAGGATGGTGGAGTACTAGACATGCAGAGTGCTCATCCCACCAGAAATGGTTCCTGCAGGGCTGTGTTCTCTCTTTGCCATGAAGACTTGGGAAATACAATCTAGCTGAGAAAATAATATTTTTAATATTTTTCATTTTAGAATTTATCAGACTTTTCCTCATTTTCCTTGGAGGCTTGGTACATGTAGTGATAAGAGAGGAGAACAAGAGAAGGCAAGGAAGGAATTTTAACAGTAAAGTCCAGTGCACCAGCTTGGTGCACTGGGCTGTTTCTGAATGTATTTGATGTCTAAACATTCTTGTTCTGTCTTTTGAATGTTAATTGGGTGTGCTGCAGGTTGTATGACACCCATTTATCCAGCAGAAATCAGCTGCAGCACAATAAGCAGCAGTGCAGTAATTATGGCTCTGTGCCTGCCTTAACAAGCTGGGCTTAAATTGAAATGCAAGTTCTGCAGTGCTGAAGGAAATTCTACAATCCTTGCTGTTAGGGAAAAAAGGAGGACACTGGGTATCCTATATAAACTGAAGTACCTTAAACATGCCATAGGAGTAGCCCTCTGTGGATGTCACTTTGACCTCTGCTTCCAGGTATTAGTTCAACACAGACTTCAGCACTGGTATTGCAGCCTTTTATGATATCAACTCTGAGGGTTAAATTAAAATCTGACAGTTGATTAGGGGACTAATAATTTCTTGCCTCCTTGAAGAGAAATATGCAAGCACATTCACAGGGATTATTATTAATTCTTATTATTATTGTTATTGAGAAAGATCCCAAAATCACAGTTTTCCCCCACAGTTTCTTGTTTCTTTCCACCCTTCTAATATACATCTTCAAAAACTGTACACTAAAAGCTTCACAAAATCATCCACATGAAGATAGAATATTTTTAAAATAAATAATTCAGAAGTTAAAGAGGTGTTTGCCTTTCTCAGACACATTTATTGTTTGCCTCAGAGGCCAATAGAATTATTGATTTTTGTAGAGAAAAAGAAACCTCTTTGAAGATTTGGTCTGACCTTCTGCATAATGTAAGTCAAATAAATTCACTCTCTGAATTGAGCAATCATCCTCTCTATTGGACTTAGTTACTTGTGGCAAAACCTCAACTTATGCTTTACAAACACATCCACTCATGGTTTTGAAAAACAAAATTATCCAGGTACTGATCACCTCTGATAAAGTAGTCAAACAACTTAATTATGCCTAATTTTTGAGAAGTTGCAGCAAATTTTACTGGGATACTTTCTGCAATTACCTGTGCACTTTTAGGATCTTGAGATGCATGCAGTGGGGGCCACCTGAAACTGGAAAGCTTTTTTGGTGTTCTGAAATACCCAGAGTTTGTGGTGAAACAGTTTATTGTTTGGTTTTTTTTTTCTGAAACAGAAGGAAACCCTATTTTGGAGGAGTAAATAATTTCATTTGTACAGCTTGTTATGTTTTGAAGCATTAAGAGTTTAGGTGAGTGCCCAAGCCTAACCATAAATTTACAATCTCATAGCTCTTATCTTCTTCTGAAACCTCTTGACAGCCCAAGGCTGGGGCACCTCAGCCTTGTAGGGGGAGCAGGAGCTGCCCTTTGGAAGGCAGGTGGGGCATCTCTGGGCTATGCAAAAGCTGAGAGCTGGGAGGAAATACTTAAATTATCAGAGTGACAAACAGCTGTGTTCTTATCACTACAGCTGACTGCACGGCTGCTCTTGGCTTGAACTGGGAAACAGCAATTTACAGAGTCTCAGCTGAAGCATTCTAACACCAGAGGTCAAGAAATGGCCCAAGACCAGGGTGTATGCCCAAGCTTGGACCCAGGTTTCTACATAAAAAAACCCAAAAAAACAACAACAAACAAGCAACAACAACAAAAAAACCACCACCACCAAAAAAAAAAAAAAAACAACCAAACCCAACCCAACCAAACCAAACCAAACCAAAACAAAAACACACACAAAAACAAACAAACAAAACAAAATCACCTAAACCTTCCAGGAGGTGGAATTGTCTTTTCCATACAACCCTCATTTGTGCTTTCTGAATATTAAGGTTCTTCTGAGCCAGTTAAGAAAATTGCACTCAGAGATGCTTGCTCTGACACAGGAGAGGTCAGGCCCTTGGGTGTGAGTAATTCTTGTGTTCAGGACAGGCTGGTTTATGTTGGGATTAAAAATTGCTTTGCTGCAGAACCAGGGAGGCTGAGAGCATGTCCATGATATACCGTGCAGTGTGTGAAATGCAGTGTTGATATGGTACTCTCTTGTTCATCTCCTCAATAAATAAAATGGAAATAATCAAGATTATATTGACAGTAATCAGGCTTGTAAACCAGAGGTTAAGAAAGCATCAGCCTTACATGGAAGTGTGAGGTTGAAGCAAGAGGCTGAGGTGATTTTCACCCCAAGTGAAATTACTCGATAGGAATGTGCCCAAAGTAAGGATAAAGCAAAGACACCGTAGTGTTTTACATTTCAATTGTAAATGCCCCTGCATTGTTTCTGCTACAGTTTTCCTCTGATTTCTAACGATTTTTTTTTTTTTTTTTTTTTTTTTTTGGTATGAAGTGATGTTAATTGGTTTTCAAAACTCTTGGATTCAAAGAGTGTGTGTGCTCCTCCACTTGTGTGTTCAGGACAGCAGGACCTGGTTTTTCATCAACACAGGGCCACTGCTTCTGTAAGAGATTTTTCCATTACTTGTGATAGGAAACTTCTACAGCTTCTCCAGTGAATTTGGACAGGAGTTTGATTCTAAAATGTGCTTTAATTCTCTGTGGCTTAATGATGAAAATTTGCATTACAATGTGTGCGCCTTTTATCTCGAAGGAAAATTTTCAATGTTAATGGCATCTGTTTATCTGTAAATTCACCCTTCCAGTGATTATGTGTTTTAGCAGCCCCATGTAGAAGTCACATCTTAATGGAAGCTCTGTGGGAGAGCAAAAAATGCAGCAATCCAAGTCATTTAAGATCATGGCAAAAACAACTGGCACAAAAATAATTTGTTGTGAAGGACAGCTGTTGCTAAAATGCACTCGTTTAAGTGGAGCAGGGCTAAAAATTGTAGTCCATCTCCTTTATTTTTCTTTTAAAATTCTAACCACTTCTTTGTCTCTGTTGTTTAAAACTGTCATTTTCATGAACATAACAAGATTCAGAGTCTTCACAAGGACTGCAGTTGTTGGGAAGTTTTCAGTTGAGAAGATAATCTTGTGCGTTTCCAAGTACAGCTCCTGTGGACTCCTTGGGGGTATTTTTCAGGGAAGCCACTGCTCCTGTGACCTTAAACGTGTTCATAACAGGGTGAATTGATCCAGAGAAATCCTTTCCAGGAAGTGGCTGAGGGAGGCAGTGACCATCTGGAAGAAACTCTGTTTTTGGACATGGAAAGTATCAAGCTTGGCCTTTATTAACTTGAGGTTTTTAATGTAGATGTGGAGTCCACAGGGAGTGGACTGAAGGAAATGTTTCTGCTGATGTTCTCTCTTTCAAAAAGTCAAAAGGCAAGTTGGAGCCCAAAGAAAGATGAGCCTCTCTGTGATTTTATGCTGAATTTGATGTTGAGCGAGCAGGAATGCTGGGAGGATGTGGGTTCTCTGTATTTGGGGAAGATCAGAGTGTAACTGTGCAAGGTGCTGAATGTTGTCAGGCTTTGAAGTGAGCCATGCTTTGAGTAGGTGGTTGGGCTGGAGAGCTTCATTTATCCCTAACCAAAATCTTGATTTGTGTGTGATGGAGATGGCTACATCAGGTGTCAGGAGGGAGAGTGCCCTGTGCTTGGAGATGCCAGCATTGGTTTGCAAGGTGTGAAGAGATCTTTCTAAAGTAAAAGCTCAGAAAAATTAAATATTCTTCAGAGGAATTGAAAACTTGTCTTGTATTTCCATTTTCATTTAGCAAGGAAAAAAAGAGGAAAATTTTAAGACTGGGCTGGTTTCTGAACAAAATTTTAAATGTATCACTCAAAAGAAGACGAAGCGTTTTCACAAAAGAACTTCTTATTTGGATTTTTCTACTCAATAAAATTTAAATTGTTACAACTCTGTAATGCGTGCTAAGATCTCAGGAAGGTTTCAGAATGGATTTTTTTAGATGTTGTCAGCAATGCAACATTAGGAAACACAAGAAAAACTTGTAGGCAGGACCACACTCCATGTACCAGCAGTCATTTGCAGCCCACGATTCTGTGGATTACTGTGGCAACTCAAATGTGATTAGGAAGAAATGCCTTTGAAGGAATCTGTGAAGGGACACACATCCCATGCCACTTGGTGCTGTGAAAACTGGAGGCAGGTTACTCCTTCCTAATACATTATCACAACAAACAAATTGTTTTTGCAATTGGTTTCATTCTCATTCAGGCAAAATTATAGTGGAAAACCCCATGATAATGAGTATGACATGCACATTAATATGAAATGAATTCATTATGATCAGCATTACTACAGCAGATTCTAAATGAATTAATAATGACAGGGTAGTCAAAACAAAGTGGAGGCACACTTAGTTAAAGCCATAACATGCTGTTAATGACACCATTAAACAGGGGCTAGAGAGCCTCAAAAATTTGTTGTGCAAAATTATAGTCTTGGGTGCAGAGTGCTTATTTCTATGCTTGGTTGTCAGCCAAAAATGTTGGTAAAAAATTATTTGTTTTTTACCAACTTAATGAATGGTTTTCCTGTTACACAAAATAAAACAGTTCTGGTTTATATTGACCACTTAAAATAATCTTCAGAGAAAGGCTGGTAAATAATCAGGCTAAGAAAACAAAGTATTTGTTTGGACAGTTTTAAATAAGTTTAGTTTTACCATTATATAAGAAATAGATGTGACTGTGTATATTATTATTTATTTTGTTTCGTTCTGAATTTTTCACTGCAAAAATTTTCCTGCAGTCAAAACCCGTGAACCTGCATGCTGCCACAGCTCATTTTGCATTTTCTATCCTTAAGGTTACTTTCTTGTTTTAATAGTAAACTTGATATAAGCATGGAAAAATAGGTTTAGTGAATGAGTTATATAGCTTGAATTTTAATAACCCTTTACATATTTTTTACCTTCCTTCTCACCAGGTAGCAGCTTGCACTGTGTCTTGCACCTTTTTTCATCCTAGAAAATGAATTCTAATTCTCTGGGGAAGAAAAAAACATTAGCACAACATGTAGGAGCTGTGAATTCAGGAGTGCATAAACTAAAATAACAGCCAGCAGTTTTAGTTCAGTGTTCTAATTAGTCTGATTACCAGACACAGCTACAAAAGATTTAAGAAGCCTCATTGTTTTCTGACCTAGAGCCGCTGTTTTTTAACTAATCCAAAAAACTTTATCTCTTCCATTCACATTTCTTTTGATTGTAAAAATACGTAATATCTTTATTGTAAAAATACTTAATATTGTAAAAACTAGGAAATAGTTTTTCCTAGCTCAGCATAAAAATGATTGGCAAATATTTCACCTAGATCTCAGTTGTGTCAAGTTTTGTATATGAAGATCCAACAATTTAAATTTTATTTAGCAGAAAAATCCAAATAAGTTCTTTCATGAAAAGGCTTCAACTTCTTCTGAGTGAAACATTTAAAATTTTGTTCAGAAACATGCTCAGTCTTAAAATTTTTCTTTTTTTCTCCTTGCTAAATGAAAATGGAAATACAAGAAGTTTTCAGCTCCTCTGAAGAATATTTAATTTTTCTGAGCTGTTACTTCAGAAGGTCCATGTTTTTAATTTTCAGCTTCAAATCTGACACTTCAAAGAATTTAATGGAGTAAAATTTAATCTCCTGACTCCTACCTGTTGTTTATGGGATAAAAAAAAAAAAAAATCCTTTATCTGTTTCATTTCAGTGCCATTGAAGTAACCATTCTTCCTCTATTATGAGACGTGACAAATAGGAGCACCTCCAGTCCATTTGTCTTTTTTGCAACATTCATTACTGTGTAAAGTTCTGGAGTGTCCTCTCTTATTTGCCTCATCTATAAACATCTCAATCTTAGCCTGCTCATTTCTTAAGGGGGAAGTCTTGGCGTGCCTCTAATCGTTTTTACCATCCATCAGTGAACCCTTTGTACCTTAAAAGGAATGTAATGGAGAGAAGGGAACCAGAACTTAGCAATTCCAAGGGGAATTGTACAGCACTTACAGCATTTAATAGAGCAGCATTAAAAAGGTCTTTTTCTAGCCTCTAGTTTAACGCCAAAGAGGCTTTTTCTGGACTTACAAACTTATAAAAACAACATACTGAAATGACTCAAAAGAATATAGATTCATTGGAAATATTGGTGATTAATGATCACGTTCCCTACGTCTCCCCAAATATCCCAGTTCAGGAATTTATTTTTTTTTTTAATTTCTCTTATCACAGTTTTAATTCTAAGCCCTTTCCTTTTGGAAGGCTTTATCAGCAGCTAAGCATTAAAAAATGACCAAATTGTAGGGATTCTGCAGCACTCTGAAATCAGTGCAATGAGCTTTCCTACAGGATCTAAAAATCAGAATGAGATTGTGTTGTACTGACAGAAAATAATGCTCAAAATTACCCATATTTTCTAATACAGCTGAGGTTAATTCTTTTTCACTTTTTTTTTCTTTTTTTTTAGTGTAACTTGTACTTCACAACTAACAGCAAACTAAGATCATAGTTGGGCAATTATTATCTTACACTATTATGTGTGATAATAGAATGATTACCCTAATTGTTACAGCTGGGCAGCTATTGACATCAAGTGTGCTAAAGTTCCATTTTTGTTCTACACCCACTTTTAATCCCACCCTCCAAGCATTTTTAATTCTGAACACAGGATGTTGTTAGTTCCTGTTGCCCGAGGTGTTCTGTCGTCCTGGGTTCCTCTTTAAAAATTCTAGAAACTGAGTAAGTGAAGTCTACTAAGAAGACTGGAAATGATAAAGACAAAGGATGTAATTTGTAACCCAGTAATGGTATGTAATCTGCATATTTGCATGTGTTCAAATTAAGGCCTTTGCCTTCTATGTATTCCACAGAAGAACTGAGGTTGGGAGCACCTCTAGAGGTCTTCGGGCCCAGCCAGCCTGTTCAAGCAGGGTCACCTGGAACTGGTTGCCCAGGACCATGTCCAGATGGTTTTAGGAGTATCTCCAAGGATGGAGACTCCACAGCCCCTCTGCAAAACCTTGGACAAGCAGAATATGCCAAGTATATCAAGGCAGAATTGTCCTTATTGTCCTGGGGCCAGGAGATATCCTTGCTCTCCTTACCCTTAAATCTCTGCTGGTTTTGCTGCCATTCCCAGTGCCTCACATCCCCACTTAGACCTTAATTATGTTGGACCATAATCACCTTGGAGCGTAAACTTTGGAGTTTCTAGCAAATGGTGGACATGTAAAAATAGTTTTACAGACTTTCAGGGTTCAGGTATGGACTTTCCTTTTTGAGCTGATTTCTTTGGCTTAATTTTGTCTTCTCTAAAAAAAACCAAAAAAACATTCTGTAAATATACTGCCAATTATATTTAAGGCAACTTACAAAATACTTCACAAAAAATTATAATCATTTACAGGTGACATGTAACAGAAGCAGGTTATGGAACCATTTTGATATGTTACAAAAGAGTCTTTTTTCTTGCTGTGCCTGGTAAGATTCAGATCCACCCACTCCACATTTCAAAGTTCATTAGAGCAGTAGTTATTCTCAGGCAGAGATGTCCATCCTATGGGATCCATGGCAGGACAGTGCCTCTGGTTTGTACCTCTGTGTCAGAGGGCAGGTTGGGGGCTAAATGGATCCTTTTGGTAGCAGCACCAGTTCACTCTCAGCAGCCATCAGCACCAGGGAAGGTATCACAGCTAAAGATACTGACTGGGAATGAATTCCTGCTGCAAGAGTCTGCAATCAGTCTGCAATCAGCTTCCTGATCTTTCCAGTGCAAAATAAAAAAAAGGTGGCTTGTGTTTCCATGTGAGATTATGATATTGAAGCTAAAAGTAAAAAAAAAAAAAAAATAGCTCAAACCTTTTATTTCACTTTCCTGTTTTTTGGTGTTTTTTTGTTTGTTTGTTTGGGGTTTTTGTTTGTTTTGTTTTTTGTTGGTTTTTTTGGGTTTTTTTTAGGTGGTATCTTACATCTGAATCTGTAAGAGGCAGTTTTGTGTATATGTTTGCATTCAATATACAAATCTATACAAGGAATACAACATTTTGTTATCAGGAAGAGTAGGAGTCAGCAAAGAGGGAACAGAAAAACCCTTCCTTGCTCTGCCTGGTTTTGAGTAGAATTCCAGCCATCCCTCAAAACGATGAGCAAAAAGAGTTGAGCAGCTGTGAACTGTCTCTCCCCAGTTCTGTTTTCACTACTGCACTCAAAAAGAAGTGTGAATGCTCAGTTTTGTTGTGACAAAGCAGCAATTTGCAATAAAGCTGCAGAATGATTACTTTTGAAACAGAAACCAACAGGATCCAAACTGGTTCTTCTGACAGCAAAACCACTTGCTTGAGAATTTTGCAGTTCTCTGGTGACTTTGCACACTGGAGCTAATTAGCATTTTAAAAAGTAATTAAATAAAAAAGGTAACATTCCTGGATGCTAGCTGTGGTAAACTCAAGTCATTTAACTCCTGCAATTGATCTTCATTCAGGCAAATCCTGTGTGTGACCTCCCTGTTGCTCACATGGATAAGGATGGCTTTTGGGGATAGAGGTGGTGTAATGGGGCCCTAAACATGCATTAACATCACCTTGTCTCCACACACCTAAATGTTGCAGAACAGTAAAACTGAATGAAACTCCTGCTGCTTTTGTGTACTAAAAGATGCATCCTTGTAACTCTGTTGAGACTATGAAGAAAAAGGGAACTTCATGATTACTTTCAAGGGTTTCTGGTAGGAATTCAATGCCATAATGCCTGTGTTAAGAGTTTGTTCATGCTGTAGGGGAAGGTCAGTAGGTTAAGGTGGTTTAGGTTTTTAATTTTTTTTTAAGTAGGTTTTTATGGCCAGGAACCATAAAATTCTTCCTTGGGCAATTCAGAGCTTACTTCAGAGCAAGTTTTGTCTGTTTGCCTGGATCAGACATCCCCCAGGTGGGACTCTGGAGCCTGAGCAGGTTTGGTGCTATCAGCACACTCCCAAACCCCCTGAAGAACAGAAACAGCATGTGGTTAGGAGAGGCGAGCAAAGAATTGACTTCAAACACATTACACATGCAAAACCAGCCAGCAGAGTGGGTCTGGAGTGGGCAGAGAAGAAAAGCAGTGCTGGGAGTAGGGGAGCAGTGTCCTAGTGGATTATTTCTAAATGAAATATTGTCTGTGGATTATCTCTGGAAGAAATATTGCCTGCTTGCCACACAACGGGAGTGAAGCCATCGAGCTCTTTGTCAGTGAAGGCCCTGTCCCCTGTGTGGCATCAATAAATGCACAGGCTGAGGAGTGATGATGCCTTGAGGTGGCTGTTTGTCTGTAAATTTAGTTGAGATGAAGTTAGAGAATATCTTTGCCTTGTTTTATTGCATCTCAGATTGACAGCTTGCTTCAGATGCGCTTGCTGGGGAGGTGGATAGCATATGTTGGAGCACAGGGACCTTAAATCATTTTGGTTTATAAATATTGGGTCTCCTTTCCATGTTTGATTTTCCAGTGGCAAATACCTCTTGCTGTTTAAACTGTAGCTACTGTATCAGCAAAGGAAATGATAGAACTCTGAGTGGATAACCACAACTACATTAATCATAAATAATTTCTCAGTATCTGACTACCCAATCACCAGTTCTTAAAAAGAGAAGCCTCATTTTCCTGTGTATATGTTGTTGGTGTGAAGATGACTGCCAGAATCAAGTTCAGTTTCAGTTTACTTCTTTTATTATCAATAATATTACTTTTTTTCCATCCGTAAATACACCTAAACCTGTACTCTGAGGTCCATTGGCTCTTGCTGAGTTCAAATTGAGTCCCCTTTAATGTGGATCCTCATTGAAAAATATAAAGAAAAAAATAATTGATTTAAATACAGACATATGTTTGAAGCCAGTTTAAGACAATATATTTTTTAAAAGCTTATTTTGGGCACCTGTTTTTGGTATTTTGCTGAGCATGGCATTTCATGGGATTAAAGTTTGTGTGTTTCAGATGACTTTCTGTAAGAATACAGTGGGGCTGCCTTCATAACCTTGAATTCTGACAAAATTCAGGTTAATGAGAGAAAGTCACTGACAGATTTAGGAACCAGTGGCTTGATCGCTCTCTGAAAATTCATATACTAAGAGATGCATTTTTACATAAGCCACAGAGGACTTGAGCTGCAAATGCTCTGTGTTGAAGTGTCTGTCATGAGCAGAGTGTAAACTGCAGCTTGCATTGTCACCATTGATTTCCTTTTTTGATTGGCTTGCCATGAACTTTATCTCTCTTCATGTATGGACACAGAAGTTTCAGAAAAGAGGGACAAGGCCTGGTGTTTCTGCAGCATTTTTAACCCAAAGCAAACCAGTGCCTAAAAGACCTGAGAGGTGTAAATGGATATCCCATTTTTACAACTGGGATTTATAATTCAACTCATTTCTCTGTTTCCACTAGAGGAAATAAAGACTAATGTTTCCTTTAATAAATAAGAATAGTTTAGTAATGGACTATGATCTTCAAGAAATCAACAAGCCTTAGTTACTTGCTTGAGCTGTTGCTCTTCGCTTTCTGATTCTGACACAAAAGATGTCAGAAGTGGTCGCTCTCACTCCTTGTCACTTTGTAAGTGGTGGAGTTTGTAAATATTTCAGACTTGCTAGAAAAGTTCATAATAAAAACACAGATTATAAATTAATTATGAACTTCCCTCATAATAAACTTACCAAGTACAAACTTACCTTAGAATCAGTGAGACTCTTGCTGACCAACAGTCACACTCACTGAGTAATTTCGGAGTAGTGAGCAAGGAGTAAGCACAGTGCAATTTTTCTTTTCATTTTCTTTTTAATTGGCTTTCTGAGAAAAGCACTTTGAGTGGTAGTTAGTTACATGTGTTGCTGCATTATATTCACCAGCCCCCCTGGAGAACACCAGACTAATTAGAAACACTGAGCTCTCACTTGTAATTTATAATCTGGCAACAGAAGCAAAGAAATTTAAGAAGTACTGTAAGCACAGACCTCCCTGACCCAGGCCAAGGCAGATCTTTGCAGAAAGGTCAGTATCCTTGAGAGCCTGAGATATTATAGGTCTGCCTAACCTGACATTCCAGCGTCAGGAGCAGTAATGAGTTTCTTAGTCTGCACTCCAGAGAGTCTAAAATTAACCCCCTATCATCTTCAAACTTGACCTCAATCACAGCAATTAATTAACAGGCACTGGAAGGACCTTAACAAAGGAGATGAGTGAAGGGACTCTGAAGGGAACAAAAGACACTTTTGTTTTACATTTCAGCACATTCCTCCTTTTCCCCAGTGCTGTTTGGAAATATTTTTTTTTTTTTTTTTGTAAAACCCTGAAAGAATACACTGTAAAGACCAAATCTTTGACCTGATATAGACACAAGGCCTGGACATCACTTTGTAACTCAAATTTATGTGCTTTTTAAAGTCAATTTTATTTTTTGTGGAAAACTGTAGAGTCTAGGAGGCACATGCTGAAAATAAAATCACATTTGAAGGCAATGCCACATTCGAAGTGGCACCAGCTTTACTCTTATACTGTGCCATCCTACACCCATCTAACACAAAAAAGTTTCTTAATAAAACTGTTGCTTAACTACGAGGCTCGTTCATTCTGGCTTTTAATTTTGTGTGTTCTGACAATACAGGTAATTATGGGAGACATTGATTAAAACATATGTAAGAAATAGGAATGCTGAACAAAATAATTGGAAGGTACCACACATGTATTTGTTTGGATGATTGAAGAAAATAGGCCCTCAGGGAAAAAAAAAAAAGAAAAAAAAAAGAACAGAAAAGAAAAAAGAAAAAAAAAAAAGCAGTATTTGGAATTTTTTTTGAGGAAACACACTTTATCTTAAAAACATTAAAATTCAGTGGAGCAATCAGCTTGTATTGGAGATCCTGTATTGATGAAATTGATGCTGTGCTTCATGAAGAATGTTATTTACCTCTGTAAATATGTAGGATATACACTGAGCTTGGTGAAATGAAAACAGAACAATTCAGATTCGTCAGTACTAAGTTATATGCATGCCTTAATGGTGCTTTCCAGACCATGACAGCCTCAAAGAAATGAAATAAAAAAGAAAATAGTTCATTCATTTGCCAGGAATAACATTAATGAGTTATCTAGAATTGTTTGTCAGAAGGAAAGAACCTTGCTTACCAGGAGTAGATAATGCAGTATTTTTCACCCAATGTGAATGCTAGAGAGCAGCCAGAGATAATGAATCAAGACATCTGTGTATTAAAAAAAAAAAAAAAAAAAAAAAAAAAAAAAAAAAAAAAGAAAAACAGAAAAAGAAAAAAAGAAAAAGAATTAAAAAATTCAAAGGGGAAGTGCTTCTCATCCTTGGATTTTAGCTGGTAAATGAAAAACTCCTGACATTTTTGCACTGCATATTTTAGAGTATTACAATTAATCAAATACACATATTCCGTTCCAAGTAAAATTACATTTTATAGTTATTGCTGCTTCTGTGGCTCATTCTCTGCTCTCTGATTTAACAGTGGCTTTAAGCTTTCAATTGAGCTTTAGATAATTTAGATAAGCAATTTTATTCCCATATTATGGTTCCTTCATGCCCACCCATAAAAAAGGCTTTACTGCCATTCATATTGTACAGGTGATCTCACAGGCAAATCTCCTTTGCTGTTCTTTGTTTTTGCAATTGTGTGAGGGTGGCTGAGAAGAGTCAGAGAGACAATTCTGAGTTAATTGGCTACTGGTAAATTGCAGCTTCCTGTTAACAGAGAAACCAACAATAAGAGTTCAAAGAAGTCACTCTTAGGTCTTTGGTGGGTTACTTTAACGGAGAGTGGACTGAAATGTTTTAATGCAATAATAAAAATTCACTTTTCCTGTAAATGTTGATACTGCACATAGATGAATTTTCCCTATTCCAAGCCCTTACCAGCATGGTACAATGTAAAATTGAGTGAAATTCTGTCTCTGAAGACAAAAAAAAAAAAAAATCACTGGGAATTAACTTCAGAGGTGCTAAGCAGAAATGAAGCAAAGCCAAATGACCAATTGAATAACCTGCCTAAATTCTGGTTAACAGAAAGGCAAGAACAACAACAAAAAATTTAGAAATTTGGACAGATTTAGAGCCTGTTTTTTTAAAACATTGAAGATGTGACAGTCATAAAATAAACTGATGGAGTATTAGCTATTGAAATTACACCCTGACTGGGAAAACAATGCCATAAATATTTTTTCATAGGTTTGTGGTGGAGCAATTGCTTGCACAGAATTAATTGTTATGTCTTTGTTTAGATTTTCCACTTCTTTTAATGATCTGTGTTAGTGTCTTATGTGGTTGACTACCCCAGAAAATTAGGAGTCCATTAGTGTATAGATTAAGTTATGTAGATTTGAAATGTTGGATGGGCAAGGGAAAATCACATCAGGGAATAGAATTAATTTTCAGAATGCAGCTAAATGAAGTGTGGGAAGATAGGTTAAAAGCAAAGTTTCTCTTCCTTTTTCAGGTGATTCAAATTATGTGATGACTCTGGGTGAAGAATACAGTTGTTTTTAAACACTTACTGACTGTGGCACTCAGTGTTACCTTAATTCGTGAAGCCTCTGGGGTATTTTCAGAGAAAAACATATATTATTCATATTAATATTTTTAGTTTAAGCAAAAATGGGTTGAATAATAGGAAGAAAATATCTTTCTGTTTAGCTGTAATGTTAGATGAATGTTCATGTCCAAGGACAGTCACATTTCTGGTGAGCTAAGCAGGATGTGTTTTGAAAAGATTTGAGGTGAAATGATAACAGAGGGCCCTGTACCATTGATTCTCTTTTCCTTTTCATTTGTAGCCACACATCTTGTTTTTGAATTAAAATTTGTGCAAGAACTGGAGTGAAAACACAGCCAAGACCAAAGCACTTCCCATTTTTTAGAAAGTCCTTCCTCCTTTTTTTCCAATGGGCTTTGAAGAACAACCTTTTGTAGATCAATAAACCTATTGTGGATCAAACAAACCTTCCAAAACTCTCTTTAATCTACAGAAGAGTTACTTGGACTCCAACGTAAGCCTTGCTCTGGTCTTGTGTTTGGAATATGTCTTGTAATTCCCTGGAGAGTGTCACTGAAAAAGAGAAAGCAGCTACCTAAAGAGATGCACAGCCACTGCCACAGAGGGCTTGTCTTTCCCTGCAGCAGGGTGAGGAGGAATTCAGGAATTATTGCAAATCTTTCTGAGCATATCTCACTAGAAGAAAGAGGAGTGTTGTGGAGAGAGACTGGGGGTCAAGCACTCATCACTGGAGGTGGCTTTAATGCTCAGTGCAGTTGTGTGGCCATCAGGGAATAAGCACCTCTGCCTCCAGGTTTGTCTGCATGGCTCCCATGGATTTAGCTTAGGATCCAGTGCAATTTGACAAAATGGAAACTTCTGAATTGGAGCTTTGTCTCCTGAAAGCCTCCAATCAGTTGTCAATGAACTCTTGAGTCAGTCTAAGTTCATTAGCAGCTCTTTTTGACTTGAGAGTTTTCAAAAGGGCTGCATTTACACGTTTTTGTGGGGCTGTAATTACTCTGGTCTGATCAGCTCAACACCTAAATCCTCCTTAAGCTCAATCAAGAATCTGAAGCTCTGTGGGACTCTGCAGGGATCCTTGACAAGTCCTGTAAATGGCTCCAGAGTGAGCTGAGCGTATGCAGTTCTGTGAGATGGCCACAGCAGGAGGAGAGAGGAGGTTTGATGTGCTTCATCCTCAAACACAAAACCAGGGAAAGAGTTTTGGCATTCCCAGACTTCTCTTTTTCACACATCTTCAGTTCTTTTCAGCAAGATGTCATCGTTTCACTGAGAGGAGCATCGGTGACTCTTCCAACTTAGTGCACTGCCAGACAGTAAATATGCTGAGAGATGTTAGCTTAATCTCCTGCAGACAGAGAAAGAAAGACATTGTGTCTCAGTCTTCTTGAGCCTGGACAAATTCTCTTTGTTGTAAGGTATTGTTTAAGCAATGATTTTTTGTTTTTGTTTTTCAGGTTGCAATCAAAAAATGGCTTTATTTGGTTATCGAGTGTGCAGTTGTATCTCTCCTGAAGCCTGGCTGTGTTTGGGCTGTGGATGAGGGCAGGATTTCAGGAGTACCCCTGCACTTGCAGGAAAGGGACACCTTTCTCAATTGCGTAGTCTGGCACAGAAAAGAACTGCTTCTAACACACTTCAGCCTGCTCTGTACATAAATTTTAGATCTTAAGGCACCAACATTGTAGGTAACAAAAATTCTCTATTGGGATTTCCATCATTACCCATGGGACTGGAAATAATGTGATCCTTAAGTTTTTCAAGAGCTTTTTGGGACCTTACTGTTCCATATATCTGAGAAGTGCTTTATTTTTGGCAGAGGTACAAAGAGTGTTGACATTCAGATATATCAGACAACTTAGTAAGGTGGTTATTAGTGGCAAATGAGAAGGTTTTTTGTTCTTGACACGGCTCTTAGGCCACACAGCAAGCCTGTGGGTAGGGAAGCCAACATCCATTTTCAAATGGGGTTTCTGTATTTCTGCAGAAAGAGACCTTGAGCCAACAGTGGCACTGATAAAATGGCACCAAATTGTATCATATGGGGATGAATTTTTTCATAAGTCCAGGGGCTAAGAAACTTAAACTAGAAATGCACCCATAATGCTTTAAATTTTAAATCATAAGAAATACTGACTTTTTAAAATGACCGTTTTGTAAATAAAATATAAAATTATGTAAATTTGAATCCCATATCATCCTTTTTTGCAATGAACAGTAAATAATGTGAATATTAATTTCCAGTCTCTGGGTAATCAGTACAATCTTTGTTGGATATTTAGTATTGATGATTTGGTTTACAAGGCATGTGAGGAAGAAAAAGAAGCATCTGGCTATTTTTGCTGGAACTCCACTCCTCACTGAGGCTGAAATTCTGCAGGTTCTGAAGGTACTGAGGTGGTTTGACCTTGGCTGGCTGTGGGAGGCCCCTCAGCCACACTCCTGCTCCTCAGTCAGCTCAGACTGAGAAAATCAAATAGAAAAGTTCATGGGTGGAGATAAGTGCAGGGAGATCACTGACAAATTACTGTCACAGACAAAACAGACTCGAGGAAAACTGATTTGATTTAAATTGTCAGTTAAAATAAATTTACATGGTGAGGAAAAGCAGCCCGATACCAGTCAATGTGAAGAAAATTACTTTTAACTCAGCCCAAGAGTGATGTGCAAGAGAGATGCAAGAGTGATATGCATTGGTTTCTGGAGCTATGTAGAAGAAAAACTCGATGTCTGCCCACAAGCAGTGAAAGATTGCTATGGTTCAAGCTGAATATGAATGCAAAGTAAAAACCCAAACAAACCATCAGAAAAAACTGCACAACTGCACATTACAGAAATAATGTGTGAAGCAGATGGGGGGGTGGGGGAAAATGCATTTAAATGCAGGTAACACTTGAGGTCATGCAATATCTTCCATGTGGGAATGGTATTGGTGTCTGTAGGATCCTGACCTTGCTGAAGAGGGAGAGAGGGATTTAAATGAAGTGGGGTGAGAACGTGGCACAAGAGAAGTGAGATGGTATGAAGCCAAATGATGCGCTGCATGTGCTGGGGAGCATGGCAGGTGGCTGAGGGGTGAAAAAAAGGAGTAGGTAGAAGGTGCCTGAAAGGGGGCAGATAAACTTACGACAGCACTTTCCCCCATAATTCTTAAAAATGGCCAAATTATTGCAAGCCCCTGGATTCCGGAGGTTTTCTAGGCAGCAAAAACTTTATTTCCATAGAATAAATTATGCTTTGCCTTTTGTGACAGGTGTATAAAAAAGATAACAGCCTACTTCTCTTACAAGTTTTTCAATTAGCAGAAGTGGTGGAGAACTGCTCTGGGATCTGAAATTGCCAGTTCAGCTAATGAACCGTGTAGGTGTTCAGGTTGGTTCCATGTGACTTGTGTAGGAGAGGGCGTCTTTTTAGCCACTGCATTTTTTAATTAGAAAATTTCACTAATGAGCACGTTAAAAGGGCATTTAAGTCAAGAATCAAGTTAAGAAATGCCAGCATCAGTGTGCCACTGGCATGCTTAACAGGGTAGGTCACAGAGTCAGTCTCTGCTTTAGCTGGTGGTTAACTCATTAATAGATTTTCCTTGAAGAAAAGTGAGTTTTCAGATTTTTTTTTTTTTGTTGTTTTTAAAGTCTCATGTGCTCCTTTAGAATTAAAACTACCAAAACTTCAGCAAAAATACTGTCTGGCTTTGTATCTGTCTATTTTCTGGCTTTGTGCCTGCCGTAATCCTGAGGGCATTTCTTACTGCCCCTCTGTTTTCTGCAGAACCTGCAGAGCTCCACAGCTCCCCTCCACACTGCCCAGATAATCCTGTTCTGCTTGAATTCTAAAAATGAGGAAGACAAAACTGTAACAAGAATGAAACAGATTAAAAGAACTCAGAAACTCAACACTGTAATTTTAGTGTAGACAGCAAATAGTTGCATGGTCTGGATTGAATTTCCCAGTTTGAATGGGGTGTGCTGTAACCCAGGGGATCAGTTTAGAGACTTGGGGAAGCTGAGTAAAGGCTTTTATGAGTCATGCTTCCAGGCCTATCTTATTTTATGGGATATTTTTCTCATTTGAATCACTTGATTTCACCAGTTTCTTGTGGCATAAAAGAATTCCCACCCCCAGTGTGTAGGGCTCCTCCTTTTACTTTCATTTCAGTCACTCCAGGACAGAGCCAGCTCGCTGCCTCCTGGTTCCTACTGCTCTCTGCAAGGTAGTCTCTATTTCCTTTTATGTCTGATCTTACACTGCAGAGCATCAAAAACTGAATCACAGGTTTATCTTGATCTTCTTAGTAGTGACTACACTGCTATAAAACTATTTTATAAAACATCTTTCAAACGTCTTTTCCAGAACAGACTTAAACTTGGCTCAGATGCTCCTGAAGTAGCTATAATCTTTTTTTTATTTTTGCTATTGATCTCTCCTATAGCCAAAAATGCTTTGGGATGAGTTGTTTTTATTTTTTTTTTCCTCTGAAACAGATCAGATGAACTCAAATACAACCAAAATCTTGTCTTCCCATAGGTCAGAGGATTTTTGTACATCAAGTATTATTTACCTGATTTCAATGCTCTGATCCAAACTTCAGTAGAGTAAATTCTATCACAAAATCTGGATGCAGCTCTAGTAGTGGTGTATTTTCTGCTTTTTCAAGTTTATCACCCTGGGCTATGTTGGGTTTGTTTGTTTTTATCAAGCCATGTATTCTAATGCCCTAAGCAGAAAGTAGGTAAGCACTTTGAAAAGGATTTAAAATGCAGGATGTATAAAATGATATTATCACTGAACCACAAAAAACCAATGTTTTCCAAATTATACCCATATTAATATAGAGGGGGGGTCTTGTTCTTTGGTTGTAATCAGAGGAGTCTGACATTTATGAGGTTTTTTTCAGGGAATATTAGGAATGCAACAAACACCATCCAGCAGCAGCAAACATCCTTAGCTATCTTTAAGTCATTGCAGTTAATCATTGTATTGACAGCATCTGTATTGCATATGTCAGATTCAATGAGCAAAAAGAATGTAATCCACATTACATTCATTTTCATTCTCAGACCAATAATGCAATGTTGTTCTGCAGAGACATTGTCATAAAACCTTAATTTCTGATATGATATTAGAGGGGTGAGTTGCATTTCCATACTGGATCAGTCTGGTAATAATTTGTCTCAAAGAAAATAGTGTCTGCCTTGATGAGAAGAAAGTGAATATTTTACAAAAGCAAAGCCAGAAAGGAAATGAGAAGTGAATTCTTATCTTCAGTTTCTCAGTTGGAATTGCTGCCACTGGGAGTGTCTAAAGGTGTGGATCTGCATATGTGCTGTGCCTTTTGGTCTCATTTTTACTGCTGCAAGTATCCCCATCTAACAGAGGATTTGGGAAGAGTTTTGTGTCCTCCCCTCCTTGAAAATCGTCCTTACTTCCTTCCCCTTTTCTTCAGGCCTAGAGGTGAGCAGGGATGAGGCAGCAAGATCTGTGATTCTTTTGCTTTACACAGCCCAGGGAATGTTATTCACAGGGCAGCTGTTGCTTTTCTGGCTTCTGCTGGAGGCCTGCTCATTCTGCTGCCTGTTTCTGCTGGGGTGCAGCCCCAGTTTCCTCTGCCTCCTGTTCTCTGCTCCACAGGCTCTGACTCTTCCCCTCCTAGCACTTGAGGAGTATAATTATCTGCATAGCAATAATCCAAAATGCATGTTCTGCAGAGTGTATCAGTGAGCTTGTCAGTGTATTCCCACCTGCTTTTCAGAGCAAGAGCTGGGAGAAGGGGTAGTGCATCCTCCCTGGTTACAGCTGCCTTCTGCCTAGGCCAAAGGCTCTGAGGGCTGATGTGAGACGACAGTGAGACAGCTTTCAAAATCCTGCAGGTGTTTTGTTGGATTATCACTTTTTTCTTCCCAGAGACAGGGCTCCTGAGAAGCGTTTTAAAGATTTTTATTCCATTTTCAGTCTCATGTGAAGGGTGAGGTGATGCAGATGTTACAATTCATGCTATCAAAGTCAGAAGCCAAACCATTTCTTAATTACAATAATACATTATAAGCCATTTTTGGACTGTCATCTTTTGCCACACAATGCTGCTAATGCCTTTATGCCAACAATCTAAAAATACCCCTCGTGGGTCCTACTACAATACATCTTTCATAGTTCTATTTCTCCAAAGCATCTAGTCTTATTTGCAAGTCATCATTTAGAACTTGTTTCTGGTTCCATTTCTCTCTCAACAGTGTCTGTCTTATTCCATGGCCTTTCTAAATCAGCATGTTTTATCTTAGAGTTTGCATACAGATACACAAGGCTGTGTGAGCCTTCTGTCAGGCTTTGAGAATTCTCTCCATTTCCCACGGTGTTTATGGAGCAGGGGCTGCTCAGCATGGCAGGGGAAGCACCCTGTGTTCCCTCAGGAGCCCTTTGGGTCACTCCCACCTGCAGAGCATCTGAGGTGACAATGGGAATGTGCACATGAGCACCTCTCCCTCTCCTTGCAACCCCCCCCAAAGAGTTTCAGTGCCTCACAACTGTGTGTCACTCATTTTACACTTCCAATCTGACACCTAGGAGTTTCAGCTCTTTTGTTGGGAGTTTCGTCTTCCAGCCAAGATGTTTGGCTGCAAAGCGGGTGCAAAAAGTGCTCTTGGCTCGTTTCCGTGTGCAGACCTTTATGGAAGTGCTGAGTGCTGAAAGGTCACCTTGGAGCTCTCTGTGGCTCCATGTGCAGTCCTTCAGCCCTACCCACTTTGGAATCGATAGATTTCCTTGTTGTGACCTTTGGGGGGTCAGCTCTTTTGATGAAAAGGAATGTAACAATCAGGACTGCGTGTAGCATTTTCTTCACCATTCAAAACTCTCCAAGACCAATTTAGTACTTTTCATCTTCTCATACAATTTTTTTTTTAATGTGGCTTTTGTTGTTATTATTTATTGTTATTGAGAAGGCAGCAAGAAGGTCCCTTCCATTTTTATCTCTAGAGCTTAATTCTTAGAATTGCAAAGGTTTTGGCCTTTGACTGGTGCCATATTACGGGGTTGAGATGTAAGGTTTAATGGCACACACGTGTTGTGCTTTGCAGGGTCACAGCCAAGGCCTGATTTCATCACAGCCTGACTGTAGGGTAGTTCCTTCCAGCCCCACTATTGTCTCTTTACAAGGATGTACCCAGGATTTTATGAAAAAGCCATTTTAATCCATTTGATCCAGGTGAGCTGTGTTTGAAGCAGTTAAAGGAGCAGACTCACAAGAGTCTCTTTTTACAATTTATGAGTTGGATACATAGTCTTAGATACTGTTTTATGCAGGAATTCTGACCTGGGGGCAGAAGGGAATGCTGGTACTGCCCTGGGTTCCGCATCCCTTGGGAGTATCTGATGCACAGGCACAGATAATGCCCCTTGCAACTGCAGAATGCAGAATGCATTGTGTCTTTTCCACCACAACAAATCCAGGTGGACAGCAATGCCAGTGGATTTACTGCTGCTGTCATTTCTCTGCTTGGAAGGGGCTGTGGAAAGGCAGATTTGGCTCAGTGTGGCAGCAGCCGTGGACCACCTGTCCTGTACATAAGAACCCACTGATCTGGCTTTGAAGGGAAAATCTTGGGCAAAGAAAGAGGTGAGGAGGTGCCAGTTATGGCACTGTGCGTACGAGCCAGGGAGAGGTGTGGGAGCTGTGGGAAGGGAGTGTTGCTAGGGAGTGCAATACATAACTGAAATGCTAGCTGGAGTCAGTTCCTAGTCCTCCTACAAAGAGATCACTTTAATTTTACACTTGGGGACTGCCTTCATGCTGTTTGCCCAAAAGTATGGCCCATAAAATGCCATCCAGACAGCAGCTGCGTGCACTGCTGCGTGTTCCTTCCCTGTGTCCCATGCCAGGCCTTCCAGGGGAAGGGAGGGCAGAAATGCTTCTCACCAGGCAGGACCTGGACTGAAAACCAGGAAAAGAACAAGTGAGGGCCAAATGCACCAGCAGATGGCTGTTCCTGGAGCCTGTTCCCTGGCAGCTGAAACTCCTCATCCTCTGAGCGGGATAAATCTGTGCCGCACGCTCGGGCAGGTTCTCTCAGGGATGGCTCTTGGCATTATGGAAAAATTCAGCAGAGTGAATTCCACGCCCCCAAAGTGTTCTCCTCTCTTTCTCTTAGTCAAGGTGACTGTGCAAGTTTGAGTGCTGTGCCTCTCTGAGTTTTACATAGCATAAAAGCAGTAGGCTTGATTTTCTTCCTGTATCAGGACAGATTGTTTCAGTGTTGAACATCTCTTTTGTCCAGCTCTTATTTTTTGCCTAGGATATTTTCCTTCCAGCTGCATAATTAGAAAGTACATTTATCAGTTCAAAACCTGTAGTTTTACCAATTTAGTGGCCTAAGTACTTACATTTTCACCAGAGGACAAATGATCAAACCAGTACAGGAAAAGCTCTGTAAGATAAGTTATGTTGTCTTTTGGTGTGAAATGCTGCAGGTCAATCTTGTGGCAAAACATAGTGAAAATTAACTAATGGCTAATCAACTAAAAGGCTTAATTAACCTATAAACTAATTAACATTTAACAGTCAATTTTCATAAAGTATTTCTTTTGCAACACCCATATTAGAATGAAGCTATTCCATGATACACTGAAAACTGCTTTCTTAGAATAACTGATTAATAAGGGAATCATAATTTATGGATTTATAAGCCATAATTCATACTAGAACTGTATTTATTTCTGCATATATTCTGCATATATGCTTTTTTTTTCCTAAATGTAGAAGAGTATCTTACAAATATTGTGTATTTTCACAACAACAGACTCCCTTGTATGACTGACAATTTCTGGAAAAGTTAAATATAAATGTTTGAAGTATAGGAACATTGTTCTTACCTTCATTTGGTACCATCTCTTTGGGTGTTCAAAAATAAGATGCAAATAGAGCTACAGAAGTATATCAAATACCGTCTGGGATAAATCACTGTACTATATTATTCTGTATTTTAAAAAGAGACTTTTATTTATAATGAGTGGAACACACCAGTGGACCCTGTAATTTCCAAAGATCTTCTTTGTTTTCCCAAAAGCTATTTTTTACTGAATAATCTGCATCTTTTTTTCCTCTCTCCAAGAACTCTTGAAATCCATGTAGACCTTTCTGAGAAAAAGCAACTTAAATATATAAATAGGAAACACACAAACATGAAAATTTAACACTATGCCCATAGAGTTTCCTGTGGAACTGCAGTCCTAGGAGTGCAGTTCAGTTCTGGTTTATGTTCTAATTTTTAGAGAGGAATTTCATTTATTGAAATGAAAATAAAACATATCAGCCCTACCAAATTGAAAATATAATCATGTATCTCAGTCTGTGAAGTGATGTTGGGTCTCTAATCAGAAAGTAGTATGTAATAGGCTTAAGTACATTTCTGCTGAGGTTTTCCTCATCAGTGCCACTGATTTAATTTCTGTATTTGATTAAGAAGGACAATGATGGAGTGACTGGTATCATTTTGGGGAAAAAAATTAAAGGATGAATTAAGAGGAAAAAGACCTTACTTTCAAAGCGTTCATCTATCCATGTCATTTAAAATATTACTCTATATTCTGTCCTGTCACTCTGCCTTAATCTAAATGTACATAATTTCAGCTCTCTATGATTGCATTAAAGAAATGGGAAACCTGTAGAATTATTTTGATTTAAGATTTTTGGGCTTGGGCTCTGTGCTTGTTTGTGCAGCTAAAGTTGTGCTTGTCTGCATGGGAATTTTCAACTCTCAGCAGATAAATAAAGGGCTTGGTTTTCATTGACTCAACGTAATTCAAACCTCTTGCTTATTAATCTAAACTTGCAGATTTAAGAGTTATGATTTTAGGAAGAAGTCTATGAAAAGTATATATTTCATACATGTCCATTTTCCATTACAGTACACAAACACAGAAGTCCCTGGATAGCACAGAAACTTGGAAAATATATTGATTCTAGAAGACGTAAGGTGATTATATTACATACCAGTATTTCAAAGGTGGGTAATTTGCAGATGGAATTATGCAGCCACAACTGATAGATAATTTTCATTTTAGTTGTCGTTGCAAACCTTGAACAAGATCAAGACTTTTGGCTCTCAGAAGGAAAAGAAGCTCAGTGCTTGAGATGGAAACCAGCCCAAGCAAATGCCTCTGGAGCTGTTGCTGCAGACAGGCATAGAAAGAACCCTCCTCAGAAGAGCTTTGTGAACTTTTCCTGCTGTTCAGTGTCATTTGTAAATGCTCGATTTCGTCTCAGTTACTGCACTCCCATCTATTTAGTGAACTTCTCTTCACAGGAAATAATTACTCTGTCTTCTCTCTTCTCCAAACTGCTGTTACCTTATTGCCAGAAGATAGTCTGGTTTTTCTAGTAAATTTCCATTCTAAGAAGTATTGGAAAAAAAATTCATGCAGACATAAAAACAAACTTTGATTTTTGTCTGTATAATTTTCTTTTGTGCAAACAGAGGTAGTTACCTGGCCATTGCACCAAGTAGATTATAGACCTGCTCAAATATCCACAGGCTTTAGGACAAATGTCTCCATTGGACTGAGTGGATAAAAGGAACAAAATCCTGATTATAAGCCTGGTTTTCTGCTTTCATTAAGCAGAGGAAAAAATGTCTACACTTGGGGTTTTTTGTCCCAACTCTTGTTCAAAGTCCTCTTCAACCTGAAGCTTTCATGAGGTGGAAATAAGCATTGCTGGAAATGAAGCTATAGCTGTCAGCAGGTTGGAATCTCAGCTGACATAATTCAGAATATGGCTCTAGATAGAACTTTTGTCAGTTTAGGTCAACAGAGACCTCCTCCAAATCCTGAAAAAGACCCAAGAGTACCTGTTTTCTCACCAGAGAAAAGCAGTATTGATTTTATACTTCTGTAAGAATGTACAGGTTTTTATTTAAGTCAGATACACTGGTTTTCGTGGTTATTAAATGGTGAGGCTTTAAAAGCAACTCTAATTTCAAAATTCACAGCTTTGTGAAAAAATAACTGCTAAATATGTATTGTGTACAGTAAGCTCAATAATTTTACAGTATTAAAAGGAGAGAATAAAGACTACTGCAGGAGGTGTGCTAAACAAATATTTAAAAGCATATAATGATGACAAATAATACTTAGTACTATTGAATGTTTCAAAAATTTCTGTGTAACTGGACTGAACTCTCAAATTACTCATCAAAAGAACCCATCTGGTTTTTCTTTTTTTCATTGATTTAATAGTTCCTAGAATTGTGTAGCTTTTTATAAGTAATCCATCATCTCAGTTTCTCTTATCAGTATGATTTCCAGAGTCTGCATGATCTTTAGATGCAGATTGCTACATTTCAGTCCTTGAGCCAGAGTTCTATGCTTTTTTCTCCTACCATTCATGGCATTTCAATGTTTGCTGCCAGATCTCACACATCTGTGTAAGGTACCACGTGTCTCTTTTCCTAAGGGTCTGCTGCACCTAACTTGGTTTTTAACTTTGCAATCTTAGCCTTCTGTTTGTACTTCAGATCTCAAATTGAGGCTGCTACTACAGCAGTGATATTTCTGGCTTCCTTAAAGCAGTAAAAAAAAAAGTTCAGAGCTTATTTAGGGATGCATTTCCAGACTTAAGGATGGGGACAATGCCTGAGCTGCTTTGTGTTACCTGAAAGCAGCTCCAGCACTCCCTCTTTAACCTCAGGCAGCTTCACAGCCCCTTTCTTGGAGCTGCTTTTGCTTCCCACAGCTGAGTGAAGCTTCCCCAGTGCAAAGACTTTTCCATCTTCAAGCTGTCAGCTTCAGTTTTTTTGAGACAAAGATGGCAACAGTTAAAGTGAGAAGCTAAGAGAGAGCTCACACACAAGACAGGCAAGGTTATCTGACAATTACCAAAAAGCCATTCAGAAACATCTGTCAGTTGTGTGATAAAGGCAGCGTTTCTTGGAGCCATCTGTCTGCTTTCAGATTAGCTCTAGATTGTGGAAATAACCTGCCTTTGATTAAGGCAGTGAGGTTATTTTTTCCTCATTACACCTGTGACTAAAATTATGGATGTGTTTAATGTAATATATAATGGTTGTGAAAGGGAAATATTTTCATCTAAGGCTAGAAATAATGGAGTAGATTCAAGGATAATGAATAATGTGAAGTTATAACTAGGAATTTTACAGGATTTCCTTGCCACTTTTTAGACAGTCCATCAGTCTATTGTACTTGAAGCTGACATTCACTCTTTGCAAACAATTTTTCCAGGAATGTTTGTAACATTAATTTCAAAATTTTCTGCATTTTTATTGTAGTCGATATTAAGAATACAGAATGAGAATATTTAAGTTGACTTCTGTTTCTGACCCAAATCCAGTGTCCTCCTGAAGATTATCCTCCTAACGGTGTTTCACAGAACACATCCTGTCATCTATTATTTATCTGGTTTCTTTAGCATGATAGATATTCTTCCTTCCCTTTCTGACAACCTTCAACACTGTTTCACTCCTTGACAGTGTGACATTCTCAAACAGCAATCTAATGCCTGCAGAGTTTCATGTTGACACAAGCAAAGAGAGGGACAGACTTCCACCTAAAGGAAAGGATGGTGGGTAAATATATGTGCAGCTCTCAGTGGGGAAGGTATTTTGTTTTGAGCAGGTTTTTTTTTCTTCCCCCTCTTCATTGCAAGCAAACATCTCCCACTTTCAGCACTTTATCCTAGCCAAGAAAACTGCTTCTGCATGTTAAATTGTCCTGCCTGGAGGCACTGACCAGAGTGTGGCTCCCTTTCCTACCTTGTATCTGAAGTCAAAGCTGTGCTTGATATCCTTCCATGCCTTTGACAAATTAAATTATTGTAAACAGTAACTGAACCATTTTCCTTTTTATTTATTGCAATTTCCCCCTTGCAATAGGTTGCTTTCATGTGGATGAATGAATCTTATTAAATGTTGAATGAATGTTATGAATGAAAGATGAATGTAGCTAAAATATTACAAAATTAACTAAAATTATTTCATATGATCAAGGAACTAAAAGGTGCACTTTTAAAAAATATTCTTTTTTTTTTCTACTTGTCTGAATTTTCCTAGTTCTCTCCTGAGGGCAACTTTTTAGGAGATTTTTCCTTTGTTACTATATTGTGTGGGTATTAAGGTAAAATGAGGTATTGTGGAAGGAATGCCTATTTTATCAAGCTCAGAATGTAGAATTAATAAGAAAAGATTTCTGGCCCCAAAAGCTTAAATATGCATTAATAAACCAAAGGGTGAAAAGAAAAAGCTGGAAGGTTCTTATTGTTTGGTCTTTAATTAACTTGCTGGAGATCATAAAAAGCCTGTAGTTGGCTGAAAATAATAGTCTTGCTTCCCACTTCAGAACCAGTACATAGCCATAACATTTTTAACCTTTGGCCCAACATAGATTTTAATTTATAACTATAACTATATTGTTAATTAGGAAAGGAAAAAAATATATTTTCTAAAAGCTGGAGTAAAAATTGTGTGGGATGCTAGTAGCTGGGTTCAGAAAATTAAACTACTTAATTGAAGATGTTTTGAGAGATATTCATTGCCATTGAGTAATTTAAGAAAGTTAGCTTTGTTTCCTTAATAGCTCTGGAGAATTAATGTAAGATTTTTTTTTTTTTCCCTTTTCCTTTCTTACAGAGAAATGAATTTGCAGAAGGAGTCTTTGGAACCATCCTTAATCAACTTTGAGGTCCTCCCAAAAGGAAGCTTTAAGTGGCTCTTCTTGTTTTAAAGGAATTCAATTGGAAGGAGATAATATATTTGTTACTGGGGGGAACCTGTGTGTGTTTCTGTGCAGTAGCAACCCTGCACAGCACAAGATGTCAGAAGCTCTGAGTTTTCCAAGCTGGGGAGGGCTCTGCAGACCTGTTGAGTTTCAATTCTTTGTATAGAAAACAGCAAAATGATGTTTTTATCCTGACAGTACTTTAGCTGAAGTTGCTCTAGGTCCAGACCTTTAAGACCCACATAGACACAGGCCTAGAACCAAGATACTTTTGCAGTAAAAGAATTAAGGATAAATTAATTAATTCTATCTGTATTCCTCTCGGAACAAGCTGAGTTATCAAATCTCAGGTGCTCCCGTTGGGAATGGTTTCTTCCCAGCAAATGAGCTGGATACAGGGAGAGACCTTTCAGATTGAATAACCAGGTAACACTCATAATTTGAATTGTGTTCTGGGCGTTGTTGATGGCTGCATTAGCAGTTTGACAATGTCCTTCATTTGGCTCTGATCTGAGAGAGTTTCTCCTTTTTATTTTTCCCCAGGGAGGGAAAGGGATTTCCTGGGCTGAATCTGTATTTCTGCTGTTGCTCTGCAGTTTCCTCCCAAAAATCTCATTCCTGCTTTTCCCCCATCCAGGGCTGGCTGCCTGGGGAAGTCCTTCAGACAGGAATTGTTGTGATCTCTGCCTGAATTACAGCTCCTGCTAACAGTTTGTTCACAGATCAGCTCTGCTTCTCCACAGCCTTAAAATACCCATATGCCTTGTTCAGGGCTTTGGGCTCACTTTCTAAGGGCACCTATTAATAGAAAGAAAGGTGTTATTAATGCATTTATAATAATGCATGCTAATGGCTGAGATAAAAATCCCTCTCAGTAGTCAGAAATTAATATTGTACCTAAATTCACCCCCATTGTGTGTGGAAAATCTTTTATGACAAAACTTCTGTATTTTAACTCATTGATAGAATTTTTAATGTCAAGGTAAAATTACTTTTTACAGTACAGCGTTTACATCTGCATTTTGTAACTGTATTTTTCCTGGATGAAACAAAAATCAATATAAAAAAAGTAATGTTGCTTTAATTTTTTTTTTCAAAATTAGGGTGCTCAGCTTTACTCTCATGGAGGCAGACACCTGCTTAAACTACATCTGATCTTTGTCCCCTTAAGTTCACAGCAGCAGAATCAGAAATATTAATTGGTCCTCTACCAGCAACAAAAGGTGTCAAAGCTCTTGAAATGTCTTTGATCTAAAATGATGTTTAGACTGCTGGAGCTCTAGTAAATTATACTTTTAAAAAAATCTTTCCTTCCTTGTTTCCTTTAGACTTTGAAAAATGTTGTTAGAATTAATGTATTCTAACTCAAACAACTTCTGCATTTGTGTAAGTTTACAAAAGAGCAAAATGTAAAGCAGCTGTTAGCTCTGGGTAGAGTCTACTCATAAAAATGCATTAATGTTGAGTTGATGAAAAATAATTTGCCACTAATATAACAAGAACAAAATTTTCCTTACTGCTGCAACAATTTTTTGCTTAATAAGCTGTCCACCTGATCTTTGCAATGAAACCTAAAAATATTAATGATTGGCCATATATTTCATTACCCTTGATCCCTGTGCCTGTGTGACAAAAATAATTCACACACAGCCTGGTTAATATGAAATGGAGCTACAGCTGAATCTCTTCAGACTTTTGGAAAATACTTTTCCAAAACAACTGCTTCAACACAATTGCAATCCTTAACAGGCATTAAAAAAAAAAGTCATGTGGGCAGAGCCCATAATGGAATTTATTCTACTCTTAAACATTTCAGACATCCAGCAGAATAATTCAATCTCTTCACAGAAATAACACATTATGAAATTACAATGGGTATATTTAATAAAGTATTATGCTAAGCATTTTAATATAACTTAAATAAATTCAATCAGAGCAAAACATGCTTTTTATATCCTGAAGAGAAACGTGTATTTCATTTTCTCCAAATGGAAAAGAATTTGTAGAATCTTCTTTCTTTATATTCTTATATCTTTCATGATGAAAAGCAGAATTTGAAGTCAAGGTGTTTCAGAGCTGCACAGGTAGGGACTTTACTGTGTGGTGGTCTGTCAATGACTACTTTTTACTGATAAAGGGCTTAAATGTGTCATGTTCAGAATCAGAATCATTCTTTTTCCTTCTTTGGTTTTTTGATTTTTTTTTCAATTGTTGACTGTCATGTAGATTAAGATGTAGCTGTGTGTGGTTTTTGCATTATAAAGCTGAGGAATTGGAGGGAAAGAGCTCTGAAAAAAATGGCACAAATCTGAGGTGCAGAGTCAGTATTTCTCTAGATGCTTTTAAAACTGGCCATGATGCTATCTTCATTAACTGTTTTTTTTGTTTTACAATTTTTATTTGAACATCAGCGTTAGGCCATTATAGATACAATGAAGGCACTACCTTGCTTCACATAGCACTGAAAAACTTTTCATTTTTGACTGAATTCACTTTAATTCCTACCAGTGACCAAAAAAGAAAAGGCTTTATGTGCCAATCAGCTACTCCTGCAATATAAATACAAATATATTTAATTCATTTCTTTTAAGTGGCATCCTCATGTCACTTCTAGGACAAGAATTATAATTAAAAAATAAAAATAATGATAAAAGAAAAGAAAAACCCAAAACCCACCAAAAAGTCTCTATATAACCAAATCCAGAACTCAGAAGAAAAAAAAAAAATCCTGTTTCAGTATTGTTTAGGTCATTATTACCTCAGTAATTGCAATGTAATTTACTTAAATCAGAATCACTGTGACACTGCTCAATCAGAGAGTACTCTGTGGCTATTAAACAGATTTATTTTAGCCATGAGCTTGCATTACTTTAGATTAATGTCCACAGCTGATCATAGTTAGTCACCAGTTATATCCCCAGAAAAATCTTCTGACTGCTACTCAAGGTGCTCCTTCTTCTGTGTCTGTGTGTGACAGAGAGAAAGAGAGGGCAAAAATCATGTTTATAAAGTTCTACAACATACTGTAAAAACCAACCAGCTCTGACTCTGGCAAACCAAGGAAGGAAATCCATCTATCCACCTGTTTTTTGTGAAGTGTGGATTGCTCTTTTATATGCTGTAATACCGGACATTCATTTCAACTGCTCCATCCACACTGATGGTGCATTTGGCTTTCTGCAGTGTGAAGAAAGGGGTTTTTTTTCAGCTTCTGAGGATAAAAAACACCTGTGTTCTTCAAATATTTCATTCCTTGTAAGCCTTATATATAATTTAGCAAGCCCAAGACAGTTTCTTAATGAATGTTGCATACTATGACCAATTATGGTCTTTCAACAAATAAGTTCTGTCTGCTTTTATAATTTTTTTCTTACATTTTCTTTCCTTTTTATTTTGAAAAATGTGCTTTCCATCCAGCAACAGCATGCAGAAAAAAGCCCTGACTTCTGTATATAGAAATATTTCATTTGTGATCCATGTATGCCCTTCGTCTTGCCTGGAAAATGCAGCTTTTAGGTAGGGTTTGGGAAAAATGAGTAATGTGCTTTGTTTTATTAATCCCGAATTTCATTTTTTACTGTCTAGAGGAATATGTGCCCTAAATATCAGCTTGTGTGTTACCCTGTTTTGAAGGGCTTAGTTGTGAATAGAGAATAGGTCTTCTAATACTTTATTTGATCAAGGTGGAAGTCTGTTTGGGAATTAAAAATGTGTTCCAGTGTGTTTGTAGAAGCTGAGTAGATGCTTATTTGAGCAGTGGTGTATCTCCATATACCAGAACTTGCAGTGTGACAGAAAGAGGCAAGAAAGGGGTCAGAAATAGGTCAGACACTCCTTTACCCAGGCACTCACTGTTTGGTTGCCTCTATTTGCCCTCAGTAGTGGAGCTGAAAGGGCCATTGCTGACCTGCCCACTCAGTTCCCTTTATAATTCTGTTTTGCTTTTAATCATAAATGTGCACATCAGCTCCACGTGGTGACAGCTGGCATTTCCTAGGTGTGGGTGACCTTCTGAGCAACTTGGCAATTGCAAATTGCAATTGCATATGATCCTAATTTTACTGACCAGCAATCTGCAATTTTCCTTTCCTTACACTGCTTCTCCACGACCCCTTTAGCTGTAATGAGAATTACACTTCTGCGATTCTCCTGTGCTGGAGGTTTGTGCATGAACAAGACAGGAGTTCTGTGAGATGTTCCTCAAGCCTTTATTCCCACATCAGCCTCATAACAGGGTTTGAGACAATTGAAAGATGGCAACAGCTCACGTCTGCCAGCAGCAGCCAAAGATTTCTTTGTCACAGGGCATTTTAAAAGTTTTCCAGCCAATACCGTATTGCTAAAGCTCACAGACAATTGTTCTAAAGCACAGGTACACCTGCCTCAAACAATGCTTCCTTTTATGTGTATCTGTTAACAATAAACAATATTCCATTATTAAGCTTGAAACTTCCTACTGTCTTGCTGAGCATATTTTTCTGTGGCCTTAAGATCTATCCTAGCCAAACCTAAGACTCAGACTATTGTTTCGTGTCCTTGCTTGCTGTACTCTTGTAACTTTTCCTACTTTCAAGCTTTGCAGTTGCAGCTAACTCTAATTTCTCCTGCTCATTCTGTTTCTGGGGCCTGCTTCCACAGCTTTCTGAAAGCCTCCTTACCTTTAGTATTTCCCACACGGATGACCTTCGGAGCAACTTCGCAATGGCGAATTGCAATTGTGTGAAAAATGATGTTTCACTTTTTTATATTAATTTATAAATTTAATAAAAAATAAAAATTAAAAATATAGAATAAAACCAGACAATTAGGAGACAGGAAAAGATAGCTACTCAGCTGAGAGTGCAAAACCGACACGCACGCATTCCAGATTCTTTGGTATTTAAAAGTCTTGGTGTTACATATTCAAAAAGAGACTAATGCATATTTAAACATCTGTTTAGCTTATCAGTTTTAAGGGTCCTTAAGTATTGTATCTTCTTTATCTGTTCTTGGCGTTTGGGTGTCGAGGTAGATGTCATAAATCTTTCTTGGCCATAAAGGTTTAATTGCTCTTTATCAGTCACAGGAATGTTAGGCCTTCTTCCTGTTTTCTATCTAGCTGAAAGGTTAAAAAAAATACAACCCCCCTCTTTTTACTTTGTTACAATTAAGAAATATACTTTCATTACATTTTTAAATTCCACAAATAAAAGGAAATACAATACAACCTTCTTACATTATATGTATAACATTCATGTCAATATTTGCCAAAAGCCAACTCCAAAATATGCGTTTATAACAAACTGCAAATCCTGATTTCACCGAGCAGCAATCTGCAATTCTTCTTTCCTCACGCTGCTCCTACAAAACCCCTCTAGCTGTAATGAGAATTACACTTCTGTGCGAGAGAGAGGGGCAACAATGCAAACACAGTCAGAGCGTATTAGTGCCGTGAGGCTGTGAGGATTCATTCCCGACAATCCCGGTGGAAGCATTAGAGGGATCTCCCGGGTGCCTCTGGAGGAAGGATTGCCTTAATGGCTGCAAATGCGCCCTGAGTGTGTTGGTAAATCACCTGTGGAATTCCCTCCTGATTCACTTCCCCGTCGCTCCCTCACTCCCCTTCACTGCCAGGCAGCAGCAAATCCGTCATTGTGGAAAATTTAGTATTTCATCCTGCTGGAACAGTTTGCCTGTTTGTCTTCTCTACAAGCGTAATTGCCCAGTGCGTGTGAAAGCCGCTACGGCGTTGCTTATGTGTGTTTCTTGATTTATTAATCTTTACAAATCCAAAAAACCAAACCAAACCAAAAACAACAACAACAAAACAAAACAAAAAACCCCAAACAACAACAACAACAACAACAAAACCCAACCAAAAAAAACCAACAACAAAAAAAACCAAACAAAAAACCCCAAACAAACAAAAAACCCCAAACCCACAACCATCAAACAAAAACCTCACAAACAAACAAAACCCCCCAAAACACAAACAAACAAACAAACAAACCAAAACACCCCCCAAAAACCAACCCACTTAAAAGCACTGTTAATGTCAAGATGTAAAAACCAAGCACAAATAACTCTCACTTCTGTGTTTGTTTGTTCATGATGGTCTAAGATAATCTGTACAAATACTACTCTTCTCACAGACAGGTAGTTTTGGATCTGATCTTTTTTCTTTATCTTGAGGGTGACAAGGGCTAATGACATCCCTCTTCCCATCTTTTACAGTTCTACCTGTGCCATTTGGTTTTTCTTCCTCAAATTATGTTGGTAGTACAATCAGGAAGTTTCAAATATTGACAGGGAAACGGCCAGAGCTGGTAGAATGCTGTGTTTTGGTAAAGGAAGATTTACCAAAAATTTAGTGGAAAGGGAAGGTGTGATCAGGTACATAATCAAAAGGGGCTTGTGCATATTTCCTTCTCGCTTTCCAGGAACAAAGTGTGCATTTTAGATATTTGCTTGCTGTATGTATGTGTCAAGCTGGATGGGGCTTTGAGCACCCTGTGGTTTAGTGGAAGAGCTCAAAAATAGTACACATTTTAAAAGGCACAGGTTTTATTTCTTCAGAAGAATGAGGCCTAGAGAAGGCTGTGAGTGAGTTTGGGCAGGAGAAGGATAATTCTGATGCTCCTTACATAAACGCCAAGTCAGACTTCTAGGATGATCACACTGATATCCCAGAAGAAAACTCATGTTTTTTCCTTAAATTTCTTTTTCGAAACAATGCTAACAGGTCTACACAAGAGTTGTCAGCAGAAAGATGCAGCTCTTTAGGATTAGATCTCCTGGACTCTCCAATAAGCTTTGGGCTTACTGATGGAACTCCAGGAATAAGAAATTATATGGGGGTGTTCATGACAGTTGTTCTAGATCAATGTCAGCTGAAAATAATTCAAAAGGCAATGGCACTGAGGTCACACACTTGTGAAAATCCCTGACACAAAAGGATGACTCCTTGTGTGCTAGGTTCTTACATATTTTGTTTGGCTTTTTTTTTTAGACCACACAAAATATGTAACTTCTTATTTAAAACATCAAGCATTCTGTGAAGAGCAAATGTAGCAAGGCTTATTTTTAAAACTGTGATGCTTGTGTGCATCTTTCTTTCTTTCTTTCCCCTCAAAGTTTCCCTTGGTTGCTTCCCAGGATCTCTGCAACACAGGTTTGCATCCCTATATCCCAGAATCAGCTATACTTCCAGGGTGTCCCATGTTGTGTTGGGGAAGTTCCCTGCAAGTGTCAGCTGTACAAACCTCTATTAAATCTCTCACCCTCTGTAGCTCTGTTTCTGTTGGAGTGAAAATCTGTCAACAGGTTCAGCAGCTTCTCTTGGCAACTTCTTCCAATGCCTTGCTAACCTCTGAGTAAAGCTTTTCTTCCTAACATTTAATCTAAATCTCTTCCCTTTTAGTTTAAAGCCATTCCCCCTCTCCCTGTCACTCTCTGCCCATGTAAGAGCAAAACCTAAACTCATCGTGTCATTTGGAAAGTGAATTTGGAGAAGCTAAGGGCGGGTAATACACCATGCATTCATTTCTGTAGCAAATATATATCCTGTAAGAGAATGCCAGAGAGGAAAGTGGAGCAACAAAAGTGAAAAATTGCCACTTGATGCAATGATTTGTCACCTGTTGACAGTTGTGCCTGTTGGCAGAAAAGTTCATTATGAATGATAAGTTGAGGGCTCAAAGCAGGACAGAGAGAAGCCTTTAAGATTTGTCCTTGAAGACCAGCCTTGAAAGCTGGTGATGTACAGCATGGTTTAATTCTTTCTGTGGTGGAGGTTAGTGCAGTTTAACATGTCTGTTAGTCTATTTTAAGATATCTCCCATCAAAAGAAATACAGGGAGAAGGACATTCATATCAAACCACATTGTCACACACTGGGAAAGAATAATGCCCTGTAAATAACTGTGCAAATAAAGGGAGAGAAGTTCTGATGACCAATTAAAATCAGAGTACTGATATTGTAAGCCTGATTTTTATGAGGATGACTTGAGAACAAGAAGTTTATTTCAATGAAATATTGATAATTCTAAAAAATCATAAGAAAAATGCAGAGCAGACCACGGTTCATCAAACTATTCAAGCAGTAGAGGCCTTTATAACATGCACTCAAGAATTGGCCTTTTCTGTTGTCATGTCCAGTGGTTTCTATTGCATCCAAATCCTTTGTTTACATTGTGTATTTTCAGTAGAAATTTTATGGGTGTAATGTAGAATAGACAGCAGGAGGTCAAATGAGGTTTTTTCATGCTCCCTGTGGTGATGACAGTGGAAGCATCTCCCTCCTTCCTGCTCCTATTCAAACAGATAAAGTGTTTTGTACATAGAGCCAGCCACATTTTTTTTCCTACACCATTAAGTGTAACAAAGTATTTGGCTTAAGGACTGCCAAATAAACAACCATTAGACCCTTCGTAGGCTTTTTCTCAGAAGAAATAAAATTTTAAAGGATATGGCAACCCTGTGATAATCTTATTTAAGAGGCAGTTTAAATCCAAGGTAAAAAAAAAGAGACTCAGTGTGGGAATAACTCAGTGTGGGAATAATTCAGTGTGGGAATCCCTGCTGCTTTATTCCAACTTTTTGTTTAGTTACTGTGCCACCAGTGTGTGTCACTTCCCCTGTTATCCTCTGTCCTTGCCTGAATCTGATATTCTGGTTCTGAGGGGCACCAACACTTCAGGTGAGAGACCTTTAAAACTTCCATGCCCTAATCTATTCCCTGTTGTATTTCCTCTTGTGGGTGCTTCTCTGCTGAAAAAGACTACCCATTAAAAGTGTAATATTTTCTTTCCTATGGGCATTAGACTCAGTTGTTTATGCCTGGTTATGAAATTCAGTGAAATTGTGTGATAATATCATGTTCCTCCTCCTCTTGCTGAGCGTTGACAGGTTTCACAAATATTCTCCCTGAATGCTGGAACTACACATCGATGGAGCAGATGGAGTTGCTCTGCTTTTATTCAGGAAATACATTTACTTGGGAATCACATGAAATTTTTGTTTCTTTTTTTTTTTTTTTTTGGAGGAAGAAGGGAAATTTTCTGTTATTTATATGGTTCTTTCTAAGTGAATGAAAGCAGAAATGATCAGAGAACAGCTGTTCAGAGGAGTATTTTGATGAGATTTTTTGGTAGGAAGAAGATAAAAGGTGAAGGAGAAGATCCTGCAAGGTTGTTGTAATGTTGACCTTCAGCTATAGGGGATACAGAGAGGGGTTTACCTCTCCTGTGTCTGGCAGCCATGCAGGCAGCCTTTAGTCAGGCCATGTGATTATAATCACAGCATTTCAGCTTGGCTCTTTATCTAATCGAGGTAACTGCTTCACTAATTGATTTTCAGTAAGAAATACAATTACATCTGAAAATGGCTTTTTTTTTTTTTTTGTCTTGCTGCTTGGATAAATAGTGATATTCTTGAATATAAACCTTGAGTTTTCTTCCCTAAATATTCATTAATACAGAGAAGACCAGTTATGTAAAGTATTTGATCTTTTGACCTTGTGACATCTTACCGCACCACTGTGACTGTATAAAGTCAGAAGTCAATGACAACAGCATCCTCTTTTGGTTGGAAAGCCTTTAATAATTGAGATATTTATTTACCTCTGCTTCACTGTGATATGCAAATATCATATTTGTCCAATATTCATTTTTGCTCTTTTATATCTATTCATGTAATTTTCATGTCATCACCTGCATAGTTATTTTTGATGGAACATTCTGATGGTCAGACTCTTAAAGTACTTGTATCTACTTCCCTATACTGATATGAAATTGTATTTTACACAACACATTATAGATGGTACCACACATCCTAAATAGCTCCAGTTGGTACAGAAAAGACAACAGAATACAAGAACATATAATGTAAATATCATGGTATCTTTTAGGGTGGGAAAGACCTCTAAGATCATTGAGGCCAGTTGTAAGCACAAGTTGACCAAATTAAAACTGAAATTGGTATATTTTGTAAAAATCAGTATGTATTTTGGGGGGTCCATTTCAGTGCTAATGTCAAGAAGCCAGGCTCTGGTTTAACTGGGAGTACTGAGAAGAGAAAATGGTCCTGAATGAGCAGCATGAGGGGACAAAATGCTGGAACCCCTCACTTGTCACTGCCGGTTGTGAGCAGTCTCCTTGCTCATGGGTACTGTCTAAGATCAAAAGGATTTGTCTCCCTAGGGAAGCCAGCAGAATCTAATATCCCAGATCCCTTGTAGGACAGCAAGGATCAGTTAAGCCATTACACTTCCAGAGCTGTCCACCTTCCCCTCAATTTATAATTAAAGGGTGCTGACTTCCAGCCCCAAAATTACACACTACAGTTCCTAGGTTTCAGAGGAGTGATGTAGAATCAGGAGAATTGGTGAAAGTGGCTTCATTTCCTGCCTCAATTTCAGTATTAATAAGCCTTTGTAGAGGAACAAATCCATTCCCCATTCCCAAATGATACCTTCATCCTGTCCAGCTTCATGTGCCACTGGGCTGCTACAGTCAGACTGTTCACAGCCATGGATTTCAGCTTTCCTGTCATCATGGCACCCAAATTTGAAAGTGTTTCTCTCCTACAGTGTTTCACATCATCATAGGAACCTTATTCCCTCCTCTTTCAAGTCTTTTAAAATCTTAATATTTCTGGAGCTGGAATGACGATTTAGCTGTTATAATTTTTATTGTTTATTTAATAAAAAGTCTATGAGCTCTGAAATGGTGAAAGACACTTCAAAACACTTTCATGAAAATCTCTTATCTCTTCTGAGGTAAACGGGACTGGAATGTCCTCATAATTACTCTTGTGGATATCTTTTTAATAGCCTTGGGGACACACACAAACATTTAATTATTAGGAAAGGAGTGAATACAATGAAGGATATCATAATGAAGTTTATAAATACATGGAATTCATTAATTGATAATTAATTTAAGAGACAAATGCAACTCTATTTTGCTTTAAGCAAGGAGCTATGCAGGTGTTTACTGAGTAAACTGTATCAATAATTTTTCTCCTGTCCTTGGGTCTAAACCAGTGTTGATTTAGCAGTGTTTCCTTGCTCCCCTTTTCTTACCAAGCATGCATTTTTCCTTCTCATGTTGGAGAAAAACAAATTAGCATATGTAGTGGGAGAGAGCCTTAAAATTGGCCTGTGTAGCACGAGAAAAAGTCAAGGAAAACAGTCCTTTAACACCCTAGAAAGTACAGTTGAAATTAATGAAGAGCTGTTAAATATTGTATCCATTTGTTCTTTCTTACCTTGATAGATCTACTTCATTCAGCTGAAAAGTAAGATCTCTTTTTGCTTATTCTGAACATTTTTAGAGAATAAGAAAGCTATTTTTTTTCACCTAGCACTTTTTATGCTATGATCTCTAACTTGGTAATTTAATTTAAAGGAAACTGTCAGGTTTAATTTGGTCTCAACTATAAACCTGTAAAAACAGATTTTTGTGAGCTCTTTGTGACTCACCCACCAGGCTTAGTCTGCTTGCTTTTAGAAAAACTGTTTTATTTGTGAGATGGGAAAAATTCTTACTTGAAATGCAACGTTAAAAGCGAGTGGTTTTCCTCTGATTTCTTTGAGAATAATTTTTCTTTTTAAAAAACGAATATTTCACAATGACATTTGCAACCCATACGAGATGTTGTTAATAGCAGAGATGAGAAAATGCACTCCTAAATGAGGCAGATGTGTGGAAGAAGTGCAAGACTTCAGGAATGCTTTACCCACTGCACTCTGTCCTTCCTAAGCCTCCTTAAGCAAAAAAGAAATGTGACATTGCTGGGGAGGGAGAGAGCACAAAAATCCCACAATTCTGATTGCTGTTTTTAAAATACAAGCTTAAGTATGAATGCCCTATTTTCATATTTTCTATATTATTTTTCATGTCAAAGGTATTAAAATCTTAGAGAGGAAAGCTGAATAAAGTATTCAGACTGTTCCATCCTGGGATGTATTTGCTGCAAGGTGGGAAAAAACCTCCACAAGGTGGAAAAGTCTGTCAAGTTGGTTTGATAAGTCCCAATTTATTCAGTTTGTTTTAAAAAGGAGAAGAGGTGAGATGTAAGGAAGGGCTTGAAACAAAGAAACCAAAATCCCCCTAGAAAATTGGAAAAAAAAAAAAGTAATCTTAGTGCATTTGCAGAATTACATAAAAACTGAAGTCTGGGGACATTTTCAGGGTTGGAATGCTTTGCCAGCTGCAGTTGGGCTGTGCCTCAATAAAAAGGGGGTTTGGCTTTTATGTTCCTGGGGACAAGTGACAGGAACCGCAGCCAAGAAGCTCAAAAGCATTGAGCTGCAGTGAGCACCCTCTGCCCAGCTCTGGTTTATCCTAAAAATGCACCAGGTGATGTCTTGACTTCCCCTATGGGCTGTGGGTTGGCTGATTCCCTGCCCTGTGCAGAGAAGATTTTGGTGGAAAGTCTGTCACGTTTCCTGCCATCACTGAGCTGGGTGAAAATTTTTGCTGTTGGTGTCTGTTATGTGCAAATCCAAGAGTGGTGATGGGGGCATCACAGCTTTTAAGCACTCAGTGTTACAGCCTGACATGTGTCTGTGTAATGTCCTGTAGACATGTAAATCAGAGTCATTAATTACTGTGGAACACTTCAAAAGCCTGCCAGTTGTTGGTTTTTCCAAAGCAAAAATGTGCACACAGGAAAATTCTCTGAGAAGGCAGTTTGTGATGTGAAAAATAATAAAATCTCACTCAGCAAGCTACCAGCTGTGAGCTGTTTCAAGTATCAATTCAACATGTCAATTATATCAATATGTACACTGACTAACAATTTTGCCACAGAATGCAGTGGAGGACTCAATTTTTTTTGTGAAGGATATAAAAGAAAGGTTAATATGTGCTTTGCTGTATCAAATTATGTAGTGGGAATAGCAGTTGAGCTGTATACAGTTATTTTTGGGAAATTGTATCATATAATAAGGCTCTAAACATAACCTTGGTGGAGAAATTATGACATTTATTATTCAGGGTATGAATTAACTATTTTAGAAGAATATAAAATAAGACTGAATTCTCAGTTTTCTTATGTTTTCTGTAGTTTTGTTCCTCCAACAAATAAAAATCCCAAAGACAATGTCTGCCTGCTGCTGGGATTAGTAGCCTTCAGAAATAGATGCAACTTTATAATCCATGTGTTACTTCCATGTGAAATACAGGTGATATATTACCTGATTGAAGGTGACATTTTGGCTTTTATACTTGCAAAGAATTTGCCAGACTGGGAGAAAAAGATTTTAAGAGGCAGTTTCCTATGAAACCCACCCATTCCATGTCCTGGAATGCAGGCCAGGTTGGGTGATCACTGCAAGAGCTGAATTTTGTACTCAAGGTTTCGTCAGCATTTCAAATAAAGAACTAATTGCTGCTGTAACAGAACTTACTATTGCTTTGGCAATTTGTTCCCCTAAAAATATTTCTGTTCTCTGTGAGCATTTCTTTTAAGCATGAGGATATTCTCTTCTATGTTCTGGCTGAGATCTTTGTATTGCAATTGCCACACTAAGTGCACTTGAATCCCACCACAATTGTCTTCTCCAATCTCATCTTTTTTCTCCTCACCATCCATTGAACAGATGGCCCTGAGCTTTATGGAGGTGATTAATTAAACTGCACATAACAGGAATATTTTTTTCTTCCGTGCATAAATTCCTCTTAACAGGATTTTAAATTCTTTTGGCGACCAATCTGCTCTGAGAGGAGGGGTGAAGAGTATTTTTATCTTTTCCACTTTTCTTTTAAGCATATGCAATATGTGTCTTAAAATAAATGTATCTCTATGTTGTGCCAGTTGCTGGAAACAGCTTAAATTTTAAGCTGGCTGGTAAAGCTTAACAAGGGTATCAGTAAACAAAATATTTGAATTTGAACACTGGAGGTTGTGAGTTAAAATGTATGTCAGGAATACTAATGATCTGCAGATCCTGGAGAGGATTTCAGATATCCAGGAGCTTTTCTGTTGTGTCTTGTCAAAACAAGTTTGGTTTTGAATGCTGAATATGTAAAACAAGATAATTATGTGTGACCTGCGAGTATAGCCAAGGTTCCTTTGTAGAAATAACTGACCAAATTATGTCTGCTAATGAAAAAATATTTTTAAAAGCTTTGTTTTGTATCTGCTGATGTGCTTTGCTGGACAATCTCCTAGAGGATCAGAGTAATAATTACAGGTGTATTAAATTATGTAGTCAATGATCTCTGTAGAAGGTGCAGCAGTAAATTCAGTGCTGTGGAAATCCAGCATGAAGGGCTATATATGTGCCTGTACCTCTGTGTGTGTGCACAAAGGTATTCCAAGAGATCTGCTGTGTGGTTTTTTCTGTGTTTTGTTTTCAACAAGTTGGGAAGGAGAGCTAAAGGGAAGCTTAGTGCAAAAGGGGATTGATTCTCCTCCCAGAGAGGTGGCCAAGGATAACCACACACCTCGGAAAACTGCTGCCTCTCCTGTACATCTATTAATAGCCAATCTGTGCTACCTAACTTTGAGCAGACAGACCCGTGAGAAGAATGAAATCTTTTGAGGTTAATCTGTTGTAATCTCTTGCTGGACACCTTTTCCAGATGCTTCTTAATAGTTTTTGATTCTTCAGGGAGTCTTTACATGATCTGTTTCCTTTTCCACTGATAACACACGAGAAAAAGCTCAGATCTTGTCAGAAGGTAAAAATATTCGGAATTCAGTACACTCCCAAGAGTATAAATTTGAGTCTTTTTATATTCCAGATACATTTTGGGGGTTGTTGTGATACCTGGGGGAGTTTTTTTCTTTATAGGATGAGCAGAGGACTTGGTGGGGTAGGGATGTGGGCAGGTATGAGCTGACAGTGTTCACTGAAGATGTATCTCGGTTGGGTGCTACAGACCTTCTGAAAAAATTAAACTCTGTCACCTTAAGTCATTCAGTTTAATAAGCAGCCTCGTTTCTCACCCTGCCCTTCTCAGTCTGGCTGTTTTTTTCAAGAAACTTTCTTCCTTTCTCATTTTGTCCCTCCCTGCCTGGCTGCTGTTGCCCTCTCCTTTGGGGAAGTTTAATCCTCGCAGCGGGTGATCCTCTTGCTGCTCTCTGAGCAGGATCTGCTGCACAAGTCCTTTGTGCCACACTGATCCCTGGCCCTCCTGAGCCCTTTGGCTGGGACATGAAGCAGGATCAGGGCTGAGCTCTCTGATTAGTCCTTACTCATGTGAGAAGCCCCACTGAACTGAACGGCTGCCTCTCACTGGGACTCGTGTATTGTCACTTAGGCATCCTAAATTAAAAGGCTTCTGAAAGGCTTGGCTTGATGTGCCTCAGTGTGTGACTTAGCACTTTGCAAGACCTGTAAATATTTTTGCCTGTTCAAAGGGGGAACATAATGCATGTAGTAGGTTTTGGTTTGGTTTTTTTTTTTTCCTTCTGTTTATCAGCCTTTTCTTCTGATGGCTTTTGCTGATGTTTTTGTACAGGTACCCACTGGCCAGTTCTGCCACACTTTGGGTGTGTGCTGTCACACTTGGGATGAGTTTTGCCTGATGAAGCAGCAGTGAAATAGTTAATGCCTTCTGGCCTCGATTTAAGTGCAGCTGGCCCAAATCAGCTCAGAACACTTGTAGTTCAGAAATTGCTACAGCTCAAATCAGCCAGGCTCCTGAGAAAAGGATCAAAAGGTGGCCTCTCTGCTCAATGGGCAGGTTAGGATGGCCCAGCTTTAACTGGGTGCATGATCTAAGTGGAACACTCTTGTTTAATACAAGCCTCTTTTTATCTTAATGGTATTGGCAGAGCAACACATTTGTCTCAATTTCCTCTAAAAAGCAGTTCTGAAGCCAAACCTTGAAAGCTGCAAATTCTGCTTTACCTCAGCAAAAGCATGTACCCTGGACTGACTCAGGTTTCCACTCAGGGTGACTAATTTTCTGTCTTGTCTCTTCCTGATTGATATTAGAGGAGTGTATCAGTAGCATTGATATTTTCACACCAGTAAAACAGAAGAGAAAAGGTTTCTGTTTTAAGTAAAAATTTGGAGCCTTCCCCAAGGCTACCAGAGCACTTGCTGTGCTGTGGCACAGGTGATTTTTGAAATATGGAACTCAGATTTGGTTACAACAGAGAAAATAATCCTGGATTTATTCAGAGTCATTTAATCTCACATGGAAGTCAATGAGACACAGTTCTGCAGTCAAAGGAAGTGCAACTTTCTGTCAATACGCAGGTCCCAGCATGATGGGAGACTGATTCTTGAGAAGATGCCTTTGAGTTCAAAGAATGTTTCCTGACAGAGAAGGGGACCATGAGAACATTATACACTGAGCAGAATACACAATTCTGTATACAATTCCCTACTTTTTCTGGTGAAGACTTTTCTGAAATCAGCCTCTTTTTTTTTTTTTCCCCTTTCTTTTTTCTCCTGAGGGAATTAAATCAGGGCTAAAATAACATGTATTGTCAGTATTTTTCTTTTCCCCCAGTCACAAAAAGAAACATAAGAAAACATCTTACAACCCTCTTAAAAGGTTTCAGAATTTCTGCACAAAACCTTATCATTCAGAAGCTCTTCCTGTACCATTTCCTTAAAAGTGTGTCCAGACTGTAGACATTGAGGATTGATGGATATGTCTTGATAGACTTTAATTTTGAGTATTTTTGACCTCTCTGCAAATAAAAGTACATCTTATACTCGGTGAGTGCTTCGGGCTTGAGATGGGATTTGTGGTTGTTTCTCATTAGAAGGCTGAAGTATCAGAGAAAAGTGAAATCTGTTCCTCCTGCCTCTCTGGATATTCTTTGGCTGGGAGCAGCAGGATCCATAAATGCTCTGAATTTCTACTACAGGTCTACTACAGCTGTTCAAAGGCCTGAAAAATTCCTAGGACAAACTCAGCCCTGGATACATCTGGACCTAGGTCCAATGCAGATTTTTGCCAGGCCTTGCTGCTGTTCTTTGCATTGATCTAATTGTAAAGCTTTGATTATCTTATTGATTTAGTGGAGGCCTGCCTGTTTCTGCCAGAGCTGAATTTGGCTTCTTGACTTCAGCTGGAGACAGTTGAACACAGTTCTCTCAGGCTTGGCCAGAAGGTGATTCCCCTTTGATGCTGCCACAGTTTGATTATGCAATTCATCAATGCATGGACTGCACACAAAATGAACTGAGTCGAGACAAGGTTGTGTAAACTTGACTGGATAATCAAGTCTGACATAGCACTTTGCCAGCAGATATAAAAAAAATCACTGTCTTGAAGAAGAGATCAGCTCAAGCATCAGCTTTATTCTTAAAAAGTGTTGGAATGTAAAAATGAAATACTTTGGGTCAGTTATGTGTGTTTTTTTCATGGAAGGGGTAGCTTTGTCTTGTGCTGATCTTTCCTTCATTTTAAATAGGGTGTCAAAGCAATGTCTCAATGCTTTGTTTTTTCTTTTTCTTTTTCTTTTTCTTTTTCTTTTTCTTTTTCTTTTTCTTTTTCTTTTTCTTTTTCTTTTTCTTTTTCTTTTTCTTTTTCTTTTTCCTTTATAAAATCTTGTTAAATTTCCAATTTTATTGATCATGTACAACTCACCACTTGGGTTAAAACACTGTAACACAGATGGGCCCACTAACGGTAGGAAAGCCTGAAAGATAGATTATTACCATTTATTGCCATTTTGCAGACAAAATAATTCCTGGCAAGTTATTTTAGGTCATATAGTGAAGGGGAACTGTTCCTCCTTGCAGCCACTATTACTAGTGGCAATCCAGAGCTATGGAAATTTAGCTTTGGAAAGGTGAATGAATGAACTTGCAATTTGAGAGATTCCTGGAAGAAAAGAATGTGCTATCTCTAGGCCATTTATTCCATCTTTCAGTGAGGGTTTAGGTAAAAATTTACTGAAAAAATCAGATCTTTCACAGCTAAACATGAATTGAATGAAATTTTCATGATTACCAACAGAGACCACCAAGCTCCATTACTGTGTAGCCCGTACATGAAGGAACCATGGTAAAGGCATCTTTATCAGTTTTCTTTAATAAAGCAGCAGTGCTATGCACAGGCACTACTAAAAAAAACCAAACCAAACCACCCAAAACAGAAACAAAAACAAAAAACCCCAAAACAAAAAAAAAACCCCACCACCACCAAAAAAACCCAACAAAAACAAACAAACAAAAACCAAAAGTAAAACAAAACAAAAACCCAAAAAACAAACACACACGAAAAAAAAAACCAAAACCAAAAAACCAAACCAAAAAAACCCCACACCCAACTGTATAGAGAACCAGAACAATTTGTATTAATGTTCTGGTGGTTTCAACTGAAAGAATTTTCCAATCTCATCAGCATCCTGAGAGAGAGACAGCAATGGTTATTCTATTAAAGTTGGGGAGTTGCACAGCTTTTTTAGCCTAGATTAAGCTATGCACACTGTCCATACAGTGGTGCTGCACAGCAGAGTTAATGAAGCTGTTAGCATGATCTGTCATGCCAGGAAACATCCTGAAAATAATTAGGAAGTGACTGAGAATGTTTAGGTTGGGTACATGTTAGATAAGCTGAATAGGCTCGTAGAAGGTACAAGTTTGCATTTAAAAATACTCAGTGACCTCCAGCAGCTGCTGTACTCAAGTCAAAATATGGACTTCATGAAGTCTGTTGTGTTCCTGTTGTGGTAAAAGGCATATGAGCTTCTGTGAGCCACTGCTTATCAGGTGCACACAGAATTCATTAAGGAAAAAAACAAACAAGAAAGCACAAATTTTTATGTTGTCGTGAGAGTGCTGTCAGCATATTTTCCCAAGTAGATTTGGTAGGTGCATGTCTATTACGTTATGCATTCTTTTTTTATCCTGTGAATAAATTAAATATTGTGAGGGAAAAAAGAAAAAAAGACAGAAGTGCATTTTTAGATGGGCAGCATGTGCATTAACTAATGGGGATGTGTAGATTAAACTGAAAAATTAAAGAATAATAAGACGGAAAATTAAGGTTTATGCAAAAATAACAAATTTTAATAATGTGTATTTAGAATGTTGGTTTAGTTAAGTGACAAATTGAAAGGAGTACTTTCATTATTGACAAGTTCACATCCCCTTATCTTGATCTGATGGGTAAAAAAAGAGCAAACTGGCAAATATCATTGCATCTTTCAGTGTTTTGCCTCTAACCACAGAGGAGAATTAGAAGTTAACTCGCTAAATGCATCTCAGGATTTTTTATTTAGGGTTTGCTAGGGATACATGAAGATTTCACAAAGCTATTTAATATGGGTACTTTGGAGTAAAGATTTAATTAGATTATTTCCTTTTCAGAAGGAATATTAAAAATGCATTGTTAAGTTTTTCTGTGTAACTTAACAGAGCTTAAATTCCCTGAAAGAAATGCAACCTTTACAGAACGAAATGCAAACCACAGTGAAATTCTTGAGAACTGTGCAACTCAGCACTATGGGTTCAATAGTTTATGTTTTGAATAATTTTTAAAAAATCTGGGTTTTTTTCTCCTGTAAAACAATAAAAAAACACACTGCCATAGTGTTTGTTGTGGTCATATCAGCAGTACTTCCTATTTCAGAAATCTGGCTTTTATTTGATTTGGAGGATGTGGGTAAAAGGCCCCAGAGGCGTGCATTGCCCAAATACTAAATAACAAATGTAAATAAAAAACACTGAAATGTTGGCGTCCAAACCTTTTATGCTCCTCATGCTGCTCCAAGAAGAGTTTATTCAAGGCAAACAGAGAATTCATGATCAGTGGATTATTTACAGCATAAATGTATGGCACTTGAGAAAATTAATTAAAAAGGAGCAAAGGTTACTTTGTGTAGAATCCTACAGCGAAGAGAAATACAGAGGAAATTAAATAGAATATTTTCATATATTATTCATTTACACCTGTGATTTTATTTTTTTTTTTAATGAAAGCAAAAGAACACCTCAGTAGCCCAGTAATTGCAGTATTTCCTAGAACAGAAACGCACATATTAAAGTGGCAAACCCTCCAAACTGGAAGGTGTGAAGTTTTCTTTGCTTTAACTTGTCTTGAACTGCCTGCAGTTTGTTCTGGCTTGCCTGTTGGGAGGCTGTGTCTGATTTATTTCACTTCGCACAGAATCACAGACTCCTAAAGGCTGGAGTGGTCTGTGGAGGTTGTGTAGTCCAAACCCCTGCTCAAGCAGAATATCCTGAATATCTCCAAGGATTGAACCCCCAAGAGCATCTCTGGACATCCTGATCCAATGTTTCACCACCCTTTTTTCCTTCATCTCCATGGAACTGACACTAAGGCTTTTTAAATTCATTCAGCATTTTTCTTTAGAGATCCCACCTCTGTACCTTTGTTTCTGAAAAAGCAAAGTTCAGTGAGATGTTCTGTAGCAAGCAAAACATCGGGGGAAGAGACTTGACTGGTGTACAAGGATGGTGTTAGATATTTTTGTTGTAATCAGTTACATTGTGCAGGATGGTGTTTCCCAGCCTGCTATGATATCTGCTGTTCAGCCTCTAAGTCTGTCCTAATCGACTCTTGCATACAAAACATCAGGGAAAACCTTATTCCAGATGGCTGAGAGACAAAGCTCAGCTGAGGTCAGAATTTAACAGAGGAGGGAAAAAAAATGTATTAGAAATTGCACCATTTACAGTCTCTATCTCTCTCATCAATTTTAATTTAAATGCAGGGAATTAGCTTAACAACTTCAAACTTCTTGTTTATTCTTTGGCATTATCAGCCTTTGTCCTGTAATTAATTTATCTTTCAATTTTATTTCATTTAATCTCTGTTATTTCTTATTTTGATAATATATTGAACGTATTATATTAATAAGGAGTAAATGTTTAACACACCTCTTCAAAGCCCTTTTTCCAAAGCATCCTGAGGACTTGGTGACCTATACAGCCCTCCTCTCTAAAAGTACAATCAAGCTACATTTTGCATTTTCATGAATACAAGGCAATGATCAGTTCATTCTGCCCAGGCTATATTTCTGGGGAGACCCTACTGTTATGGAAAAAAACAAACACAGTAAATAATTAGTGACTGAAGACCTTGTTTAGGCCTAGAAATTAGATACAATTCTCAGGCTGGACTGGTCCCCCGACACATACCTAAAATGTTTGTGCTTAACACCAGCACCTTCTCCCTTTGCCATTCACAGGCTCTTTTTTGCAAAGATCATTTTTTGTGATCATTTTCAGTAGCAGAGGTACATGACTTTAAACAAAACTTGCTCTTTTCACGAATGTGTTCCTTCCCCAGCATTCCTGCCACTGTCATTATGGCAATTGCTTTGGTATGAAGCAACAGTGAAAGTACATGTATTAAACTGATATTATTTATAAGAAGTTAAGTTACCTGGGGCCCTGAGAATGGTTTAAAAAGTGACAATATTTATGGAGACTTGAATGAATGAGTGGATTTATTATATTAAGTGATTACTCATCTGATTTCTCAGCTAAGGAGATTCTTTGATAAGGCACCACCTAAGAATCAGCCCTGTGCCAGGGAGGAAAGAAAATATTTAAGGGTTCAGAAACACAGTTTTGTTCTGGATGGAATTTAGAAACACTGTGCAATCTCCACTGAGTCTGACTAATCAGAGAAAGATTTAAGTCTTTGGGTATCTAAGAATGTGTAAGTACAAGGAAATCTGCAGCGAGGAACAAGGAGAATACTGTTTTTGATGATGTATCTATTACTTTTAATATTCATCACAACATAATAAATGTTGATAGAGAAAATGGAGAGGAGAAACATGAAAATTAAAGTGTGTCAACTCAAACTGAAGAGTAAGCATATGCTATATGCTGAGAGAATAAAAAATATTATTCTAAAATGGGAAATAAAAGAAAGAAAACACACCAGTACATTAAAAAGTGTAAAGAATCAGTTTCTTAGGGTAAACACAGCAATTGAATTATATCAGAGGATATCCATTCCATGCAGTGAAATATATTATGCAAAGGCTTTTGACCTTTAAGAAAATATGTTGATGATTTTCCTCTGCATACAGAAAAATGTCAGCATAGGTGTAAATAAATGTCATTAACTTTGTTTCTGTATTCACAGTGTGTCCACAAGGACCAAGATGTGCTGGCATTCATACACCTGAATGGAGAGCATGTGAACCACTCATTAACCCTCCTGGTTCACTTGAGTGCTCAGGCTGTCTCAGGGATGTCAGTGTCTCACATCTCCAAGGAAATGTGCTCTTATCAGGACTGTGCAAAATTATTATTTCTAAAAGTGCACATATCAAATATATTCATATCAGGTTTGGAAGAACTGCTTTCCCAGGGACCTGAGGAAGTCCAGTTTCTATTTTCTGTTTCCCTAGTTAAAATGTGTTTATTTTGTGGTTTTGTGGTCTGGTGTCAAATGAGCCCCATGGAGCTGTTGGCTCACACTCCCCCGTGGGAAGGTGGAGAGGATCAGAAGGGAAAAAGTGAGAAAGCTTTTGGGTTGGTTCAGTTGCTATAAAGCAATGCTCCTCCATCAATTGAATACCTCCATTTCCATGATCCACATTTGCATCAGTTCTCTGGTTGCTTTCACCAAAGGCTGAAAGGAAATTTAGTGCTATTAAGGTCCTGCAAAGAGAAGGTGATGGTAATTCTTATGGAAGCTGAAGCTGTCTGTCCTGCTGTTCCAAAAATGGCTCTTTTGATCCAAGCAGTGCAGTCCAAAAATACCTTATTTCAAGAATCTGCTAATGCTCCTCTATATTTTCATCATTTTAAATTTTGGAGATATGATTCCTTTTATTATTCAGTGATATGCTATAGTTGAGTAACATAAGAATATTTCCTTCCTCCTGGAACAAACTTCAAAGTGTGCAACTTTTCAACATTTAAAAACGCATTTTTGTTCTTTAGTTTTAAAGAAGTTTTTCTCAGAATAAATGCTATTTCTCTAGTAGTGACAATGAGCAGAAATAAATGCCTTTGGGCAACTCAGGTTTCATCAGTATTTTCATGCAATTTAACGATGATTGATTGCATAAATTGCTGGGAATTGTGGGCACTCAGCGTATCTAAAAAATAGGTCACTTGCATAGATGTAGGAGCCAAATTTAGGCATCCAAGCTGAAGAAAAATTCATGAGGGTGCTTAATTACATCTTCCCAATAGCCTGCTCTGGAAAGCTGGATGCTCAGAGGGTGATGCCTGCCTCTTGTTTGGATCTTTGATTTCAGCAGCAATGCAGAGATCAGGAAAGTCACGGGAGTGTCTGCAGGACTGAATCCAGCCTAGAAATCCCCTCTGACGCTGTTTAAGATTACAATGACACGGACTCTGACTTCAGAAGGCTGAAATGACTCTAATTGTTTATTACTTTGGGATTTTTTTTTCTTTATGCTGTTTTACAAAGAACCATCCAAGGGGTGGGAGAAAGAGGGGCATCAGGAAAAGGTCCCTCCTAGGGAAAGGAATGTAAACACAGTTACAGTTAGAAAAACGTGTTTCTTGTTGACAGAACAGTGCTTGGGAAAAAGTTTTAGAGAATTTAAAATCACGAACCATGGCTACACACCTCAAAGTACACCAGGTTGCACCAAGGCTCTTAATTCTGCTCCACCCCAGTAACTTTCAGCAGGCTGCCTTGACACCCTACAGCTCTACATTACAAAGCTGCCTAAGTATCCCTCGAGTTTGTTGGGAGAACTATGCTGGGATGGTTTTTTTCTCTTTAGTAGCTGACACATTTTGTACTTTACAATTGAGAGACTAATTAGGAACTCAGCCATGGAAGACTTTATAATAGCTACTTTGTAGGCATCTATACACTGTTATATCTTTCAGTGTATGATTCAGTATGAATTTGGGTTTGAAATGTGCTATGAAAAAATGTTTTCCTGTACTGACCTCATTTTCAGGCATTAATAATCAAACCATTCACTCTACATTAAGAGTGTGGACATGATGCCTCTCAAAATAATGCATTTTACTTTAGCTCTCTACTTAGGTAGTGAAGCCTATACAGTTCTGGAGCAGATGAAAATGATAGAAATACTGTCCAGAAATATTTTTCTAGCAAGATAACAAGGGGTTTAGGCCTGGTCAGTATGGATTTATGAAAGTCAAGTGCTTCTTGCCCCACCTGAGCTCCCTTCATGACAAGGTGACCTGACTGGTGGAGGAGGGAAAGGCTGTCAATGTTGCCTGCCCTGAGTTTATTAAAGGATTTGACACTTTTTCCCACAGAATTTTCCTGGAAAAACTGTCTTTCCATGGTATGGATGGGTGTAGCCTGTGCTGGGTGAAAAACTGGCTGGGTGGCTGGGCCCAGAGTGATCAGTCTCTTCTCTCAGGAAACAAGGGCCAGGACAAGAGGAAATGGCCTCGAGTGCTGCCAGAGGAGGTTTAGGTTGGACATAAGGAAAGGATTTCTTCCCTGAAAGGGTGGCCAGGCATTGGAACAGGATGCCCAGGGAGGGGGTGGCACCAAAACCCCTGTGGATGTGGCTCCTGGGGATGTGGGTGACTGGAGGAGTTGGCAGTGCTGGGTTGACACTTGGACTTGATGGTCTTGGAGATCCTCTCCAGGTTTAATGATTCTGTGCTTCCATGAAAATCACTGGACAGTGTGACATAGAAACAACGGATAATAATGTTATGCTTGGAGCATAAGGAAGTTGAAATGGATGTAATGAGAAGTTGATAAAATTCTGCAGGACAGTCTGTTACATGTATTTATAAACGTGTATGTTTATATGTACACACATACACAAACATATGCAGCTGTGGGAAAAATGTATTCATATGTGTGCAAAACCACCCCAAAATACAGCAACAATTTTCTGATCTCTCTGAATTACTGCATTTTAATTAATAGTTATAAATATGCTTTATTTTTAACTGTACAACTGTACCAACTATGAAGTGTAACAAGTTTCAGTGAGTTCGGTGATGCATCACTCTCTTTCTCCTATAGGGGCATAGGAATTTAGTATTTATTATGTCATTTGGTTGTCCTGAAGTCACTAATTTCTGTTGCCTTGACAGTCTAGTTTAGAAGTATTTCTGACACTGCTGAGTGCTCTGCCAACTTGTATGGCAAACCTGGTTTTGGAAATAACTTCAACTGGATTTTTTAGAGTTTAGATTGTAATAATAATGAAAAAGAAAATCCTTAAAGGTTTTTAGAGTATGGATTTGGATAAATGTCAGAAAGTCAATCTCAGGTGAATTCTTCAGTGTAGAACCAAGCTGCAAATTGCATGGTTGAAGAAAACTTCAGAGAATCCACTTTAATGAATGCTGTGTGACCATCCATGCAGTGCAGATTGGATCAGCAAGGTTCAGTGCTGTGTTCATTCTTATTTTGATTCAGAGAATTCCAAGCACACAGTGGAAAAATTTTAAGAAAGGAGTAACCTTCAAGATTTACGAGAATATTACATTTTGCCCTTCCTTTCAGTCTTGGGAGTTCAAAAGGTGCCGCTGCAGAACACGACAAATCAATCTGCAGGTCAGAAATAATCCCTCAGTGTGCAGTGGAGCTGAGCCTCCGTGCAGCTCTCAGCAGTGATACCAGATTTTGATGGGGGCAGATCCTCTGTGGCTGCATGGAAGAACCTGTTCTCCCACCCTCTGCCTGGTGACAGAACTGCTCTGGCCTCAAACAGGAGAGGAACTCTTAGTCTTTTCAGCTCGTTCAAATTTTTCGTAAGATACATATCTGTAAAGCAAGCAAACAAACAAACAAAATACTTTTATCATCAAAATCAAAAGCCTCCTCAAGAAAAGGTCAGCATTAACAAATGTACTCCCTCTAGGAAAAAGTATCTAAAGTTGTAGAAACTACTTGTCTTGCATATAGCAGGCTTAAAATAAATGGAAAATAATTACCTGCTCAGAACTTAATTTTGAAGCTCAAGGGAACGGGTGATAAAATGTTAATGTTTTAGAATTGAGTCTTCTCCTGATAGACACAATTTTATTTTTGGTTCTTAGGAATGTCATATTTTTGCCATTCTCTGTTGTACATGGCTCATTTTATCAAGACCACACTTCAAGAAATTATTTTACAGAAACTCATGAGCAGGAGAGGGGAAATCAGGCCGACACAAGACTCTCAAAGAGTTTGATGGATGTTAGCTACAAGATCAAAGTACTGCTTCGAACAATCTTTCTGCTTTCATTATCTGTTACACTTCAGAATTTAGGAAGAGGAACAAAAAAAAAAAAAAAGGAAAGAAAGAAAATCTGAGCTTTGTTTTGCAGGGCTGGAACTTTTTCAATAAAAATAACACTGACAAAAATCCTTCTAAAGGAACCACCCAGGTATCATCTGATGTGCAGCCGACATTACTGATTTTTGGAGACCCTCAGATTTGATTCTCTCCCATGCATTCAATATTATTCTATAGCTGTCTAAGAGTAAATGGGCTACAAGGATTGGAAAGAGCTGACAAGTTCAGGCAGGAATGTGTAACAGGGAAATTTGCTGATTAGAAAACAGTTTTTCACACTGAGAACAATGCAATATTATGTACTTTCAAGATGTCAAAATAGAAGTTCTGGCAGCTGAGTGCCAGATGCAATTTTGTAAGAATAGGCTCAAATGGAATGAAGTCTTCTTGTAAGTCATGCTTGTACAGCTAGATAAATGTTCTTGAAAGCTTGATTTTTATTTGCTTTGCACTCAAGAGGAAAAAAGACATCTAAGAAATTTTCATATTTGCTGTATGAGGGTTTTTATCCTCAAAATCTTTTACTCTGCCACTGCAGACCTGCTTGTTCTAGCAAAAGTTTGACAGTGAAAAGACAGTTTGGAAAACTAGTACAGTATTAGATAATTACTGAAAGCTTAAACCCACAAATTTAGTAGAACTTTTCCTTCAAATTCTAACTACTTGATAGTTTTGACTCATTAAATACCATTTGATTACCAATTAAATGCATGCTCCCACACATTTGTTGTTAATTATGGTTCATATAGTAGACACAAAAATAATTACTTTCAGCAAGGAGAGAGGTTGTAGGAGACAAAAATAATCATGTATTTCCATGTCACAGGGTGCATTCTATGTTAATCTTCTTTCACTACCTGCTGCTTTACTTGTAAGTAAATGGCCAGTGATTTCCATGCAAGAAAGGACTAACTCAATACCTTTTCCTTTTAAAAGAAGCATTTTAGATTTGTTTGGTTATAAATTCACTAAATGGAAAAATTAAGAAGGCAAATGATGCATACAGCTAAATTAAAATGAACTGTGGGAGAATCATCAAAAATTAATGTGCCTTAAATTTCATTCTAAGTTATTTGTCACTCGTGGTAGTTTTAATTCTAAGTCAGGAAAGCAAACAAATGAACAGGTTATATAAGGTAAAATAAGGCTTCATTTTACCTTAAATGACACAGAGATATAAAAGAAGAAGCATCCAAACATGCTCTGTTATTGGAAGTTAGTGTCAAGGCACAATATTGTATCAAGGGATTAGGACAAAACCTTACAATTCATGACAGGGCAATTGAGTGCAAATTGCAGTCTGGAGTTGCAGTGTCACTTTGATGGACTTGCTTTGTTTTTATTTGCTGTACCTGAGAATTTTATTAGCAAGTGCAAGATTGAAGTAGCAGATTTTGCTATTGAAAGCAGCTTTACTGGTGAGTTTTACAATCCAAGACAGATACTCAGAAGTGCTTCCTGCTTTGATGAAAAGTCCCAACAGTTTGGTGGACAAATCCTTTGCATTAGAGGTGAAGTACTAAAAAATGGAATTTTGACACTTGGAATATGTCAGTCTTCTTTTTAAGCAGGAGGGCAGGGGCTGTTGCTTGCCAGAACATGCAGCTCGGAAAAGTTGCAGGAATGGGCAGAGGAGCAGCAGGGCAGAGAGAATAATTATCAGCCTGGCATGGCATGAGTGAAAACCAGTGTGAGTGAGCATAAATGGAACTAAAAGGGAAGGGCCAGTGCATCCACTCCCTTGAAATAAATTATTGGTGCTCTCATGGTGCTCCAGCTCTGCACTTACATTAGAAGTAACTGATGCCTTAAGTTTGAGCTTTCATGTTTTTCAGATTCTGTGCTGCCCAGGGGTGCAGTTCTGAGCCTCACATTCAGTGCCAGTCAGCTCTCTTCACAGAGCAGGGAGACAAAACAAATCCTTTTCCTGCTGAAGACCAAGGACATCCTTCAGACCCAAAAGCACAAACAAGGGTGGCTGAAGGGAGGAACAAGAAGGATGAGACCTCACAGCCTGAAGATGTAATTGGACAATTAAACTCAGTATGCAAATGAACCAAAGCTTATAAAACTGTGAGACCTCATGACCAGTCAGCAATTTTGTGACCATTCTTAGTCCCCCTTGGGTACAGCCCTGGCCAGGCCCTGTCCTGCCCAATGTGTGTCCTGGAGGCCTTTCAATAAATCCCTGCTTTATTCTCCAGCTCTGTCCAGTCTCTGCTCCAGGTCAGCCTTCCCAAGGTATCATAACACTAAGAAGGAAATCAGCATCTGCCCCCTAATTGTGTCTCAGATGGATGACTAAAATCACCACTTTACAGGTGAGAGAAGAAGGGTGGGACTGTGGGCAGAGCCCCTCAGAACTGAGAAGAATTCTTTGGTCATTTCAATCCTGAGGAGCACCAGGAGTTTGCTGAAGGTAAACTAAGGCCTTGAAGGCCTTTGAAGGCCTCCAAAGCCAAAATTTTCACCTCTCTCTGCAACACTGCTGTAGATTATCCCAGTCTAGTCCACTCAGCCAACCACATTTTGCACATAAAATTAAGATTAAAACCCAAAGCTGGAATTGTTGCTGAATTACAGGAGGCACTGGTATGAAACACAGGTTTTCCAGGACAGCCTGTATTTCCCATCCATGTCCCTAAAAAGTTTTGCTCAGCGAGACAAGCAGCAGGGAAGTACCAGGCAATTTTCTTCAGCTGACTTGATTTGTTTCCTTTGGAAATTTTCCAAATCTTAACATTCCAAAGTTTTCATTGCATCAGCAGATAAATGGAGTAGATTTTCAGGTTTTGGATACTTGTGGAAAAGAAAGCAAAACCATAAAATCTGAGGAGTAAGAACAATCTCCTAAATATTGCTTGAAATGAGGATGATGGCTAAGGCAGAGAATTAACAAAAAAATGACAGCTCTGTAATTATAGCCTCTCTTTTGTATAGCAACTCCTTTCTAGATACTTCTGTGATTTCTTTAGACTGTGTTTTAGCTATCATTTGATAAATTGGATTAAAATTAATTAGACTATGGCTCATGACAGGAATTTTACATCACATACACTCTTGATGCATCTTATATGTTAAAGGACCTGGTATGTTGTTGCTTCTGATGCCTGAATAGATGTCTTGAACAGTCTTTCAGTAACTTAAAAGTGTTTCTCTCATGCCATCTTCTGAGGAGACGATTGGATTTTCAAATGCACAGCAAATGCTTTCAAATATTTATTGTAAAGCTCAGAATTATAACCACCAGCAGCAGATTTTGGTTTTTGTTTTTTTTTTCCTTGAAAGCATATTTACAAATGATTTTTAAATGAACTCTAAGTAAAGTGCTAAATTTTAGAAACATTGCAGACACATGAGCCTGAAGGGCTGTGACAAATTGCCTGTGTCCTGCTACATTTCAGTTTAAAATCAGTTTTAATTTCAGAAGTATTCTTTCTATGGTATCCTTGTAGGTATTTATCTTATTGCAGCCAGAATATGTAAATATTCCACATCTTTTTTGTTAGTTTCTCTACATACTCTCAATCTTGATAACGTTTTCCTTTCTTCAACACCCTGAAACCCCAGGAGGATTCGTGGCCTACCTGGATTTTTTTTACTCCATACTCCAGTAGTAATCAGACAAAATCTTTCAAGGAACTTGAAAATTCAAGTTTTCATGGAAACGATGGTGCCCACTGGTGCTGCCTTGTTCAATCCACAAGTTCCCTGCTGAACATTTAACCTTAACCAAGCCTGCTGGCTTTACACACAATATTTACAATGGGAATGATGGAGAAACTAATTCTTTGTGAATAACTTCCTTCTGTGGCATTATTGACCACTCCTTTAGCATCCTTCAGGAGAGGAAGGAAAGGCTTCTCAGCAACTCGGCATTTGAAGTTGGAATTGTGCTCCACGAGGAGAACAGAATCACTGACAGCTTTCTTATTTTCTCACTAGTCTACCAGTGCCCACTTCTTTCATCTGATAGTTTCATAGAATTGTACAGGAATTTAGTTTGGAAAAAAAAACTCTGAAGATCATCTGGTCCAAACACCCACTCAGAGCCTGGGCCACTCTGAACTTTAAGTCAGATTGTTCGACAAATTAAAATTTGAAAATTACCACAGAAGGAGATTTGATAGCTGCTTTGGACAATCTGTTCCATTTTTTTTTCTTCAAGTCATTGGAATTTCTTGTGTTGGCATGTCTGTATGTGGCTCATGGGTCCTGCAACGTGAATGTCAAAGAAAACCTGTCAGTTTATTCTGAACAAAGGTTGTCTTGCCTCTTGGCAAAGTGAGAAAATTTTAGTCAAGAATTATTTCTCTATTATTCTCTACTGTAATAGTGATTTCAAATTTCAAGACAGGGGTGGGGAGAAACCCAGTACTGTGACCTCATGGCCACTTTGAACAGATATCTGAAATTTCTAATATCCTACAAGCCCTTAGGTGGGAAAGGAAGGTAGAGAAGCAGTGCCTGTGTAGAAATGCAGACCAGATGGCATTTCTGATCTGATTATAGCACATTGAATCAGTTATATGTGAGTTTTTGTGATGAGAACTTTTGGCAAGGAATCTACCACACCACAGGTAGTGCTTATGTGTTTGAGGATTTTTTTATTCTGTTAATTTTTTTCTTCATATAAATCTGTCTGATGTGTGGTAAAAAAGTTGCTTTTTTCCATATCAGAGAACAGGGAAAGTCATCAAACATGACTCTAATTACAGACTCTAATGCAGTGCCATCAAATCAGATTCCTCTGACACCAGTTTTCTTTCAATCATCAACTTAAATGTATATAATGCACACAACCTCCTGGAAATATAAGCCAGTATTCATTTCTCTTCAGTGATCAAAACCCTACTAATTGATGCCTTCTTAAAACACAAGTTGTTCTGTGCTTCAGATTTATAAGGGGTTTTTCAGTTTTTTCTTCACAGCTTCCCAGATTCCCAGATTTGCTCATCAATGTTTTTTGGCTGTTTTAACTTTTGGGAAATGTATTTCCTGTCCCTATTTGCCACCCTTAACATTTCATTCCACTCTCAGATAATTCTCTGTGTTAAATGTTCAAAAACTTCAGTAAGACCTCATTAAGTTGAAGCCCAGTTGTACTTTTTTATTGAAATTGAGAAGTTGAGAATGTTAACCACAGATGGAAGTACGATGACAGAATATCATATGGAAATGTTTTAGGACATCTTAGGCAAATAAGATTCAGTGTTATTTTTGTACCCAGTGTTATTTTTGTACTTTTTGCACCTGCATTCTATTTTAAATTTCAAAATAAAGCACAAAATTAATAAGCTAGCTATGAAGAAAATATTTTTTTTAATCCAATCCATTACATTTTCAAACCAAACACTTTCTTTTCAATGTCAGAAGAGATGCTTTTGCAGTTCCTTCAACATTCCAAAATAAAATATACATATGCTCACCAGTCACAGATGTTACAGGCAGAAATAGCACACAGCCTATCAAGGCTACTTAATACAGAACAAGGTTGCTGTTCACTTTTCTAATAATTTAGTGTTGTTATCTCCTCTTTGAGTATAAATAGAGCATTAAATCACTTCCATTTTTATGAAGATCACGTGAGAACACTAACAGTAGCATTCTGTCTGGCTCCATGGCTTTTGATACCTGATTTATCCAAAATTTACTCAATTCCTTGTTTAGAAGCTTATTACCAACCAAATTTTTGGAGCTTTTTTGTCTCTGCCTGTGTCAATTTTTTTCCTCAAAGATAAAAGTTATCCATTACCACTTCCAATGTCTTATATCACTTAGGAGATAGAGGTTTTATGTTGCTCCAATGCAAGGCAACAATTATTTTTCCCTGCAGCTCTGTTCAATTTGTCATAGACTTCTCCACCACAGTGTACCATAATGGCTTTGACAATTTTTATTATGTTCTGTACTTTCTCAAGATTCCATGAAAGGACATTATAAATCAAAGTTTTTCACAGAGTTTTTATTATTTGGTTTGGCTTTTCTTTTTTTAGCCAGTATTTAAGATTTTTGATTTTTTAAGTATGTGAGTATGCGCACCACCTGTTTAGATTTTTTTTAACATATTCTCACTTATTTTTCTAAAAATAAGCAAATAGACAATATATTCCCAGGTATTAGGTGTCTAGTTTGCTGACCTCATCTAGAAAAATCACCTGGTTGGAACTGCTTTCTGAAGAGAAGATAAATCCTTTCTAGCAGCGCCAGTCCCACCCCAAATTCCAAAGAGAGCCTGCATCACCTGGTGGAAGATCTGAGTATGGGGAAGAAATGTGTGGTAATTTTCTTCAGGGGTTGCACTGGTTGTAAAAGCTGCTGTTAAATGAGTAAGACAGGATGAAGAATTGAACACATGAGGATCTGGTTCTTCATTTAGAATCCTCATAGATAATAAAAAATCACACTTGAGAGGTGCACAGTTGTATTACTTGATTATCCCAGAGCATGTCTTTCTTAGAAAGGGGTTCTAAAACATAACTTCATGGAAAGCATGGTAATTATGTAATGATAATGGTAGTTAGGATTATGATCTTTAAGGTCCTTCCCAACTCAAACCATTCTATGACTCTATGTCTACATTAACTGATTTCACAGTGGGAACTGCAGGAGTGTATTCATCCATCACAGCCCATCCAGCTTCAGGGTTGCCTAAGTACCTTAAGAAAATTGTCAGGTTTGTAAATAGTTGTTATTTCTCATTTATGGCAGTCAGTTATCACTGGTGGGTGGTCACTTTGGGCCAACCTGTGACTTGAACAAATATTTATTTCTGAAAGGAGATAGCAAATATGCAAAAAGACCTTGAACAAGATGCCCTCATTCCCTGGGCAGGAACTCAGCTAACAGACTTTTTCCTGCCCCACACAATCTAATCACCTTTCCACAGTGTCTCTTAGATTGTTTTTCTGTAGCATTTAATTTTATATGAGTGACAGACTTTAAAGATTTTCAACTTGATTTTCTGGACACTTTGTATTATGATAATGATTATATGATAATATAAATTTCTACGTCTTAACTTACCTGCTGTCATTCTTTCACATTTTTATCCTCGAGAATTTTGCTGCTCTCTCCTCTTCTCGTGACCACCTTTTAAAATCCATTTTTGAGTTCATTTACCCGATGTCTTACATTATGTGGCCCCCTGCTGTCTTGTAAGGCTGCAGGATATGTGAGGTAATTACTGCCAAGAGTGCAGTAGCAGTTAATAGCAATCAGGAGAGAATCGATGAGTGTGTTTTCACTTTGAGGTGTCCAGCTTGTTTTCCTTCAGGTTGTTTTGTGTGGGAACTTACTCAGAACATATATACATTTATTGATTCACCTGCCAGGGCTGGGCAAGAGATGATGAGTAATCAAGCCTAAATAAAGGAAATCGCTTGAAGTGGCTAAGTGGAGAGTTAGGAAGGTCAAGCAGGCAGAAAACCAGTCCTAGGAGTTTCATCCTGAGTGTAGGTGTCCTCTCTGCTGTTAATGGGAACCAGTATTTTGGTTTTCTGGTCTGCTTTCATAAGGGCAACCCTCACCAGAGTGATTTGATTGATATTCCTTCTGGCCTGTGCTGCCCTGCAGTAATAAATGATCAGTTGTGTGAGGGGCTGAGGGAAGACTTTTGCTCTTCTGTGCCTGCAGAGCTGTGTGTTAGCTAAGGAGGGTGCTTAGCCAAACATTAGCAGCTTCATTACCTCCTTACAGGGATTAACTTTATGCCACATTGCAAAGGTTTTACATTTTCCTTTGTATTTTAGAATCAATGGTAAAATCAGAAAACTGTTAAGCACAGTGATTCCCTCCAATTTCCTCAGTACATAAGAACATCATTGCTGTTAGCACATCACTGTCCTCCTTTTTTTTCCTTGTGAGGAAATAAAACCACCCTTTTCAAGTGCATGTACTCCCTGCTTCAACTTCACTGAATTAGATCACTATAATAAGTAAAGCAGTTCAATAATAATCCTTTATAAGCAGGCCAACTTTAGATTTATGTTTCCACAGGCTTGAAGAAGAGTTACAAATAACACTAGAGCTTGAACACCAATAGTTTGTAGCTAACTATAATTAATTATTGGTTTAACAAATATTCTTAGGTATATGCATAAAACTGACAACAGCAATAAAAAGTGGTGTGTTAAACTCACAGTTTAGTACTAAATTGCATCTAGGGGGTTAAAAAAGATACATCCACATAGATACAGATATTTGTCTTTGTGAACAGTGGGACACTAGGGAAATCAGGAGACAGAAAATGGATAGCCTGAAAGCCATTATAACCAAATGTGGTGGGGGTGGGTTTGTTTTGGTTTTTACATGAAATTCAGAAACCCAAAGGAAAAGAAGGTATGTTGGGACATACCCTCAGAAGGACTGAAGGTGATCAAGATTCAGTCTTCGGGTGGCAGAGCCAGGAGCAGTATTTGTTCAGGCAGTGTTGCTCACCACATCTCTCCAAAGGAGCCTGAAGCCTGGTAGATGAGAAGGAAAAAGTAATGATCCTTTAAATCTGATTACAACCCTGTTCTGCAGGTATGGTAATTCCTGTGGAACATGGTTGTAATTCTGGTTTAGTGCAATAAGTGCTTACAGAGTCCCTGGTAGTACTTGCAATGGGATTTTCATCTTGGTGCTCTGTTTTATGCATTTATATTGATAGTGGTCAAAGCTCCAGTGAAAAACCTGTTACACCCAACATAATACCTCTCCAAAAAAGACATAAGGAAAGGGAGAAAACTTTCTGGAGAAATGGGGATGATCTACAGGTTGCTGGGATTTTAATTCTATTTTCTTAACTTAGAATTTGGGCATATTCTTGTATGTGGATTTGGAATAGAAAGAATCTGGTACCTACACAGAATTTATAAATAATTGCTGGGTCTTCACTAAGAGGCTCACTAGAAGTTAAAGTGCTGGCAAACAAGTTTTGGAATGCTGCTGCTTGTCCTTCTGGGATTGCAGTGGAATGTGTGGCTGAGTAATCTAACAAACATCACTGAGCCCCAGCTCCAAATGAAATTGAAGCAACTCCTCCCCTCAGTATGTTAAGGTTCAAAGCAAGATTACTGCTATGTCATTTCCAAAGGATGAAGATTTTTTTTATAAGCTCAACTTTAACCACAAAAGAGGAATTTCACTCAAGGTTCAATAGCACTTCCCTCTGCATCTCACACTCTTGAGTGTGCCAAGACCTCAGTTATTGAGAAACTCAGTTGTCTGCTGTCTGTGGAAATTATAATTTCTTTGCTAACAGTGCCATATAATTGTAAACAAAAAGCTGGAAAACAATCTGCAGGGAAATAAACGTGCACTAAAAACTACTGACTTCCACCCAGTTGTGAATGAAATAATCCATTATCTCAGATTCCTTCAACAAACTTATGCTTAAAAATGAATATTTAAGCCTGCATCAGAGCACAGTAAGATTTTCTGTATTAAATTGCACTCTTGGGACAGCAGTTGAGAACACTGCTAGACTTTTAGCAAGTTCAGTGGCACAGGAATGGCCTCTAACTAGGAAACTTCTTGGAAATAAGAGCAAGTTTGTTCAAGAAGAGTAAAGTTTGTTTCCTGCTCTGCCACAGTGTAGTACCTTAGCAAATTAGCTCTGTTGGCTGTAATTAAATTACTAATCTTACTTTAAATCACCACATTTAAAACTTTCATTTTTTCTACCATATGTTAATCTTATTTCTCAATATCCACCAGTTCAGTGGCATCCATTGTTACATGTTTCTACTCCATCCATTGCATTCCGTGTCCATAAAATGTTTGCCTTGTGTCAGGATATAAACACATATTTTACTTATTAGATATAGAAAATATGGGGTTTTTGAATGCACAAAAAAAACCCAAACTGAAAAATATATCTTTTTTCTTAAGGTATCTGTTAGAATATCATGCTGGTTTTTGCTTCCATGGTAGGCGAAAAAACCCCCAGTTTGGCTGTCAACTGGATAAACACTTGTATTATCATTTTAATCAGTATTTCACATTAATCCAGCTTTTTTTTGCGACTTTTAAAAACTGATAGTGATAAATCCCTTGGGTTTTGTGTACAGAATTTACACAGGCTTGGTTTGGACTGCAAGGTCTTTCTGCTTGGCTTATTAGGCTGGGTTTAATACCTGAACCTAATCTGTAATTGCATTAGCCTTGTATTGTATTTTGTATTGCCCTTGACTTTATTCATAATTGACTTTTCTCCAGGAGACAGAATTACCTTGCAAGTACATGAAAGTCAGAACCAAATGTGGCTCCATGAATATGGAAGGGAGCTGTGTTTAAAGGGTGTTGCACTGACCATGGCAGTGGTTCTGGGTCAGCCTCTGTGGGCTTTGCCACCAGGCTTTCTGTGTTCAAAGAGAGGAGGAAATCTTGTTCTGGCACGTGGCTGAGAGGCTTTCTGGATTACTTGAGAAAGGGGTAAGTGAAAAAACAGAGCTGGACATGGTGATAAGTGCAGAGAATCCTTGCAGAATTTGTTTTGCCTTCCACTGGGCAATTCAGAGAATTAAAAAGCAAGGAGATCCAGGAAATCTGATGAAATAAGTGGTTAGATGAAAGGAATAATAAATAAAATTGAGGTTTACTGAAGTTTCTACCTGTCTGAGAGATGATGATGATCAGTATTATTATCTTTCCTAGATGTATATTCCAGGTGGATCAACACGGTTGTAGACATGAACCTAGACAGAACATGCTCTGATGAGCAGGTGGAAGTTGGTCTTTTCTGAAAGCCAAAACTTCTTCACAGTATTTCCTTGTAATTTCCTTCACCCTCAGTATTCCTTGAGAGATAAGGGGAGCTCTGTGTGCTTAAAGGAATTTACCTGGTGAAGGAGGCCCTCCCCTCGTGCTTGAAACATGCCTCCTCTAGAAATTTCAGTCTGGCATTTGAAGGGCACAGAGTTTTCTTTTGTGATGCCTCTGAGGGACTGGGAGGGCTGCTCTGTTGTGAAATCAGGAACAGCCAGTACTCCTGAATATTGTAGGGATTGCATGCAGAAATAATTTTTCATCTCTCTGCAGCCTTTCAGATCAGCTTCTGACATCTTCAGGTCCAGCCAGGTGCTCTGAATTGCCAAAATGAGGCAGGTGAGGAGGAAATGTGTCGCTGCTGTGAGTGGCACACAGTGATTTTTACTGTCTTTCAGTAGACTGGATCCTTCTCTTTAACTCCTTTCTTTTGAGTTCCCATTCTTGTGACATTGTCTTGTCCCTTGTAATTCATCCCCTCTCTTTAATTATTCACCCTTCATTAATACATATTTCTATGACCAGTAAGAGTGAGACAGGAGAATTGATTGGCATGACACCTCTGAGGCATTTAAACCAGTCTGTTGCCTCCAGACTGGCAACCTGTCATAATCTTAATGTTTCATGCATGGAGGACATAATAGTGCTGTAAAAACACCACCAAAGTTCATCTGTTGGCAGAAGCTCAGCTCTCTGCTAAGGCTGCCCTAAAGATCAAGGGGAAAGCTCTTTGGGAAGGTAAAATTGACACAATAATGTCAAATTTAAATGAAGTTCATTATTTGCTGGGAATAATGAGAAACCAGAACACAACAAAAAACTCCTGGGGAAGGAAGGTTATACAAGAAACATACAAAAAATACAGATATTTTTCCCAACCTTAAATTGGTAGGAGAGGTTTATATAAAATGAGATCTGCAAAGTATTATTGAGCTAGATGATACTGAGAGGCCCTCCATCTAAATACCATAATTGAAGAACAGCGTGTGCCCTGGGAATATAATGTTATTGATTGCTGGATGCATATTTAATCATTGGCAAGAAATGCAGCAGTGACCTTGGGAGATGAGCCTGCAGGGGTCTTTTCATTTTTCTCAGTATATGATCCTCAGCAAGGGTTCCAGTCAGGAGGAAGTGTGAGGGTCTGAGCCTCACACAGCTGCAACAGGGGTGCAGTTCTAATTCAAACACAAGTCAAAATAGAAATTATTCCAGGATCACAGGTGCTACAGGATAAGTTTTATTAGACTTAGAGAACTCTGTGTGGCTCCTGGCCTGATGAAACAGCCCATTTTTGTTTGTGGGAATTTGAGACATTTCACAGATTTATCATGATGCCCACCAGAAATGTACTACAGATCATTTAACTCTAGCTGAACCCTTTTTTACCAGTAATTTGACAATTCACAGGTCACAGTGAGGATACTGAGGTGTTCAAATGCCAAGGGATATCTCTGATGTCCAAGAGAACCTCTACTGAAGATCAGATATAAAAAGCATGTAAAAGTATACAGTGTTAATATCTGGTGCTCCTCAGTTCTCAAACCCATTTTTACTAGTTTGATTTTTTGTTTGTTTTTAATAAGATTAAGAGCAAATTGCTCCTCCTCAGTATTTATGTCTGTTCCTGTTTACATTCTTGCTGTAGCACTTGCTGTTTATAATCTTTCCCATGTTTTCTTTAAGCATTTTCTGAGTTTGCAAGTCTTGCTCTCTTGGCTTTGCTGGAGACACAGGTACCCAGAGCCATTATAAAACCTGCCAGCTATTTTTTCCTTCATCTGTTCACATGTGCTGCTCTCTTCATCCACTCTAGGGTACTCTGCCACTCTTTTGGTAGTTCCAAGGAAGAAGTAGACACATAATTAATTATAAGAGTCAGCACTAACACAACTTATGGCAGTTGTAGTACAGTGCATGAAGGGGATTTTCAATTTTTATGTGTTTAAATAGCCCTGCAGTCTTAAAAATGTAAAAGCTCTTGGTATTTTAAAGACTTTCAAGTGCTTTTATGCCTATGAATAAAAATACAATGGCTCTTACCACACCTGCACTGTCCAGATAGACTGAAGATAATAACTATTGCTGAAAAGTCTGTTTAAATTTGCAAACTCATTTGTGCCGTGTGCAATAATGGACATTAAGTGCTCTTTGGAGCAGGCAACCAGTGATTTTTCTCTTGACATTAAAAATGGAAATCATTATTATTACAAATGATATTAAATGAGCAGATTTACATTGCACTAATGCAAGCTGGTTTGTGCATGGAAATAAAAATCCATCTAAGACCACTGTGAGCTGGTAAGTGGGCTTGACCATATATTTAAAGTAATGCTTGATTAATTTTTTCTTAATTACATGGTGAACAAGGCTGTCTCCACAGTACATTAAAATCTTACCAAACCTCACCACCCACTTGGACACTTACAGAGGTTTATTGAATTCTGTGAATTAACAAAGAAATGGACAGGCATTATGAAAAGTCAAATTTACTGCACCACAGTGTTTCTTTACTACAAAACCAACAATTTTAATATACCTTTTTTATACATGATATACACTGTCATTTTATTCTATTGCTAATGAATATTGGTTATTGGTTGTCAAGATAATGAAGTCTTACTAAGGAGACCTCACTAATATTTGCTGTGTCATCTGTGAGGCCAAAAGAGACTGGTCTAGAGACAGATACTTGTGCTAATGTTTGCATATTTTTGAGATGCAAGTTAAGGGGTTTACTGCACCCTAATTCAGATTTTGGTTACTGCCACGCTTTTGTATTAACACAGTGATACAGATAAATCAGGAATGGAAAGTTCCTCTAGTTTTGAAGGAAATGGATATATTGGAAAAAGTTGTAAGGAACAGAAAGGGAGGGTGAATGGAATTTGGAGCTACAGTGTGCTTGAGCAGAAAAGTCAGGAAGCTTCTATTTAAAAACTGAGCATGACACCTTTCCCCTAACCTGAAAACAACCATGTTTTAAGAGATATTCAGGGATCCAGCACACATTATTCTCACCCTAAAGCCTAAGTAAGGCTTTAAAAGGGTAAAAGTCTGTGCTCAGTCTCTGGTCAGGAATCCCACTCTCCCTGCTTGGCACTAGGAGAAGACAGAATATAAATACCATTGGATATTTTAGTACTGTCAATAGCTAAGCTGAAACCACTGCTGAGTAAAACTGTTGGAGCTGCTGTTCATCAGCTGGGTCAGCTCAGTCACTTAATTCTTCTCCCATTAAAAAGGATTTGCATGACCTTTTCTTTGAAAAATATTAATCCATGCAGTGTTTGGAAAAAGCCTTTGCCATTAGATGGAGGAAATCCATTCAGTTTGGGGAGGAACCTTTGAAAGAGCACATTTTCTGCTGTTTTCTGCAAAGCTGCAGATGATGCTGCATCTGCTGGAGTCAGAAGACAACAGGGAGAGAAAGCAGCAACTGTCTCCTGCTTTGCCATTCACTGAAATTAGTCCAGTAACCACAGCAGTAATACAACTGTGCTAAAATAGAAATTTATATTCTTCAAATCTGCTTTGAGTGAATGAAAATCTTGATGTGCCAAGAGCTGTGTCACAGACTTCGTTTAGACTGGAAAATGAAGGCCTGGGATGCTAACAAATAACACATATCCATGTTTTTTGCACACTTCCAAGAAGTGACTCCATCACTTTCCTGGGCAGCCTCTTTCAATGCTCTTTCAATTTTTCAATTTTTTCCTCCTATCCAATCTAACCTCCCCTGCTGAAACTTGAGGCTGTTTTCTCTTGTCCCATCAACTGGGAGAACAGCTCAACCCCCACCTGGCTACAGCCTCCTTTTGGGGAGTTGTAGAGAGCAATAAGGTCTCCCCTGAGCCTCCTTTTCTCCAGGCCAAAAAACCCCAGATCCCTCAGCTGCTCCTAACAAGCCTCCCCACCCTCACATCTCTTTCCTGGACAAGAAAAGAAGTTGAATGGAAGTGAGAAATTTCCCTCATTGTTGCAATTTTAATGAATTTAAAGGTCTGTGCAATTAAGAGCAGTAAATGCTCCACAAAGTGTAAAAACCCATTGGGTGTCAGTGTGTGCCGTCCTTGCAGTGTGGTGCTGTGTGGATGGTAATGAGGGTGTCAGGATGCAGCCAAATTCTTTAATACAAAGTGGAAGGGATGTGCTGCTGCTGCTGCTGAAGCCTTGCTTGCTGCAGCTGTGCAGAACTTTACCAGGCTCTGCTTCTTCATGCAGAGTGAGAAGCAGCAGAGGCAGATGGAAAAAGCAATGTATTTTTTTTTCAGCCTCTAGAATCAAAGAAAAGTATTTCAAAGACTGTATTCCCAAAAAGCCAAGACACTTAAGAAAACATTTGATTACGGCTTCTCTCTCTTTTAATGTTATTTTCCCACTCTTCCCTCTTTAGAGTCAGCTCTGAAACAGCAGATTCTGCCTCAGCAGCTTGGCTGCTATTTGAGAGGTGAGTGAACTCCCTAGTTAGGACAACACAGTTTGCACTTGCTGCTCTTCAGCACGACTGGGGAAAGCCAGGAGTGTGCAGAGTCCAGGTACCCGGTCACCCCTGTGAGCTGTGATGTGAAGAGCTCTAATGAGAAGAGAGCTGGGCTGCAAGGCAGATGTTCTGGACCTTTTATTTATATCTCATGCATCAAGTTGTAGCTCTGTTGTCATGGGAACTGCTTTGCCTCTCTCTGTTCTGCACTGCTGCCACTATGAAGTCCTAGGCACTGCAAGGAGAAAACCCAGAGAAGGATCCAAACAATACATTATTAAATAGTTTTAATATTAATAGCATTGATTTGTCTGATTTGGCACTTACCTTTCTGCAGATGAGGCAACCTAATGGTTTCCTCTGTGATGAAAGAGCTTAAGCAATGCATTTTTTAAAACAAAAGTATTATCTTTCCAACTTTTGTTTTCTATAATTTTGAGAGTCTGTCACTTCTGAGAGCTCTGAAGTGAAGATAATCTACTTATTATCTGGAATGAGGTACCAAGGAATGGCCTGGAGTGATTAGAGAATGCAAGTGCAGCCTGCAGCTGTTCAGAGCTAGGAAGTGAGGGGTTTTGCCTGTGCAGAAATACTTTTGCTCACATTCTTGCAGCTGCTGGTTGTCTCCAGTTTTGGAGGCCCATTTTGGATTGCCAGTGTTAACATGTTAACAAGGAAGGTGTACTCTGAGGTTGGATTAACAGAAAGAGATTTCTAAACACAGCTTTTTCAGTTTTTAGTCAGAATTAGAAGGGAGACTTCAGATGCACATGTTGAAGACCTGCTTGATATGAGCATGGACTGTGGAGACACCCCAGAGCCTCTGGCAGCTTCCAAAAATAAGTTTCTAATGCCTTCCTTTTTCTAAGGTTAAAACATTTCATGCATCTATTATATAGAAAATGTAGGATGTATATAACCTGCTGTTTTTAACTGGCAAAAGAATCCAGAATATCCAGCTGTTAGAAATTGTTGCTGTCTTTTCTACCCCACACAGGTTCTGTGCATGCTTGGAGAGGGATAACTTATGCCTGTTGTAGTACTCACATGCCAAGGTAGAGCAAAAAAAATGAATTATCATGTCCTTAAGAAAAGGAGGGCAAGTCTGGTGTGAGATAACCAGCCTTGTATTCCACTGGAATGGAAATTCAGGAAAGCTTTGAAGAGCAATACTTGAACTGAGATTTCCAGATATCATCACATTTCTCCTCCATTATTGACATTTATCTTTTATCCTCCTTGTTCCTCTTTGTGGAAAAATTAGTATGCAAAAGGAGCCATGCCAGACTCACTCAAATATATTCATATAATGGGCTAAAATAGAGTAGCCTTCCTAAATAACAGAGGAAAGAAGAAAGCTTTAAATTAAGCTAAAGAACATAGGAACAGGACAATACAGGAGAAAGGTGTCCTGCACCAGGCTTTGAAATGGAAGTTATGACACAAAATCCAAAAATACAAGATTACTGAAACAAACTGGCATTAAACCTAGGAATGTTTTTAGGCTTAATATGACTCTAATGCTTGTCTTTCTTTATTCTTTCACAAAAAGGCTGCATTTACTTTGCTGGTCACGTGTGTCTGGGCAGATTTGTTCTGCACCTGGGAAAGGGTTGCTGTGAAGAAGTCAGGAAGAAGGAAAGAAGTCAGAAATAAGTAAATGCTTACTGCATTACAGCCAGCAAGTAAGAGATGGGAAAACAAGTGCCTGACTTTCACAAGACCTCAAAAACAGCCTGAACAAGGGAATGAATGGGGGAATTTCAGCTCCCAGCTCAGCCATGAGTGCCACATAACTCTACTGGTTTGCAAGTGTCATGGTTCAGCTGCCTAAGATGTCTTAATATCCTGGGAGGAAGAAAAATGGTATTTTTAAGCAGAGGCAGATTTTCAGAAAAGGCTAGGACTTGAAATTTAACAAAGATTATTCTCTGAAAAATCTTGCCATTCCTAAGAGTTTCCTCTGAATTAATTTCCATAGGCACTCTCTACCATATTTACTTCAGAGGCCTTTATTTCCAGCTTCAATGGAATCTGTAAATTTTGCACTAAAAAAGCCTTGGACTCTTCTTTTTAGTAGTGTGAAAGGACCATAAATCAGATCTTGGAGGGGTTAAAATGTATTTTGAGGAGAGGGTAAGAAGTTGGTTTTTTTTCAAACAATCATCTTGAGATCCATGTCTCTGCTGGTGGAAAAATGGAACTCCTCAAGTTGTCAGTCATAAAGGAACAGAGCAGGATAGCAAAACTTCATCTGTCAGGAATAAAAGTATCCAGAGGGGATTTAAAGCTTATAGAAGCATGCAAAGAACATTTTTCCCCCCACCAATATCTAATTTGAACTATTTAAACCCTACGCCAACAAATCCAGAATTATGACTGCACATTTATTTTTGTCAAATCCAGAAGCTGCTAATATTCATAGGTCCCCTAAAACAGTTTTCGTTGAGTACTAGAACATCTGGTTTTCAAGTTTATAGCTTTTTCAAATAAAATTGAAAGAGATTTTGAAGAAGAGTTGTAAATCACCTCTTGATGTTACTAATTTACCACTTTACTGTATGTTTTAGAGTAAATTATTTAACCTCACTGGACCTTAGCCCACCATTGGTAAATTTGGATTGATGGCACTCCTCCACTTGAAGCAGGCAGTGGTATTCCCATGTTTTCCATCTCTAAGAAGTCTTGTGAGGATAATAGCTTTAAGAATTTTAGGTATGGTACAGCAGGGAGAGCTGTCACCTCTGTGTGAATATCGGAAATGTAGAGAAGCTCATCAGACAGGGATTTAAAAGACTAAATAACACACCTTATTCTTTGGGGTGCAGGAGGCTGATTGGACTTTTCTTTATTTGTATTCCTACAGAGAGAGTTGCTGTAAAGATACAAAATGGATACATAAAAAGAGCCATCGTTCAGTCAGAATAATTTAAAAATGCCACACCCAGGGCATATACCCTGGATTGCCAGAGGAGCAACATTGATTTTCTTGTTTCCAGGATATCCTCTTTAGTTCCTGAAAGATTTTTAAATAAGCTGAAGAAGAAGTGAAAGTTAAAATAGTAAGGACTGCTTACTGAGATCAGTTTCAAATTCAGTTCAGTCGCCAGCAGAACTGTCCTGGATAGCAGAAACAAATTGAATACTTCTCTCTTATCTGTATCTTTCATACTAAAAATATATAAAAAGTCCATGTAATTGCATCCTTTCCTGATGGTGTGGACGAGTTGAGGACTCAAAATGAAATAAATCTGTGTTTTTGTAAGGTTTTTGCCAAGATTTGGATTTTTCTCTCTTTTAACATGCATAAAATCCACAGGTAAAGATTTTTTTCAGAAGTCTTCAAGTCTGTCCTCAGATCCACCTCATCCTATCCCAAACAATACCTTCAAATTTGGTTTCAAGAAAGCAAGTTTTACCCTGTAGAATTATTCTATATGCATTCTAGAACTGGAGAATTATACATAAAGTTCTTATTTCAGCCCTGGAATTGTCTGTAAATGAACCTCCTGTGTGTTTTTCTGGTTGCCCAGCAGCGTCATAAAATTTTTAATCTAGGTTTCAAAATGTGCAATGAATAGTATAAAATATAAAAATGCCTGTAGAGAAACCTGTGGCCACCCACTATTGTGGTTTATAAAAGGAGAATTAGCTACTTTAGATTTTTTTGTTTGTTTGTTTTCAACCCTTATTACTCATCACAGAAGACTGAGTAGTCTCATGGTTCTCCTTCAATATTGAAAAGTAAGTTAATTTATTGCTCTGTGTGAGCCAGTTGCATGGTAAAAAGCAGGCATGAGAGAAGTCACTTAAAGTACTTCTTTTTTCTGTCATGGGAGTATGACTCATGCACTTTTATCTGTACCCACTATCTTGCCAGCATTTTTTGCTAAAAATCTTCTAGGGAGAAAAAAAAAGAATATTTAAATACTTATGAAGTTTTTAGTAAAGTGCTCGTGATCACTGTGATAAATAAAACAATAATTTAAAGCTTCTGTGCAGGAAAAAATAAAACCACACAGTTATTTTTATTCAGTATCCTATGCACTTCACAGTACAAAACGTATCCAAGAGAGTGTGCTAATTTGATTTTCTTTTCCTTAAATATTTCTAGTCTTTTCAGGAAGGAACAATGAGGTTTTGTCTCTCTGGATGGGCATCAGGCATGGAACTCAGATTGCTTATCAGCTCCTGACTTTTCAAAAATGACATCATCTCTGTTTCTCAGGTTCTTAACTGGAAAGGAGTAAAAGAGGGGATGATGATGCTACTATGATAGCTACTAATGAAAAGTATAACATTATGGATAAGTATTGTTAATTTTTTTCCATTATTTCTTTCTTGGGACTATTGTCTTTCTTTCTGCTTAAAAATTGTCAGTGAGCAGATGGATTTTGCTCGGTGTGTTGAAAAATATTTGCATATAGAGTAGGTGAAGAATCAGTGATCTAGGGAAAATTTATGAGCATTTCTTGATGTGATTGTTTAAAGGATACAGTCTGTTTCGGCTTCCTGCAGGCTGGGTTTGTGGACTTAGTCCTGCAGCAATGATAAGTGGTGTAGCTAAACTGCTAGAATTTGCTTTTTTGTACTTGTTCTTTACAAAATCATGAGTGATTTAGGAACACAAATGTTGCTGATTTTCAGTAGGAAAAAAAATAAATCCAGGGAAATCACTTGGGTAATTTTAGATATCTCACTCCTACAGTATAGTTTAAAAAGCATCCAATTTATTTTGACCCATCGTTGAAATACATCTGACAATGCAGTTTCCTCCAGGGTATGAGATAATGGTCATCCCTGCCTCCTCCATAAAGGTTTGCCATAGGCAAGACACTCCTTTTTGTGGTGGTTGTATCTCTTTTCTCTATCACCTATGTAGTCTATAGAATGTTGGATAGTCCATTCTTTTGTGCAGTGCTTTGTGCATTGTAACTCAAAGCTGGCCTTGCAGATGATATGATATTACATATAAAGAAAAGTAAAAGACACTGTGCTGGCAGTACTCAGTGAGAAAAGAAAGATTTCAATTCCCAGTTCTGAAATGGCATTTATAAGAGTTTCTCTCTTCAGTTCAGGCTGTCTCTCAGGCACAGAATGCCAACGTGTCCCCTGGCCTGATCTCACTTGAAATGCATCTTGAAGCACAGGTGTGCTCTGAAATGGAATAGTTTGTCTGCAGGGAGTTTACTGGGAGATTATTTCCTGTTTTCATTGGGTACTGCACCAGCATGGATAAGAGCTCTCAAGCCTTGTCTGCATCATCTGGCAGATCCTGTAGCAGCCCTGCAGGTGAGCCAGGCTCCCTGGAATGCCTTGTCCAGCCCCAGGCTGTGCTGGGTGCTGGATGCTGGCACGGGAGTCCTCAGTTCCTCAGAGCCTCTGCCCTGCACTCTCTGCATGCTCTGGGCGTGGGATGCCAAGTGTTTGATCACCATGCATCTTGGATTTATGGAAAACTGTTGGAACCCTGGAGGCTGAAAATGTCAGGCTTTCTGGGCTAAAAGGTGCTGACCCTCAAGCAAGTTTTGACTTGAGGCCATGGAACAGGCTCCCAAAGTTGAGTGATAGCACGGGGATTGTGGGAGTGCAGTTTGAACAATATTGTGTGATCTCACAGGGTGGGAAATTTGAATTTGGGATTTTAGTATACAGCAATACATGTGAGCCAAGGTGGAGGACTTTGGGCATTGTCTGGGTCCTTCTTCTTCACCTTCCTCTTCCTTCTTCACCTTCTTTTTCCTTCTTCATGGGTTTAGGTGGCTTTCTGTAACTGGGGGACAAAGGTCTGCATTGAGGGCCTTGGGTGGTCATTATTGGGTCAGAAATGTAAATAATATAAGTGTCACCTCGTTATTGGGTAATTGTGAGGGTTTTGGACTCCAACAGGTAGTTAGCACTTAAATAACCTTGGAAAGACTTAGAGGCACTCCATTTTACCTCATTTCTCTAACTTGCAAGTTAGAGCTCATGGCTGGTGAGTCTGTAAATAGATAAGAAACAATAAACACTGAGTCTGAACGTGAACAGCGAAAAACCACCCAAAACATCACAGAAAACCACCCAACACTCCTCTTGTTCTTACCCAGTTTTTCATGGAGAGTTTTGTGGAAGTACTTAGGGAGATGGAAAACAAACTAATTTTTCTTGGTTTAATGCCTCTCAGCTAGCAGAAGAATATTTCAGGCCTATTGGCATGGTAGAAGTACTGAAGGAAAAATATTAATTGAATGTTTTGAATTCAAAATTTTTCAAAATTGTATCAAGAAAGACAGGCCTTGGTTTTATTATTACAGAAAAGGGCTCATGGTAGCAAATATATATATATATATATATTTATATATATGTATATATTTAGCCCTTGTATGTGCCCTGACATCTGAGGTTAAATGTGACCTGGTTGCCTCCTCTGGATGCTGTGAGCACAGAGTTGTTTTGTCTGGAGGAACGTGCCAAGTACTTACACTCCCCTTGTCCCTGCTGCATTAATCTGCACATTTGGAATAAATTTATCCTTGTTTTACACACCAATCCTTGGAATTTGGATATTCCCTCAGTCACTTCCAAAAAACTTTGTGGTAATGCTGGTTCAGAGATTCACTGTTCACAGAGGACAGGGATTCACTGCCTGTAAGAACTTTATGAAGTGTAGGCACAGGTATAAACACTTGACAGTACTCTGTGTGTGTGTTTTTATATTTATTATTTAGGATAATGCAAAGTATTTCAATAGAATTAGAGCAGCAAACCCTCCTACCCCACAGAGAAAGAGCACACACACAGACACTGCTTTCAGCAGAATATCTGACACACTATGAAATTACAGCCTGGTTTGCTGCCTGATAACTCCTGTAGCTACTCCATGTAGTCATTCCCCTATTTGCTCTGCATCATAATTTTCAGTGCAGGCTACAAGGCTTGCTTAGGAAGATTTATGGCCACCAATCTGGCTGCACTTACCTATTAAAGAGTGTGGTATGTGCAGAGTATCTGGGAAGGATAAATAAGGCCACAACAAGGTTGCTATAACATGGAGAGATTACATTAAAGAGAATATTACTGACCAGAGAAAGCCATATGGCCTGTGCAAAAACTAGAAGAAACAAGTAAGTTTGTTAAGACTGAATTTTGCAGTCAGGAAATAAGTTGATTGGTTGTGAGACAACTAATGCTAATTGTGGAATTAATTGTTTTATTGTGTTTTAATTCCTTCATTTCCATCAATCCACTAATGTTTCTAGTTAGTGTGGGAGGTTGTGTGGCATTTAGGCATGGGCAGACTGCTTTTGGGGGCTTTTTGGAAGCCCTGAATGGGGATGGAACCACTTCAGCACGCCACAGGCAGGAGGTGAATCAGGCTCCTTTGCACACCCACAGCTGGCACAGGGCAGTACCTGAAAGTTTACGGGTTGGCTTTAGGATTTACAGCCTGTCCCAACGAGGCTGTGTTGTTCCAGTGCTGAGGTCTGTTACTTTTTGGGTACTGATGCTCCAATAGTGTCACAGAGTGAGGCACCAATGAGATGAGACTCAAGGAAACACTGGCAGGGCTGAGAGACAATTTAGGAGAGAAAGATGTTGAATGGATTTTTCTGGAGATGAGCAAGGAAGAAAATGAGCCCTTCTAAAGTGTTCAGCTCCCCATTGCTGGGAGGAGGCAAATATCACAGCACTCTTAAGAAACCAGGTTACAGGTACTCTGATTTTTATAAATATCAAGGAAAGCTACAGGAAGACACTCAGAACTGAGAAGATAGTAGATCTAAGCCTGTCCAGGTCTGCCTCTGTACTATCAGAAAACACCTACCTGTTACTATATATACCCTATACAAATATTCATTAAATGTATTTATTTTGAGATTTGGCCTCCTAGAATAAACCTTTTTTGTAGTAATTTTTTTAACTCTCACACTGGAAATTGTCTAGCTGAGTTATAGGTTTATTTACATCTAGGTTAAAATTTGACAGCCACAGTTCTGTGGGTTTGTCTCATACTGTGTTCCTACAAACTGAATGCAAGATGCAGAACTTAGCAGGACTTTGAGATTTTTTATCCTTATAATGTAACTGGGGGGACAAAACCATGTGTGCTTCAGGCAGAAACTTATGTATAAGAGCTGTTATCTCCACATTACTTGTAATATATTTTAAAATGAATTGTTGTTGTTTTATCCTCTGAACTACTGTTTCAAAGGCAGCTGTGAGGGAACAAGACATTTAAAATGGAAAATGTATTTCCTGCTCCTTTCAGCCTTTGATTTCCCTCTTCCTTTCTCCAGCCCCTCTGCATTACTGCTGTGGGCAGATTCAGCCTCTCTTTGTGTTCTCTGCTATTATTTTTTATTCCTATTTTTACTGACCATCCCAGCATCTGCTGAGTTCTAGCAGTCTCCTTACTGAACGTGAGAGATTCAGTTCATTTTGATACAAAAGAGGAGGTGGAACCAGTGGTTGAATGCAACCATCAGCCTGGCATGATTCCCACAAGCTCCAGGGGCTTGTTTTCTGTTCTGCTAGCCTGAGGCTTCCTCAACTTTTTCACTAAAAGATTTTCTGACTTTTAGCAAAGACAGAAGGTCCCTGTTCAGTGCTGTCTATATATTCTCAGATTTTAATACTGGAGAATTTTCAGTTGCAGGACAGGTGGGATTTCTGTGGTAGAAGAAAAAAAAAAGGCTATGAAAGGCATTGCAAGACTGTAGAAATTATATATTTTCCTTCTTGCTGAGCAGCAGCAGCAGAAATAATCTACTGTTGCCCCATGCTGAATGGCAGCAGATGCTTGGGCTTTACAATACATCAGGTTCTTAGTTGAAAGGAAATAAGTTGCACAGACTTTGAAATATTTTCTGCTGCTCTGTTGCTATTCATAAGTTGTAAACAACCATGCTTGCCTTTGTCAGAGAGGATAAAACAAACAATATGGTATGCAGGCAGTTTTGTCAGAAGAAAATCCTGCTCAGCTTTCAGTTGCATAAGGAAATATGTTTCCTAGAAAAAGGTTCTATTTCTGTTATTTTTCAGTCCTGTCTGGTCCAAGTCCCAGTCACCACCAGTAAAGCTGCATGTCCAGTACTGGACAGTCAAAATAAAATAAAATCAGCAAATAACACATTTATTGAAGGTGCCATTTCAGAATGGCCAGAGTTGATGACCAGGTCAGGTGAGATTTACTGAAAAATTTAAAATTTCAGGTGGAATGAAAATGAAGTATTCTACAGCATAAAAAATGCCTGAAAAAAAATGAGCAAATGCTGGAATTGACTGGAATCTTTTATAGGCAATATCTCCAACTTTTCTAAAACCTTAAAATTACAACAACAAAGAAACAGACACTATTACATGTGGGCGTGCTCTTGCTTCTCATTTTTTACTCTGTGTAAATATTAGAACTTGTAAGGGCTGGCTCTTCTTACCTGGTGCTAATTTCTTTTCTGCACAGTCTAGAACTGAGCTACTATAACCTTGTGACAGGCATTGTAAAATAGAATTTGAATGAAAATTCAAATTCTTCTGTGCATTCCTGGACTACATGCTCATCACTTGAGGTTTTTTGTTGTGCACCAAAAGGCTCCAAAATGTTTTCACGTATGTAGGAGAATAATTGATGGGCAACTTCTATCAGTGAAAAAAAAAAAAAAAAAGCCATTATGTCAAAGGTGGTGTTAATGTTCCCAGATACATTCCAGTCATAAAAGTCAACCCTCTGTTATTTATCACCCTGTTTAAAACTGAAAAAATTCCAGCTTGCAGACAAGAGCAATAAAGGCTTGGAATGATGACTACGCCTTTTAATAAAGTTCAACTTGCAAAGCTAAAATTGTTTTCCAGTCTATGGAAAAACATGATTTATACAGGAAAAAGTGGAATTGATTGAAAAAAAATTGTAACTATCTTTAGGTGGAAGTTATGAATACACAAAGGAGATATGATGAATCAGAATGGAATGACATTTGTAACAGTCACTTTTCTCCATTTTGGAGAAGACATTAATATAATGTTTTATCCTTGTCAACCCTACTTGCTTCTAAATGTGTTTTACTAATATTAGCCCTTTCAAACTGTATTCACAGAGTTTCTCTAGGTGGCCTATAAAAAAAATTTGTAGCTTTGCTGTTATTCCAGTTGTACCGTTATATTCATTGCCATCATTCTCTGATGTTATTTGAATAATGGTTTGTATCACAGGAACCCACCAGCTTTACAGAGAAAGATTTCTCACCCAGGGATGGGACACAGCTGTTTCCACAGCAAGCATTTGGTTACTCATTGGATGGATCCTGCTCCATTACTGCCAGCACTGGAAAAATAAACATTTTTGTGTCCCACCTGTGGGAAGAGAAGGGTTTGTGAGCTGTTGTGAGCTTCTCCCTCAATGCAGTGTGCGGTCTGGATGGGATTCTGCACTGAGCTTTTGATTCAAACATTAGCTCAGGTGGCAGCCAACACATTTCAAATGGAGAATTTTAAGCTGGTTCAATCACCTGAAAAAGAACACTTTCCCACCTCTGGTAATACTAAAATGCAGGGAAACTGGGTATCAGAGTGCATTTCTTTAGTTCCAGGCCTGGGTCTGACCAAATTTCCCTGGAAAGTGCAGGCCACTAAAACTGCTGGTGGCTGTTATCCAGCAGAATATTGGAATTACATCTACTTGAAGGAGAGTTTCAGAATAAAGAAACAGCTGGACCTGACTGGGGTGTAGAAGGGGATAAAAAGGCAATTTTTGTGTCTTGTGTAGCAGCTGTGACAAATGAGTGAGGCTTCATCCTACAGGCCATTTGCACTTTATCTTTTCTCCTCTGCTATGTATCTCCCTCCTAACATTACCATCATTTATAATACCTTTAAGATTCATCTCACTGGCACAAAGCTTTTGGATCATGAACTTTCCATCCATAATTGATTCCTTAACAGCCATCTGTGACTTCTTCCTTGATAAGATAGCTAAGAATTCAGAATTTGATTCCTTTCATTTTTATTCATGCCACCTTTTAGGATGGTTCCTGACAATTTCTGTTTGTTGAGCTCTGTGGTGCCTGCACTTATTTAACAGCTGTAAGGTGTGATTTTACTAAGGAGTCAAAGGGGAAAGAGATATTTTCTTCTGTGCATCAGACTAAAACTTGAAGATACTGTTTGTTATTAGATAAGCACTTAGAAGAAGTGGGCAGAGACCAGGATACCATGGACTGAATGCTCACATGTGAAAAGAAAATTGCTCCTGTAATTTTAGACCCCAGACTTTTGGACTTTACCACCAGTTAATAGAACAGGCAATGGGTAATAAATTACTTTTCTGCCATGGCCCTCCTTAGTGTGGGACATGGCAGACATGCAGTGTGTGACCTTCCTTAGATGATCATTTTAACAGTATGTACCAATAAGATGTATTTAATCTCTTTTACTTGGAATTAATTAAGAAGCTCAGCATTTCACTGGGTTGTCATTAACACCTAGAAATTTTGCAGGGGTTTGCTGAATAATGTATCAAGTCCAATTTCATACACAGGGGAGGAAAGGTTATTTCTTGTGTTGGCTTAGCCACCAGCAGCTGCCTGACTTAAAACACCCATCACTACATACAAGCTAAGGATAAGAGACAATGGTGACTTCAGAAAACCTGCAAAATGAACAAGAGGTGTAATTGGAAAGAATCCCAGTTTTGTTTCTATCCCCAGAACTGGGGAGAAAAAAAAAAAAAGAAAAAAAAAAGATTCTATTTAAAATCCTTCATTATATCCTGTTGAAAGGTTTCTCTCTCTACTGATAAATACAATTTCCACTTTATGGCAGTGCAGAACTGTGTTCATAAAATTGACTTTCCACAAAACCCAAACTGCAATGAGTTTAGTTTATGGAGAGAGGAATGGCAGCACAAAGCTGAAGCTGATTTTGTGAAAAGCCCTCTGCTGAATGTACTCTATCTCTTTTTCTAAAACCAAAAAGTCCACACCAAAATGTATCTAATCCACGTTGTATTAAAACACAGACTTCCTCACTCTCACACACACGTGGCAGTTTCTGTCTTGCTTCTCAGAGAAGGATTACCATGGCAAAATCTCCTGTTATTCTCTATATATCCTGTTAGGAAAGGGCCTCATTATTGTACCTTCCAGGGATGCTACCAGTGCATCACAAAACAGTATCATAATTAAAAACTAAACTGGTGACAGCAGCATAAAATGAATGAAGAACACACCAATGCAGAATACCTTTATTTTGTGTTTATTACCTTACTAATTTATAAAACCATTAAATGGTTATAGCTGTCTTTTTTAATATGTGAGCTCACAAGGTGATTCTGTGCCAACAACAGGAAACACAAATAAATATCTGGAGTTTAATAACCAGAATGAGGAAATCAGCTTTTCAAATCTGTGCTGATTTATCTTTCCAGCTTTAAATAAAAAATTAAAGAGAAAACCTGACTATTTTTACTTTTGTGTTTTATTTCAGTCAATTGTTGCACAAATTAAATTGAACATCGTGTAAGGAGAAATGGATAATTACTCAAAGGCAATTAAAGATTCTGAAAGCTCTGTAGTGATTATGATTATTTTCTTTGGCAAACAAAAATGCCATTTATCTCTAATATATGCTGTGTAATTAAGTCCATATGCAATTATCTTTCTCTTACCATCCCCTTCCAATGGGAACTGTTTTTTAAAATGTCTGGCTAAGAGAGAATATAATTGTGTGCAGTGGGATACTCTAATACATAAAGAATATCTTAGGTTTTGTTCAGTTTGGCTTCAATGTGCTTCCTAGGCTGATTTTGCTTGGTGGCTTTGGACATGTCCTTATTTCTGCTGGACACTGGCACAGTCATTTTTCTGGCCCTTGTTGTGCCATCCTACTCCTCTCTGAATTCTCCATACTTTACCACAACTTTCAGCTTTTGTACAGCTTTGTTGCTGCCCCCATGGTCCTACAAGTTGGGCTCTGTGTAGCCTTGCTTGAGAGGAGATGTAAAAACTCCAGTGCAGCCCCCCAAACCTTCATTCTTCAACTTCTGCAGCCAGATAAGCAAAGGGGCAAGAGAAGCTAGAGGGAATGAAGAAAACTGCCCTTGAAAACAGGCCTTGAATTTTTAGCTGGTAAGAATTTGACATTGTCTTTTCCCTTCTCTCCAGGTATTTCCGGCCTAGTCCTTTCCTGGCTTGTAGACAGAGATATTTATTACTCTTAATGCCTATCTTCCTGAACTGGGACTTTCTGCTTGTGTAGTTCTGAGTGTCAGACATGGCCAGATAGCAGTGCTTCTAATAAAGTGGAGTATTTTTTTCTCTATGAAATGTAACATGAGTGTTTAATGGCTAAAAACAAGAGATTTCTCATCCTTGAGTGTCTAAGCCACTATTGAAACAAAATGCAAGACTGTGCAGTATTTGTTCACCCTATAATAATGTCCTAAACCAGTCCCTAAATAGATATATGCTGTTTTATTTACATATCTCCTAAATACTCTGCTAAATCTCTGTAAAATAATAGCTTTTAGTACTACGGATGTCTTTATAATTAACCAGATTTCTGGATTTAGCCACAATGGTGTACGAGACAAATAGAATCTGATATACAGAAAATTGTTTTGAAACAAAAACTAACTGCCTAAGGCAGTTAAACATAAACACAAAAGTGTTGGATTTATCCTTATTTGTTTAGGATCTTAACAGATGAATAGTCCTCAAAATTTGGAAGCACACCTACATTTAACTCATTGCCTGTTGTTTCACAAACAAGTTCAGAATTTCAAAATTATTTATTGCTTTTTTTTTTTTTTTTAAATGTCTGGAAATTTTAGCTAGCTTTCTCAAAGACTCTTTTTTAATCAGCTTGAATATTCTTAACAGCACAATGTAAGGAAAAGTAATGACTCAGGTCAGTCTTGTCTCAGCCAGTATTTTGTGAGTTTGAATGGCATGCATTGTAGAAATAACTGTATTTTAATAACGAGTTTAAATGGATTCTGAGAAACAACCTGGCATTCATAAAGGAAGGATGAGGAAGATTCAGAAAGAGTATAGATCTTGCCTTGAAATTATAATGGCGTTAATTTTTGTCATTCCATCCCCAGTTAATGCATTCCTTGATTAACCCCAACTTGATGCACAAAAGGCAATGAAAGATGCATATCCTTGGGAATGAGCTCCCATTATCCATCCCACTGGCACGAGGAAATAGGTTGGGCCAGTTAAGTATGAACTGAATTAATTGTGCTACCTACGAGGGGAGCTAGTGGGGTTCCTCTGGGAAAGAGACAACCTCCTCCTTTATCATGTCTGCTGGCTTGATTTTGGGGTTGGAGCACTGCATCTTTGCATTGCAATGCCAGTAAGGCAAGGTGGGAAAATATCCCTGGGCTTACAGCACTCTTCATGTGGTCATGGCACTGAGAGAAAAGAGTTCCTGGGATGCTTGCCATGTTCGTCAGGGATCCTTCAGGGTTGTTTTGAGAAAAAAAAAAAAAAAAAAAAAAAAAAAAAAAAAAAAAAAAAAAAAGGCAGAAAATTCATCTGTAGGTGTAGTGGGTGTGACATGCACCCCTGACTAGCCAGGGGTTGGCCTCTTCTGTGCAAGGGAATAGAAAGGGGCAGCTCTTCCCCTTTATTCAGAGGTACCACTTTGAAGCTCTCAAAGGCCATTTAAGGTGGGAAAGAATGCTGCTTCTTTACTGCATCAGAAAGAACATGAAATAATCTTTGTAATTAATCAGAGGACAGGCTGCCTATTTTACAGCTTCTTTTCCAAGGCGCAAATTGTATTTTGAACTGTGCAGGTGTACTACTATTAAGCTACACAATGTGTAGCTTAATACATATTTTCCAGAGAAAGGGTGATTGTGTAACATTTTTACATCAGTGATGATGAAAGTTTGTCAGTGTTTTATTACACAGTAAATGCAATTTTTCTCTAATTACTTAAAGGGAATAATGCCCTCATGTTTAATATAACAGTTTCTAAGACAGTGAGCTGGTACTGTAAACTGTGGAGATACAAACAAAGTATTGGCAATGATCCTGCCAGGACACACAATGGAGTGTATGCTCTTAAAACTAAGCTGGATAGCCTTTGTTTAGTTTGAAAGAAACTGCTGCACACAATGGGATCCATTTCTCTTTTGAGAGCCCTCAGATGAAGGTACAACACAGTACCACCCTCAGTCTATTCTATTCTGTTCTATTCAGGGAAGGCACTGGTCTGTCTTACCTGATTCAATCTCCAGATGATGAAAGGAAGATCAGTCTTGCAAAACTTTGGTTAAATCATGCTGAAAAATAACATCTTTGTGTTTGCTGGTTATTTGCTATCCTCGATCCCATATTAAATTCATGTCAAAACCCCCTCGTTTCCAGCCATCAGCACTTCAAGCTCAAAGTCACATTTGAAATGAAACTGCTTCTGTCTGTTTCAGAATGGCAAACTGCCTGAAGAGTGTTTAGTGTTAGTTGCTTGTTTTAGGAGGGCTGAGAGCAAGATGCACCTGGCTGCAGCTGTTTGCTTATACAGTCAAAAATACCAGTGAAAGGTGCAGAACTGAACAGTCCCTTCATATGTAGAGGCAGATGGGCTTCCATTTGCTTCTCCCACTTCCTTGGAACAAAGCAGAGGGAAAGCAATTCTGAGAACTACAGACCTGCATGAGAGAGGGGGAGTGGTTCTCCTCCAGGATTGGTGTGGCATAGTGCTGGCTTTAGATTTAGGAATTGCTTGAAACTTCATTTAGCTGCTTTAACAGTGCTGGAACTGCCTCCAAACTGGACTTTACCAATGTGCTCAGGCATTTTTCTGGCTGATAGGAAGGTAATTATGTTCTTAAACATCTGCTGAATTTTGGGTTGTGAGTATATTCTCTCTCTATGCCATATGAATGCTAACAGTGAAAAAGGCAGAAACTTTGCTTTGCAAGGAAGGAGTAACCAGGATTCATTAAATATCTCTGAACTTGGTCGATCTGTGCAGCTCCTTTACCTGAGCTGAGTGCAAGAGCTGCAACAGTGGAAGGAGCTGTCTGAACTGAATTGAGTCAGCTCATTCCTGAGGGTTACTGAGGAGATGCAACCGTTTAAATAAAGGGCCAGGAATGAGGAAAGATGAAGGCAGCATTCAAAGGCTGAAAAGCTGTAAAATGTTCCATTGTTTAATCAAGGACTTTCCTTTGAACTTAATGAGTACAATTTCACATTAAAATTCAGCTGAGAAATGTTATCTTTCATCTGATCACATGTATGTAGATATTAGAGATTTTTCTATCTAGCAGATGATGTTCCTACTCTCAAAATGAGTTTTCAAAATCTACAGTACTTCTAATTTTCCTTTTTTTGTTAAATTATTCTTCAAAAAGTATTTTTTGCCTTCCTTTTCCTCTGTTCAGATTCTCCAGAATTCTCCATTTGAGTAGCTTATCCATGCATAGAGTCAAACCAGACATTTACAGAATGTTATTGCCTGCAATGATGCTCTAATAATCCCATTTGCTCTTCACTATTTTAAACATGCATTTCATTATGTGATTATAATTTTTCAGAGATGTATGTGCGTGTGTATGTGTAATGTATCAGCTCAGATGACATGATTTTATTATTCTCCAAGCAGCCAGCAGCCCACCAAGTGTGACATTAGCCCACATTTAATGTTCTCAGTGGCAGAGAGAAAGCTGCCGCTGGCATTTTTAAGAAGATACCATGGTTGTCATAATCTGGTGTTGGCAGCAAGGAAAATCCAATGCTTATTTTCCACTGCTCCTCTGTTGACTAAAGACATGTGAAGGGTAATTAATTACCATGGTGAAAAAAAAAAAAAGGGTGTGGGGATTTTTTTTCCAGTTGTTCAACCCCAAACTTCAATAAGGAACACAGGTTTGTTCCTTCCCTAAACCTCTTCAGGCTGCATATGCCAAAATGCTGGATATCTCCTGCATGGAAATTTCATGAATTGAAAAGAAAGAAATTCCTCTAAGCTTTATTTTCTTAATTAATGATCTTGCAAATAAACAGGTTCACTAGACAGTGAGTGCCCATGCAATAAAGATTTGCTGCCTTCAGAGAGGAGAATGACATACCAGGTGTCTTTTCTACCTCTTGTACTGCTTGCTCTAACTTTTCCTTCTATCACAGCTTGGTTAAGGTTTAAAGAGTTTAATATCTGAAACACTGATTCAAGTTTTCATCAGAAACCAGAAAAAAAATGGCACTAAGCTGCTCTGGTGCTCAGCATTTAATTTTCTCTTCTTGGGATCCTGAGCCAAATGACCATCAAATCATATTTTTGTAAAGGGAGGAAAGAAAATTGTGCAAGGCAAATAAGCAGTAAAAACTGTTTCAAATACTAATTAAAACAATTACAGTGCTTCCTTTCATGAGACCAACTATTAGTTGTTAGAATTCTGCAAAACCTTAGAGATAAATATTTTTAAACCTTGACTCAGTGATATAAACTCCCAAACTTTAAGGCCCTTTTTGTCCTTTCCATTTTTTGCTCTTTTGCCGTGAGGGAAATTATAATATTGTGGCCTTTTTCCTGGAGTTTCTTGCCCAAAGTAGAATGTGAATGGAGGTTTTCCTTTAGTTTAGTCCTCGAGCAACAGGTTTATATTAGGACTTGGGCATGGATGGATTTTTGGGCATTTTGAGGGCCCTCCTTTACTTCCTCCAAACGTTTCTCACAAAATTATACTTAGGAAAAAACACTGTATATTTTCACCTTTTTCATTTTAATGAAACCCTCACTGCCATTATCTCTACCTAGAAGAAGGTGTCTCCCAGTCCTGTGCTGTTGAGTAACAGAAAGACAGAGAGCTGAATTAAAAAGAGAGATGAATTTTGAGAGGCAAGGCAAAGAGTGCACAGTCGATGCTACTCCAGCATCCTTCCATTTGGCACACAAAGTACAAATCCATCCATCTCATCTTCCTGAATTAAATGCTCAAATATGGTTAATTGGGATCAATGTTAAACTGTTGGTACACTGAAAATAAAATTCCTTGCCAGAGCAGAGCACACACAGCTGTGTTGCCTTACTGGGTGTCTTGGGATATAGAACCAAAAATGTGTATTCTATTTCATCTGCTGAAAGCAGCTGGGGAGATGTTGTTTTTTTTTTCTTTATCTCTTGTAACTCTGGGAGGAGGGGGGCGGGTGCCTTTTGATAACGGGCCAACTGTTCAAACCAGGTAGGGCAGTGTTTCTTATCTCTTTCACTGCCTGTCCTCCCTCCAGGGCAGAAGCTAATGGGCCATTAACACATCCCCAAACTTACCCTCCCCAAAGCAGTACATCCACATTCCATCATCCCATTGTGAAATGCTCCACCCAGTGGGGGGAGCCAACCATTCCTACCTGGATAAAAACTGAGACACAGGAACAGAAGCTTCTCACCATCACTGGACCCTTGTTCTACAGGATCATCTCTGCCCCAACAGAACCACATCTGCCACTCCAGGAGGACTCACCTCTGGACTACTTCCAACACCCTGACCAACAGGGTGTCAGGTTGTAGCTCTGACTCTGTCAGGGTTCTCAAAAATTGTTGTTTGGTTGGGTGGTTTTGTTTTCTACTACATTTGTATTGTTAATATTCCTAGTAAAGAACTGTTATTCCTATTCCCAAATCTTTGCCTGAAAGCCCTTAATTGCAAAATTATAATTTGGAGAGGGTGAAGGGTTTGCATTCTCCATTCTAAAGGAAACTCCAGCTTTCCCTGGCAGATACCTGTCTTTCCAAACCAAGACATTGGGGTATCCAGCCCAGGAAAATTGAGGGTTTGTGATCACAGCTCCCAAAGCAAAGATCACAGACTTAGCACGTAGAATCCAGCTCTTCTTTGGGGTAGCAGGAAGCCAGTCATAAAACAAAGTTAATTTCCTCACTTTCCAGTGTTGAAATTTTTATGAAGTGTCATTTGACCTTTACATTTCGTACATCAGAGATTTCCTTTAGTTTGACCGGAACCATATATTAGAGACCTTTCTCTTAAGGTATTGATAGATACATAAAATCAAAGGCCAGATTTTTCTCCTGGGAATGCCATCCACAGTGGATCTCATGCTGAAGTATTTGTTTGGCATTTCACAGATTTTAAGGGCAGGCAGGAGCACGCTGATTATTAAGTCTGACTTCCTGCATTAGCTACACTAAGAACCTCATCCAATTAATTTTTGCTGCAAGACCACAGCTCGCATTTAAAGCTACAGACAGAGAATTTTAAATGACACTGAGCTTGATTTAGACTCTTTATGTAAGAGAAAATCCACTGACTCAGTAGGTTTGGCTAGATGTGCATTATCACACTTGGTATTAAAATGTGCAAGGCATTATGAGTCTTCTTTGTTTGGTATTTTTTCCTTTCTTTTCTTTCCTAGATTAAGACTCTGAATTCATTGGCACATTAAAACATACTTACTGGCTTCAAAGTTCAGCACTAGTTGAGTTGCAGCTTTAAAAATTCATGGTGGTTGTTTTGGAGGCTATTATCTTGCAGTTAGACACAAATAGAAATAAACTTAATTTTCCCCAAGCAAGGAAGTGAAATTTCTCAGATGTGGAAATATACACACAACATGTAGATATCTGTAAGATATATCCTGCATTTCCTTCCTTTCATTTTTTTTAGGAATGTTTCCACTTTCCCACTCATTCTAACCTGGTTGATTTTTTTTTTTTTTTTTAATATTTTCCCAGATTTGGAGATGGGTATCCAAAAGATTACGAACTTTCCTCTATCAGTTTAGTGTAAACCGGAGGAGAAAGAGCAGCTATAGAATCACTTTGCAAAATACTTGTCTTGGTCACATCTAACAAATACACAGATGGGGTTTGCACTGAAAAAGTAGGAAAATTTTGTGTGTGAGTGGATTCCATGGGTCTGGTGCAGTTGCAGATTGGATGGGTATTACAAGGGGGAATTTTCTGTTACAATATGTGATCTCTCCTACCTCTAAACAATCCTTTCTAGGCATTTTGCCTGTCTGCCTACAGGAGAAAAAAACCCAGGAATATTCTTTACAAATCAGAAGTACTGATCTAGTGGAATATTTTAAAAGACCACAGTATAATAATGCAAAGGTAAAACATAACAGTGAAAAATTTGAAATTTGGAAGCATCATTTAGAATATCAGAACTATGAGTAATGGCACAGGTCTCCTATATCCTGATTTAAGAGCCTTAAGCCACAACATCAGCTCAGTCCCATTGGAAAGAAAGTTGATCCTTGAGTTTGATCTAGGTTTTAGTAAGGCAACATTTTATAATTGGCTTTTTATTTATTGTTACCAGCACTTCTTTATTGCAGTAGGATTTATAATAGTATTTTAAAATCAAGTAAAACATCAGGAGATAATATTTAAAAGTCAAGTAAAACATCTATTCTTACTGGAAGACATTAATCCCACAGTTTGTGTATTGTTCTAAAGAAATGGTAGAGATAGTTTCCTCTTCATCACTGATGGTAATATTTTCAGTTAGTCTAATACTGGGATAATTAGGTAAATCAATGTTTTTCTCATGAGTTATTTATCTGGGTGACCTGGTGACATAAACACTGAGACAATCAGAATTCTTTCTGATGTGTTTACCCTCTGTTGGAATCTGTCAGTATTTTAGCTGTAACAGAGTATTTGTATAGTATTTGACATCTTTTCATACCAAACATCCTCATTCTGTATCTCACAGTGGTATGAACTCTACTTTATTTCTCTTTATGCTTAAGAGAGGTTTCTTTTTGTGTTTTGTGAAAGGCTGCAGCCGGTTAAAAGGCAATAAATAATTAGGAGCAGGAGCCACTAAGAATTTGAGATTTTTGTTTCTTTGATAAGGAATATACATGTAGGCATGGCACGATAAGCAAGATGGCATAAATTCAGGTGAATGATATATAATTGGTGACTGAGATCTTTGATCTTGGCTGATCTACTTTCACTTCCATTTTATCCAAGAGCTGTAAAATGCTTCTCATCCTGAAACCTAATCTTGGTCTGAAAACCTTATTGAGGAAATTCTTCTGTTGCCTTTCTTGTCAGGAAATTTGTCTTCATTTCCAGGCTGAATTTATCCCTTAAGTTCTTGCAGTGGATCTATTTTTTAGAAAAATCTCCAAAGTCCAGAATTCAGCCTTTAGAACCAAGGCTAAGGTAAGATGATAACCATCTCTGATTCTTTTTGAGTTCTCAACTAAGTGTGATTCTGAATAATCTTATGTGTTGTACCTCTACCTGCAAAACCAGGTGCCCAAAGAATAGAAACAAACATTTTGCAGTTTATAAAATGCTAATTGGGGGATACATGTTAGGGACTAACTGAAGGTGGAAGCTCATTCATGTTTAATATTGATGTTCAGGCTTTAATTGGCAAGTCTCACCACAAAGATGAGTTAATGGGTTAAAAGCTACAAAGCCATGTAGGAGTAGAGACACAATTTCAAAAATGTCTCTCTGACCCACTGTCTGCTCAGCACCTCATGACCTGAAGGGCCTTTTAATTTCAAATATGATGCTAAAGGGTATTGCTTTCCCTGCTGTATTTACACACTAAATTGACTTTTTATGACAGCAAATAGGCCCTGAATCAAAGGATTTCAGAGGGAATGCTTTGCATTGTTTGCTTCCCCCCATCCCCCTGCTTCTTAATTAAGAGAAAAAAGAAAATGCTGATTATCCCAAACACACCTGTTTGGAAATGCTGCTGAGATGTCCTCTGAAAGATGGGTTTCACATCTCCCCTGTCTTGCTCTCCTGCAAAGGCAGAAGAGCAGCTGGGACTCCTGCCTGACTCACCTTGCAAGTGGCAAAGGTGGTGTCACACTGAAATCCCTGGGCTGGATGCTGCCTGGAGGTTGACAAATTCATGTGTCCAACCCACAGGAGGCAGAACAGAAACGTGAGGAGAGCAGGGAAGTCCAGTGATAAATTATTTTAATTGAAACTTTTATTTTAATAGCTTTTAATAAAACACCTTTATACTTTGGGCTCTTTGCCCAAGAGAGCAGAAGGTTTTTCCTGTCCTGTAAAGTCTCCTCTTGTAGTCACTTTCAACTAAATTTAGGAAGAATCTTCCTGAATATGAAATGTCTGTTTTATTGAATCTGAGTCCCAGCACAGTTGAGGAGAGTGGAGTGGTTTTAAGAGAATTAGTCAGAAGGAAAGTTAAAATAAGTAGATGTGTGCTTCCCATGGAATATGACAGTTTTTATTTACCTAACAAGCTAACAGGTGTATTGACAGGAAGTTTCATAGAGGTTTACAGACCAAGTCCAACCAACAGATAAAAATTTTCAGCAAAATCACTGTGGTTTTTTGGGAAATGAAAAAGTGACACATTGCCAGGCTGAGATTTTAAGCCTGGGAACAACACACATGCCCAAATCTATGAAGACATTTCTTATATCTCAATGAAACTTATGGCTGCTTCATCTGAAACAATCCTTCCCCAGACTGCATTCTTTCTGGGAAAATCGAAAGCCCTGTGATTCTCCCTCGTCCTTCTCTGTCTAAAAATTTTATCTTTACGAAACAGGAACTCACACAGGAGAAACAGCCAGGTGGATTGGGTGACCAGTCAAACAGTTCAAACAGGGAATTTCAAGCATTCAGCTTCACTAAATGGTTTGTAGACAATCACATAGCGAAGCATTTTGCAAAACATAGTCAAAGGTCAAATTCAAAAGCAAATTTGTTTACAAGGAGAGAATGTTCTTTCTTTAATGACACTAAATGCTAAATTTAATTGCTGTGAAAACTGGTGAAACACTAAGCATAACTGGATTTTAGCATTTGAAATATAATGAGCATGTGATAGTTCAAAAATAATTACATTCCTAAAAAACCCAATTAAATAAAAAATAGGAGTTCAGGACATTATAGGTAATAACAATTGCAAATGTATTTCAAAATTATTAATTTCTCTTTTCCCCCCATTAGTCATTTTCTGTGTGTACCTACTTACAGTGTTCTCATGTGGTCAGAGAGCATTTCCAGAAGTTGAACCATGGTTACAAAAACTCTGTAGAGTTTAAACAATAAAAACAAACTTGCCTTTACACAACAGAACAGTGGGCCTTTTCCAGGGTTGTCTTGGTTTGGAAAGACAGGTATCTGCCAGGGAAAGCTGGAGTTTCCCTTAGAATAGAGAATGTAAACCCCTCACGCCCTCCAAATTATAATTTTGCAATTAAGGGCTTTCAGGCAGAGATTTGGGAATAGGAATAACAGTTCTTTACTAGGAATATTAACAGTACAAATGTAGTAGAAAACAAAACCACCGAACCAACCAAACAAAAAACAAGCAATCCTGGAAAACCCTGACAGAGTCAGAGCTACAACCTGACACCCTGTTGGTCAGGGTGTTGGAAGCAGTCCAAAAGTGAGTCCTCCTGGAGTGGCAGATGTGGTTCTGTTGGAGCAGAGATGATCCTGTAGAACAAGGGTCCAGTGATGGTGAGAAGGGGTCTGGTGATGGTAAAAACGGGTCCAGTCTTCCTCCAGGAATTGGATGAGAAGCTAGATACCTTCTGTTCCTACATCTTAGTTTTATCCAGGTAGGAATGGTTGGCTCCCCCCACTGGGTGGAGCATCTCACAATAGGATGATGGAATGTGGATGTTCTATTTTGGGGAGGGTAAGTTTGGGGATGTGTGCTTTTAGGGGTGTCTTAATGGTCCATTAGCAGAAAATATTTCCCTGGAGGGAGGATGGGCAGTGAAAGAGATAAGAAACACTGCCCCACCTGGTTTTAACAGCTGGCCCATTATCAAAAGGCACCTGCCCCCCTCTTTCAGAGTTACAAGAAATAAAGAACAACAATTCCCCAACTGCTTTCAGCAGTTATGGAACATTTTAGGTTCCATAACCCAAGACAAGGGTCCATGAGACAGAAAAGAGTTTCCAAAACATGTGTTTCTCAGTGTGGAATATATTTTTTTCCCAACCATAACTTCAATGGCTGAAATAATGAAACACTGGACAAACACCAGTAGTGATTCTCTTTGGAACAAATAATCTTTAATGACTTCTCTGGTTGTGCTCCTTTTCTCCAAACATGTTTCACTGCTCTGAGCACTTCATTCCAATGGAGAAACACTCAGCACAGGCACTGTGGTGCAGTGATATGTTGTGAACAGAGAGTTCTCAGCTAAAGAAAAATCTCGGTGCTTCCATTCCCATTTGCATCCTGATGAATTTAGAATTGATGGGGACCTCTTGCTGACAGATGAAATACTGTACAAAGGCTTTAATCCCCCTTCCTCCCGTTGAATCTCAGAAACTTAAAGGTTGCTTAATCAGAAATCAAAATGCATTACGGGCCTGAAGAGAGCAGTTGAGACCAGCAGTGCTGTAATGTATTTACAGCCACACTCAGCTCGCCACTAGGTCCCTTGGAGATTTGTCAGCACAGTCCTGGGCAACGGGGAAGAAAGGACAGCAAGGGGACATCTAATCCCTCTCCTTGCCCAATGCCTGTCCAGCTCCTGATAGATATCTGTCTAATACCAGAGATTCCACTGCCTCCCTGGGCAATCTGTTCCAGTGGGCTTCATTATCCCATCATTAGCAAATTTATCATCATGGCTCACCTGAATCTCCTTTAATGCAGCCTAAGCTCATTACTGTTTGTCCCACTGCTATGGACACGGAGAATTTTGCAGCAGCTTTCTGCCACTTGAAAGCTGCAGCTCTGTCCTCTCATGCAAGACAAAACCCCACTATCAAATCACATTTTCTCTTGTTCTTGCTCTCCCCTAGTCTCCATTTGGCCCACATCTTTCATGCAGTGGGGTCTGACCGAGGGGAAAGGACTGTGCTGTGTATTTTGTAGGCTGGTTTTATTGGTCCTGGTCCAAATATTACTCTTTTGTCCAAATGGCTGACACTGTTGATTCATGTCCAGTTTAAAATCCTTTAAAACCTGCAGATCGTTCCTGTAAGATTGCTACTTAGTCAGTGATTACTCCTTTAGAATACATACAGCACATATTTTATTTTCTGTTTGAGTGTAGAAACTAACATTTTTAAAATATATATTTGTTTGCTTTGTTTCTCTCATTCATTGAAGGATCACTGAGAACAGTGATGAACTTCATTTCAACAGGGCTAGGTTGGGCATTTCCCCAGAATTACCTCAAATCAACACTTAAACCAGTCTTAAACCAGGACTGAAATGTGCAAACTTGTGTAATGTAAAAATCAAACCCAGTTCTGGTGTAAGCTAGTAATACTGAGGAATATTGTTTTTTTGTCTACATCAACTCTTTGTCAATATTTGTTGACAAGATGGAAAGGTTTGTGAGATTCTGTAACTTGCATAAATATTTTTCCCCATTAAAGGCTGAGATACACGAACACAAGCCACAAAACAAATAAGGAGAGACAAACCTATTTTCAATAAAGGGGGATAAGATTCCATTCTGATGATTTTAGTCTAATATTGTTTGTATAGCTGCTAAATTTGGACTGGATTTACATTAACAATAAGAGATTGCAGTCTAAAATTTTATTATTACACATACATATATTCATATATATAGATACATACTTATAGATAGATCTAAATATATAATGTAGGCATTTCTTTATTTACAATTCAGTGGAAGCCAACAATAAATTCACTTGTGAAAATGAAACCAACACAGCTATAAGGAATTGTTAAAGCAGCTTACAGATTACTGATAAATGTGGCAATCATCATCAAAACTTGACAACTATTAGTAGCTTTCAGTGCTGTTTAAAGATATTCTTTAGTAAAGGTAGCCAACAAATGGATCTTTCAGAATTAAAACTTTTAAAAATATACTTTAATGCTTTACTTACTGAATATCTATAAAATAGTTGATGGTAGAAAGCAGAATTTTACCTTTGAAGGGCTTATTTGTTACTATTTTCTACTGTGTAATATTTATAGCTTAAACTCAATGCAAAACAACAGCACATGTTTTTAGTGTTGTGTTTGAGTCCAGTTGTTAAAAAAAATGCACAGAAAAAGATGTTGCTAAATTGAAGTAAATAAAGATGCCTAAATAGTAAATAAATGTATGCAAATAAGTATTTTTATATCAGTCTGTCAAAATCTAAACATTTCATGTGATGATCTAGAATGTGATGACTGTTAATACTCAAGCAGTTGTGAGGTCACCTACTGAAGTTCAAATATTAAGCACAGACAACATGAGAATCTGTCATTCTGGGATAGAGGGTTCTAATCTTTAGATTACACACAAAACCCCATGCTCCATACCACAGACTAAACAAGCAGCACCAGACTTTGCTCCCTGGTGTTGGATGTTCCACTCACTAAGGAAAATTGCAGAGCAATTCAGTGACACAAAGGAGAATAAGTGGCCTGGGATATAACGTCCTTAAAAGCTTTAATTGATATGTTTTCAGTGTGCTATCTCTTCAAAATTGTTTTAAAACTCATTGTTACTATCATGTAATAGTCTGATAAATATGTTTCTTCATAAAAACTCATAGAAAAGTGCAGCTCTCTGCTGAGGAAGGGATTTTGTTCAAATGAAAAAAAGATTATGCTAATTCTCTGTGCGGTCTACTTCACCAAACCATTGTGTCAAAGACCCTGTAAAGCCTATTCTATAAAACCTCTTCAAGAAACCTCACACATATTATTATTCCTCAAGTATGTGCAACAAAGCTTCTAATATGCCAGGGGATGCACATTAAATCCTGAGTTTAATTAATCCCAGCCATTATACACTTCTAACTGTCAATTTTTCATGTATTCCTGTTCTGACTTCAGATTTGAACACCATGTGCAGCAGCAGTCGCTGTCATGTTGGAGCATTTTCTAGGCAGTCCCTGTGGAATGTGTTGGTGTAGTTCCTTCAGTCTTCCAGCTGCTTTTTCCAGCTGCTTTTCTGGACAACTGGAGCTGTAGTTCACTTTAAGTCCATGCAGACACTCTCCTATGCAGAAGTACTCTGTCCCAAAATCCAGTTGTCCTCCAAGGTCACTCCCCAATTTGCCATCAGCCTGGTCCAGTAAAGGAGATCAGACTGTAGCTCTTTGCCACCTGCAGCCTCCATTTGGCTGTCAGAGAACGGCAATATTCCCTTTTAGCATGTTCTCATCTCATGATAGATCACGTGGATTTGTGAAAATCGGCCTTGGGAGATAAACAGAAATTTATTTGTTGGTTGGATGATGCATCTGGCTAAGAAAAAATAACACCCTGCAGTTATTTTACTTAGATTTGATATTGGGAATGAAAATAATTTTGAAAGAACTGCAGAATTGGCTGACCTTAAAGTGCTTGACAACAGAGAGGCTTTATTGAAAGGAGAGAGATGTGGCAAAAGTCTTATAGAGCTCTGTGGATCACCCAGTAAGATGGTTCCAGTCATATAAAATACTTACTTAGTATTTTTTATGACTGGAAACATGGCCAGTTGCAAACATGGATGCACTCAGGAAAAAGGAGGATGGGCTGCAACACAAAATGAATGTGCAATATTTAGATAGCAGCACTAAAAACACCCATTTGAGTCATACCAAAAATCCTGTTAGGGAGCACAAATGAAATTTGTGTCTAATTTTAGGAGTCTGTTGGGCAGCTGAAGATAGCACAGAGAAAAGTTGTCAGAGGGTCTTCTGGAAGGAGTAAATGCCTTTATACTGCATAGCAGCATCACTGGGTTTCTTCAGGGGTGAGTGCCTTTCTGGAAAATGCATTAGTCAGAGACTGATTACACTTTAATTACATGCTTTTTGGAAATGGGAGATCAAATTGGATGATCAAGTGAACTTTCCTGCCCCTAAGATGTCTGAAAATGAAATTTTAATGGATAACTAATATAAAGAGTAGAAATACATTTGATTACGTTCTTTATTTTTTTCTTTTGGTTTTCTTTAGCTGAAGTAAAAACAGAAAAGCTTTGAGGAAAAACAAAGCCACTCACACTTTATGTTAGATAAAGACAAAGGTATTTGCACTGTTGGTATCACTTAGGACATTGCACCTGACTGAGAGAACCAGCACAGGGTATTTTTCTTTCTCATACTTCACAACTTTCAGTGTATTTCTTTCCTCAGCTGTGCCAAGTGTCACTTTATCTTCCTACTTAGATGTTTTCTGTTCTGTTTTAGACTACAGTGCCATGTGCTATAATAAAGTTATTGATATTTTGATGTCTGAAGGATCATTAGCAAGATAGCAATAAAGGTAGCAATGGTTGGAAAAGTGTCTATTCTCTTAGAACCCTCAGAAAAAGGAAAGATAACTGCTTAAAGGGAACCTGTTCCATGATTCATGAGAGCATCTCAGTGTCTAGGCATGTGAAGTGTCAGGATTTGGAAATACATAGGTGATAAGTAAAAAAGAGTAACTCTAATAGAGGGGTAGAAGAAAGAAATATTATTTTTGGTGCCTTACTTGCATCTTGCCATTACTCTTCCATGACTGGATTTCAGATTTATAAAGACATGTTTACAGTGAATTTTTTTATATCTTTTTATGTCTTAAAGAGTTTTTAAAAATATGTGTCTGTTTGGATTTACTTTAAAAGAAATACTGAGCAAAGAGAATTGTCACAGAAGGTTTGTACCTGTACTGTGCTACTATGATAACTACTAAAACCTTTCCCTGCTGAAAAAATTCAGTACCCATCTGGACTTTTTAGCATTATGTCCTCCTTAATATTTCATATTACAGTAATCCCTACTGGCAGAAGATCAGTTGCTCCAAAGACTTATCACGTTATTAAAAATGGCACAATATGGCACAAAAATCAGTTTTATTTGCTAAAAAGACAAAAAAAAAAAAACCAAAAAAACAAAACACAAAAAAAACATAAAAAAACCACAAAAACCCACAAAAAATCCCAACAAAAAACCCACACAAAAAAACCCCCAAAAAAACCCAAAAACCAAACCAACAAACAAACCAAACAAAAACCCCAACAACAACAACAAAAACCCCCAAAACCTGAATGGCTTGCTGAGAGGCATCCATGAGTTCTGCCATAATCAGGGCTCTCAGTATTTATCCCAGATTGTCCCTGCCTGCATCTGGAGAGAATTCTTATCACTCAGTCTCCTTAAATAGTAATGACAAATTTACTGGTGGCCTAAAATTTGGCTGTTTTGAAAGAGCATTTGTGGAGCTGTAACATTTTGCTGTCCCTAATGGGGATAGTGGAGCCTGCTTGCCTCCAGCTGTCCAAGTAATGGCATTAATCAAGATCAAGTCACAGAGGTACTCCAGAATCTCAGTAGAGAGATTCTGTTGGTAGTGCCAAAATATTTTTAGGTGTTTTACAAATAAATGAAGACAAGTTTAAGTTATAAAAATTTAGAATCCTATTAGGTTTCTGCCTAATCAAGGGTCCATTGAAATGAATATAAGGGACTGACAGAAATCAAATAATTTTACTGAATTTGAGGATGAGTTCAGTGTGGTATTCAAACAGTACCTCATTCCATGCTTGCACAGAATTCATTCTCTAATAGTACAACATTTGATCTGTTTGTATTTATTTTGAGTATTTCTCTAATATTATTTGTTTTTCTAATATCAAGTCACCAGGATCATCTCTGCAGTCAGCCATAGTTTGGTGTTTTGAATAAACCTCCAGACAGACCAAGATCCTTTCCTCCCCAGCACAGCTGGGAGTAAAGGAGCTGAAACAAAACAGAGATCCTGCTTTAAAGAACAACCAGGCAAAATCCCTCTTGATTTTCAGCCAATTAATGATTCTGGTGGGCTTGCTTTTCCAAAACACTTGGAAAAGGCAGTGCTTAAAGTAGCACAGACAATTGTTCTGCATGACCCCCTGTCTTCACCTTTCTGAATACTGCAAGGTAAAGTTAAGAAAAAAGCTGAAACATGAGCTTTTTGGTGATGGATGTACTAAATTATAAGAGGCAGTTTCCTTAGACATCCTAATGAGTGAAATCCAGTCCCTGCTATGGGACTAAAATGCTGGCAGCATGGCAGCAGGAGGAAGGCAGTGCTGGGAGGAGGGAGGTCGGTGTGAAAAATGATGAGGTCTGTGAGATCACCTCTCTAGAGGCACTGCTTTCCCAAACCAGCCCCAGTGGAGGCTCCATCTGAGCTTGGCTCCTGGCCTGGGCTGGTGGGGAGGGAGCAGCCAGGGCAAGGAGTGGGGATGTGCTGAAGCAAAGCTCCCATGCTGTGAGCAGAACCCTCAGGTGAAACTGGTCTAGGTGGGTGAGGGAGGAAAAATTACCCCAGGGCTCCCAGACTTGCAGCACAGAGACCTTCCTGAGTGGCAGCATTACAAGCTCATTGATATTCCAGTAGCTCATACTCCCTAGATCAGGGCCTACTGCACTAATTAAAATAAAATCATGACTCCATGGTGCTTGCAATCTACATAAATGAAGTAGGTGAACAATGGGGAAAAAAGGGTGACTGTCCCACTTTGGCACAAAGGAGATGCAGAGAAGACCCTTTCTTACCCTGACACAGGCTAATGCCAGCTGCAGAACTGTGCAGAAGGTTTTTAACCTCCTCTTTATGAGGAAGACTGGGTCTTGCCCTCTATGAGAATGGAGCACAGAGCAGTTGGATGGAGGATCTTGGGCAGAATCTTCAGGCTCTTCAACCAAGTGACAGCCATAAATCATTCCCATGGCTCTCCAATAGTTAAAGCACTGTGTTTTGTTACTGGAAAGTCCTGTTTGATTTTTTTTTCCCTAACCTTTCCACAAGAGAGACTTAATTTCTGTAAAAACAGGATTCTGGGCTGTCTTCCAGGCACAGGTTTTCTGACAGCAGAAGTATGTGGTTACTTCAGCATTACCTTATCATGGTCAGTTCCTGGTGTGGATCTATCACTGGCATAACTGGAACATCTCTCCACATAGTTTCAATTTTGAAATAGGAGATGGTTTATATTAAAAAGTAGAATTCAGCTGCAGTTCTATAAATGTCTTCTGAATTCAACGTGAATGGCATTTTCCACTCAACAGGTTGAGTTTTGAAATTGTGTGTGTGCCCTTGGTTTTGGATATTCCTTTTGTCCAAGTGTTTGAAAGAAATACTTCATAGTTCAAGTAATGTGAAAATTTGGGTTCTTTTCAGAGAACAATGAGTTATCTGAAGAGAGCTGGTGCAGATTGAGGCAGATGAAGGAACAATTTTCTACTGTTCAGACCATTTGTGTTTTGGAGAGGAAGCTCAAGTTTAGGTCATGTGAAATGGCAATTTCTTTGAAAGCAACTTACTCTGAAGCTCTGGGCACGAATGGGTTGCAGCTTCTGGTGCAGTTCTAGTGAAGTCAGTAGGTATCTGCTCTGTACCAGCACCAGAACTGTAGAAGTTAAGTTAAATTCCATTGATTATTGACTTTTTCTTCCTCAGTGTAAGAGGTATTTGTTAGAATGTGTCATATACCAGTACAGTGATGGGTATCCTAAAACCTGATTTATGTATAATCCATCACTCAGAAAAGAGTGGAAGCTACACTTGGGTTTAGAAGTAACTTACCCATTCTGCTTATAATGGCAAGAATAAATCTGTCACTATCTAATTGCTTCCTATATTTATGCCAGGATTTTTCTGACTTTGTGTCTCATAGCACATCCCTGTTTCCATAAATAGAAATAATTTGCTTAAGCACATTCCTTCTGAATACTTTATTATTCAGCTCACTGTCTGTGTTGGTTTTCATGAAGTCTTAATCAGATATATCAGTCTCTCTCTGCCTTTTAACTATTCCATATTTGTGCTTTTTTTTTTACCTCCCATAAGACTCCAGGTAAATTTTCTAGTTAAGGGTTTTATTCTTTAACTTTCAAACTTTGTTGAACGTTATTTCTCTGAAAAAGAAAACACAGATTTCTATGTTGTCTGTACTATGATGAAGCAGCAATGAGCACAGCCATTGGCAATGCTTTCCTGATCCAAAATGTGAAGTACAGGATATGGTTTGGGTTCACCAGACAATTTTTTCAAAAAGTGTTAGAAGTTAGGAAAGGAAAATTAGGAAACTGATGAACTGGTAGATGTGGTGGACTTGGCAGTGCAGTGTTAATGGTTGGACTTGAGGATCTTAGAGTTCTTTTCCAACCTTATCTGTTTCATGACTGTGTGGTTTATTCAGAGTGTGATCCTCAAGTGGATCATACTTAGCGTTGACCCTAAAGACTGCTCAACATCTTAAAAATGCTTGTGTGCTACACAGAGGAACATTAATAATAAAACAGAGAATGATGTGTGGGGAAAGAAAAAAAAAAGAAAAGAGGAGGGAGGAACAACTTGAAAGGGGCAGAGGGAAGAAGGAAGGGAAGCAGATGGAATGGTGGTTTTCTCTCAAACGTGTGGTGACCATCACTGCTGTCAAACAAAAGTTTTGGGGAGATCTAATTTTCAGCTTTATCTTATGGAATTCAGCTTCTTCGCACAGAAAAGTAACACAGCTATGCCAAGTGTCTAAGGCAAAGATCCTTAGATGGTCTCCAGGTCTCTGGGTGTTGATGGTGGAAGTTTAAGATGTTCATTCAGAAGTATTCAGCCACTGAAGAGAGCTGCCCTTGCTGTGGGTTTGTGCTACAATTGTTGAAGAGCAGTGAGTCAGTTGTCCAGGGGGAACTGAGCACACACTCGGGCTGTGGGTGCATCCACCAGCTGTTTGCCCAGACTGATCAATAGTCTCTTTGTGTTTCTTTACACTTGTCTTCTCCTTTATTTTTCTCATCTTGTTCATAGGTTGTGAACATTTTGGAGTCAGCTCCATGTGATGAAGATCTAGTTTGTGTTTGGGACAGGTGTTTGCTTAGCCCTGCTGCAAATATTTGTGCCTACCACAGCAGTAGGATGAAAATGGCAGTGGTAACAATAACAAGATGCTTAGATCTGGAGGGGGATCATATGTATTAAATCTGGCTGGGTTTCATGCTGTATGTATGACTAGGTCCATCTGTTCAAAATGCAGCTCGTGTATAGTGTTGTATTCCTTTTTAAAACCAGGGAGCAAGCTGACAACATTCACACTGCTACTTCATAATAAGGTGTCACATTATCCTCCTCCAGCTATTTCACACCTCCAGCTATTCCCTTCAGGAAGATCCTAAAATGAAATTATTGTGGGGGTCAGGAAAGATTATCACGGTAAAGAAGCAATGAAAAATGTTTGAAGGAATGTTAACCAGCACTTTACACCTTTATTCCCTGAGGCAGTGGAGTGATCACATACAGTACACATTTATACCAATTCAACACAAATCATTCAGAGTGGCCTGGGCATCACGTTGAGAAGAAGAATGGAAAATACATAACATACATAAAATTATAATAAACTGTCATAATGTGGACAAAGCTGAATCCATCAAGACAGTCATTTTCACATAATCCAGTGAGCTGTTCCTCCACTCCTCACTCAGGGATAAATGTCAGGGCCCTGGAGAGTTATTGAGTGCAAATTGCCTTAGGTAGCCCTGTACCTGCCATTTTCTCTCCCAGTACAAGCAGGTACTTCTCCAGATCTGCAGACTCTGCCAGCTGCTTCTCTGTTGTCAAAATGATTGACATGACAGAGTAAGTCAAGCCATGTCTTCAAGACTCCTTCATCAGAGTGCTCATTTCCAGAGTGAACTCATTTAGGGCTTGTTTTAAGGTGTTGCAGGATTTTTTTGTAATCCTACAAATCCAGACCATCCCCTGGTGGGTAGAGATGCCACCCCCTGGGTCGTGTTGCTCAGGGCCTCATCCAACCTGTCCTTGAACATTTCCAGGGATGAGGCAACCACAGCCTCTGTGGGCAACCTGTTCCCAGGTTGGGCAACTGAGGTGTGGCATCTTTATTTACAAAGCAGGTCAGAGATGTTGTCTCTCATCTAATCATAAAGCTATTTCAGCTCTGTATTTAACAGGGAATTAAGGTTTTCAAATTTCATATTATTCCTGTAGAAATTGCAGTCTGAATATTTAATGGTATTTTTTGTCAGAATTAAAATATGCTTAGAAAAGAAAACAAACTTTAAAAATCTGGTTATTTCTTAGCAAATAAATCTCCAGAAAACAAACACATACACACACACACACACACACACAGAAACAACCCCAAACCAATTCCCAAAACCAACCCCCAAGCCTACACAGGCACCAACTTTCACATATTCAAACCAGCTGCAACGAGCTTGTAGGTCAGGGGAATTCCTTTATTCCTTGAGAGCCATTGCAATTTTACTGTCATAAAATTAGGGCTGGGATTTTTTAACTGATCTTTTTTTCAGCAGTCTTGTAAATCTAATCAGGTGGCACTGGAAGCCTGATTCGTCAGTTGAAATAGTAAATTGGATTTTGTTTATTCAACTATTAGGCTCAGGTTAATTTGTTTAGTAGAGTTAAGCACACATAGGGAGAAAAATAAAATAGCATGTGAGGATTTGGCCTACTGGCTCCCATTAACTTCAATAGGAGTCATGCAGCCAAAGCCACAAATCCCACTTTAAATATATACTGGGGGTAGATTAGGCTTAATCTGGGCAATGAACCTGAAACCATAAAAATGTCAAGCCTTTGAAAAGTTTTGAGGTAATAAACATACTTATAAGAAATTAGACAAAGGTGTGATGTTGGTGCAGACTATTTCCTTGTGACAAAAATCTCTTTTTTAGCGTTATCTTCCCCGTGTCATTTAAAGCTTCCCTTCTGTGGGGCTGGTGGCAAAGTGGGGGTTTATAATCTCCTTTTCACAGCTGTCATGCACAAATAGATACATGAGAACGTCTTGTGTTTATCCTGTTGACAAGCTGCAGCTGGACTGCAGATCACAGCAGGTATTACAAGTGAGCAGCGTGTTCGTAGCTATATCTCACATCTTTAGAAAAAGGATTATGCAAGCCCTTAACTTCAGTTATACTGGGGTGTTTTTTTAATACTTCAGAGCTTTGGTAGAGTCAGCAAGCAAACTAGAACACTGGGAGTATTTAATATGATAAAAAAGTGAGATTTTGTCCATTTCTTGACACTCTGGTCTACCTGACCCATCCTTTCCACTCCTGTATATAAACACCAAAGTAAAATATGTTGCCTAATGGGGAAAAAAATCCAGGTAACTAAAATATTTAGATGGGAAACTTTCAGGCAAGATGTAAAACATTTAAGGTATTTTCCAGGTTCTTTGAATATTTGCTCCTACAGTTTTTATGCTGGTATCTAAATTCCTCCAGGTCTTCCTCTTTCACTGCCTGAAGATTTGCAGTAGCTACTTTTAGTGTTAGCTTCATTTTAGAGCCCTAAATATAAATCTTGTTTATTTTTCTGCAGTTTTAACTCTTCTAACAGAAGTGTTACAGCCACCCTAAGAGAACAGTTGCAGCTTTTTGGCAGCGTGTGCTTTGATGAGATTCTGCAAAGTTCCCCTCCAGGGAGCTATGGGTCACTGTGTGGGCACACTTGGAGCCTGCTGTGTTCAGGCAAGGAGCAAAGAACTGAGATGGCTTGGTTCATTTTTATGTGAACTGTTAGTTGCTGGACACATTCTAAATAGAGAAAGGATCAAGTTAACTTAAAAGCTGTGTTTCTAAGCAGTGTTAAAAACTGAATCCAGGTGGACAGTTGCCACCTTCTAGCAGTAAAGCTGTTCTCTCTTCCCCTTGGAGGGAAGGATGCTTCATCATAAGGAAAATTTGGGATATAACTTAAGCAGTGGTACCAACAAAAAGCTGGAAGCACCAAGCAGTGGAAAGCTCGAGTTTCTTGCTCACAAGCCAGGCCCTGTGTTTGTAGCTGAAGAGAAACTTAAAGTTATTAAAAAAAAACCTCTTCTGTCACTAAGAGTGCCTTCAGTGTGCTGTGTACAGCAAAGAGACTCAGAGCAAGGTGTCACCCAGCAGGAGCTGCAGAATGAACAATAAATGAACAAATGAATATAAAATCCCTGATTTACCCAGCACACTGGGTCACCCTGCACCTGTGTGCTCAACGTGGCGAGCAAGCCCCCCACAATAAATGTAAAAGTACTGTATTGACATCACAAATGTTCTCAATACACACCCAAACTTTACAGCACTCAGTTCTGTCGGCTTGCCTGCGCCAGCATGTCAAGTGCTTATGGTTGTTTCCTTCTGTAGTTACTTTGGATGCCACTCTATGAATAAATGGAAGGAGACTCTTCCAGTTAAATCAGGAAGTTTATAGCATAATGCATTTTTGGTAAAGAATTAAATACAAAAAAAAAAAAAAAAAAAAAAATAGTGAAGCAAAAGAACTTGTGATTGCCAATGAACGATGTGCTCAGGCTGTGTCTGACTCTGACGTTTATACCCCAGGCACCACGTTAAGATTACACTCACAAGTTCATTTGCATTCAAAGCAAAACCCGAGGAGGTGATAGTGACTAAATTCGGCACTGTAATGCACATCCCTGTGTACTCGGCAGGCTGCAGTCCCTGAAATTTGACTCTTTGCTGCTGCAGTGGCTGGGCTGTGCCTTTCATCCAGGGCAGATGAAGCACTTCAGCAGTTACAAATTCCTGCAAAGCGGGCACAGAGCTTGTCCAGAAGCTGGAAGAATGGGCTTTATTTCAGGAACTGCAGTAGTCACCCATTCCTGTCCAATCTTCAGGAAATCATTTCACCAGAAGCTGGTTCAGATTTTTATGGGAAGCAATAATTCTCCAGACTTTTGGCCTCCTCGAAATGGTTGTTTCCTTCTCAAGCTTAACACCAGCTATTGCTGGACCCGAAGAGGTGGTTTGCCTTGTGCCACTAATAATTTAAAAAGCAGAAAAATGGACAGAGCAACTGCCATGGAACATTTATTAAGATTATTTCTCTGTGGCTCTCTAAGAAAATCCAGTCCTTGGATTTTTTATTTGGTTTAATTCATCAGAAAAGATTTGGGTGCAGGAGCAAACAGTGATGTTATTCTTGCAACACAGCTGCTGAGAGGAACAGTGTGAAGGCAAGAGGCTTTTTTTAAGGTCACCAATGGGTTTCCCTCATCTTGCCAAATAAGTTTCACTCCATCAGACTAGAAGGATCAACATTTTTTAGGATTTTGGTTGTTTTTGTTTATTAATACCATTGGGAGATTTCCTCATTAAAAGGAAATGTAATCTTCTCTGTGCAACAGCACAGATTTAGGATAAATTAAGTGAAGAGGATTTTAAAATTAAAATTTTATAACCTTAATATTTGTGTTGCTGACAGGTTGTACATAACAACATCCCGTAATATGATTAGAGAGGAGAGTTAAGAATGAATAGGCTCTAAAATTCTATACTTCGAACTTTCTTTTCTGTTTATTTTAGTTCCTGGCATGTGCTTTTAACCTTCATTTTTCATACAGTTGTTTCCAAGTTATGTGCTGTATAGTCTGTTTGTTAAAACTGGCTTTGGCATCAGGTCTAGCAGGGGATTTGCTAAAAATCATTCCCAGTTTTCTTTTGTTTTCTGTTTTGAAGATTGTCTTCCACACCCCCCAAACCTCTCTGCATTACCCATAATCTGAAAGAAGTAATAGTCCCATTTCACCCCACTAAACCCTTTTTTTTTTTCCATGAAACTGAAGCACAGCTTTCCCCTGCAGAGTTGGCAGGTGGTTTTAGTGACTTAAAAGGAGCACCCTGTTCGTAAGACTTCTGAGATATTTGATCCTTTCCTGAATGTCAGCCCTAGATCACCATTTAGGCTGTGTTTCTGATGCATAGTTTTTGTCCCAACACTTGAATTATAATTTAGTTGCTCTCTAAACCTTTGCCCTATGAGAGCCATGAATTCCCTGATAGTTACAAACCAGGATTTTCCCAGATCACACACAACCCTTCCTCAATGTGTGTGCCTGTGATCAAAACATGAATCTTTGGCACTCCTCTTGCAAGCTCTGAAACTCTTATTTAGCAGAGGTGGTAAAAGGTTTAACGCAGCTTTAATGCTCTTTCATCAATCCTCATTTGGTAAATATTCAGGAGACATTCTTTTTTTGATGGTTGAACAGCTCTAGAACAAACATCTGGTTGAAACAAATCTTCCAGTTGTCACTTTGTCATCAGTTTACAATCAATTAGAGACAGGCTTTCACCCTTTTCAGTACCCAGTGTCCTTTTTGGTTTCTATTGCATTTTCGAAGAGCTTTCTTTTTTTTTGTTTTCCCAGAGTTGCTATATGGGGAGATGGAAATGAGCATTGATGAGATTAAGGATGCCAATAAGTTTTAACTCAATTTCTTCAGAAGTGATAGGTGCATGGCTGCTGTATATAATGAACTCCAAGGAAGCATTGCTTCTTATTTGTGCTTAGCCCTGCACAGAGCCTTTGTACATTAAGCTTAAGGGACTTTTCTTTCCTCTAAAGACAAGAATCAGCTCAAGGTTGAGAAGGGCCCTGGATTTCCCTTTCACCTTGTCTTGTTTCCATCATGCCCTACAGGTTTCTTTCCTGCATATGGGGTATTTAATTTAACTGGCATTATATTTTGAATGGGTGCAGCTTTTCTGGGCTTGGGGCCTACTCTCCTCCTATCAAAAATCTTTGCTCAACGTTTTACAGTACTGAGCTCTCCCCTGCACTACATTGAGACCTGCAGCCAGATTAGGCAGTCCCCCCAGGTCTGTGGCTCTGACTCTCTTCAGGTTCATTCCTTTTGGAGTTTGTAAAGCCAGTCCTAGGAGTTTCTGTTGTCATCATGATCACAGGAGTTTCTGTTGCCAGCATGAGCATGGGGCGATAAAAAACACAGATGTGTGTGTTAGAAGGGGTAAAACCCAGGCACCTTCAGCAAAAAGGAAAGTCAATTTATCATGCAAATAATAAGAATACAGACTGGGATTAATTAGTGGACATTGAACAGATTAAAATCTTCCAAAAGCAGATCTGCCAAAAGATCTGTACTTTGGCTTCAGTGAACAACCATTCATATGGAAAAGAGAGGGCTTCAAGTTTTGTCTTCAGGTGTATTTTTTTCCTTTGAAGTTAAGTTTTGCATCTAAAAACAACAATTAAAAATCTATGGCAAAGACTAAGGAATCCTGAGTGGCACCCACATTTCTGTTTTCCAAAAATGAAAACATCCAGCTGTAGATGTGTAAATGAAAAATAACAAAGAGGGAAGTTCATCACAGTGATTAATGTCACTCATTTCAAACAGTGCAAAACCAGCAAGAATTCAGTTATTCATGAAGACTTCTCATTATTCACCTTAAATTTGGTTTTGAACTCATGTTTTCTGAGGACAAAAATCTGATTCCTTATCAGTATTTAAACTTACTGTCTTATAATGAGATCTCCTCTAACCCTAAAACTCAGATAGGATCAACAAACAGCCACAGTGGTTAGGAATGTTAAGTAGATATTGCTGTAAAAAAAAAAAAAAAAAAAAAAAAAAAGTAGGACAACCTGCATATGGCAATACATTTCTTCAGTATTTTTTAATTAAAGCACCAATTCTACCTGGAAGGGAGCTTAGTGTGTTCTTGAGTCTCCATGTACAATAGGATACAGTAGAATCAAAGTTAAAAAACCGAAGTTTTTACTCTTCTAATTTATGTGAAGCAGTTTGAGCAGTCTTGTAAGATATTGCAATTTAGGCAGAATAAAATGAATTAATATAGCATCCACTTCTATCTGGGGAGGTAGACAGCATCAACAGCATAAATATGATCATGTATGAGGATGGATTAACTTATTCACCTTCAGATACATTGTCAGTGGTCAGATTCAACACAGGCACTCAAAGGAAAATAATACTGATATGTGTTGGTTTTGCTGCTGTCCCTGTAAGGCGGACAGTGCTTAATGAATACAATAAATCAAAAGCAGGGCTGCATTTTAAAGCAAATACTTATTTGATCATTTCTATAAATAGCTGTGGTCCATTCAAATGCTGGTGTATGAATTTATTGAGAAACTTCTGAATAATGCAAATGAGGCTTAAAACTTTTTTTAAAAAATACCATTTCCATAGCAGCTGGACATAGGAGTCGGCCCTCATTACTCTCATTTGCACCAACAGAGAGATGGGCAGTTATTCTCAGACAGTTCTGTATTGAAGCTGTGATTAAAAATGAGTTTCCTTAGGATACTAAAAGGAAGTTGAGGGAATTTTATGGGTGGAAGTTCAGGTCTACCTCATTTTTCCTGGTAAATCATGGCATTTATCATGAGTGTTTATGGCAGACCTCTGCCTTCGGGTGCATTGCTGAGAGAAACCCAGTATTTGAAACTTTCCTGTCCCAGGAGGGATCCCATGCCCTGGAATCGTTCCTTCCACAAATTTTATTACGTTGCAATTGCAAACTGTCTGCTCCAAACAGATAAAGGAGAAGCTCCTGTTTGCAGCTTCATCTGTTGCTTTTTCTAACAACTCAGCTCATGCAGAGGGGAGCAGGCAGAATTAAGCAAGCCTAAGACTAAACAATCTTCTTGCACCAGCACAGGAGGTGCTGTTTTGGGAGGTACCAAATGATCAGTCTGACCAGACATCAATACCTCAAATACCTCAAAATCAAAGTGGCCTTGGTGTAGTAACCATTTGCTAAAGGTTTGGTGTTTCAAGCAACCCTGCATGTGTTCCTTTAAAAACAAGGCAAGACCTTTGTTCATCCAAAACTCTGTAGCTGCAGTGAAATGGACTTCAGGGCACAATGATATCAAAGTTTCATCAGTGTTATCTGACAGGCACCATCATTATGGGGACAAAGTGCCCTGTGTTTCAGAGTTATGTTTTATGTGGACAGTGCTGGAGTCCTATCTCATTTCTCCAGTCTCCAGATAGTGGTTATGATGAATGGATGGCAGCAATCCTAAATTCATCATTATTAGAGTGTGCTAATGCAAATAAAAAATTGTGAGGACTGTGGGTCTCTGGAGAGGTGCCCTGCAACTCTTTTGTTACTGGCAGGAAAACACCTTCATGACTTGATTTCTGGGTGCCATCCTTTCTTGACACAAAATTAAACAGACCAAATCTGAATGATGCTGTGCCTGCAACTGCACATCACTGTCATTTTACAGAAGGGCTTGATTTTCATCTCAAGCATAGTTCAATCGGGCTAGAGTCATACAACACAAAAAGTGGTACTTACAGACGTGGTGTATGACATTTTTCTGCTTTACAAAATAATAAAAAAAGAAGCTCTAATTTGTTGTGAGAAGTTCAAGAGAATCTTGGGCGTAGATTTTGGAGGGGATAACAAAAGTCATATCCTCTGCTAGGCTGACTTTTTGCCATAAAATGTCAATTGTTTGAAGCTGCTCACAAGCTGTAGCCTGAGAATAAGTCCTGAGGGTATGAATTAATAAGCAGATGGTACAAGTAGCTCTCTGAAAACTGAGGGATACTTTCCAGTGTCCCTGTTTAATTCACTTGGTTTTGTCATGATCTTCAAGAGCAGGACTCGAGGTCTGGCTGTTACTATTCCAGCACTGAGAAAGATCCTTAACACCTGGATTGCTTTGAAGAGTTCCAGGAGCGAGGAACTACTTGCATTTCAGTCTTTGATAGAAAAATAATCAACACCAAAATATTGAGATTAATTTTTATTTTGTTTGGTAGCTGTAGCCAGTGGATTATAGGTTTGGGTTTTTTTCCCCATGCTTTTAAGTATCTTGTATATGCAGCTGATCATTTGAAATTTTTTTTCAGACCGTAGAGGAGCAACAAAATATGAAGTTTTTAAATTAAAATTTTGTGGCATATCTGTGCCTATCACTGAATTACTCAAAGGAAAGAAAGCATAAAAGTGTCAGAAAAACACTTGGAATTGTTTTATTTAATTAAAGTGTATACGCATAAGGAATTGAGATATTGCTGCAGGCATGATTAATATCTGACAATATCTATTTACTGTTATTTGTAGTGCCACACTCCTCTCCACATTACTGCTATTTGAAAATGATATCTGAAACAGAATCTATCTGTCTTGCCTCCAAAAGTTTAGAAATTACATTTCTATATCTCAGAGTCCTGACCACTGTGCATGAAGTCACTGTTCCATCCACAGGGGCCTTTTCCCTTCCTTCATCAAAGAGACATTAAGAATTATTTCTGGTTGCAGCATTTTCATTCTTACAGCAGCTGTAGTCAGAACTTGCTTCCTGGGGACAGGGGGCTGTTTTTTAGTTAAAAATACTGGAATGTGTATCTGTATTTCTTCAGCTTCCTGATTTTAGAACTGTCTAGCTGGTAATGCATGCAAATTAATTCTCTGTTAAAAGGAAAATTTCAAATCCAATAACAGTAACTCCAGTGGAAATGAAGGAGTGGTTTGTTCCCTTGAACTTCTGGGGGAATTCAGCCAAATTAATTTTCTTAGGCAACATCCTAAACCCAGAGAAAGAAAAAAACACACTTAGATAAATGAAAATCTGTCACAGGCCACAGTGCTAGCGTTGAATTGGACAATTAATTATGTATTTTGTGCACATCATAAATAGTGAGCAGCTTAAAGGATGATGGCTCAATAATACAACTAGAAAGAACTCAGAGTGATTTTTTTTATCAATACTTCTCCCCTGTGACCCTTGCTTCACCCAGTGTCAGCGTAATGATGTGAAGAAAGGATCAGAGTGCCAAGATACCCAAACCTAATTCCTGTTCCGACAGCCAGGGCTTTCCACCACCAGGGAAATCAAATAACTGGATGTGGTCAAATAGAGAAAAGCAGGGGTAGCTCTTTAAGCTTATTAAGGCTCATTATGCACAAGTTCATGCACAAGCAAGCTGTCCCATAATATCAATGTGTCTGGAGGAGCACTTTGGTCTCCTGATATCAAAGAGAGGCGACTCGTGCTGCTCTTGTCCACAGGATTTAGGAATGCAAGGCTGCGAACGTGCTCTGCAAACAGAGCCTCACTCCTAAATGTGAGTGCCAGGAAGGGTCTGAAACAGCTAAAAGTGCACTTTCCACTGTTTTCTCTGTATCTCTGCCTGGATGATGTTTTCCTTTTGCCTTTACTCATTCTGAGACTTCATTTAGGTGTTGCCCTCCAAGAGGAGGTCTGTTCTGTCCTTTGGATGCATAGATCTCACTGAGCCAGCCTCAAACAAGACAGCTCAAGTGCTGATTATGCTGTAATTGGAGGTGTTCAGTGCTCAGAGCAAGCTGCTCAATCTGCCTCCGAGGAGCTGTGTGAACGTGTCCCAGCTGCACTGAGCTGGCTAATTTAAAATTAACCTGGCTACATGAACTTCAGCTGCACTTTTGGTTGTGGAACAGACACTCCCAAGGGCTGCAGTATGGTACTGAGTGGTCCAGCCAGTGCATTTTTAGGTTCTCCCTCTGACAGCTGTAAACTACTTTAACTTTAAAGTTTTGTTAATTTTAACAGGAGAAACAAAGTATATGGTTGAAAAGTCCTAAAGCTAGTGTAAACAAAGGTTGCTGTTCCTGGATGGTAAATCAAGCAAACCTGAGTTCAGTACCATCTATTGCTGTCTGTTTCATAATCTGGCTCTCCCTACAAAACCACTCTTGAAAACACGATCTTATTTTAATTGTCCTTTTTCTGTTGTGTTCCTGGATATTTTTTTCTTTTTCTGGACAAAATTTGGCCAGGTGTGTCTTCAGAAAAGAAAACACTTGGAGCTAAAATTTGAACATTATTCTTTGAAGAAAACAAGGCTTGCAAAGTTTCAGCTAACTTTTCCTTTGTGCTTGGTTTTATCTTACAGTGCTGCAAACTGTAAAATGCACATCCCAATAACCACATCCCTCACTACATTCAAAAATTATTCTAAGGCCATTTCCACACTCCAGCATTAGTGCAGCTGAAAAGAAGAGCAGCAAATCTGTTAAGGATAAAGTAAATACTTGAAGAAATGGATGTTCCATTGCATTTGGACTGAAGTAAAAGGTAATAACACTGCTAAATTGCCCTTGCCCTCTGGGGCATTGCAGTATCCTAAAAACCCTCCATCAAAGGGCAGAAGGGAAGTTAAATTCCAGCTCATATGTCAAAACCTGTGTTAGCAACAAAAGTTTTTTGACCCCTTAAGAAATCTGTGCTTAAAAAGGTTTGGGTTTGCTGTGATTTTTTTTTTTTCCATTTTCCTGTTACGTTGTCTGAAAATTGTGGAGTCATACTACCTTTTTCACTGTATAAGACAATTGCAATCATTAGGTGTTTGGTGGAAAATCTGAGGTAATCTTGTGATCTGGTGGCAGCTGGAGGGAGAATCATTTGAGATCAGTCACTTCAGCCTCAGGGAAAGTCACCTAACCACAGTCAGAACTCTTTTTCTCCTTCATTGTGTCATCTGTCTCTCCTTAGACTGCCTACCCTATAATAAAATTCTAACACACTTTTTTTATCTCTTGCCAAATAGTTAAAAGGTCATTTGGGACTCTTCACTTAAAATAAACGGGCAGTGGCCACCTCAGCATCTGATTAGCAGTAGGTCAGGTAAAAATGTACATTATTAGGACTGTGTACATGTTCCTCTGTGGAAAGCAGGGGCAGGTTTGTTTTCCAGGCTGAACCACACCTGGATCTGTGTGGTTGTTGCAGCAGCTGGTGGAGAGAGGAGCAGGAACACACTGTGGTTGTCCTTGAGATGTTCACCAGAACTCTGACTCATATCCACCACTGTCTTTCACCTCATGGCCAGGTTTCCTTCCTGAATCCTCATCACTCGTGCTCCAGGATGGAGCTGGGAAGCAGCCAGAGCCAGGGCCCTGAGAGGAAAGCTCTGATTGCCCTGGTCTGAGTGCAGCAGATATTATCCATGAAAGGATGGCACTCTGGCAGAGGGGCTGTCACAGATGGTTTCCCTCCTGGCAAAGCCCACACTGCAGTGTCAGCCAGGCCTTGGTGGCATGGCAGGTGCCAGCAGTGCTCTGTGTAATGCTTCTCTTGGGTTTCTCCAAGGGTGGGGACAGTTGAGGGAGCTGTCACAGGTAGCTCAAGGCCGGGTTGAGCAAAAATAAGAAAAAAACAGAGGAAAGTCTGTTTGGATGGTGTCCTAGTGAGTATCAGGGCAAGCGGGAAAATGAGATGGCAGAGAGCAATGACAGCTGCATCAGACTATCACAACATGAAAGATTAAACCCAGTGCATTTTTGGAAATTATGGGATATTTTGTGGAGTTATGAATGATGGCAACTTCTTAGAACTCTGTCCCACTGTTTGTTTTTTTTCCATTTGCTTTAAAAAGTCAACTTTTTAATCTTCTCATCAATGTCATCATAATCATCATCAATAATTCTATGTCCATGTACAAAAAAACAAGTATAACCAAGCCAAGATTATTGCCAATCCATATCCATCCATGATCAATGACATTTCACCGAGTTTCAAAAAATACTATTTTCACATTTCTTACTTAAAATCTCAGAACTACTTTACCTGACGGGAAAGAAAGGAAAGGGAAGGGAATGCAAGGGAAAGAGAATCTTTCTCTGTTTTCTGTGTTGTCTAATTAGGACCATGAAAAATTCAGGAGGGAGGGAAAAATAAGATACTTAATAAATTTCTCATTTTCAGAAATCAAAATGAAACAAAATTTCCCCAGTTTTAGAATTCTATAATGGTACAATCAATGCCATTCAGGAAAATAATTGGCTTTTGCTGAAATTAATTTCTAAATGGAAAGGTAAAAATACACAATGTGGTGGCTAAGACCTCTCTACCCTTTTCCCCCATCCCATCTTTGATAAATCATGTTTCCAACACAAAAAAAGCAGTTTTAGTTCTGTTTGCTCTTGTGCTATTGTTACTGTAAAGCAACACTGGAAAAGCTAAATACATAAATATAAGGAAATATAAGGAATATAAGGAAAACTAAATACATAAATAGAGGAAATAATTTTGGGAAATTCAGATTTAGCATCTATCTAAACAGTGCGATAAAATGCTCAGATCTGACACCAAACTACCATTATGAAGGGTATATTTGTGTTCCCAAATGAGTGTATTAATGACCTTACACTGGGTAGGAGTTTAGCCTGAATTGTACCATCTCTTTTCCAGGGAAACTTTTTCTCCATAGGTACTTCTGAAACAGAAAAGAATTATATTCTGCCAAAACTATTCTTCCTTTTAACAAATCCACTAATATCTCCTTTGTCTTGCCTCTGATCTTACAGGAGGTCATAAAATATTTTGTCAGTGATTCATGAGAAATACATATTCCAAGTCGCCTCATTTCCGATTGTTCATTTTCTCCTCTGTGTGGAAGTGGGAATGCATTATTCCCTGCACTGAGGCCAGCAGCAGTTTCCTGCCATTTAATATGTCCATTACAACGTGTCGTGGTGGAGGCAGTAATGGATGAGTATTGAAAAGTGCAGGAGTTTGGCGTGGTTAATTACGGAAGATGAGGTGATAATTCACAATTCATCCGTGCCACCCAAGGAAAATCGAGTGGCTGGAGAAAACCACCTCTTGAAACCTGTTCTCTGTAACAAAGCAGCCTGGATCCCGGTTTTGTAACCTTCCCATGAGTTTACCTTCCTTTGTTTCTTAACAAAAATGCCTTTATCCACACAAATACCCTGTTCATGATGACAGGCCCAATTGCTGGAAAAATTACCTTTGGTGTTAAGCAGGAGGAACAGGTTCCAGCCTTTTCTGGGAAAGGTTATGCCATGTCCATTCCCCATAATTCCTTTCCTCCTCATCTTCCTTCTCTCAGCAGGACCAGCAGCCTGAGCTTCCAGGCAATGTTTTTGTGCTGAATTTGGCTGGAAACCTGTTCTGAATCCTTCCTGAACAAGCTGTTGTTGGGTGCTGGTTTAGCCAACAGGCCATCTGTTTGTGCTGAATGCTCTCAGGTGACAGCAGAAAGGATCACGGGAATAATACTTGAAAAGTACTGTTTTATAAAACCTGGAATAAAGTTTTTGCTAGATTTTACATAGGGAGTATAGTAGAGAGGAGAACAGAAAACAGAATTCTGACATTTAAACCCGTTGTCTATCCACCTCACTTTAGTGTGCTGTCTCACTGATTCTCTGGGCTGTATGGTGACAGTTCCTGCTTTGGGTATAGGCCTGGATTTAGATAAAAAATAGGGAAAAAATGACAAGCTTATCAATGTTTCTGATAACTTACTGCCAGGCATCTCATACTGTTTTTCTTATCACTGTTCATGTCCGCCCAGCTCTTGGAAGGCCACCTATGAATAAACACTTTTTTTTCCCTTCTTTTGAATCAAACATTAGATTTTTTTCAGCTTTTCTTTTAATCCAATTCCTCTTGTAAAAGAATGCAAACTTTCCCCTGATATAAGCCTCACCATGCAAATCAAGGCTCCATCTCCCACAAGTCTCTTGATCCTCCTCAGTCCTGTTCATCTAAAAGAGTTTTGGCAATGGTTGTTCCCTCTACTCCTGAAATTAGGCCCTTCAATAAACTCTGTCTCCTCCTGGAACTCGTGCTAGCTTGTTGGAAAAGCATGAGGCAGGGAGCAATCCATAGATTTTAAACTGGCTAAGCACTGAGATGACCCATCTCCTTCAGAGATGACCTTGTGATGTGGAAGGGCTTTGCTCACCCTTTCAGTGGCCCTGGTGGCCCCAAGGGTAGGGTGAGCAGATGTGCACAGGCCCCCTCATCAGCCAATTGTGCTCAGGTACGGTGTAGAAAATGAATGCAAACAAAAATTAACTTAGAGGTTGAGATGTGCAAGAAATGACGAAAGGTCAGAGTGGGGTTTGACCTATTTAATCTATTGTAAGATTAAAGTCTATTGTAATAGACTTTTGCAGAGGCTTCTGGAGCTTTCCTCCTACCCTTGTAACTCCCTTGGCATGAGCATTAGGAAGGCTTACTCCCAGTTAATCAAATCTTGAGCTGATATGTAGGGGTTTGACTCACACACTCATAAGTGATCGACTCTGATAAAGTCCAGAGGGAGGCTAATTCAGTTTAAAGTGCCCATTTCACACGTTACCTCATCTTTGTTTCCCAGAAGAATTTCTTGCTTATCTATATTGACTTCTAAGTTTATCCACCTCTTGTGGGAGGTGATTAACTGCTCAATCCTCACAATAGTTATGTTCTGCCACCTTTTGCTGCCTTTTGACCTGCTTTCACTTTCTGTCTGCTTTTGGAAGTTCAGACACCAAGCTGAAAACATTTGTTTGAAATGCATGTGACTTTGTTTTTCCCATGAAGCTGAGGCCCCTTTTTCCACACCAAAATATGCTTCCTTTACATTCTATTAACTCCTTCTGGAAACTGCAGTCCCTTCAGCTTCCCTCTAAATGTCAGTCAAATTTCATTGTACCTTAATATAAGTATAAATAATAATATAAAAATAAATAATTTATTAAAAAATCCTTTTTTTATCTGATGCCCACCCACTCTTTTATTTCCAGATTAGATAGTGCAGTGGCTTTTGTTCATGTTGCTCAAAGCCAGTCCTTCCCACTGGAATGCAGCTGGGCTCCTCCTGCAACCCAAGCTGTTGTGGGACTTCTGCAAGGTCCTTGTATCTTAAAATGCTTTGGTTTGTGACTTTTCAAAGTAAAATACTTGAAATAATGTGAAGGCTATATCAAAATCTTAGAGAGAAATTAATTTTCTCAGTAGCCTGGTGGGGAGAGGCACTGCATGCCTGACAAGGACCTGAGGCCGTGTGGGGAGTTGTTGCTGCCATTAGAAGAGTTTCTAAAATTTTGTTTTAATTTTCTTTCCCATTAAAAACAGGGTTGCTCATTCAGCCTCTTAACTATTCCCAGAATTTTTTTTTCAAAATTCATTTTAGAGGAAACTCTTTATTCAGCACCAAAAGAGAAGCTAGGAATGAACTTACAGTCTTTGTGTAAGGTCAAGAATTGTAACATAGTCTTCATAAAGAGTGAGTGCATAAAATGACATTAAGGAAGTCTACATGTGACTGTTTTTCTTAATTTTATTGAGAGAAGTGAATAAAGGAGGCAAATCCCCAACTGTTATACATTTAGGTCCTGCCATTTTATGATGCAGGGAAAGGATACAGGAAAATAAGGTTTAATTCTTCCACTGATTATTTAATAAAGCCATGTGGATTTCTTATTCAGTTTATTTTCTTTCTAAGGTACTACCAAGAAAGATAAGATTCCTATTTTAACACAGTGATATATAAAAAGCTTTAGAAATATTAATTAGTTCTGAGTCACAAAGAGCTGACATTTGCTTTTGTGCAACGTTCTCTCACAATCCGTGGTGGGGAAGAATACAGTCTTCAATGAGACTTGTTAATTACAGAGGGGAAATTTCCTCATCCCCATTAATGAATAACAGCTTCCTGGAGTTTGTGCAGCCTCAGTAGTGAAGCACTTAAATCTTGGCTACCTTGGACTAAAACGTTTTGGAAGGTTTGCATCTCAATTAAAAGGGCCCATGTGGTTTTTTTTGCTGTTAGAACTCAACTGGAGTTAGGCAAACACATCCAAACATGAGTCCTGAATAATGCTTAGTTTATTTACCACAGAGCTTCAAAATAATATGGAACTCCATTATTACAGACCTTTGCAAAACCTGGACATCCTCTCTGCAGTTGTGACTCAGGCAAAAGAGAGGAAAATCAGTGGTTTTCTTCTGTCAGAGCTTCCTACTCTCACCTAATGAGGAATAAAGGTGGACAAAGGCAGAAGAATTGGCTTGGTTGCATTTGAAGTCCCCAAGCACTGGAACCTCTGCACTCCATCCCATTGCATGGGTAACTCAGTTTTAGTCTCTGCATGCTCCTCCTTTGCCCAAAAAACAGCTTCAAACTTAATGCTGTAGTGCCCTGGAGGATTTTTGTCCTCTCCAGTGCAACAGCTATGGAAAAAACCTAAACTAACAAAATAAAAACCTCTCTCAAAACCCAAACAAAGATTCAAACCCGAGGTACTTAAGTAATATTTTATGGTTCTTAGAGACCAGGCACCAGCACCAAGTGCTCTGCCACTGCATGCAGAGGGGTGGTCCAGCAGGAGAATATGTTTTACACAGAAAGGGTGATCAGAAAGTGGCAAACAAAGCAAAGGAACCTGAAAAGAGCTTTCCAAGGGCACACAGCACCTCAGCATTGGACCTTAAGAGAAGGAAAATACCCCGAATCTCACCAAGTTCCCTTTTGTCGTCATTCCTTGTGTGATTCAGGCTGAATTACCTATCAGAACTGTTATATGAACAGTTACTCTGTTATTTAGTACAATTTTTTACAATATCTGACTGCATTTTCTGTAAAATATTCCACCATGTCTATTTTGGCCATTCTTATGAAAGGTATTACCGGTGTGCCTGTCATGCTGCAGTTTGGAATCATAAAGTTACTTGACACAATTAGCATTACACACTTGCTGCAAAACTCAAAGAAAAGAAAGAGAAAAGGAGCCTGCTTTTTCACACTGAGGAATTTTATTATCTTTTCTTTTGAGGGAACAGCCTTCTGAACAATCCTTTGTTGTAACTACAAAATTGCAGTGATAGGAAATAAACCTGGATTTATTTAATATATGGGGGGTTTTAACAACCTTTCTGAGTTTCAGTATGAAAAAAAAAAAATATGTAAGACTAAAAATTAAGATCAATATCAAGAAGCAAGATGTCACCATTTAACACTCTTTTCCAAGGTGTAACTGTCACCTTATTCCTTGGCCTTGAGCCTGCTTTTAATAATGAAAATCATGAACATCACACAGGTCAGTGAAATTCTGTCAGGGTAATGGCAAGGCAAGCCCTCAGCTCCCTAGTGAAGAGTCACCAATCCCTAGCTTACATTTTATAATTTGAGGATTAAACAGAACATGATTGTGCTTAAAATCAGTTTGGAGAGAGGTGGGGAATGTGTCTATTAATTATTTATTACTTCTCTAATCTTGCATAGTCAAAACCAATTTTAATGAGTGAGAAGTTAGCTTAGACTTCAAGAGCTTAAATTTTATCTGTGACATTCTTTTGGTGTTCTCAGATTTATGCATGTATTTATAATCACTTTCGGGTAAGAGTCTGAATGATCTGAGTGTGTTCATTTGAAACAGAATTATCAGACAAGACAAAACCTCAAAACCCTAGGAAATATCTTTGTTTATGTCCATATATTTTAATGGCAGTTAGGATGCCTGGAGGAAAAGCCACTGAGGCATGGGAAGGAGGGGTTCTTTAAAATGTAATTGAAGATTTTCACATGAACAAGAGTGCACTGAACTTTCCTTGTGGGATAAAAGGAGGCCAAATATTAGCCCAGATTTATTATTAAATTATATAATTAAATTATAAAATTATTATTTTAAATAATGTTCCCTAGCACAGTTGATTTTGACCCATGACTAGTTGCAGTATAAACAAACACTGAAAATAATCTTATGAAGTGGGGAAACTGGAGTGTTGTCTATCTACTTAATCAGGGTTTTATATTTATTATTTCTGACAACAATAATAAAATGGCATTCATTTTTCAATTAATATTAGCATGAATATTGACTTATGCTATTATGGATACTGAGACACAAAGAAGAAAGGCTTTCCTGCTGCTTTACATAATTGAATAATGCTAGTTTAACATTTCCAGAACCTTTAGGGAAGTATAATGAATTCTGCAAATACTCAGATTTACATACTGGAAACAGAAGCCACTGCAAAATTTTAAAATTAATCTCTTGTTTTTAATGCAAAGTAATGTTGACTTAAAAAAAATTATTTGACTCTGCATTCCATTCTGTAAGAAAAAGGAGTCTAGTTTTTTTTTTCCCACTAGACTATTTCACAAATGATTAGTTTTCTTTGAGGTCTGCAGCTCTTGTTTGCTAGCCGTGAATTTCGTTGCAGGCAAAAAGTAAGAGGAATTAAAGTCTACAAATGTGTTGCTAACAGCCAGCAAAACAAACTGGACTAATATCTTCTCTCCATAAAATATCTGGAAATGCATGAATAAATGCAGGTTAACTTGCATCTTTGCTGCTGCCAAATGTTGATGCCAGTATGCTGGACCGCTTTCAAAAACAGAGCCAGGAAGACAAAGTGTGAGATAAAGATAAAACTACAGCTCCATTTTCGAGTTGGAAAGTTAATACCTTGTTTTGAAACCTAGGTTTTGATTCCTCTGTTTGCCCTTAGCGCTCCCTCACACCTGACAGTAATTCTAATATAGTTTTCTGCAAATGAACTCATGTTAGTGACAAAAAAGTGTATTTTTTATTTGAATGAAGATAACTACAGCTCAAAGAATTTGACAGAGATAAGGCTGGTTGTTATAAATGCATATTTTGGAGTTGGCTTTTCGCAAATATTGAAATGAATGTTATACATATAATGTAAAAAAAGTGGTACTGTGTTTCCTTTTATTTGTGGAATTTAAAAATGTAATGAAGGTGTATTTTCTAATTGTAACAAAGTAGAAATGGGGGTTGTAACTAGATAGAAGCCAGAAGGGTCTTCTGGCATTCCTGTGAAAAATAAAGAACAATTGAATCTTTATGGCCAAGAAAGATTTATGGCATCTACCTCGACACCCAGACGCCAAGAACAGATAAAGAAGATACAATACTTGGGGACCCTTGAAACTGATAAGCTAAATAGATGTTTAAATATGCATTAGTCTCTTTCTGAATATGTAACACCAAGACTTTTAAATACCAAGAAATCTGGAATGGTGTGTGTGTTGCTTTGCACTCTCAGCTGAGTAGCTATATTTTCCTGTCTCCCAATTGTCTATTTTTATTCTATTTTATTTTATTTTGATTAAACTTATAAATTAACATAGAAAGGTGAAAGGTCGTTTTTCACACTGGTGCTACATCGCTCCAATTACCAATTGTTTGGATTTCTGAAATACAGCTCCTCTCATTCACGGGTTCCTCCCCTTTGTTTTTCACATCGCCTCCCACAAACTCATCAGTCAGGATCATCCCAGGACTGGCTTTGCACTTGCTCCCCGCTCAGGTTCAGGCAAATCTCTGCTCCCAGGTTCTGTTCAAAGCTGCCACTGCTGATCTCGTCCTGCAGCCCGGGCTTTGTGCAGCGTTTGACACCTCCGAGCAAACCAGAGGCGCTGCCAGGAGCCCATCAGAGGATGCGATTATTGCCTTTGATTCCCCTAGCTGAGAGTTTGCTCAGGGCAATGACTTTCCCCAGGCTATGTCTTCCCCAGTCTCCTCCTCCTCCTGCGTGCTCACAGGCTTCACTCCCAGTCTCAGAACTCAGCCTTGCCGCTGCAGAATGTTGAGTGCAAAATGCTGAGTGCAAAATGCACTGGTGCTGAAAAACAACTGGTGTAAATGAAGCCTTCCCACGCTACCTTTTCCCTTCTCCTAGAGGGCTTTTCCTCTTAAGCCTTCTGGCTCATTGCATTAATAATTCATTACCGGTGTGCTTTATACAGGCTCACTCAAAGCAAACTCACAGAATGCCATTTTTCCACCAGTGCTCATCAGAGTGGATTTTCCTAAGAGCACGCAGCTTTGCAAAGCACAAATTCTTCATTTCTCTGGTGAACAACTTGTAGTGCCATGAACTGGATTAAATTGATTATTGACACGTTCCTTCTCTGCAGAGTTTAAGGTGTGCACAGAGTAAGGAAGGAGGGGTTTGCTGGAACAAATTCTGCAGAATTAATGTAGGTGACAGATCTGCATCAGTGGGAAGCCACATCCCTGTGAGGCAGGGGTTGGCTTTTCCTTTAAACTTTTCTTTATAACTTCATTGCAAGTAGTTAGCAAGTCACCTTTAGTAAAATATAAACCATAATGAATTGTACTGTAAAACTGGGAAAACCTTGACAGGTGGTTCAGTTATTTTAAGCCTGTAACAATAAAAAAAGGAAATTTTTACATTTTCAAATTACAAGTTAGCAAGCTCTTTCTTTCCCATTGCTAAGTAATAGGTTTCTAATAATAATTATTTCAGAAAAGTGGGAAAGCTGGTACAAAAAGATGGTTTAGCATAATTGGATAACTTTGTAAAGAGATCCATTCCAGAAGAAACTGTAAAGTAAAGTTGTGAAAATAAGACAGAACCTACCAGGATAAAGCAGGCTCATCTAGGTTGGTACAGTAATAATGGTAAATAAATTTGGATTATAGAATTGGACGTGTTTGATATTTTGGTCATTTACACACCACATTGTTGATGTTAAGAAAAAACCTCAGGAGGCATCACTACTGGTCAAACTGTATAATGGAGATGATGAGTCCTGGGAATGTTTTCTGCCCAGATTCCAGTTTCTGTTGCAGAATCAGTGGGAAAATCACAGTAGAGAGTGGCAGAACCTGGACTCCACAGTGTCCTGCACAGAGCACCAGCAGTGGGCAGACACAGAGAGGAGCCCAGAGAAAACAAGGGTTGAAGCAAATGAGCACCTTCCAAAGACCAGGAATGGCTGAAACTGAAGGGGGGAAATAAATAAATCTCTGACAGAATATAACTCTTCTGTTAAGACAATATTTATGTCAGGTAGACTCTGGGTCCTCAAGAAGTCCTTGAGAATCTGAAAACTGTCATTTAGCTGGACAATTCCTTTTGTAGTAGTAGCCATGGTGTAGCCAGTGTCTGTTTGCTAACCAAGACTTTTTAGCTGAAAAAAAAAAAAAGGATTTAACCAATTAATATACATTTTCAAACCCCAGCCACCACAGAGGAGTCAACTCTGAAAGCAAAATAAGGAGTTCAGCTAAAGCACTGATGCTAATGGTCTCACCAGCACTTAAAACAGTTATGATATGATTCCTACTTAAGCTCTGCATCCCCTGGGTTCTCTTTGTTGTCAGAAAGAGGCAGCAGAATCTGATTTTATCCGCTTACAGTTGTTTTCCTCATTAGGAATTACAAAACTAAACAGCAAACTCCAATCCATCAGGTTTTTTTCATAATGCTTCCTCTCAATTACAACCTTCCTAGCAAAGTTTTATAATTCTTTGGCCTCACCCAAATTCCTCTTCAAAGCTGTAATAAAAGGAAAAACAATAATAAAAGAGTTAAGTTTTAAATCCCAGCCAACCCTGGCATGCTGCTGGAGAGAAGAGAGATTTGAAAATAATTTTCAGCCACACTGTGATTACAAGAAATTGTTTTTCACAAAAATTAAAATACTGTACCTACTAATACAGTCACAGGAGGTTTATCTACAATCCAGGGTAAGATAAATAGTAGGGATTACTTCTAGGTTTTACTGTTATATTAAATTGAAGGCTGCAAGTGAAAGAGAAGCAATTCACACCCACATGAAGCATGACAAGACTGGAGATAAGTCTAGATTACATATTAGGTCAGGATCAGATGCAATGTATTTTACAGTGCTGTGCAATTGGTAATTTTCATAATTACAGGTAAATGTTCAGATTCTAGGTGTGTTGTAATGATTTGGGGTTTAGGGGGCAAACCCCACATTTTGTTAATTGAGTTATATAAAATAGTGCTGTTTGAAAAGTAAAATTAGGCGTAAACATTGTATGGAGAAGCTTAACACAAATATTTAGAAAGAAAATTAACACTATTAGAAGGTTTTGTGTAAAGCTCTTTTGATAACCCAGTTCTTTCCATTCTTGCAACTTTTTAGGCTAAAAACCCGGGGTTTGCACAAAGTAAAGGTGAAGTGACACTCCAATGCAGGGGCAGAGAGAGAGAGAGCATTGTGAGCTGCTTCATTTTGTAAATAGCTACAGAAGAAGGAATTCAGGCAGCTGCAAAAGCAAAACACAACATGAGGCTTGAAATAGGACTGTCCCCTCTCCAGCTCAGAGTGTTCCAGAAGGAGCAAGGAGGATGGGACAGATGGAAGTGTCAGTCAGGCTGTTACCTCTCTCCATGCCCATTTTTATGCCTAGCTGCTGTCACTGAGACCAGGACCTGTGTAAGTTCTCTTCCTGACTAGTTCAAGCTCTTCCCTGCCTTTTTTTTCTCCTCTTGCAGCAAGGAATAATTTGGCAAGCAGCCCTGACCTGTAACCACAGCAAGAGTGAAGAGCTACTCAAGGAATTTATTGCACAGAGTGGACATAAAGGGTTGTTTAAAAGAAAGCTGTTTTCTCTTATTGCATTTACAGCTGGGATCACAGGTATTTCAAAGTAGGGAGAGGAAGGTGGAAATGTGTACCTGTGCAAAATGTGCACATTATGGTCACTGAAGCATAACCAGGAAATCTCAAACCAGAAACATGAACAAAAACTTTGTATGGCTGGTTGCCAGTCTTAGGCTTAGCAATGTTTCAGGGCTGAAGAATTTCTTGTTATCAAATACTCATTCTTTCTAATCACAGGGATTAAAGATGAATTAATGGTTGAAAATAAACAGCAAACTTGAAAAAAAAATGCAATATTATTGCTGTGGGATGTTTTTTATAAGGTTTTTGTGAGGTTTTAGGAATGTGGATGTGCATAGCCAACCTCTTAAAGGTTGGTTCTTCCTTGGCTTATGGCATGCCCTTTGAAGTTCTTAGAGTCATTGAAAGAATGTCAGTGTGTGTTAAATAACAACTGAAAGGAAAATGTGGTAGCAGAGTAAGGCAGATTTGGTTAAGAAGCTCATAATGAATTTAACAAAAATAATGGCAGTCCTCTGAAACTTGTCTGATTTTCAGTTATTAGGGAAAGAACTGTTCTTCCAGGCACAACTTGCAAAATCCCATTTGTTTTCAGCCCAGGGGAAGTTATCAACATTGCCATCCCTTATGTATTGCATTAAACACTTCAAGTCAATTCAGTAATTCTTGCAAATTTAAAATTAGATTCAAGGCTGGAATGATTTAAAGGTCTTTAAAATGAATGAACTGTGAGATAGCTTTAATTGTTTTAAGTATAATCATCTGTATTTAAAAATATTATTCCTAAAACATTCAATTTTGGCATCCAAGAGGAGATTAATTTGGCAGGCTCTTTTTATATTAGGCTTAATGAAATCCCTTAAATTCAAACATTCAGAGTAACTAATGATTTGTAGCTGCCTAATTTAAGACATTTTGGAATGCCATTACCATAAAGCTTCCTCACCATCAAAAATGTCATCATTTGGGCCCCACAAAATTGTAGTTTTGTTGAGCTACAGTTGTGGTGTAAATCAGTGTTTAAATTACTTGGGAAAACATTGTGAAAGTGGATCATTTAACACTCACCTGGCTTTTGTAAAGCCTTTTAAGGACTCCAGTGCAGCACTTGGGACACAAGTATGTCGTGGATTTCAAGTTAATTAGATGACCAAGCTGAATTAGCACAATGTCATAATGGGTAGGAAGATTGGTACTGCCACTAGCCCCAGCCTTCTTGAGGAGAACAGAGGGAATGGCTTGGTAAAAACTTAGGTGTAAAAATTCCTAAAGAAACACCCCCAAATTTTGAGAAGTGAATTAACACAGAAGGAAATGAGAGCAGTTGTCCACGTGCAGGTCAGCACCATGCAGGGTAAAGCCTTTTAGCATAACAATTTAAATGCTGACAGTGGGTTTCTTACTCTGCTGAGGGGGATGGGTGGGAGGAGAACAGCAAACTCCTTTCCCTGAAGTTTCACCTTAAATTTGGCTTCTATTCTGCAATGAGAAACGGGGGATGAGAGGTGCAGAGGAGGTGCAGAAAGTTTTCATATCTCAGTAAGAAGTGCCTAACAACAAATGGCATAATAAAATGGCTGTTTTAATATGACAGGATGAAAGGAATACAGGTAATGAGCAAATTTTATACCCCTTCAGGTGCTGGGAATCCCACATTTATGCAGCACCACACAGACCCAAATAAATACAGTAACAAAATATGCACAAGGAGGGAGAAAGGGCCATCACACCTCTATTTGTGCACATGCAGGGGTGGATGTGTGGCCAAAAGCAGGTGAGCTGAGCCTCTGAAATGCACTTTCACTGCAGGAGGGCACAGAGCAAAGTTTTGACACAACCTATTATAGGTTTCAGCCCTCATATTTCTCCCAGGACATCCCCCGAGCCCGTGACAAATTACATGTTGACAAATTACATGTCAACAAATTGCAGAACTCAAAGATGTATGGCTGGAATGAGTCAGATTCTCTTGAATATAAACAGGCCTCATTAAGGCTGTCTGTGAATTTTATGTCTGGTCAAAAAAAGAGTGAGTATTGTGTAGCCTCAAGATAAGCATAAAAATGTGAATGGAAAGGCCACTTTTTTTTTTTTTTTTTTTTTTTTTTTCTGACAATAGCAAGAAATGGAACACCAGGTAATTTTAGAGCAGAAAATTTTAGTGCTGGAAAGCCCTTTTGAAATGGGCAGTTCCAGAAGACCAGAGGAGAGCTATATTACTTAATTTTTCTTAACAGAAAAAAATACCTCAAAACAAACAAAGAAACAAAAACAAAAACAAAACCAACCAGAAAACCCAGTCAGATTAATCTGGATTTTCCCCAGCCCCAACAAAGTTCTGCAATGAAGACTACAGCCTTTCCTAACAAGAAAATCAGCAGACTTTTATAAAGAGGCCAGAAGCCAATTTTGCCAATGTTTTTGAGAAAAAAACAAGTCTAGACCATTCCACAATAAGATTAATACGACTACAACTACAACAAATACCTCCCAAAACAACAACAAAAAAAAGAGCCAAATATTTCTATTTCTAAACTGAAATTTGGTGGTTTCACTGTTTAGAGCATTCACAGAAGTATTTAAAATATGCTGTATTCAAATAAAGTAATATTTTTCATGTAACAGGTTTAGGTAATATTGAACTATTTAAACCATAAGCTTTTCAAAATCTAGGAGATGGGAGGAGTTTTTCTGGAAGGAGTTTTTGTACATTTATAAGACCTGAGTACATCTTAGGTCAGTGAGGTTTCAGATGACAGGAGGTGTCTTGACTGTGGCTTGCAAAAAAAGACAAAGAACCGATGAATTTCTTGTTTTGTGTGTGGAGTGTGTTTGTGTCTGGGGGTGTCTGATCCAATCCACAAATCAGATTTACTGTACTAAGCTATTAACTGGAGCATTGCCTGTAAAGATGTTAAAAATGTTAAGAAACTGCCTCTTCTTACTTTTGATGCCATTTGAAGCTAGTGATAAGTAGGGATTGAGTGGAATATTGGGCAAATACTACCACAGCCTGGAAAAACACATTTCTTTTGAAGTGAAACTTTAGGAAAAGTAAACTTTCCCTTCCCTTCCCTTCCCTTCCCTTCCCTTCCCTTCCCTTCCCTTCCCTTCCCTTCCCTTCCCTTCCCTTCCCTTCCCTTCCCTTCCCTTCCCTTCCCTTCCCTTCCCTTCCCTTCCCTTCCCTTCCCTTCCCTTCCCTTCCCTTCCCTTCCCTTCCCTTCCCTTCCCTTCCCTTCCCTTCCCTTCCCTTCCCTTCCCTTCCCTTCCCTTCCCTTCCCTTCCCTTCCCTTCCCTTTCTTGTCTTTATTATTTTTTTTCTTTTTCTTTTTTCCCTTTTTCTCTTTTTCCCTTTTTCCCTTTTTCCCTTTTTCCCTTTTTCCTTCTCCTTTAGCAAGGTCCATAAGGTTACATGAGACAATCCATCTGTTGATTATCTAAACCAAACAAATTGCCCCTTTTGAATTCCCATTTTTTACCTGATAACTGATCATCGTTAAGTGACAGTGGGGATAAATTAGAGACAGGATTCTCCCTCCAAAGGGCCAATATAGGAAAAGCCATGTAAAAATGAAACAAATACATAAAAAACCTTGGAGGGAAGATATTATTAGAGGGAGAAGCTAATACATTCAACTGGTTATGAAGCAAATGCATTCCTTTTTCTAAAATGACTAAGTAGGTTTTTGGATCTGTGTCAAAGATTTGTGAGTCAAAGATATTTTTTAAAAAGTTTTTTGTTTGGTCAAAAGAACCAAACTGAGCAACTTGGTTAACTTGTCCTTTTAAAATATCTTTAGAAACTCTCATTTAAAGTTAAGTGTCAGTGTTACAAAGGTGTCATTTCTGTTATGCATCCATATCTACTGAGCATAAATTAGAAACAAAAGACAAAACACAGCTGGAGGAGGTGGGCATGGGGAAACATTTTGCAATGTGGTAAATATCACAACAGCAAAGCAACATCATCTACTGGTGCAGAAAGGGATTTTCAGCCACCTACTTTCTGCCCCCAGTCTTCCAACAAAAATATTTCATCAATATATCAAGGTTTTAATGTAACCAGTGAATTATGATATATTATAGCAGAACAGTCTAAAGTAGCTAAACTTTTCTAAAAAATAATCAATATGTGAAAAAAAGGTGATAATAGTAAATTTTGTTTAGTGTCATCATGAGAGGTGAATAAGTTACAAATAATAGCATTTAGGCAGAAACACACATCATTGTATCACACACAAAAAATAAAAATCTCTGGAAAATGCCCAGCCAGCCTGCCTGTAACAAAGATCTCTGGTACAAAAAGATCTGAGAGTACAAAAAAGCTTTGACTGGTCCTATGCCTGAATTGTCCTCAAATGTCACAAAGAAGTTCTAACATCCAAAAATCCACACAGAGCGAGGAATGAAATGTATCACAGGAGAGTAAAAGCTCTCTTTTGGTGTTATACAGAATTTGAGAAAGAAAAGCTCTAACAGATTCAATCTCACAGCAAAGAACCTTTTCATGACCCAGTTGTTGAAGGCAGACTGGTCAAACAGCCACAGACTTATTCCAGTGACTCTGAGCTTTTTATTCCATGTGTGTATATGGTTTTTTGTTAGATGATTTCATTGACTTCTGAAGAGTTACTTTGGATCTCACTGATACCACTAAAATGAGGTAAGAAGCCTCAAAACTCCTCACCCTACAGAGCCACCACCAAGGCTCAAAAAAAGCTCTGACTTCAAGAAATTGGTGCAGTGTTCACAGACATATTTTAGAAACCTGATTTCAGACCCTTATTACATTCAAACAAACAAACAAACACACAAAAAACCCACAAAAAACCTGCCATAAGTTCTCTCAGTATAAAGTCACACAACACTGTTGTAGGTCATGTGAGCCTTTTCTGGCAGAAATCAAATTTTTTATTGTTTTAAAGAACTGCCTATTTTACCATTATTGTCTGTTTTATAGACTGGAGGTTTTTTTGTTGGACCCTCTGGCTCAAAAAAAAAAAAAAAGAAAAAGTGTAAGCTGGTTTTGGTTTCTGTTGTTACTAAGGAATGCTGTAAAGGGGTTTTGTTGAAATTTACTTGTGACAATAGGTAGGAATTGCACTCTAGTAGATCTTAACTTCAGTGATTGTAGGATCAAATGGGATTTCCTGGGTGATGCAGTATTGACAAAAGTGTCACCAGACAGAAGAATTGCCACACTTGCACAGAGGCAGCAGTGGGTTTTTAGTGTCTTAGGAACATTCACGACAGCTTACATGTCCAGCAAGTTGTGATTTGGAATTCTTGGAAGCCATGACTTAAACTGATAAAGATTCTGGGTAGGAGAGAAGTGCCATTCAGCCAGGCTGGAGTAAGAGGAATGATTGTGCACAGTGGCAGCTTTTTATAGGTCCTTTTCTCAGAATAAGCAGGAGCTTCATCCCTCATTCCATTACCCTGGGGGCTGGGGGTCACCTCTTGGGTTACTTGTTACTAGATTGGAAAGCTGTGTGGTATTTAGAAAGGAAAGTTCAAAGCTGTGTGAGTCAGTGCGAGTTCCTCTCTCCTTCCTTCACTGTGTCAGATATTACAGATTAGCAATTTCCCTAAGTGATATTTAATGCTAATTACTTCGGGGTCAATGAGCTGTGATGAAAAAAACAATCTTTAATAGGGCTTTTCTCATATATGGCTTATAATGAGTATTTCTTCAGCCCCATTTCAGCTCTTCATGTGTGCCTGTCCATACCGAGCCCACACCAGCCTGGATGTGGATGTTGAGCTTCAGGCTTTTGTTTTTCCAGTTATCCTCATCAAATCACTCCTGCTGCCAGAGATTCCAAAGTGACAACACAGACCTGTGATTTGAACCCAGAACTCCAAACCTGTGGAAAGAGAAAACACATTTTCTCATAGCATTCACTTCCTTTTCAAAAGGTTTCTATCCCAGATGGGTTTGTGTCACGCTCTCCCTCCTCACCTGCCTTGCCACAGTGGGTTTGTTTGGATTTTAGTTACAAATATATTAAAAAAGGCAGGGTTTTTCTTTCTACACAGAAGAGAGGAATTCCAGGTTTTTAGAGCCCGAGTGAAGCACAGGAGTTAGTGAGTGGAACTGCACAGTTCTTTTCTTGCCAAAGCCAGACTGGATATTGTCTTTGTTTCTCTTGTCCTTCAAGTCATCTCAGTAGTACCAGTCTTTAAATATGAGTCAGACCCATGAGAGAAGATAAAAGCAATTTTGAATTATTTGGGGTTTTTAAACTTATATTTTATGATCTTGAGGTTCAAGTTCTTAGTCTTGTCACTGGTATCTAGTGGTTAGAAATTTGTTTTATAAAGCAAAGCTGAAATTCTGATATGGTCATGTGGCAAAAGGGTTCTCTGAGCTTTGAGCATAGCCCAGTGGAAAAAAAAAAATCACCATTTTACACACATGAGTTTACGACAGCAATATTATCTGAGTGCCCAGAGAAGGAGCAGCCCTTTATTCTTTCCCTGGAATATTAACAAAATTCTTTACAAGATTAAGTGTTATCAAGTGTGATTAGAAATACACTGCTAATGGCAAACACAGTTAACATTTACACAACACTTGCTCAGAGGCAATGCAATGATTACCTAGAACAAAAATTGATGATTTGAAAATAATAGTTCCAGGTCTACTTACCAAAACAAAGAGAGGTTTTGTTTTTTTGTTTTATTTTTTCAGTTGGCCAAAAATCTTGACAGCTAAAACTCTGCTGCTATTTTTACTTCATTCATCAGTATTGGCAAATTGGCAAATACACTGTTGTAAATTCATGGAAAACCAACCTTAGCTGCAAACCTCCTGCAAAGCTTCTAAACTGGTTTAGTGCAAATAAAATCAGATAAAAATATTACCACAGACCTTACAATTTATGTCAGTTTTTACTAATAATCTTGAAATTTAGTTTATTCTGTTCTGTTTATTAAATCAATGGGAAATCATCTATCAATTACATTTTTTTTGTCAGCTAGTATGCACTATAAATTTGTGACCTTGAAAGAGCACAATTAAAATTTTCATTATTTTATGAGACCCTTTTTGTGCTCAGGCATCTGAATTATGGCTGTGTGAGTATTGCAATCATGCTGAAAACGTTCCAGTCCAGTTTTAAAAAAAAAAAATCATAACAGAATTACCTGCAGTAATTCTAAATAAGAGAAGAACAAGGCACATTTAGTATGTAAAGGAAGTTCAGTCCAGAGGAAGATTTCTTCGAATGTCTTTTGAGGAGATGGAATACAAAATTAGATTTTATATGCAGCTCCTTTCTGAAGAGCTCTTTCTTTAAGGAAAAGCAAAAAATTGATGAGAAACCCAACTTGGCATCAGGCAGGGAATCCCAAATTGGAGACCCTAGGCTTGTGTAGCCAACCTTTGCTTTAAAAGCAAAAAGATCAGTATGAAATCTGCTGAAAACACAGAGATGTCTTTTTATTTGCTGCAGAGGAGTGGCAAGTGAAGAGGTAAGGAAACAATCCTCAACTCAGAACATCTCCGAATAATTCTTAGCCTATCTACCTTGAAAATTTTGCAGTTCACAAGATCATAATGAAATGAAGGAAGACTATTAATCCTAAATAACTGCAGGCTTCATCAGAAATTAGGTCCCTTAAGCAGAGGAAATGAACCAGTCACCCTCACACCAGCTGAAAACGTGGCCTGTCCTTACAGTTGTCTGTTGCAAATTATACAGACGGGTTTATTAATTTAAAAATGAGCAGCCAACTGATACACAATGCATTCAATTTATTATATAATTATTAGTATTACTACTTACTTTCTCTGTGACATAATTTTATACTTGGTAAGCGATTGAAAAATACCTCTGTTCTGTAATCCTCTTCTAAATCACATTATTTTCTTGTTTGAGTTTGACTATTTTCATTAAAATAATCAACACTGACATTACACATGGATTTGGTATCTCCTTGCTCTGGAAAATCAGTTAAAACTTGTTTTCAAAGAGTGCACAGCCGTCCCCCACAGGATCACAGCCATGATTCAGTGAAGCTCCTGCCAGCATGGTGGTACCAACTCTGAAATATTGAACCTGTTTATATTTGTCTGTACATACATGTCTGTATACATGCTTTTGTGTGTGTGTGTGTGTGTCTGTACAAACCCCCAAGAAAAATTTGCTTTCCTTCTTATTTCTCTTTCTAAAGGAGGCATATAACTGTCCTGTTTTCCTCTTGTATTTGTATGAAAAGACAAAAAAGACACATTTGACTTTGGCCTCTGCTTTCTTTCTTACCCTGGAACTGTCTGAATAAGCATCCAAAGTATTTTTATCTTTATCATACTGAGGCTTAAGCTTTATGGTTGAAGATTTATTTGGTAATTAATTATTTTCTTTTTCTTTGTTTTAAAGACAAAAACTTTCTGAAATCCCTTGTTGCAGACAGGAGGCCACCTGGTCATGACTCCCACGTCTTCCTGACCGTCAAGGAGCACTTCACCAGCACAACCACAATATCCTTGGGTTCTCTCAGGAACTTCCCAAACTCTGTGAGGTGACAATGTGAAACATTCACGTGGAAAAACACTTTCTTGCAGTGAGAGTTGTTGCACAATGGAACATTTTGCACAAAGGAACAGTGAGGACTCCTCTCCTGGAGTTGTTCAAAACCCAAGCACGGCTGGATCTGCTCGAGCAACCTGCCCCTGTCCTTGCCTGATGAACATCCACAGAACTAGCATTCCTCAGAGGATAAATGGTCTCTGGTTTTCTCAAATCAGTGCACAAACAAAAATACTAACCCTCCCTCTCCCTAATCTTCTGATACTGAAGTTGGAACAGATTCTTTATCAGTTTTGCTTCCTGTTGAGTAATTAGCCCTTCACAGGGCTTTTATCTGAAAGATAAAGGCTTTGCTTAAGCATTCATTAAATTGGAGCTTTCATTTTGGTATAATTCTCGTAAGATATTTTTTGTAACAGGAGAAGACTCAATTACATAATGTAGTACATTCTCCTTAATGACACAACTTTATTGGAATTTAAGTTTATTAGCATAATTGTACGATGTGCCCTTTGTTAATATTACAGTATGATGCAATAAATTACTATAATTTTGTTAGCTAATTCAGTTCATACTCCTTCTATCAGAAACGTGGACATAGGTCATAATGTTAAAAAGACATTTGAAAAGTGAGGACTAATTTTGAACTGTCTGTAATTTTCATTAATGGGAAAGCACTAACAAAATACTTTTGTATTAGTGAGGTAACAAATATATGCTTTGGGGTTTTTTTCACTGCTCCTATGTATCTACTAAAAAGTTTTCAAATGATTTTTAGCTAAGGGCGGCTCAGAAATGTTTTAGATTAAATATGCTGTCAATATTACCCATTTTGCCTAAACAAAAGGCAACAGAAGGATAGGAGGGTTTTGACTTCACATTATTGCACTGTTAATTCCCTCTGTAAATCAAAAGTAACATATCAGTGCACAGTATCTGAGTTGAAAACTGCACCTGGGTATATGCTTTCCCTGAAGCTCCTTTAGCAAAATTCAGTGCTATAGGAAAAGAGTTTATGATGTGTAAAAATAAACTTACAGTGGAAGAGAGAATTCAGACTGTAAAAATGACACCTATAATTGGCTGCTCCAAAGTGAATGTCTGAATCAAATCTTATGCTTTTTAAAACTTGAAGAAATGAAAAGTGAATGATAATCTTGGCTATAAAAACTGAAGATCTACTTCTGTGAGTAATAGAGAAATACCTGGGGTTTCTTTCTCAGCTTGAAAAGCAATGATAACAAAAGAATGACTTTATATGCAGTGCTCTCGGCTGCCAGAGATCAAGATAGGAGCACTAAAACTGACAGAGCTCACAGATACCATTTTGTGAAAGAAGAAGAGTTATTTTTCTTTTCAAGTTCTCAGTCATTCAGTGAAAGGCAGAAGAAGGAAACTCACTCTTCTTAAAATACCATTCCAGAAAATGTTGATATTGCATTTATATCTCATCAAGCTTCAGATTAATTATGTTAAAGTCACATGTGCTTGATATAAACCACATGTTTATAGAATGAGGTTCAAGTTACAAATCCTGTCACTGATATTGTAAATCTGATGGCCAAATTTTTCTCTTCTAGTGAAGAAAACACTTGCTAGTGTTTTAGGGTTTATTTACAGGTATTCACTCCAGGCATGCTGAAAAGGTTTAAACTTTAAACTGAAAGTGATTAGGTTTAGATTAGGTATTAGATATTAGGAATAAATACTTTTTGAGAGCATGATAAGGTCCTGGCACAGGGTGCCCAGAGAAGCTGTGGCTGCCCCTGTATCCCTGGAAGTGTCCAAGGCTGGATGGAGCTCTGAGCAGCCTGGGATAGTGGAAGCTGCCTCTGCTCATGGCAGGGTGTAGGAACTGGATGATTTTTAAGGTCCCTTTGAACCCAAACCATTCAAAGATATTCTGATTCAACAACCTTGACCAAGTGGTTTCTAACTTTTTAAAGCCAGTAATTTTCATTCAGTTCAGGCTGGGGGCCTTGCAGTGCTCTGGCTTTGGGTGAGTGTAAGGATATGCCAAGAGTGAAGTTGGAGAAACAAAGACAAATTACCTGAAATGGGCTCTAGAGAGGGTAACTTGTCAGCTCTGAATGGAACTGGTTTTTAAGTTTTTGAAATTAAATGTCATTGGACTTAGTAACAACTCCCTAGTTTGTTTTTGGGCCCTTACTCCATGGCTGTCTACATTAACTAAACCTCAGTCCCTTCCTTTCCCACCCAATCACCTCCAAAGTCTGAAGTGGAAGCAGAACACGTGTCACTTTTTTTTCCTACCAGCTGGGGAGATTAAATTTTTAACAGTATTAATTAGTTAACAGATTCCACTGTGTTATTCATATAACAGAGATGTCCTCCAGGTCCTTTCTGATCCCATGCACATTGATTCCATCTAATGAACAAAAACAGAGCTTCTAAAAAGGAATCTTTTTTTCTAAGCAGCTATCACTGTAACATCTGACTGTGCCAGATTATTTATCTGAAGAAGAGCTACTGGAAAGTTTAATCTTTCCCTGACTGTGGTAGTGAGTTGCAAATGCCATATGTTTTCTGGAACTAAGTTGGCAAAGTGCATGTTGTGTTTCCTGTAAGGATGAACCTTCCCTAATTTCACTAAAAGCTGTGTGGGAGCCCTGAAGGTTGAAAGCTTCTGTTTGGTTGTACTTGTTTGTGTTTGTTGAAAAATATCTACCATACACAGAGTATCCTGCTAAACTAAAAGTGTGGTGAAGCACAGCTTTAATATTGTTGGAAAGAGAAACCAGGCTGGATCATCTCCTTACAGCAGATGTTGTGCCTACCTGGCTCACTTACCAAGGGTCTGGTAAAATTTTTATCCCATGACTGGGTCACAAGAAGGTTTTTTTTCTAAGAGGACACTGAAATTACAGTATAGAGAATGCCAGGCTGAAATAGGATAAGCTTTCAGGACCTGGAGACTTCTGGTTCTTGTCAAATGTTGAGGGGTGAAATAATTTTCAATTTTGGAATAATTGATACAAATTTTAATATGTTCATAACATTTCAGTAATTTTCTCAAAGTCTTTAAAATGGCGGCCTTGCAAGGCATTATGTTTGAAAATAAAACCTTCAACAAGAAGATTGCAGGTTGTAAAAACAGATCTCAGCATTATTTTTGTATTTTATGATACTCTCAAAAAATCACCAGCTTTTACTGGAAAAGAAAATTATATTGGTTTGGAACATGAGGTTGCTTATTTTTTGAGACCTCATGCTGTTTCTATTTTATACTGGAAGGCCATTTAATTTGTGTTCAATATTAGCATATTTATTTTCCAGCACATTCTGAACCTCAGGAAGTCAATTACCACTGTAAGTCAAAGACTAAGGACATACTGTAATTTATTTTTTTTAAGTAGGAATCAGCCTGATTCTGATTCATATTTATTTTCTATGGTGTGTCAATAACCTGGTAAAAGAAGTTTGACTGGCATTTTAGCAAAATTGTTAAATTTACATCATACTCTTTTATGTTTTGCTGTGAACAGCAACCTAGTCCTTTGGAGTGGTATTTTCAATATGTCTTAATCTAAAAGAAGCTGAGCACCATCTTCAGCATTTTATGTCCCTTCTGACAAATTCAACATTAACAACAAAACCAACAGTAATGAAAATAACTAAAGAAAGCAAAACTCCACAAGCTTGTACTCCAGTCTTGTAGAAGAAGTAATGTAGAAATCCTGATCTCGTAGTTCTGGGGGTTTCCTTTCAAATTTTACTCTTAAGGAGCATGCATTGCCTTTCCAATATTGCTTTTAATATTGACAGTAGAGAAGGGATGGATTTTCACACAGGCATAAACATTTCTACATGCATTTTTTTTATTCAATTACGAGTGTGCTGTTATTTGTTCTTTGATTAAATGTAATCAACACAGTGTCAGCATTTGGATTAAAAATATCCTGTGAACTCTACCCTGACACATAGAAATAATCAAGCTTGAGCACCTTGGCCTTTTATTCCATCAGCTAATTAGAGTAGGATGAACATAATGTTTCCTGAGGGCCTCTCTTTTATGACAGAGTGGATCCAAAAAAGAAATTGGCAGCCTAAATTTCCAGTTGTAGTGTTCAAAAGTTCTGCTCTGGTACCATCTAGTCTGCACAACAATCACCAGGGTTTCATGTTGCAGTTTCCAAGACAGTAGAAAATCTGCTTCTGAACAGATAGAAGCTAAAAATAGGGACAGAAAAGAAAGTCTGTGCTCTCACAAATCCTGAGGAGGCTGGGAAACTCAATACCGAGTTAGTCCCTGAATCCATCAAGATCCATGAATCTTTTTCCATTTTATCAGAGGAGATGATCAGATAGGGGTCTGATCTGGACGAGGTTTTGCACAAAAATCCTCAGAACTGTCCACTGGACCCGTCTTTGAACAAAAATCTGTTCTCCTGTGTTGGATCTAATCTCTAATAATGGGATGGGGCAACTGAGAGGCATTCCAAGAATTTTTTTATTTCATGATCAGTCTCAGTGAAGGTAGAGACATAAAAGATGGTAAAACTCACACCATAACAACAGAAGCCAAAGTTCTCTTTGTTACAAGGCCTTTTAAAAGTTTTTTAGCCAATAGGCTAATGCTGAAAGCTTACAAGTGTCTACTTAAGCCAATGACTAAACACTCTATGTACACCTTACAGCATACAATAGTTGCTTGTTCTGTATTTTTTGCAGCTCAGAAACTTTCTATGCTCCATATATTTCAAGGCCTAAAATTCAACTCAGTTTCAAACCTCTATCTCTGTAAGCCTATTGCAGTGCTGTGAAAGTCCTGTGAAAAACAACGTTTCACCTTTTTATATTAATTTATAAGTTTAATAAAAATAAAGTAAAATAGAATAAAAATAGACGATTGAGAGACAGGAAAAGATAGCTACTCAGCTGAGGGTGTAAAGCAACACACCGTCTGTCTTCAGAGCCTTTGTTTTAAGGACCCCTGTGTTACATATTTAAATAAGCTAATGCATGATTCAAATATTCATTTTGGTTTCAAGACCCCCCCTAAATATACAATTTATCTGTAAAATTCCATGTAGTCTGGGTAGATGTTGTAAATCTGTCTTCTGAAGATTCAAACACTCAAAAGGCTCCATTGTTCTTTACCAGCAATCTTTTTTCGCAGGAATGTCAGAAGACCCTTCTGGCTTCTATCTAGTTAGAGGTTACAAAAAAAAGTACAACCCCCATCTCTTACTTTGCTACAATTAGGAAATATACCTTCATTACATTTTTAAATTCCACAAATAAAAGGAAGTACAGTACAACCTTCTTACATTGTATGTATAACATTCATCTCAATATTTGCGAAAAGCCAACTCCAAAATATGCATTTATAGCAGTCTTCTGTAGCCACAGTTTTTGCCTGCCATGTTTTGATTTCAGAAAATTCTTTTCGCAGAGACTCTTGTTGTAAACAAGAGCATGTTATTGTAAACTATCTTGTTTTTCTACATTCTTTCCCAGAGGAGGAAATTTGTTTGATGGTCCCTTGGTGTGACCAATGGGCCCAAGGATCCCACCTCTTAGGTGGGCTCGTTGTGAAAAGTATAAAAGGCAGGTTTTTTGATAATAAAGCCAGATTTTGAATCTTCAGCCTTCTGAATGAGTCTGTGTCTTGCTTTCGTGCTCTGCAGCAACAGTCTTCTGCTTTTTCAGTTCTCCCAATGTTCCCACACTCCTGGTTCAGGTCCCCTGCTGCATCTGCAGAACTTCAGGAGCTGCCTGATACCTGCACTCACTCTGCTGCCGCATCTTTTGGGGTGTGGGCTGCTTCAAGAGCAGCTCTTCAGATGGGTGTCAACCGTGGTCTTTTAACTTCTGAAGGATGAACGCTGCCTTCAAATGGTAACATTTTTTTCCCTGCATAAATTTCCCTTTGATAATTGAGTGGCAGTTGCCGAATGATTGGTTACGTCTCATAGGTGGCTGAATTAGGCTGAAAATAGCTGCTAAAGGAGAAAATGGAATAAGGAGGGGAAGAAAGATGAGAATTAGCCTCTCAAATGGAACTCGTGCTTTTAAATTAGATGCATGATAGAGGATGACAGAAAAGTGATAGGAGCTGCAATACTTGCTCGCATTCCTATGGACTTCAAAGGGAGTTTTCCCCTTTGAGAAATGCAGGATCAGACATCCTATCTGTACTTGTTACTTTCAGCGTCTGCCTCTTACTTGTGTTGTCAGGAGAGCTTTTCTCACCATATGGGACTTGTGAAAGGTTTTTAAAGCCCTGGGTGATGTTCAGTCCTTGCCTATTTCCTGGGCATTCCTTACACCTTTCTAAAAAGTGCTGCTGCAGACAAAACTTTAATTTGCACTTAAATGTGGGAAGCCTTCCTTTTACAGAACAGTTCTTTACAGCATTTGACTCTTACTGCAGCTTTTGAAAGAGTACACCCATAAAAACTGGCTTGCTCCATGCTGCCTCAAGAGAACTGGAGGCACTTGTCTTTTTCACTTTTTACTGTTAGACTTTGGCTCTTCTTTTTCCTGCCTGAAACTAAAATGTTCTTTTTTTGAACAAATCTTTGTCTCTTTCAGGCCATGGGATGCAGAACGGCTCTTGGGCTGCTCTTTCAACCTGGCGAAAGTAGAACGTTAATAGTTAGGTCCAGGTTTCTGGGTAAAAATGAATCAGCTGATATTATTAAACATATATATAGAAGACATAAATGTTGCTGTGTGAAAATATATCTCGTATTCCATAACGAAGACCTGATTTTGTGTCAGTCACCCTAAATGCTGGCTTAGACTTTCTGCTGTGACACAACCCAGTTCAAAGGCATTTGTCATTTTTTCACTGCTACATCAACAGAGGAGCAGAGGATTGGTGGGTGCTGGAGAAGGGTCTTGTAGCATGGTAACTGTGTGCACATAACGAGAGGTGGTGTGTTGCTAGCTCAGGTTTTTGAGGGAGGAATCTTAAAAACTGTGATGAATAGTCATGGTAAAAAAATGTTCTGACAGCTTTAGGCCATTCTGAAAGAGCAGGAAGTATCCTCATGCAGGACATTTTAATTGCAGAATCACAGAATCATTTTGGTTGAGAAAGACCCCTAAGATCACTGAGTCCAACATTTGACTGATCACCACCTTGTCAACCAGACTGGAGCACTAACTGGAGCACGTCCAGTTATTTCTTGGACACCTCCAGGGGTGGTGGCTCCACCACCCTGAATCCTTGTGCTGGTGGTGGTTTGGAGAGGTGAGGTTAATTACAGCAGACATGGCAAATATTTAATTTATTCCCTTGTTATAAATCATGATTTCCTTCAGAAGATAACATTGCTCAGTGTCTGCTGCACCTATTCTGTGAATATCTGTAAATAGGCTTATACTTTTAAAACCCCATTTTTTTATTGGCAGACTCTTCTTGCAGGCTAGACCACCTAAGTTTCTCCAGTAACCTTTTCTTTCCATTTATCCTCTGACATTCTACTCACTTAGTTTACATATTTCCTCTGGCTCAAGTGATTTGAGATACTGAGGGTGAAAATCATGACAGAAGACTCAAAAGAAATCATTTGCTTAAACCTCTGGGTGGCCATCAAAAAAATCTTGTTTCAAATGCCTTTCTGCTGTGCAGAAATGAAGAGAACCTCATTGTGACACTCAGCTTTGATCAAATGTCATATCTGGGAATCCTTCTGCACAGCAGTGCTTTTATAATAAGAGCTATCATATTATAGCAGCTCAGACTTTAAACTGGCACGAAGGGAAAGCCTGGGAGCTGGATGCTTTTTCCAATGGATCGTAAACCCTTGGCATTCCCCAGAAGAGAGAAATTTAAACTAGCAGTACCTTCTTAAGGTTTTGACACCATCCAGATATTGGTGTCTTCTGACCCAGACTTCCTCTGTGGCCTCGCACGATTCACTCAAACTCTCTCGATTTTTTCTTTAGATTTGTTTTTAATAATGATATTTCTTCCTCAAGGAGAATAGAGTTCAGGTAAATCAGGGTTGTGTTTGTAAAACTTGAGAAACTTGGTAAAAACTTATCTGTGATTTTGGCCTTCTGTGAAATGCATGATATATTTTGCTTCTCTTTTGTGTTTTTTTTTTTTTTTTTTTTTTTTTTTTGTTAAATTATATGCTCTTGTTCATATTAAGAATTCTTGGCCTGCTTCAATGATCACAGAGAGAACCTTGGTTTTTTAACATGCATCTCTAGAATTGTTGTCATTCCTATAATCTACAAAAAAAAAATTATAAATTATTCCCCACATGTACAAAACCACACACCCTTTAGTCAAAACCATAACAACACTATGTGTGAAGTTTTTTTTTCTTTGCAAATGTAATACAGAATCAAGAAAGGCAGCTAAAAAGGAAAGCTGTACATGTATCACATTTAAATGATAAGCTTTAAATGACCATTTGAATGACAACTTGCAGGGTTCAGCCTCACGAGCTGACCACATTAATGCTCTAAAGCCCTCAGTGTTGCTCCTCCTTCAGCTCACTTTCTTCTCCATGAAATCAATAATCCTTCCACCTGCTGCTGATTTCTCCACAGTGAGTGATCCAGTTATTTGTTTAACACCAAATAACCTCCTATTAAAAGATGTAACTACTAAAAGGAGATAAGTACAACTTGGAATTCTGCTCTCTGCTTAGGTGCTTGCTTGAATCATGTAAGTGGTCTCATCTCATTCTTCATCAGGACTATAAAATTCAACTAAAGAAATCCTTTGCTGACTAGGTCAATGTGGATGCCTTTCCCATCTCATTTTTCATTTATTTTGATGCCAAAGGCATTGTTCTCCTTGTCTATTAAAGGCTTTGATTTTAAGTAATTAAGTGTATGCCTTTGCTCACCTGTCAAAAATGTCTGTGTGGTGAAAGCAAAGTCAAGAAATAGGCCTCTAAATTAAAAGTGAGTGATTTTTGTTAAAAATCAAGATATAGCTACTTTTATTTGAAGAAATAAAATGGAAAACTATTGTCCCTTTTCTATTATGTAACAACCATTAAAACAGAACATGAAGACATTTGAAGTGAACTTGCCACTCTCTAACTCCTTATTAAAAGCAAGATATCAGGATTTGAGGGTTCAGGTGCTTCCTTCTGGATAAGCCAGCAGTGGAGGAGAAGGGAGGCACCTGTTGTGAATATAGGTGTTTCTGGTGGTGGACTTCAGGAATTAAACACAAATGAGTGATACCAGCAATCTTTACTTTTGAGTGACAGGAAAAGACATTTGTTCAGAACAAATGTGGTAGGAAAATGTTGGCTTTATCATGAAACAAATGTTAGGGCTCAGGATCCAGCAGATTTCATCATGCTGTGGCATTTTTGTCAGGTACTATAAAATACAGATCCTTGGAATAGTTTCCAGGCCAAAAAGAGCTTTTGGGTTTCAAATGTTTTCCTTATATATTTTCCTTATTTTCCTTACCTTGCAGTCAATTAAATATTTCAGCAACTAGGCAATCGTGTTGCTGCATTTCAAATCAGGGAAAAAAGGAAAATTATCGAGGTTAAACTTGTAAAATTTGTAGGTGAGCACAGCTTATGCTGCAAAGGAAATAGGTTAAATGCAAAGCAAGCATTGTGAATGAAGTCATGAGGAGGGTTCCTGAAAAGCATGTTTACATGAGAGTTTGTTTCACCAGAGAACTTTAAAGCTTCCTTGAGGGAAGATCTGCCCATTGGTTTCCTGGATTCAGTAAGACTGTGCTCCCTATGATCTCTTCAAAGCTTCTTGTATTTCTTACATGTTACCATTTAGTCAGCCAAGTACTTTATTCCCCTTATTTTCTTTTATATCTTTCCCCTTTCTCCACCTATCTCCTGCCACTCCGTTAAACCACCAGGTTAAAATGACTCTTTACAAAACCCATTGAGATGCCATTGTGTTCAGATCTGATTTATTTCTCAGGCTTTTCTCTTCCCTGGTGCTACTCAAACTATATAAACTGGCTATTTTAGTCCATGAAAGTTTTTGTGACAAACCAGGCACTGCACTGGTGAGATGAGAAAGTCACATCAGGAGAGGCTCCCCTCAGGCTCCAAAATGCAAAGCAGCCCTGGAGATCTCTCCTATTTGATTGATATTTTCATATTTGAAGTGAAATCCAAAGATGAGCAAATTGATGGGCATCGCATTAAAGGCTTTTTCTTATGAAGACTGAACATGATTTCTGTCAAAAAGCTAAACCTGCCTTTGGCTGGGAGGCTTTTTAAATCTGTGGCTGGCAGAGCTGACTTCACAATTAATAAATATCATACCTGTGTGCATATGCAGTTGCCTATAGTAGTGTCAATTCCAGTGAAATCTGTGGAGTTTTGTGTCTGTTAAAGGCAGTGGAAAGTTCCATGACACGTTCCTGATGGCAGCAGCAACAAAGTACAACTCCTTCCCAACATGTCTTGAATACCTGATATGGCATTTTAGCCTGAGGAACTGCAATATGCAAACTGATGTGGGAAAACTCCACGGTGCTTCTGAATGGTGCAGCATGTCAAAAAAACCCAGGAACAACTTTATTTTCAAAAATAGAAGGGCTGAACACATACATGGACATTGTCTCCTAGGATTATGCTACACAACACCATCTCTGACACATTTTAAAAAAATCATACAAGATCAAATATTGCACAGTTACAAGGGATGATTTACTTTAGATTTTTTTTTTCCTTTCTTGGAAAACCTGCAATATATATTTAGTTCTTTTAATTAGAAAGAACTTATTAAACAAATGTATAATGCTTCCCTTTTTGTTTCCCATGGGGTTAATTATGCATTTGGCATGAAAAGATTAATTTAGATATTTTATTGCCCTTTATTAAGCCAAACTATATTATTTCAGGAAAGAACCATTGCAGCTTGTGGTATCAGTGCTCTTCGAAAGAGATGCCAATGTGGAAAAGCAGAGATTTTCACATATATTAAACCAACTGCCAGCAGTCCTTCAGAGAAGCCTACAATTAATTAACACTAGCTTCTGATGATCTGAAAATGGAAAAGTAGTTTATGCTTTATTACCTGTGTTTTGAGAGCTCATACTTCCTTTTTTCCCTGAAGTCATCTGTTCATTTGCTTCTTTCAGTTCTTCACTAAAGGCTTGGGGAGCAGGTGGGAGGGAGATGATTTTATGTTTGAGAAACTGGGAAGAGTTCCTACATTGCCCTGTCCTGGGAAGAATGGGTCACTGCCTGGGGGTGCTGAGGCCAGTTGAGCTGCTGGAGAGCTGTGTGTCCCAAATGCCCAAGGAGATTAATTATCCACAGTGTGAAAAAGAGACTGATTTGTTTGTTTGTTTGTTTGTTTGTTTGTTTTGTTTTGAACCTGATATCCCCCAGTATCTCTTGATGTTCCTTTTATTGTAAAAGACAGCAAATAGCTATTTCTTACTCATCAGAACCTCAAGAGCATGAACTCAGGCAAGAGTCTGAAAAAGCAAATCATCTGTGAGATAGTTGTGATGGAGCTTGATCATGAACCCTTTTCATTCATTTTCTAGTTTGGATGACTTACTATGAATGTATAAAGGTCAGCTGCAGACACTCTGAAAATAATAGATCTGCATGCATTATGAAATATTTTCAAATAAAAGTTAGATCAATTGATAATGTTCACAGCATTTTAGTTTTTGTCTTGATTCACCCAGATCACCACATTCCATTTTGTCCTTGATATATGCATACTTTACTAATGATAAGCTAATGAAGCCAAGATCTAAACCCTGGCTTTACTGTTCATCCATGTTCTTCTAGCCTTTTCCAACTAGATTACCAAAACACTCTCTTAAAGGTCTAGAGGAAATCTCTGAAAAAACATGCAGAAAAAAGAGTTATTGAAATATGTCATTTTGAAATTCAAAATATTAAAACTGTCCCATCAGAAAATGTTCTAAAATATCACTAATGAAGGATTGCATAAATGACGGGGATAGAGAAAATGGATCTTATGAATCTCACATTTGCAGCAGCATTTGCAGTTAGGTCATCAGATTTCTATCCTTTCCAGTCTGGTTTGTCTTATCTTTACACTTTGGGCAGCTTTTTGTTTCCTTGTCAATCCTAGCAGAGTCAAAAATGCTCATGAGAGATACACAGAATCCAATATCTGTAGGACCAAAATTGGAATGATAAACCAATCACCTGTCAGGCATGCAAATGCTTGTTTAAAAAAAAAAAACAAACAACCCAAAAAACAGTTAAAACTAAATATGACGAAGTTGTATTTAAAAGAACTTCTCAATTACTTCACTGAACCTGGAATCTCTCATAACTCCAGCTCTCATTTGTAGGAAGCATGTTGTGGCTCTGAAAAACTGTGGATGGCATAACCTTTTAAAAATAACAGGTTGTTTGGGTTTTTTTTAAACTATAAACCACAGCTGAGTGAATGTATAAAGCAAATCAGTTGACATTCTCCCCTGTGCCTAGCATTAGACTCAAATTCTCTTTTAGAATCACGGCCTATAAATGACTGAACTTTTAGGAGACACATTCCACCCTCTGCTCTGGTCATTTAACAGCAGTGCCCAAGCAGCTGAATGCCCAGTGAACAGCCACACACCCTTTCACATCTCTTTGTCATACAAGTGATAGGGCTTGTTATTGCAAATAACAACATTTTCCAGGAATGAAAAGATATATTTATTATAAAACAACATTTTCCAGGAATGAAAATTCCTTTCCAAAAGGTGCATGGGCTGAGTTAGAAATGCTCAGTGGAGTTCTGTGCCACATGCATCACCCTGGTTCACCCCAGCTGGTTGGAGCATATGGCAGCAGTGAGGTTGTCACCGTGGTGTCCCTGAGCCCCCAGGTCATGTGCCCAGACGAAGATGTTGCTCTCTTTGCTGGGCTGACCTTTGAGGGAACAAGCAGAACTTCCCTTCGGGTGTCATCTGCTAACTTGGCTCTCTACAAACCACCAACAAACTGCCTTCAAAGGCAAATATGCACCAAGACAGGGCTTCCCCAAGGGGCTCTATTAGAGAAATTATTTTAAATGCTTCCGGCCAGGAGAAGTCTGATCCAGACAGATGGCAGAATCGAAAAGTCTTTTTCCAAAGGGAAAGATTTTTTTTTAAGCTTTGCTGCAATGTCACTGTGTTTCTGGGAAAGATTTAAGAACTGGGTCTGCACAGAAAAAGAATAAACCCATAAATGTTGGTAAACTATCCCAAATTTTTGTAATAGCACAGGGTTTTTTTAATAACTATTATCTTTCCAAGAATGCTTTCACTGGGGTGTGTTTTTAGCAGGAGATACCAACTGGGGCTGCCTTAATGTGTGAGTTGGGAATATTGCCTCCCCCTCATGCACAAGAAGGAAAGCAGAGATTAAGCTCCTTGCATAACCCAGTGCATGAGTCAGTTCAAACGTGAAATACTGGAAGGAAAACTAATGAGCAAAGTAATTACTGCAAACCGGGAGTGAGAAGAAACACAGAAGGCAAAGGCAAAGTGTAAAGCCTCTGTGTAAAGGAGGAGCACCACTAATGAGTGCAGTTCCTGAGAGTGCTTGTGCTGCTGCCCCTACACCCGGCTGAGAGTTCTTCTCTAAAACATTTTCACAATTGCTGATAAAACACAGAGTTTCTCTGTGGGGTGGCTGACTCCCTGGTTGTCACCTGCCATCTGTGGCATGCCACCCCAAAGGGAGTGATGCCTTAAGTTTTAGGTTTCATGTTTTTCAGATTCTGTGCTGCCCAGGGGTGCAGTTCTGAGCCTCACATTCAGTGCCAGTCAGCTCTCTTCACAGAGCAGGGAGACAAAACAAATCCTTTTCCTGCTGGAGACCAAGGACAACTTTCAGGCCCAAAAGCACAAACAATGGTGGCTGGAGGGAGGAACAAGAAGGATGAGACCTCACAACCTGAAGCTGTAATTGGACAATCAAACCCCAATATGCAAATGGACCAAAACTTATAAAACTGTGAGACCTCATGACTGGTGAGCCATTTTGTGACCATTTTGGGTCCACCTTGGGTGTAGTCCTGGTCCTCCTGTCCTGCCCAAGGTGTGTCCTAGAGGCTTTTCAATAAATCCCTGCTTTATTCTCGAGCTCTGTACAGTTCCAGGTCAGCCTTCCCAAGGCATCAGGAGCAGTGATGAGCAGCAGCTGGAGCAGCCCAGAGGTCTGCCTGAGCAGGGAGCAGACAAAGGTAACTTGGTGCAGCTTTAAGGATCACTCAGGACTCACTGCTGAAGGGTAACAGGAGGGGGCCAAACATCACTGAGAGCGTGAAAGGCTTCTGGCTGGGTATACAGAACAGAGTCCTTCAGAAAAAAACAAACAAAACAACAACAACAACAACAACAACAACAACAACAACAACAACAACAACAACAACAACAACAAAAAAAACACCAAACCATTAAAATGTTCAAGCTTTGTCTCTTCAAAAGGGAGGGCAGAGCAAGTCTAACTGCACGGTCAGGTGGTGCTTCTGGTACCATCTCCACTCCTTCCCCTGAGCCTGCAGGGGAAAGCAGCCAGTTTGGACTCGTCCCAGGAAATTCATGTTTCACAAATATATTTTCTTATAATAAAATATTATTTGGCACTGGGACAGGTCCTTCTGCATGCTGTGTCTCATTTGGAGAAGACTTGACTTTTTTTGCTGGCTGCTGATCAAACTCTGCCTTTAGGATTTCTGCAGTGGGCTCACAATTAAGAACTAGTCCAAACCATAATGAGTGCTACAAATTATTCTGGGTATCGTGAACCTCATTATCTCATACTAAACCTATGTTTTATGATATTAAAATAGTGTCATAAAGAACATTGCATAGAAAAGTTTCCTTGGAAAATAGCTTCAAAGTATATCACAGGAGTACTTTTTTATGGTAGCAACACCACTTTATTTATAGTATCATTTTTCCAAATGGTGATAATTGCTGTAGTTAGTACCCAGAGTAGGGCAATCTGTAATTTAAAAAAGCAAATTTCTTTAATTATGTTTTTAAGAATTCAAGCTATTTTTTGTGAAAGATTTTTAGCTGAAGTTGAAAATATTTTTAAAGTTTGGTTTGGGGATTTTTTTTTCCTGTTTTTGTTTTCAATTGATCAATATTTCAATTGATACAATATTTTAGAGCTGTGTGCCTCAGGATTATTCCTTGAAAGCTTTGGGGCACAAGAAAGAATGATATCTGCACTCTTTTTTTATCTAAACACATAATGTCCCTGTCCTAAATTGTGTATTCTCTTCTAATTGCATGAAAGTTACTGGGCTTTGTTTTTTATTTGTCACCTGGGTATTGCAAAACAATAGCAGCAGTTTGCCTGGTTGTGCTGCAAAAGGGAGAATTTTGTAGCTGTGTGAGGCAAATCCAAGCTAAAACAAAAAGTTATCAGCTACATAATTCTGGGTTAATATTCTCATAGTTTCTTGAGCTTCGTGCTTGCCAAGGAGCCTACTTCCCAGGCAATAATATTAGCTGGGTATATTTATATTTACAGTGTTTCAAACCAGTCTGCTCAAGCACAGGGAGCTTGTCAGAGCACATAGATTTTCCTGGAGCCCCTTTTCTTTTGTGGCATTTCAGGCTCACAACCATGGAGCTTTCTGTGAAATCAGGCTCTCAGCCTGTGCTGAAGGATCTTTGCTGTTGCCAGGTGGAAATGGTCTTCCTGATATTGGTGTCAAAGCAGTCGGAAAAAAAGGGACACAGTACTTTATTATTTGCTTTGGTTTGGGTTCTTTCATTCCATAACTCAAAAGATTGGAAAATAGCTCTTATTTAATACCAAACCCAATAGCTCAGGCACCTACATTTCTCATTTTTGTTTTAGGAATGCAGTTGCTACTTAGCAATTATGGTTGCTACTGTTACAGTGCATTGGATTGAAAACAAACAAAAAAAAAAGGACCAAAAATAAAAAGTAGACAATCATTGTGCTTTAAGATTGTTGAATTCTGACAAAAAAATCAGCCTGACAGAAATTTGTTAATCATCAGGATTGAAACCCCTTATTTCTCTATTTGGTAATTAATACCAGACTGTACAAATACAAGGTACCGTGTCTGTCCTTTAACCAACTGCAGATGCTGTAATATTTCAAACAAGTTGCTGTTCTTTCTCTTGTAGAAAAGAAGTTCTGATAGTTTAATTTGGTATCTAATGCTTGTCAAAAAATACAGTTTTAGTTGCTTTTATTTTTCCCTTATCTCAGCACTTGGGGGTGAACTGAGCACTGCAGAGGCTCTGCTTAAGGTGCAGTTGTTTGAGGGACTTCCAAAAAAATGCATTCAATGAAGATATGTAATATGAGGGCATTGATATTTGTGTGTATATTTTGTATATATATTAAACAAGGGTAAAAAGATCCTCTAAATCAGATCTACCATATCTATACTGGCATCTTTAGAAATGATAAAAGCAAGCAAACAACAAAAAAAGAGAATCCCCTTCTTTATTGAAGAGATCTGGTGCCTTATTTTTTATTTAGAGCTCCTCTATCACTGGGAGGCCACCTATTGCCTTGCTATCCAAATTTGACTGTGATGAATGTCCCTGAGAAAGGCGCTCAGCAGCAATTAGTAGGTTTGGAAACAGAATTACTTGGAATTTTGGCTTGGTTTAGCCTGTTTCATCCTCTGTTTCATCTGTTCTGGCCTCATCCAGGCACCATTACCTCAGCAGGGCTAAATGTCCAGCTGCCCATTGTGAAAATGTCCACAGGGAAGTGACACTACATCATTCACCCTTTGCACCAAAATCCAAATGGACAGAGACTGCCAAACTTATCACTGGCACATCCTTATTTCCAAACCCTCGTATTTTTAACAACAATTTTCTTTTTTTTTTTTTTTTAAATTACACAATATTCATTTTTACTATACTACTGAGGACCCAAAATTTAACTTGAGATCCAAAATTTACCTGCAATCAGTAGAATTTGAGGCCGTTTCAGTAGCTCTAACAAGGTTTTTCCCCAGATCACACATCACAGGTTTTGTATAATTAAAAGGTTAGGAGAAAAGGTCTGCTGCATCCATGTTATCTGATAAAACTAATAACAAATTATTTACCTTTCTGGATAAGAGGGCATTTATTGCTTTAGTTTTAAGGTACTTAGTAGTTGCTACCCAGACAAAAAAAAAAAATCATCCTTCTTCCTCACCTGTGCATTTTTTCTTTAAACTAATACATTACCTTTTAAAAAGATTGATCTTATTGATTTTAATTGAATCAATTGTGAGTCATATCTTAGAGGTGTTTCTTCCCATTTTAACCAGTTTATAAAAAGGTAGTAGAACTAGAAGAAGTTCTTCCTGGGGATAAAAAGCTCAAATATGTTGTCACAGTAGCTGCATTCCCTCTTTCAGCATAGAGTACAGACCATGGGAATCTGGATTTCTTAAGAAACCTTCAGGAATTAAATGGACTTGATGCTGAGCTTGGCAGATGCAGCAGGTGCAAGGATGTGCTGACTTTATCATTGAGTGCTTTTACTGAGGAGCCTCAGTTCCAAAATACCACATTGATCATTGGTTTGTGGTGTTTTTCTCAGTGGAACCTACACCTGGGAAGAAAGGTCTGCACAAATGAGTCTGGGTCTGAATGATGTGCAAAAGGAAATCCTGCAAAATAGAAAGCTGGATCTGGTGCTAGATTTGGGACAAATATGAGACCCCTCATATTCTCCACCCTTCAATGAGGAGCATTGCTTAGGCACTCTTTCAGGGTAGATTATCTGTGGTTCATGATGTGGTTGCCTCTCCACCAGCTTCACTTGATTTGCTGGTGGGGATGTCCCAAATTGTTGCTGTTTCAGCATATCCCAGTGTGTACAGACAACCAGCTTGTGCTGTGGTGGTGGGTGTTGGTGCTGAACTGCTTCTCAGTGCCTGCCTCAATGCTCTGTGCCTCCAGCTATGCCTGAAATGTACAACCATCCCTATTTCAGTAAAGATCCACTAGGAAACCCTGAATAAATACCTATTAGAAGCATTATGTATGCAATTGTGTCTAACAGCCTTCCTAGTAATGAGCCATGCATAAATGCCTCCTGATGAACAGACTGCTTCCAGTTCTGCTTCCAAAACTGGTGTAAGTCAGAGTGAAAATCAGATTTTGCAAAGTCAGCAGACCCCAAGTAATAAAGACCCTGCCAGCTGGGACTTTTTTTACAGCATATTCCACCTGCCTCAAAACACTGATATCAAAGTACAGGAACAGAAACATGGGATTAATTTGTGCTGCTCAGCTGGAGAACTGAGAAACCAAAAGACTGAGTGCTTCTGGTCAAGGTCACTCTGGAAACCAGGAGCAGAGCTGATGATATACCCAGTGCTTGATACAGACAGCTCAGCTCCAGCTCTTGCCACCAGCCCCTCCATCCAAAGGGATGTGCCACCAGAGGTACTCTCTGGTCAATACCATCCCCAGAAGAAAAGGCAGGTGCTGAGAGGGCCTTTGATGCAGGCTGGGCTGTATTACAAATGGTTCTAAACATGGAGAGCAAAATGAGCTAAAGTAAGGGCAGGACAATGAAGTCTTTATGGAGTGGAAATGATTCTGTTGATATGCAGCTCTCAAGAATTTAAGTTTCATAACTGGTGCTAGAAGTGTAAGGCAGTGTGGGATTATAATGCTGTGCAAGGGGCCGAGGGCAAACTTCAATCTAATTTTGTGTGTGCCCCATGTATGAAAAAATAGGATGAGAAGTGCTTTGAAGACATCTTTGGATCTGTTGTTGCTGCAGCAAGCAGCATCACCTGATGATAACTCAGATGGACATTTGCACCTTATAAAAAAATCATCACCAGCAACTTACTCCAAATCAAAAATCCAGTACTTTACATCACTCTCACTAAATATTTCATAGGATGGAAGGAGCTGCCACAGAGGAAATACTTTTTTTTTAAATAATATTTTCTAATTTCCATGAGAAGGCTCAATATGGCTCTTATACTCCGAGGGTGGGGAGAAGCAAAACAAAACAAGAGGCAAAAAAAGGCAAGTCTCAGCAGTCAACTAATTGTGTTTTGTACAGAGAAAAGAGATTTCCTATGACACTGGTCCCAGGAGCACCAGCAGGGCTTAAAAGCTTTCTCCTGTTGGGTGGCAGTTTGTGTGCCTGTTTGATTGAGTGGAAGGAGTGCAGGGGAAAAATGAGAACACAAATCCATGTTTTGGCTGCCACACGGTCAATACAGTAATAGGTTGGCAGAAACATCAAAACACAATCAAGAGCTGTCTTTGGGGCTGTGAGTGAGCAAAATCTGTTGGGCAGGAAGCCAAGGGAAAGGAGAAGAGGTCTTCTGTTGTTCTTAGAGCTCATCAATAGGCGCTAAACGAGCAAACTGAAATCTCTTCCTATGGAAACTGAGATCTGTGTTCAAATCTGCATGTGCAGTGTCCTTACGTGTGGCACAACACAGCTGCCACGTTCTCTCCCCTGAGCTGAGTAAGCTTTGGGGCCAAGGAAGTTGATGGTGTGTGTGTAAACAGCGCACATCCAGTTGGTACCACCCTACCAAAATTTTTGTGTAGTGTATTTGGGGTGGGTGCAATACTCAGGAACATTAAAGCCAAGAGTCATTGCAAGTAAATGCTTAAAACTCTACATGCAACTTCTGCAAATGCTGCTTCGCTCTAAAAACACAACAGCCATGAGCACCTGGGAACTTCAAGTCTGTTTTTTAGTACTTTCCCTTTTTGAAAGACAAGGAAATAGTATTCAGTGTTCACCTCTGAGAAGGAAGTGTAGAAGATCATATAAGCAGCTGAAAACGTTATGTCCACATGCAAAAGGACACACAGGTAAATTCCCATGTCTGCACCTTCCAATACTGTAATCAAGGAGCCATTTTTCAAAAGGAGTTTGTGGGAGATCTTTAGTGTTAGATTCAAAATCATATTTCATGTTCCAGTATCTGCCTTTACACTCACTATCAGTAGTGAGATAAGTTTAAAATGACAGCACTCTGATAAACTTAACACAGAAAGAGCAAATCACTTTCTCAAGCAATGGGAGTTTTAAGGAACAAGTAATTTCTTGCTCTTTCTATCACACTTCTGACTGGCCTCGGGGGCAGGAATGTGTTGGATGAAGTGGTAAAAATGTAGAAACATAAAGAGAAGTGAGAACATTTCCATGGCAGATTGATTTACATGACAATGATAGATTTCTTGAAGCCTCATGAAGATTTAATCTCCTACAGAAGACATTAAAAAGACATTATGGAATCATCCTGTAGCTATACAAATTTGTTGCATATTCCTTTATATGTTTGCCTGTGTAAAAAAACCAGAGATCAAAAGTTCTTGGGCTTGTGAAATCTGCCCTTTGGTCTGATTCCCTTCATCATCTCAGTGGGCATCATTGCTAAGACATTTAGCGAGTTTTGCTTCACTTAACCAGCTGGCAAAGTGAGCATCTTTCCTTTTGTGACAATGATCTCCTTCAAATTTCCAAAACAACTTTGTCAATAAGCAGTTCGTATTTCTGTTATTTTAGTTCATATGCAAGGATTTTTATGACCATGATTTTTGGCTTTACTGAACCTCTTAACATGCAGTGAGGTTTGCTATGGGAGCTCCTCTGCTGGTCTGAGATCTCTCTTCATGCTCTTTCACTGCATGCAAGACTTGCAGTCACACAGCAGGAAAAAACGTGGTGATCTGGAAAACATCTAAAGAATCTTTGTGGGTGCTTGAGGAAAAATGCGGATCTAAAATAAAACAGATCTTTTGGAGACCTGAAATATTACAGAATCACATAATGGCTGAGGTTGGAAGGGACCTCTGCAGCTCTTCTTGTCCAATACTCCTCACCCAGGGTCACTGCTGCCTCATGGCAGCTTGGTGTGCCCCAGGACCCCAAATCCTCTTCTGCAGAGCTGCTTTGCAGCCTCTGTTTGGGCCAAGGTTAATTCCTCCTGAGACCCAGGATGTGTGGGGTGCCAGTGGGGCTACAGGCTTGGCCTCTGTGACAACTCCTGCCTTGTCCATAGGTCCATGGGCATATGTGAAAAGAGGTGATATTCAAAGCCATAAGCAAGATTTCAGCTGCAAAACACCCATCCAAAACCCACAGATGAAATACTTAGAAAAATGCTTTGACAATATAGTCCCAAAACATAGAAAGTGCCTTCACAATGAAATACACCCCACAAGTCAAATGATATTGTAAATTAGTTCCTAAGCAGTCCAAATGTTTCTAAACATCACAGTAGTGACCCTTTGGGATGTTTTTATCTCAGTAACAGAGATAACCTGCTACAGGTACTTGCCAAGCCTGATGGGGCAGGATAAACCTGCCTGCAAAGGTTTTAAGGTGCTGTAACCAAAAGGCTTTCACCTTCCTGTCTGATAAGTTTGAAACGTTGAGTACATGTCAGAAAAGCTGGCATTGAGGCAATACAAGCTGTATTTTTATTCTTATGACAGGCTTCCCACCGAGGGACAATGAGGAAAACTGCAAATTTCCTTGACTTGTAGTATAACCAACAAAGGGGTTTGCTTCCTCTGTTTCTGCACATGCAATCTAAGCTGTATTGACAGCAGTAACACCACAACTTTTGCTTTTATGCCTTTCACGTGAATAAAAGCAGAGGAGAGCAGTTGGTACCATCATTGCTTGCAGCCCTCTGCATAAACTGTAACAGACCTTCATAAACACTACACTGACTGTGAGCCTCGCTGGGCACAGAGGCTGCATGGACTGGAATCTCCTACTCAGAGTGAGGGATTTTTATATTCCTGAGCAAATGAGTCTATTCTGCAGATCAAACTACCCTCAAAAGGCTATAGAGTACATGGGTTGTATTAATCAGTCAGCACAACAGGTCTGCACTGGGTGGTTTGTTCTTGGCAGTTCTAACAACCCACGCTCAAGAAAGGGCTGTTTTCTGCAGCAGAAATGAGTCAAAAACCTTCAGAACATTAAGATTCATTCTCTGGTTTGGCACAAACCTGGATTGGGTTTTTTTTAAACCAGATGGTCAGTATGTTTTAAAGTAAAAGGGGAGAGATTTAAATTAGATGGAAGAAATTCTGGTGAGGTCCTGGCACAGGTTGCCCAGAGAAGTTGTGGATGCCCCATCCCTGGAAACATTCAAGACCAGGTTAGACGGTGCTTGGAGCACCCTGGGGGAGTGGAATTTGTCACTGCCCATAGCAGGGGGGTTGGAATGAAATGGTTTTTGAGGTCCCTTCCAACCCAGGCCGTTCTGCGATATCCGTTTGCAGAATAGGGGAAAAGAGAAGAGTGCTCAAGGCAGATCTGTTTTGGCATTCTTCCAATGTGCTGCTGCCCAAATACAAGATAGAAGATTGAAAATACATCATTTCTCCACCATTTCCATTTAAGCATCTCCTGTAATTGCCATAATTAATGTGTACTTTGGAAATACTTTCTGACATGCAATCTTTTTACTAGTTGGAGGTTTTTTTGTGTTGGTTCCTTTTTTTAACCTTCTTCTTTTTTTTTTTTTTTCTTTCTAAGTAATGGAAGTTTAATGAATTGTGACATGCACTTTACTTTGCTCATTATTAGCCTGACATGTGGCCTTTGTTTTCTCTTACAACCTGTGGGTGGTCATGCACTCACCTGTGAGCTTTGTTACCAGCCATGGAAGACTGATTTTATCGAAAAGTAAATGAGTATCCCAGAATTGCTTTAATATAATTGGAAAAAACCCCTCTGTTTCTCTAAAGCCAACCATGCAGTGCACTAAAGCCAAGAAAACATCTCTCGTTGACATCCCTGGGCTTTGGCTTGGGACCCCTGCCAATGTTTTATTGAAATGGGCTTTTAACAGTTTCATATATTCAGCTCCAACCAATTCTCGAGTTCAATGAGAGAAATGTTCTAGAGCTGAATTGTAATGTACCCTGCTAGTAAAAATATTCATTTGATTACAGTGGCTGGCTGCCACTGTATTTATTTTGAAAGTACAAGCTGGTGCTGCACTTTTCTGAAATCCAAGACTGGAAATTAGGCACAAATGTCATATGTACAAAATAAAATCTATCAGAGATCTAAGAGCCCTGGAGCAAACAAGAGGGGGAAAGGAAAAAAAAAGAAGAGGAAACACCTGTAGCAAGCCCTAGAAAAGGGAGAAACCAGCAACAAATTAAAAAGCTTCATGGACTTGGTGAGACGTACCTCACAAATGAAAAAGATTCTCAGTTCTTGGGGCAGTTAAAGAAAACCTGATTATCTCAGTTCAGTCCAGTATTTCAAGCCTCAGAAAACAAAGCACATTTTATTATTACTATGTAATAATAATATCTTGCCCTCAGTGTTGGCAAATTGTCTCTTTCTTTTCTGAACACAGAGAATACAATTTTAGCAAGTCAGCAGTGAAGGGCTGCATTATGAATTCCAAAAGGTTTAAATTCATCATATATTTATTAAAAGGAAACCAACTGAGGATGTTGAGATATTTAGGGCATTTTGTATTAATTTTTATTTTATAGGTAGTTTGCTACTCCCAAAACCACTGAGGTGACGTGGCAGGAGTTAATACTGAGTTTTCCTCTTCCTCTACAAAGCCCAGGCAGGTCAAAACTCTCCTTCCACCTTTCTGTTTTATGACAAATCTGGGTTATTCTCCTTGAAAATACAGTTTTTAACATTACTCAGTGTTATGAACTGTGTCTACTCCTCAGCTAAAAAGAAAACCACCCTAAAGACTTTCCTCACCTCTAGTTTAACCCATTTTGAAGTAAAACTACCAGAATCAAGTCTCAACAGCTTCCAAATGAAGTGCCATAACCCCAGCAGCGTGGTGACACTTACACAGAGCTCACAGGCTAGGCACAAATTGAACTGTGTGGCTCAGTCCTGCCAGGAGGCTTGAAATCTTGAAGATAAAATGAGAAGGAGGGTTGCTGAAGAAAAAAAAAATATCCTTGATAATCAAAATCAAGCATCAAAAAAATGATGCTTGACACGATGGCCATTTTCATCAACGTTAATAATTTTCATTAAGGTTATTGAACAAGAATTATAGACCTTATTTTCAAGCTTCTATCTCCTTATAGCCAATTCATTTCACTCCTTATTTCCAGTATGTTATTAATTCTACCTTGCATCCTATTTCGTTCTCTTTTGGATGCCCAGTTACTCTCAATTAAATATTAATAACCACCTTTTTTAATTTACCCTGTAATTTGGAAACAGAGGGATGCTGCCATGGCTCTTGTCTTTTCCCAGGGACAAAATTTCTGAGCAGTGCTGGAGGATTCCAAGTGGGAATGCATCCATCTCAAGGAGTGTCAGGCCCAGGCTGACAGCACACGGATTGTCCTGCCACTCTTGCCTGGTGGAGCTGTCTGGAGGTGTCAGAAGAGATGAAGGGCTGCTCTCCACATGCTGTTGATCCAGGAGGGCTGCTCTGGTGGCAACGAGCATCTGGGGGAAAGCAGAAAGACACAGCAAATGGATTTTGCCTTGGGAAAGGTGTCTCCCTTTCCTGGGGTTTTTCTGAGGCTGCTGTGCCAGGGAATGAGCATCAGGCAGGTGTTCAGATGACAGGCAGACTCTGCCTGTCAGTGTCTGCAAACCAGGAATCTCTGTGGCCTGTGAAGCTGATCATTCAAAATCCCTTCCATGGCAGTGTGTGGAGAAATGCACAACCCCAGTGGTCTGTGTCCAAAAGGAGACAGAGGAGTCCTGGAACTTTATTTGAATAAAGGGAGAGGCCACGGGGCATTTCCCATAGGGTCTCTCAAATTGTTGGGGGATGCAGCCCTCTTTTTTATCCTAATTTCCCAGCTGCATCCCCCTCTTCCTTCCCCCACTTGCTGAGGTTCTCAGCAGGTACAGATTTCCCAAACTGCCTACTCTATGCCCCCCTCTAATATGAACCCCCTTCTTTTCCCTCTCTTTTATAACAAAACACTAATCATAATTCTATTAAGCCTTTGTTATTTTTCTCCAAATCCAGGAATTTAACATGGCCTTGGCTGAGCACCAGTCCCTGCCAATTAATAACATTTTCTAGGACTGATGGTTTCTGTGCTGTTACTTCCCTATCTTTAAGTCACTGGCCCTATCTGCAAGCAGATCCCCATGGGCTGCTTGTAAAGACACATTCATCTTACTCCTTTCAACAGGAAGAGTGCTACTGGAAGCTCCAAGTGCAGCTGAGCCACTCTTTACAGAGGATGGGAACAGCAGGAGGGTCACTGCTCTGCTTCAGGATTTTTGGGCTGGAGTATGGGGTGTTTTAAGGCCATTGATTTGCTTAGTAAGCAAGAAGACAGTAAATCTCCACCCCCCAGCTTGATGATAAAAGAGACATTTCTCTCTGACTTTGCCTCTCAGTGATGGTTTCAAACATCCTCAGCTGTGATGGATGTGAGCAGTCGAGGATATTGTCACCTTTTCAATAGGATATGGAGGGACATTAAACATGAGAACATGTCAGTCTGAATCGACCTGAAAATACCTTGTTTCAGGACAAGCTGTAAAGTGATTATTCATTTTAGATAGAAGTTGCTGCAGATTTATTCTTGTCTTCTTTTTCCTAAAAATGATCAATAATAAGATTTTTCTAAGCTGCCCCAAGAATTGGGGATCTTTATCTTTTATGAGTTATCTCTCACTGAGTTCATGAAGCTTTTTAATGTGTGCAGTGTACTAAAACATGACTCCTTTAGACCTCACTCTGACTTGCAAACTAAAAACAAATTAAAAAGAAAAAAAACCCACCCTTCCATGTTCTTTGGTTAATATATTTCAATATTTTCCCCTTTAATTAAGAAATGCTTTATTCAAATGGAAGCCCTGTACTTGTAACTGGAGAATGTGATGTTGTATTATGACCATGCAAGGAAAATGATTTTTGCTAAAAATTAAATATTTTTTCTACCACCTGCCACTCAGAGTTGTCTTTAAAAAATCATGGGCAACATTTAGAAGATAAAGATTCTTTCTTATTACATTCACACCTAGACAGCCATGCCTTTTAGTTCTGGACAGAGATTCCCAGTGCTGTGTGTTGATAAATTAATCACCTGTTTCAGAAAGGATTTTTATTTAGATAAACCCTGTCTATGTAAAATTTATCTTTTTTTTTTTTTTTTAATCTAACAGTTCTCGAGATGCTAAAGGACAAGAAGAGGCCAGAATCTGAAAGAATTCAAGGAGGAAATTTGTTGATATTTCCAAATATTTAACCAAAATTATAATTACTGATGGAATTGAGGACTGATCATTTGTTTTTGGGGTAATTGGTCCAAATCCAACCCACGGTGCTCAGCTGCAGGTACAGAGGTGTGGATGTGTCTGTGTGTCCTGGGAAATCAAGTTATTCACCTAATATTCGACCTGGGAGAGATCTGGGACCACAAGCTAATACCATCCATACTATTGATAATCCTATAATTAATTAGGTCACTTATTTGCTTTACTTTTTATCCTTAGTGAGATTTTACTAATATTGTTAATATAATTGAGGTATAAGGAATTTTCCTTCAAGTGTACCCATCAAAAGTGTTTCCAGTTCAATCTCTGTTGAACTGCCTCACTTCTTTCCTGTTTTTATTTTACTTCAAAGGGTTTTAGTTGCTACCTCGGGTTAGAGAGAGGAAGAGTTAAAAAAAAAAAAAAAGAAAAAACCTCAACAAAAAACTCTAGAAAGGCAGAAAATGAAACTCCTTCAAGAAAATGATTTTTTCAGAAATATAATTACTCCAGGTTCTGTGGTGAATATTTCAACTTTTGGCTGATTCTTTTACCTGAACTCTGAACTAGCTGCTAATGAGAAACTGGGGTCAGCCATTTCCTAACCTCAACCAGAACAAGCAAACCTGAAGTTTCTATTAAAGTAGGTAATCTCTGATTTATTAGGGAGCATGGACTGATAAATTCTGAGAAGGCATTTCCAACATTACTTGTTCAGTAGCTCTGGGTGATTTATAAAGTCACTTTATTTTGTGAGTTTAGAAAACTAATATTTCAGCTGTGGATTTTTTTTTTCTTTCTTGCTTGTGACAAATACACTGAAATAAAAACATGTCCACAGCTAAATTAAATGTGTTTAATATCAAGGGAGTGGTCTGATGGTTTCTGCATTGCAAAAGCAAGATGATTAACAGATTGGAATTTTGAAACATGCTTCTCATCTCAAGCTTAAAGAGATTTTAGCATTAAAAAAATGAATTAAAAAACTATCTAAATGGGAATCAATTGCCAACATTTCATTATTGCAAATATTTTCTATTCAGAAAGTGACTCCCAGTGTTGTCATAATATTTAAGGGATGTGGGAAATGGAGTGTTGTGTTGAAAATTGCATAAAAGAGAAGACTGAGGAGGATTTCCAAAACCTCCACAATCCAGGATAATTTAATAATTAATATATCAGATATCTGTATCTATTTATATTCTAATGGTACTATGAAACAAAGTGCAGTTCTCATCATGTCTGGTCATACTGATATTAATTTTCCATTAAAAACAATAAAAATACCTATAATCAAGCCCCTAAGGGGAAAAAAAAGCCACAAAGGAATTACAGGAAATGTAATTTTACTTTTGTTTTATAATAATAGTAGATAAGCATACATAATTAAATTGAAAGCAATAATTTAAATTTACTAAAAGGAATTATTCTTTCACATGGAAAACAATTAGTTTGCCATAATGTGTCAGAAGCTGTGATGGAATTTCAGACAATAACCTAGTTCCTGCAGGCTAAGATTTTAACATTTCACAAGTGAATTAGGTGGGCACTTGTGCACTGTGGAAATGAAGACAGAATAATTACCCAAGATGAAAAAAATTCTTGAAAAAAGTGGGGTCTTTTTTGGTATTTCCCTCTGAAGACACATCTCAGGCTTTTATTTTAGAGATGGTTTGAGATGGAGTGAAGGATTTATGAAAAGGTTCCTATTTACTGCAAGTTAAGGGGTAAATAGCAATTTTATGTGCCAGGAGATGTCATATTTTAGATACTGTTTTATCCACATGAGTATCCACCTGAATTCTGAGACAATTTTGATACAACTGATGCAGCATTTTTTGGCAAGGGCTGTTTCTAAGGAGCTTGGGAAGGCATAATTATCTTTAAACTGACAAATATCATGGTAGGCCTTTGCTCTGGACCAAATATCTTAAGCTAAAATGCTAATCAAATCTGGGTTGCCTTTCCAAATACTTCTTGGGAGTGTCATCAAGCAATGCTTGAACACCTCAGAAGAAAACATTCCTTTCCACAGCTAAGGAGGAAACAAACTTAAAATGGCTGAAAAATTCTGCAGATAAGGAAACAAATTCAGATTATGAGAAAAATAGAGAGACTGAAGTATTTGCAAATTTTTCCTGATGAAATAAACTTATTTTGGCACTGAATTAGGCTTTGAATCACCTGCACTCAGCCTGTTTTTACTGCAGGTGCCATCCATGACTAAAGTGCCTTCAGAGGGCAATGTGGGGAGCTCTGCTGGGACAGCAGTGCCTCATCTGGGTACAGCAGGTGCAGGGCAGAGTCTCTCTCACAAAAAAAATAAACCTGCTGCATCTCCTCTTCTTTCAGAGCAGTGTTTCATCTCTGGAAATCATATCCCAGAGGATGAAGGAAATACCGCGCTGGGGCTGTCAGCAACATTCCTCACCACTGTTAAGATACCACTTTAGTGTCACATTTGCTCAGAAGAGACAGCAAATAATGAGTGTAAGCTGGAAAAAAAACCCCAACCATTTCAGTTCCTAGGCAGACACCTTATTTGTATGTCCCCTACAGCAGCATCCATTTGTTTTTAAGTACTCTCAGCTCCTGTGTCCCACTGTGTGAGATGAAACACAGCCAGGGAGCAATCTCTCCCCTCTCTTACCTCAGGGCAAAAATGGCTGGACTGAGGCTCAGGAGGGAAAGGAAGCAAGCAGCACATCCTGCTGTAGCTGTGTGGATAAAATAGAATGGACACCAAGGGCACAGTCCAAAATTCCCCATAGGTAATCCTGGAAAATTTCACATCCCTTCTCACATCGCTTCCCGAGGTGGATGAACTCTGGTAGTATTTCTGTTTTCTCATCCTAAAACTGGGAGCAGAAAGCCCTCAAGGGATGGGTATGGACAATGGGAGGGTTTTTTTAGGAGAAAAACAGTGCAAGAACCCTCCTCACCTCCCTAAACCCAGCAACACCTGAGGACAGAAGAGTCACACTGACCACTGCATTTACAACTAAAATACAAAGAGAGAGGAGTGATTTATGAATTATTCGATGTGCATGAGATGTCCTGAAGCACAGAAAAAGGTGAAGAAAGTTGTTACATAAAAGTATGCTCAAAATTTTTGTTACCACCACAATTTATCATTGGCTTTGGTCACCGCCTTTTCTGGACTGAACAAAATGCAACAGCTCCTTCTCTTTCTGCACTCTAAGAGCTTGTTGCTTGTAGAATAATGGTCAAAACAACTTTGCATAACCAGTTGAAGTTAAAAACAATCTGCAATATTTGTATCAACAACTTGCGTGGAACGTTTTTAGCTTCCACATTGCTTGAGGTTTCGGCTGAATTTCAACAAAAGTTTTTAAAGCAGAATTGAACCAACATTACATCATCTGAAGCTAAAAAAGCAGCTTTGCATAGCAAAGAAAATGAAAGAGTTGTTTTGGATTCATATGTGGCCCACAGAGCTGTTTGGTTTTTTTTCCTAAAAATGTGTGTAAATAGATAATTCAGCAAACTTTGGTCACGTTCATAATTTGTCTTGCATCACAGAATTTCTAACAAATTCAATGGTATGTAAATATGATAACAGAAAGGCAACCAAACACTTATTGTTGTTCAGTCTAAGGCTTGTGATAGATTTAATTCTCACATTTAAATATACTAAAGTTACAACTGTACTATTTTTACAGGATATTGTTGGAGTTTTCTTTTCTAGCTCATGTATCATATTGGAATTAGTTTAATCTCCTTCTTATTTGGAATGCTATAATTCCATTCATTCTACAATTAAACGAGTCACTGTGTGGTAATCTGATGATTCTGTCACCCCAACAAAGCTGTATGAAATGAAGTGGGGTTATCTGTGTGCTACTCCTGCAAAATCAAGATGGAAAAATGCATGCCTTAGGCATTGGCATAAACGTATAGATCATAAAAACCCAGGAATATTTAGAGTTCACTGGACCACTTCCACAGTGGTATACATTGTATAGATTATTTGAAGGAGAGCTGTAGCAGTGCACTCTGCTGACTCTTGGAAAATCCAGCAAATATTTTGCAGGAGGCATCAACTGCTCAGCTTTATGCATAACACTGTACTTTTATGAAATGTGTTATTATTAAGGATTAACTACAGCATTACTTTATAATAGGATTGTAAATCTTTAATTACAGTTCAATATGGTACAGACTAAAATTGGTTTTCTAACAAAACATTTTCATTAAGTGGCAAAAAAAATGAAATTTCCTTCAGAAGTAAAGAAATCATAACTTTTTGGGGAAATGCTAAGGCATGCAAAATTCTCATTTACTTCAAAATTTGCCAGCGTCTGCCCACTGACTAACACGGAATTTACCCAATCTCCCACTACTATTTTTAATAATTTTAATATCCATTAAAGTGTCAAGTCCCTCTGTGATTTTTATATTTGTTTCTCAAACTCACAGTGTCAGCTCTAGTTAATATGAGAAATCTCATCCCAGGGGAGGGAGCTGGCAGGACACCTTTTCCTGTGGTCAAAGATCGAGGCAGTGGAGAAACAACAGCTTGGTGGAGAGAGTTTCCCTCAAGAAACAAGAGGGTGCCTTGAAATTTGATATTTTATATAGGAACATTCTCTGGGCCATACCCTTGGATCACACCCCTGAGGGGAAAGGCCATACATGCTACCCACTCCTAGACTTTCATTCATGAAATGAAAGAGGAAATCTGTGCCAAAGACAGGGAGCTGCACCAGGAGAGTGTTCCTTGCAGCTGTGTCCTGAAGAGATGTGCAGAGGTAATGCTCCAGTGGTAAGGAAAGGGGAAAAGGGGACACTGCTTTCACAGCAAGTATTTTCTAGATATAAAACAGATATAAAACCCAGTGCATCCTTATCAGAGTGCACAAGGTGGGGAGCTCTTTCACACTCACAGACAAACTGGGCGAGGCAAATTTTCCTGTGCATTTGGTGAAGCTGCATCACAACAGCTGCTGGTTTCAGCAGCTCTTTCTGCTCTGTGTAAGGATAAAAGATCATTGGCAAGTGAGGTTGGTATTGGTCCCAAGGCTGTTCCACAGGCTGTCAGTTCAAATCTAAAATTAAAGTGATTTTGCAAGTGAAACTGAATTTGCCTTCTTTGTATGCAAATGTGCCTGACTGACATGTTCACATTACAAAAGATTAAAACATGGAATTAATGTGCATCTTACCATTCCTCTTACCCCTCTTCTGACCCTCTCTTGACTGGTATTACTGTCCTTATGTCTTTTTGGTTTTTTTCAAACTGTCTTTGCTTTGCTCTCAAATATGGGAGTACCAGCACAATTACCATCCCCCAAGGTAAGGTTGCAAAGTATTTGTGCAGAAAAACAGCAATATCACAAGTCTGGAGAGAGGATGAAATAAAGGTTGCCTAAAACATAAAACACCCCCATATATTAAAATTCAGATTATTTTTTATTGTTTTTTACCAAGCTTTCATAACAGAATAGGCAATTAATAAATATTTGCTTAGCTTACACTATCTTGCTGACTTATTTTTCTTCTAACAAAATATTTTTTCTGAAGAAAAAAAAAAAAAAGTGGATAGTTTTGAGGTGGTTTTTGGGTATGGGATTTTGTGTGTGTGTGTGTGTTAGTCACCCTGCTGAACGTACTTTATAATGTCAGAGAGACTGAGAGGTGATTTCTTACTCCATTTCCTCTAGCTATAATTTACCACAGGATTGTAGATATATGTGAACTATAACATAGGGAAGGAAAAAATACCATTTCCCATTATATTGACATTATTGGGGTAGACTGGATAAAAGACTACTAACTGAAGCTCCAGTCTTGGTGGAACACATGGCACTTATGTTCTAGTAGAGCATTCAAGAGGGATGTACTTTTTATTTTATTTTATGTCTTCATTAATATTTTTATTCATGGGAATTAATTGTTCCCCTTGGCACGGATGGCCCTGAAGTCATTGTCCTTCACTTGAGGGTGGAGGGTGAGTTATTTATCTTGATGGTCATAAAGCCTATTTATTTTATTGCCCTTTTTTTTCTCCCATTTTCCATCTCATGCAGCTCTTCCCACTGCTTTGGTCTGTTTTCTACAAATATCTCAGCCAGAGAACTGATGTCCCTGTGTCTTCCTAAGGAAGTCCTGAGATGAAAATACTTTCTCTGAGATGAAATTAAGCTAGGCAAAAGTCAAAATTTGGGTTTGGGAAGGACCTTGCACTGAAAAGTTCTTATGGAGCTATCATCTTGCTGTATTTTCTGCTGGGTAGGTAATATTTCAAAGCCAACATTCTCTGTAGCCTGGACCCCCATAGCATCCCCTTCATTGCCTTGTGTTTCATCCTGCCTAGCCTTCCTTACCAGGGTCTCAATTTACATTCATATTTTAGCAGATTTCTGTGATGGCATCACTGGGTACATTCCCATGTCCTTTGTGGAGAATGAACTGAGGTTTTGTACGAATGTTTTGGGCTTTGTGATTTGTTTTTTTAGTTACACTTGCTGCACAAGATTGGGCTGCTGCAGAAAGAGGACATTTCTATTTCAGATCCAGGCATGAAGAGATTTCTTTTCTTTCAAAGCAGATCCTTTTCCAGACCCTTGGCCACAGGAACTGTGGCAGCAATTACCTGGCCCTGGGTCTGGTGTGAGTGCTCATGCCTGAAGGGAAAACAAGGTTTTATCCCTGCTCTTCCTGCAAATCTCTTCCTCTCAGAGCCTTGGAAGAGAGCACAGCACCTCAGCAGAGCCATCCTAATTAGAAAGAGCCAACAAGTTGCCACTTCATTTGAACTGCCTTTTTTCACCTGCTTGTTTGGAGGGGACAAATCCCATCAAAACAGAAAATCACTCAATGACATTGCCATTGTTGCTAGGGTAGGAAGCAGGTTTCTACTCTTTAGGCAGAAAGCAGAAAAGAGCACACAAACATATAAACACACACAGACTCTTACCAGTTTCTTTAGGGAAAGTCGCATTTTTGGGATAGCATTTCAAGATTGTTCGTCTGAGATGTGGCTTAAAGATTATTTCCCTAATTAAAATGCAACAAATATCCAGTGTTCCAGAGCCAACACAGCAGTATAGGAAATGTAGCCAACCTTATAAAGAGACACTGTCATTCTTTCAGCAACTGATGTAGTTGTATTGGCAGTGATGAGCACAGGCTGAAGAAGGAGCCAAAAGCATATGAAAAATACATAAAATGACAACCTGCTGTCACATCTCCTCGAGTTATGATCTCATCATGATTTCCAAGCCAAGTCAGCCTTTACCTTGTTAGTAGAACTGATAAGGGACACCCATCACACTTGTAGGAAGTGGAATTTATGGATAACTAATTGGTGGTATCATTCCCTCCACCTTCACAGCCCAAAACAGTGCTGCAATTTATCCCTGAAACTCAGTTTGGATATTTTGGGCTGCCAGAGCAAGACACACCCAGATCCTACCCCTAACACTGATTAACCTTCCCACAGCAGGTTTCACCAGAGAGTCCTATTAATCAGAGCTGCCCTGCTCAGGTTCTAAACTGGGCAATTAATTTTTCCCTGCCTGCATTACCTTTGTAGTTTCAATTATTTTACAGCTTTTTTCCTTCTTTTTTTTTCTGTTAAGACATGTTTTCCTGAAATGGAGTGCAGTATGTAATTGCTCTAATACGTGAATCCACCTCAGATATATCTATATTTGAACCAGAAAAATGGTGCCCCTCCCAACATTTGTATAGCCCTTGCAGACACTCGAGAAAATGATGAATATATCTGTTTCCTTGGTGATATAATAGCAATTCAAGATATATCACCCTTCACCATACTTTAAAGTAAATATACCTGCACTTTTTATCCACTTGAAAATGCATAAGTGCTGCACCTTTCATGAGTCTATTGCCCTCAGCATATGAGACCCAGAGACCTGGAGAAAATCCTTCATGTCCCCACCTAAAATCAGTAAGTGGAGGTCACTCTGTGATAAGATAGGGTGCAGGCCCCAAATAATTTGTTTTTTTTTTTTTTTCTGAGGCACAACACATCTCTTAGCTGCCACAGCTCTTAACTATTCTTATAGCTCTTAGCCATATTCTTTGCTATTACTCCAAAAATAAATTTAACCTGTAGCTTAGTTCACCAGAGCTACCCTGAAACATGGACATAAATACCAAATAAAACTTTGTGCATTAAATAAGGACAGAGAGCAGAAATTTTTGATTCAAGGCTGACACGGTCCAGATTGTTGCACACATATAATCTCCATCCCTCAGAGAGATTAAAAGGAAGAAATAATAATAATAAATGTTGTTACTAAGCCTATCAGTAAGATCTGTGCCAGGGGAATATTGATTTGGCACTGCCAAACTGCGGGAAAGGCAGGTGTTCCTGCATTTGCTGTAGCAGTAATAAGGTGAAGCTGCACTCCTCAATGGTGTTCCTCTCCAAACACAAACACTTAATCAATATTCAGATCTGCTGTTCCCTACAGGAGAAGCCCCCAGCAGGAGATGAGGAATGAATTGCTCTGCCCACATGGATTTTAACACAACACCTGGGACTGTGCTGGTTCTGTGCTTTTTGCCCTGTGGGCACTGAGGGGGCTCTTGGATTTGCTGTGCTCAGGTTTGGCTCGTGAGGCTGGTTCAGATGCTGCTGTGAGATCAGCACTGCTGGGAATCCAAAGGTGAACTGGGCACTGCATTTTAATGCAACAGGACAGACCTTTTTAGCACAGCATCCCCCTCACAAAGCATCAGAGCTGCCAGCACAGGGGGGCACTGGGGCAGGTCTGCAGTGGCCTGACAACATTAAGGGAGGCCAGAGACCTTCCCTTGTCTCATTAACTTCCATCACTTGGTCAGTGTAAGGAGGAGAGAGGCCAGAAACAGGAAAAGAGAGAGATGACAAAAAAGAGGAGAAAAAGAGATCAGATAATAAAAAAGAAGCAAATATTATACATGCTTTGGGATCTCAAAATGCTTTTCCCACCTTCTAGAGCAATATATACCACTAAGTATTTTCATAATAAAGATAATAATATATTGTCACCTCTCCAGCAAAATTAATTTTCATATCTGGAATGACATTCAGATTCCAGCTTGTTTTCAGCACAATTACAACAGGAAATTTGGGTCCAGTTTGAGGTCTGGTTTTGACCCTTGAGGGTCTATGTTTTCACATCAGCAGTAGTGATTCAAGTGTAATATTGTGTTTTGTGTGTGCGGTGCTGGGTTATTCCTCTGTCCCATCCTCTCTTTTCCTCATAGAGTTAAGTAGGAAAAGACTTTGAATCACAGCCAGTCCCCACTTGCTGAGGACAGCTCTTCCAGACACCCTGAAGGCTCAGCAGTGCAGGTATTTGGACAGGGCAACCTAAGAATTTGTGTTTTAGGGCACAAGTGCATCATGTAGGAGCTATTCCGTGATCCTCACTCCTGAGGACAGCAATCATGAAGTGTGGATGCAGAAATGCTGAATATTTCTCTATACAGGGCTTTGTTCCACTCTGAAAGATCACCAGACATCACCCCAGCTGTGAGTGCAAAACGGCCAGTCACTACAAGTGCTTTTCATACTCACTTTTCCCACTATACAAAAAATCTAATTTTCCTTAATGTCACTCTGCCAGTACATTATCATCCACTTCTGTGCCCTTTCTGCTGCTTAACTGGTGAGAAAAGCATGCAGGAGCAGGGAATTGAGTGTGAGTCCAGGGCCAGTGTCTTAATCATTACAATAATCTACTTTTCTGCTTTCCAGCAAAAATGAAGAGCAAGAAAATTGAAAGGGACATCGTTGCTTTTTCATTGATTCTGAAATATTTTCTACTTTTTAACACGGGAGACTTTATTCTAAACATTTGTTAATGTTATGGCTGCAGAAAGGCTCAGCTGAATCCCTGTTCCTCTTCCTTTTTATTGCAAATTAAACACCACAAAAGCTGCAGGAAGAGCACCCAGCAGTTTCCAAAGTGGTGTTCCCACAGCTGTGGGGCTGGGAATGTTCCACTGCTGGAATTCTTGCTTGGCTCAGCAGCCACAGGCACATCAGGGTTCAGGTGCTTTTCTCACACTCTTGGTAAGACCTCACCTGGATGGATCAGCAGGGTTCTATAACACCCTAAGGAGAGTTTAAGATGATTTATAGAGGAATTTTTAGCTATTCTTCAAAGCTCTGGAATTTAAAGAGGACCAAAATTTCAGATCTGGGCTTTTGGCTTAGGTTTGACCTTAATTTGCAAAGAGATGTGAATAGAATGTCTTGTCACAGCCCCCTCCTAATCTGCCCCAATCTTTTTTTTTTCCTTAGGCCAGCAACATGAAATCATTTCCATGACTGATAAACAGCTCACTTAAAAATACTAACTGTGAAAATAAAACACCCCTTTTTTGTTCTGGCATTTCAGCGTAGACATTAAATTAATTGTTAAATGGTAGTAAAGCACAAAACAAGAAAAAGTGATTTGATTTGGGCCTTGCTCCCACTACACTCCAACACAAGTGAGCTTTCACTTATAAAGAGTGCAAAGTTTAGGTTGACCAAGCCTATAAAAGCAAAAATCAATACCAATCCTCAGGTAGAACTGGTTGTCTTATATTAAATATTTCCAGTCTCCAAGCATTAAAAAAAAAAAAAAAAAGTTTTATTCTTCACTCTGCATTGCACTCCCTTAATTTCCTACAATAACCTTGTTTAAATCTGTATGAGTTTATCTTTGGGAGGGGATAATGCTGATATTGTTGTGGTCACATAATATCTTACAACTAATGTTACCAGAAAATTCTCACAAATCACCCAGGAAATTCTTGGGAAACAGTTGAACATACTTGTTTTTTATAAGTTTTTCTGGAAATAACGCTAGGTAACTTTCTTTCTGGCTAGGAAGTTTAAGATGCAAATCACTGCAGATCTAAAACAAATCTAACTCTATAAATGTAGTTGTCCCCTACAGAGTTTCTAACAGACTATAAAAAGATCTGTCTACCCATCAGAAAATTAAACACTCTTGAAATCACATAGGCAATTGATAAGAAAATCATTAAAATATTAAGAGAAAAGAAGGAAATCCTGTGGAACATATCCATGTAGTCCAACTACTACCTCTAGCAGGGAGTTAGGCTTGGCTGGGGGATGTTCTTTGCTCTGTAAATCTGAGCAAAATTGTAGTTAACCTAACAATATATTAATCACACATGCTTTCAAATGTTGAAATGAAATAGAGACATTGACCTTGATGATTTTTTTCTATTTTTTTTAGGATTATATTTGCATGGATCTTGATAAAAAGAAAATCCACATTCTCTTGCCTTCCTAATTTTTCAAACCTCTAATTAATTCTGCACATTCTCTGAGATGTGCCTCCACCTTCTGGAAAAAGCCATTTCCCCTGATCTGTATCAACTGTTAATTCGCTGTTCCTTCTGGAGGCTTCCCACTCCCGATTCACGAATCCATTAAAGAGCTTTCCTTTGAAAAGCCTCCCCCACTGCTGTGTCAGTGATTGGTGCTGGCAAGGAGGGCTTGTGGCTCTCCTGAGCAATTAACCCGGCAGATATCGACAGCAAACACTGGAACAAAATGCCCCGGAGCCGTGGGCAGGGAGGCCAGCGATGGTGCAAGGCGGATAATGGGGATGTAATTGGGAAATGGTGGGCCCAGCTGACTGCTCTGAACCCTGGGCAGGTGGCACACTTAAGTGATGCCTTAAGTTTGAGCTTTCGTGTTTTTCAGATTCTGTGCTGCCCAGGGGTGCAGTTCTGAGCCTCACATTCAGTGCCAGTCAGCTCTCTTCACAGAGCAGGGACACAAAACAAATCTTGTTCCTGCTGGAGACCAAGGACAACTTTCAGACCCAAAAGCACAAACAAGGATGGCTGAAGGGAGGAACAAGAAGGATGAGACCTCACAGCCTGAAGCTGTAATTGGACAATCAAACCCCAATGTGCAAATGGACCAAAACTTATAAAAGTGTGAGGCCTCGTGACCGGGCAGCCATTTTGTGACCATTTTGGCTCCACCTTGGGTGTAGCCCTGGTCAGGCCCTGTCCTGCCCAAGCTGTGTCCTGGAGGCCTTTCAATAAATCCCTGCTTTATTCTCTGGCTCTGTCCAGTCTCTGCTCCAGATCAGCCTTCCCAAGGCATCATAAGGAATGGGGTTAGAAAGCTCCATCTCCTGTGTTCCTCCTGTGTCATCTCCTGTCCTCCTGTGTTCTGGGCACGGTGGAAAAGCAGCATTGCCTACACGTGTGTGTAGGTGTGTGTATTTAAACAGGGGAGAGCAGAGAGTCTGTAATAGGATTGAGTTCCTTAAAAATGTGTGGAACAGTGGACACAAGTAGGGCCTTTTTCAATCACGGCTGCTTTACAGAAATCCTTCCATGGAAAAAGTGGTGTTGGTGCTCAAACCTGCGCTGCTTGGAGCTCAGTGCTCCTTTTCCTGGTTTTCTGCCCACTGCTCTCCACTCTGCCCAGCCTGGGCTTTTCTCTGGGGGCTTGCCGGGAACACAACGGGCCTGAGCTGCTCCAGGCACAAGGGAGGCCACACTAAGGTGAGATTTTATGTACTCAGGGTCAGGAGCTGATCCCACAAGGGTTCATTTTGTCTTATTTGCATTACATGTGGGCATCTCCTCCTGCCTCTTTTCACACAATTATCTCTTGGTTCCTCCTTCCTCCCAGCCCAGCATGATCTTTGGGATTAACATGACGCTGTTAAAGATCACAACGACACAGACTCCGACTCAGAAGGCTGACAATGACTCCATTTGTTTCTGGGAATTTCTTCCCTTTTATGCTATTCTACAAAGAACAACCCAATGGGTGGAAGAAAGACAAACTTCTTCAATCACATTGGTCGAGTCAGAGGGACATCAAGAAGAAGTCCCCCCTAGGGAAAGGAATGTAAACAAAGGTTCCAGTTAGGAAAACGTGTTTTGACAGAAAACTCTCTGGGAAAGAGTTTCAGAGAAACCAAAACATCACAGGCATGAACTAGGGCTACATCAACAGGTTTGCTGTGGATCCTCAGGCTCTGGGACTGGGCTTGGCAGGGTCTGTGCTGCCCTGAAAAAGGCAACTGGACCATAAACCTGTGAAGTCTGTAGTAAAGCATGCTGAGGTTTTACGTCTGACCTGCTGTTCGTGTGCCTCTTTGCTCTCTACATCATTTTGTATCTTTTTAATTAATAGGAAATTTTGGTACCTAAAGAAAAGTTTCTTTCTAATCGAATGCAAATAATCAGTTCCCTTGGCAATAGTTTTCTAGTGCCTAACCCCCTGAAGACTGGTTAATTATCTGATTTAACACCAATTCCTTATGATGGCAGCTGACAGGAACACGTGCTGGACATCAGAGACTGGTCCAGGCTTCTGAAATTGTCCAGCACCTCGAAACGTGATCTGACTTGTTTGGTGCTGAAGAACATCTGAAGGTTATTACCACCTGTGTAAGGTACAGACAAGCCTGCATTTAGTGCTGTACTATATGGTTTGTAAGTGTAACAGCTCTAAAGTTATACATTAACACCATGAAATTGAAGTGGTTTTTGCATATTACATTAATTCCAGTTAATAGGGAATTAGTGCCACCTAATGTAAAAATGTAACCCAAGTGTCTCTGATAGTATAAGAGAAGGCTTTCTCATTCTTTCTCTCCCATTTGCAATAAATATCAGTGAAATAAAAATTACCATGGATTATGGAGCTGTTAAATATTATATATTCTGTGCTATTAAATGTCATCTATTACCATTACATAAACTTTATGTTTGATTAGCAACAAATATTCTGCTTTATTCTGAGAAATTGGCCATTTCGTAATGCTCTAAAGGATTAATTGTGGTAATGAAATATTTCCCTGTCACAGGCTTGTGTAAACTGTAATTATTTTGGCCCCAGTTCTGCAAAGGCGTATGCAAGTCCTTAATTGCACTCAGGTGAGGAGAATTAAGTGCATGCATAAATATTAATGTGGGTAGAGGCAAGGTCCTATGTGTAGCTTTTTCTCCTTTTACCAGGTGTATAAGCCTGAATTCCAGGGATGACCCAGTCTCTCTGGCTGTTTTATAGGAGAAAAATAAAAACTATTTTTAATAAAAACTAGTGAGAGCAAAGATGAATACAGTGAGGCTCTGGTTCCCCAATAATTAGTTACCTTTCACTTATCTTTTTTATTCTGTTGGGTTTGAAGGAAGAGTTTATGAGCCCATGACACCTTGAGAAGAGTCAGGATGAAGTAAAAGTAAATATTACTGGAGCTTTTGAGACTATTTAGGTCATGATGCTACCATATATAACCACTTCCAGGTGGGCAGAAAAGGCAGTACCTTGGTTTTGTTGAATGATTGCAATGTGGCATAAATGAGGAGTGAGGAAAAAAGCACCCAATCTCTGCTTTATTCTTTAATTATAGTGAATATCTAGCTGAACCTGAGCATGCAGCTTCAAGAGAATGAGGGCCAAAACCCCCAGCATCTCTAATGCAAATTTTGTGAAATCTGTCATTTGGTTACACTAAAATTTATAAAAATTTATAATAATTTTTCTTAAAACCTGAAATTTATAAAAATTATAGAATCAACTAAATCTTTAAAAAAACCCCAATCTACAATCTGTCTTAATGAACTTGACTCTGAACATTAGAAAGACAGGTGTTATTTTTGAGATGTAAACAATGGATATTGTGAGGGATTTTACAATAAATTTCAGCACAATCCAAATTTTTAACAAAAATAAAATACTTAGGGAGAAATGCATCTAGATAAGATGTTTTGACTGCTACAGTATGAAGTGACTAGTGTAAAAAATCTTTTAATAAATAAACTGCATACACTTCCTTCCCTACCAAAGTAATTTTAAAAATGCACTACTTTTAAAGGATAGGCATAATAGAAGATACAAAATCTAATTGTAAAAGTAATAATTTTTGTCATGAACTCATTTTTTTTTTTTCACAGTTCCAGTTTAACTCACATTTTTGTTACCAGAATGTGAATGATTAACATGTCCGTAGTTGCCACTGTATCAGGTTATATATATAAAGATCTCAGGATTGCTGCTCATTCTGGTGCACAGAAAATGCTTTTTGGAACAAATTACACAGCGTGGCTTTCGAGATGGCTGCTTGAGCCTAATTGTCAAGAGTTTGCCTGTTGAAGAGGGTCTTTGATTGATACAAATGGAGAGCTGAGGTGCTGCTGCTGAGTTGAGCTGGACTGCAATGTCAGAATTGTCTTCCACGGGCTAAAGGGTGACATGCTGCTCCTGAAAATTTGTCACTTCCTCTCTTTGGAACACATGAGGGGGGAGCTGCAGTGCCCACCCTGCACTACCCCTCCTTTTGGTCAGATGGCCTGGATAACACGAGCTGCAAACCCAGAGAAGTGGTCATAAACCCAGGGACTGAAACACCCCAAAAACTGCCCAAAACTGCTGGAGAAACTGAGGAATATGACCATCAGCTTGAATAAAGATTAACTGGGGATTAAAAAGAAACTTTGGAAAAAATCTGGAGCCAACTTGAGAAGGAGCCTCAAAGCACAGTAGACCTGTTTGGGGCCAGGTGTCTGGGGAGGGCTCTGGGGTTTGTGTGCCTTGGAGGTGGCATGGGAAGGTGTGGAGCAGCTGCATGTGCTTATTAACACTTTACAAGTGCCCAGTGCTGTGCTGAATCTCTTCTACTGCTGTTATAGACCCTGAATATCCAAGTCACAGATTGCCAGTTATTTATGAGCTGCTAATAAGTCAATAAAACTTCTGATCTTGATTTGATTTAAACCACCTGAACTGAAGAAATTTTTCCCTGTAACCATTGTGTATTTCAGTGGGATGTTCTGGGCTTTGGTAACTTCTGCTCCTATGTACAAGAAATTTCTTGTCTTTCTCATAACTTTCCCTCCTTCTCATGTCCCAAATTTCTGCATTTGTTAAAGATGTTATAAAATTAGCTTCTGGACTCTAGAGGAGCCAGGAAAGTTTGTGGATTTTTCCCTCAGTTTTTTTCCATGCCATCATTTGTGATCAAATACACAGAGAAGGAATGATCAAATAGCCTTTGTACTAAGATAATTTATAGGACTATACATGTAATAATATGTATAATAAAAGCCCTTATAAAACATGCTGAATAGTGGAATGTGTAAGATAAACAAACAAACAAAAAAATCCACCCATAAAAGCACAGGAGTGCAGATTTCTGTGTGATCCTGTCCCCTTCTCTGAGTACATTTAAATTTAATTAACACACCGTGGTATATTCCAGAGCCTTTAGTCCAACCGTGCCTTCTAAGGTGGAAAAAACAGTGCAAACCCCCTCTCTCTGTTGGGATCTATTTTTAAGTCTCAGGGTGCATTTTAGAGATCAGTGAGAGGTGCAGAAAGGCCCTGCAGTTTTGCTTGTCTGTGACCTTGTTCTGCAGCAAGGACAGCAAATGCCTTTCTCCAGGTGGGCTGCTTTGTCTGTTTTCTGAGCCATTTCTTTGAACTGCCTTCCTCTAAAGAGAAAACAGCATTTTGCTGCTTCAGATTTGCTGGGAGATCCATATTAAGCTGCAAAGAAGTTCCTCTCCACGCTCCTGTGATCAAGCTGTGCACAATGAGTGGAACTGGTCCCCGCCTGCAGTAGAAGTGCAAGGCTTATTGCATCTCTCAGGTCCCAATTATGCTTTCAGAAGTGCTCCCTGCTATTATGAAGGGAAATTTCCCCACAGATGCATTTTACCCAGTATGATCCTCTTCTCCTGCATGGTGAGCTCTATTGAGGTTTCCCAGCCTGCCTTTTCCTGAGGCTTTTTCCAGGATTTTATGCTTTTGAAGAAGTAACTGAATAATGTGCTACATGATGCTGAATAATCCCCATTATTCCTGCTTTGTAATCAAGTTTCTGCATTTCTGCCACTTTCAAAATCCGTGTTTCTGGACAACCACAAGCACTGTATGTTTAAAAGGGAGGGAGGACTTTCATGTTGTTTGTGCTTCCTGTGATTTGAAGGCATGTTGCCTTTGCAGGAGAAAAAAACAACATTTTTCTCTGCACTGGGCAAGTGAGAAAAGTATCTTTCAAGGTGACAAATGCCAATACTTCAAGACTCAAGAAAAGAAAGGATTTCTCTACCATGTTTAGAGCATTGTGCAAGCATCCTGCTTTGAAGAAATGTGATTGAGAGATGCTTGGTCCACCCTATCCACTCCTGGTTGGTGTGTCCTGGTGAAAATCGACCAAATGAGCAACCTTCAAGAGGTAGAACAGGAAATCTATTTTCTCTGCTTTCAGTTCCTGAAGACAAGGTTGTAGTGATAAAGGGAAAATAATGAAAGCATACTAAATAGTAAGACGAGCTGGTATATAAAGCTTGAGCTACCAGTACAAATAATATTGCTCACACATTTGCATTTCACAATTCCCATGAAGAAACACGTGCTATTTCTTCATGCCACGGAAAAATGCAGTAAACTTCCTTCTGCTGTTGATTTTTATTTCAGAAGAGCCCATGGGAAGGTGTTTTATGTTTTCTGACAGCAGTAAAATTGAGTCAAATGTTTGATTCCAATATGGAATTCCTACTGTCTATTAAGAATTAAGTAGGGAGCTGATTGTAGCACATTTATTTGTTAGAGTGAGATTTTAAAAGACATACCTTACAGTGTGATTCATTTATCTTAAATTAATTCTTTTTCCTCCACAGTGTAATCTTTTCAGGGAGATATCTAACATATTTTGAATGCACATTCTACTGCAGGGAAATAAAATATATAGGGGAACCAATGTAGTCATATCCCATTTCCATCAGTGTTTTCACCTATTCACCTCAAATTTGTTTCAGTCCAGATCTGCTACAAATGCTGCCATTCCTATACTCTGTTATTCTTTCCTAGGACTGTGCTTTGTGTGTTGAAAGCAGAATAAATTCTTTGGTGGCAACTATCTGAATTTATATTTTGTGACCCTGTCACACCAGAGCCAGCCAATGTTCTTGTGCTCCTTGAGAGCACAACAGAGGTTGAGAATTTCATCACAGATTTACAGGTTAAGCCTAAATGTTTTCCAGGTGATGTCCTAAAGGTATGAGAACTGCTGTTGGTGCTGCATGATGAGACAAAGGTGGGGTTTGGAGGAGCCTGAAGAGAGGTACTGCTGTATCTTTCTATAAAGCCATTCTTAAGCACCCTGGGGAGCACAAATTAGAATTTGTGGCCTTAGGATCGAGGCAGCTCAGCAAGAGCCTTACCAGACGAGCTTTGCTCTTTGAGGAAGTTAGTTCTTTTATTGCTCTGGGTGTCGAATACTAAACTGTCTGCACCAAACAAGAGTGCAAGAGTGCTGAAAAAAGCAGCTGGATATAAAAGAAAATATTAGGTTGGCATTTTGTGGAAAATCTGGCTTCTGACCTCTGGGAGGCAATGAGGATCTAGGACAGGTGAGTCAAAATTTAATCCTGCCTTATTACAAGCAAAGGGTTTCTACTTCATGACTTAATAGTGATTTCAAGAATACACGGGATTAAAACTTGGAGTTCTCCAGTTCAAATTGACCTTGGTACCTTGATAACTGCAAATCAGATACTCTTCGATCTCTCTGTCTCTTTTTTTTTTTTTTCTTCTTTTTTTCTTTTTTGGGAAGAGCTGTAGCTTAAGAGGCCACAAAATATCATTTTCAGAGCAGTTTTGGCTTTTTCAGGGCTCACACCCACACGCTTTGCCAAGAAAAGGGAGAAAGAGTGTGTAAATTGTGGTGTGCCTATTGGAGCCCTGCTTAACAGACCCACCTGAAACCTGCGCTTTATACAACAGAGAAAAATGGAAAACTGAAACATTAAAATTCCTTGACAGCAATTACACCCTCTTTGCTTTTTTCAAAGCACTTGTAAAAGCAGGCAAAAGGGAGGAAAGATGGAAAAACAGTGTAAATGATGGAATTTTTTTTTTTTCCTGGAAATCTCTGGCCAGCCTGGTGCTCTTGTTGGACAATGCTGGCCCACGAAGCAGCCACAGCTGAGCACCCACACCACTGTGGCCTACAACCATTAACACAAGACAGAGCTGGAAGAATTATTCTCGTGTTACTGGTAAATTGTTCTCAGATTACTCCACTGGAGGCCCATCTGTGGTTTTATAATGTGCAATTACCCTGTGTTAAGTGAGGCTGCTGCTTCCAGGAAACAGGAGCATTGATGGAATGTCTGTGCTCTGGGAGCAGCAAAGTTTTATCCCTCTGTTGAATAATGGAGGTGTCTATTTTATATTGAATCCATCAAACCGGGGTGGCATGAAGCTGAGGAGCTCCACTATCACTCTACCAGTCCTTACCTTCATCACAGACTTACACTTTGGCCCCATCAGCAGAACAGTCTGCAGTGAGGAGCTTTTTTTTGTCAGATCAGAACTGTTTTGGGCAGATTTGCCATTTTTTGGAGTTGATCAGAGCTTCCATGGAGCTTCTGTCCTTCCTGGTATAAACTCGTGCTTGTTGGAGAAGTCTTCTTGCAATCTTGGCATGGCAAAAGTGGTGTGATCAATTGTGCTTCATGCAGGAAAAGTTCAGCCTACAAATTTGGAGTTAATTCTGTTTTGCTCTGTATCCTTTAACACTCTAAACTGCTTTCTGCAGAGAACACCAACCACCATCAGTTCAGCATGACAAACCAATAGAAGCACTAAGAAAATATGTATTATTTGACTTAGTCTAGTATTTATTTCAATATTTTTTGGGACATTTACCTGCTAATAAATGATAGCCAGTTCTGAGAGATTTCATTCTATCACCCTATTCTGCACAGCTGAATGAAACCCTGTTGGCCCATATTATACAGATTATTTTTATGTCAAAAGCTTCTTTACCTTGACCACTATTTAATGTTGCACTGTAATAGCAGTAATAACTACTTGCTCCAGCAGTTTTCCATGAATTTTTGCAAAGTCATTGATGTGAAATTTGACTGGTATTAAACTGCTTTTATCCCACATGTAATTGCTGCAGGCAGGCACCCTTCCCTTCTGCCTCCTAAATTTTAATCAGTGTTGCACCACATGTAATTAAACACATGCAGAAGGCACGTATTTTAGAGTTCTGAGCCCTGATTACTTAATTTTAAAATGCTTTATGGTGGAATAAAAAGTTTACAATACTCCAGCCTCCAAAAATGTAATCTTGTTGTAAAATATTGCTGTAATTGAATTTGCAGCTCTCAGTGACTTCCGAGGTGCTCTCAGAATGGCACTGGTGACAATGTGCAGCCAGGGTGAAAGTGGCACAGATATTAACCCTCCTGGCACTTGCTGCAGTGGCCACTCCTTTAACACATATTTGTGACATGTTTTAACTCTGTTTGTCCTGGATATTGCCACTAAAACACAGTGGGTAATTTGTTTTCTTCCTCTAGCTCCTCCTGAGACACCCTTGGGAGTGTGAATTTACTTCCAAACCTAACACAAAAAATAACATAAAATAAAAACCTCTCACCTACTCATCATGTTACTCATCTTTGATTTAAAGAGTGCTCAAAGCAAGTGGGAGCTTTCTTGATGCTTGGCAAGTGTGTGAGCACTCAGAGCACACAGAAGGAAGCTACAACTTAATTAAAATGATCATTTGCCTCAGAGTGTTGGGACAAACAGACCCATGAGGAATTTTGTCCATGTTGAAAGAGAAAAGGCTACGGGGCAGCAATTGTGGGAGTTTTAATGCTTCCTGGTGGTTTTTCCATTGACCTGCAGTGAATGGATCTCTTTCCTGGTCTTGGCTGTTCTGTGTCAAGTAAAGAAGAATAAGAAAATGTTTGGGGGTGTGGGTTCTTGTTTGTTTGTTTGTTTGTTTTTCATTTTAAATTTCAAAAATTCATCTTTGGGTCATTTTAAAGCACAACTTTAAATAGTTTTGCTGCACTGGCTGCTGGACACAACCAAGGTGCTGCTTTAGACTGGTCCTTGCACAGACCCATGCTATGGCCATTCTCAGGTTTTTTCATAGTACCAGCAAAGCTTTGGCGAATTTCTTTTTCTCTAACTTGCTTTCTTAGGGAATGACAGCCCTGTGGGGCTTTTTAAAAGTATCTCTGTAGTCTTTCTGTGTTTCAAGGTGCATTTAGGGACTCATCTTGTTGTTGAGTGAAATGGACTAAAGAAGGCTTTGAAACTTTCAGGGCTTTTGTTAGCAAGTTTATGCCACTACACAGGAGTGGTTTGGATTAACTTTTTTTTTAATTGCTAAAGTCCAAAGTTCTAATTAGGCCATTCAATAAAGTGGCTTGAGGTAAACAGCAAAACCACTTTCAGACTCCCCTGACTCCAGTGAGAAGAGTGGATTGTTGGCACTTCTGAGACATCAGACCATTCAATTTTGTTTTCTACAGGTAAAAAGTGCTGTTAGAAAGGAGACAAAAGACCCTTCTCTGTAATCGTGGGAGGCAGAACAAAAGTAAACGGTGACAAGGGAGATTCAGGCATTCAGAAGAAAGAACAAAACGCTTTCTAGTGGTAAAAGTAATGAAAAAAACCAGAATAGCTTGCCTAGGGAAAATGTTAAGTCTCCACCCTTTGAGATATAAAAGAGAAAACATCCTCAGGTGTCTCAAGGGTGACCTAAATTTTGTTGATCTTGCCAAACAAAGGGGAGGGTCTGGAGAGAATTCCCCAACCTCTTGGAACATGATGCATTTGAGCAATGTGCTAGACATAGCTCTGTGCTTATGGGTGCTTAAACAAAAGATAGGCTGAACATCTGTACACAAATTACTAAGTTTTGAGAACTTATCCCAGTGTTAGTCTGACCTGCTTAGACTACTGAGTTTGCAAGAGCAGTAAGGTGGTGTTTTTCTTCACAAAATATCAATTTTGGGGGGTTTTTTGTTTGTTTTTGGGTGGGGGAAACAGGGAAAAAAGCTTCTTTAAACCCACTCCGAAGCAGATCACTGCAATGCCATTTCTACATGTGTATAATGCACCTACAACGTGCAACAGGAGTCCTGCAATGTAAAATCTCAGCTACAACAAGTACAGTAAAACTCTCCATTTAAAACTTACAACTTTCTGCCTCATTTGATTGTTTGGGAGAAATGCAAAAAAAAAAAAAAAAAATCCCCTATGAGATCCTGTAATGAAGGAATTTATTTTTTTCACGTGCTAAATGGCAAATTTCTGGGTCAAACGCCTGCCAATTTAATAGGAATTAAACCAGTGGTGTGATAGCTCTGTACATTATTTGCAATTCAGGGAAGCATGAAATTCAGTCCTACCCTGTGCTGGGTCACCAGCATATTGCTGTGCTGACATTTGAACATGACTGCATTCCTTTCGTCCCTGCCTTGCAAATGAGCAGTTTGGAAATAAAAACAGAATTATGCTGAGGCAGGCCTGGCAAGAGAGCAGTTTCACCACTCTTATTGATGCTTTATTTCAGGGCAAAGTATTATAAATACTTGTATAATAAAAATATTATGTATTTAGAAGAGATCTATAATTCTATAATTAATCTTTTTATTTAAATTACTTAAAGTTAATTCTTTAATTTAAATTAAAATGGCTTATTTTCCACACAATATTGGTATATTCCATAGTGAAACCATGTCAATGCACACAGTGATATCTCTTGTTAGCAATGCTGTGCAATTCTGCCATTACTATAATCTTTATTAATCTAAAGACTGTGGCAGAAGCATTGGCAAGATAAAAATCAGACTTTTTTTTTTTTTTTTCCTGGCTCCCAGCCTAATGTAAGGCAAATTTTTAGATTAGAATGAAATGGCAGTGTGGAAACCTAAAGTAAAACTTTCTACTTATGGAGTCATCTTCCAGTGAGCACATTTTCATCTTTGATACACTGGGAAATAAGTGATCCTCTTTATTAAAAAAATCCCAAGCCGATATAAAAAATAAAATACCTTCTCCTGTGTCTCTTTTTTTCCCATATCAACTTTTCATGGCTCATAGGATACAATCATCTTGTTTGAGATGGATTCTGGAGAACTTATATTGAGAGCTATTATTGGCAATACAAAAAAAAAAAAAAAAAAAAAAAAAAAAAGAGAGAAAAGAAAAGCAGAATTATTTTTCAGAATGAGTGGAAGTCATCAGTTTTAAAACCTGATCATAGCATTACACATATCCTTGGGGAACATCCTGAAGTGTCACAGTTTGAATTTTAAAAAACAAAATTTTAATAAATCACGTTCCTAATGTAAGTACAAGTTTTCTTCTAGTAAAAAGAAGTGTTGAAGCATCTTTATGTGTCCTCCTAAGCTTTTACCACTTACTCCCTCTTGAAAAACATTCTTGTTGTTGATTTTTTTGGTAAGATTTATTTGTATTTCATGCTAAATGGAATGCTTTTAGAGACTAGTAGTCTAATTTTCTCTGTAAAGTGCCAGAAGAGTTTCTTCTAAAAGACTTTCTGTTGCAAACAAAATATCCTGCCAGCATTTGAGATGGCATTAGAGGCTGCAGTCAACTCAAACTTTATCACAGCCTTCAGTGGTAACCAGGTGAGTGAATTTGAGAGTAAAGTAAAGAAAATTTATGTTCCTTGCAGTTCAGTTATCACTTCATGTGTAGGATCATTTGCAGTGGGAGTGTCTGATTCTGTCACAAAAGGTTCTGAGCAGGACTGAGAGTGATGTTTCCTATCTGTGATGGTGACCCTTCCCCTGGATGCAAATGTCACCCTGAAAGAACAGAAATCCAAATCACAGCTCAAATGTTTAAAACCTGTTACATCTTGCCTGCAGTTAGGAGGTGTAAATCTTCCAAATGCAAATATTTAAGGTGGTTTTCCATTTATGAATGAGGCATTACTGATATGGGCACTGGAGAACCACCTATGACAATAATTTGATTAAAAAAAAAAAAAAAAAGGATTTTTTTTTTTTACCAGCTCTGTTTCGTTTCCATCTCCCCAGCCACCACAACTCTGAAAACTCTTCAATTATTTTTAAGCTTTTCTCCCACAGGAGGTTTTTTTTTTTTGACATAAAATACTTGGAATAAACATTTCTGGAATAAAATTTGGTCCAATTAAATCAGCCTTCTGTAGGTAAGGACCATATTAACATTAATATTGCTATTATTTAAAATATGAACTATGCAAATTAATAGGTGTTTAGATGTGATTTGCCTGTTATGTTTGCATGTATTTGCATGCATTTATGTGTACACACATGCATGATATTTACCCTGAGTTTGTAAATGCATTCAGTGCCAACCCAGCAAATATTTTATACCCACAACTGAATATGCATCTAAGCAAATGTTGAGCTCATGGATGCATCATTAAGCACATCCAAGGGCCTAACCTTATCAAACAACCTTTCTGGGTTCAAATATTTACCCTGAGCTAATAGGAACATGATGTGCTGGCAATGACACTGGAAGTTATTTGTATTTCCATAAGTATTAATGGAGTGGTTCAAGGACCTGTAAAGGGAACTCCATAAATTGGATGCTGTCATCTTTGCAACCTGGCCCGTAATTTTCCACTAGGGAGAAAAATATGATGGTCCAAATCCCATTTATTACCAAAGCTGGGTAACAGTGTGGAAGTGACTTTAATATGAATGAGCACTGGATCTTTGAAGTATCACATATGACACTCTCTGAAAGGAAGAAAACACTAGTTGGTGGGAGGGCACTCTAATAAAATCCCAAACATAAGAGGGAAAACTTTAATCCAGAGACAGCATGTAGCATCAGGCTGTGCAAATTACTCTTTTTTTGGGGGTGTTCCCAAATGAAATACATCATTATGGGAAAACAGCGGTGCTCAGTCAGCCTGGCAGTGTCAGCTCTGATTCCCTTTTCATTTCCCCTGTTAAAAAGAGTTCAAAACAACTCTTTGCCACTCTATTTTCAGTGCTCCAGCTATTGATTCCCACATATTGCAATCTCTCCCTTTTGCCCTTGTGTGTCCTGTACTTATTGTATCCCAGTCTACCAAAAATCAGCGAGGCAGAGAAATTCTTCTTCTTCCTCTGCTATGCAAGGCCCGTGGCCAGTGCCCCACAATATCAGTGCACCTTCTGTGTCATCCCTTGTGGCCACCAGAGCCTGGTCCGTGGTTCATTTGGAATAACCAAAAAAAATACAAAGTAAAGAGCAGTAGAGTAACAGCTGCCTGTGCTGCAAGCTGGCCAGAAGCCTGTGCTCACAGCAGATCAAATTGTCAGCTGCCCCGAAATATTTTAGTACCAGTCAGGCAGGCTCTTTGTAGGAATGCTTTCAAAAGAAAACAAAATTGAAAGATTCCAAGAGGCAGCAAGAAGACTTGTGCCTGTGCAAGCAGTCACGAAACAAAAAATTGGTGCATTCACTGCGTGTAGAGCAATGAAAAATAAAACTTAGCAGAATCTCCAGCTCTGTTTTTGTTTGATATAGGAAGGGAGAATTATGAAGCATTTTTAGCTGGTTTTATAGGGAGGAAAGGTTTTGCAAACTTGACACCCAAGGGGTTTTCCCAATTAAGAATGAAAAACAGAGCCAGTGAGCCCATGCTGGCAGCAGTACCACACAGCAGAGGTTCAGGCCAGAATTTTTTAAAGTGTTCCTAGTGAGTGGAATAGTGACATTTCCACACAAATATCTGTGAGGATGTTGCAGGCCTTGCTCTAGCAGGGTGTCACAGCTTTGCTTGGTCTCTCATGCAGGTCTGTAGCCCAAACCCCAACCTGGAATTAGCTTCACCCAGCTATGCCCAGCTCAGAATTTCAGAATTTTACCCTCCTCTCTCAGCCAGTGTTTGAGTTGGTGTTTTTTTTTAGTTTTTAATTTGTATATTTTTATTTGGTTGTGTTTCCCCTCTGTGCCGAGACACACTGAGCTGGCTGCTCCAAACCTGAAGTGTAGCTGGGAGGAGGACTGATAATGTCATTCCCTGATATATATATATATTATTTATTTATTTTATTTTATTTTATTTTATTTTATTTTATTTTATTTCATTTCATTTCATTTCATTTCATTTCATTTATTTTTTTCTCCACAGTAAAGCATCTCAGGAAAGAAACTGGAAACTGTGACTGGCACGATGTGGTGCAGATTATGCCACCTATTCAGTGTGAAAATCCTTCTTCTGCGTGGGCTCATGCTCAGGAAGGAGCTATGGTCACACACACGTTTTTTATCAACACCACCATGGCTTTAAGGGCTGTAGTCAGTGTGGGTTCACAGTCACTGAGGTGACTTCCGTGCTAAACATGGGGAAAAACACAGCTTTATAGATACATAAACAAATCTGAAAACACCACTGCACACCTTTCATCGTTACAAAGATTAACATTGCTCTCTGCCATTGTGCAACAGATTTTTGGAGTGGACTCAATAGAATTATTGATAGGTGGCACTAAAGCCCCTCGTGTACCAAATGCAGCTGAGAGTGCAGCCAGCCTGGACCAGACTCCTACTCACAGTGCTTTGAAAGCAGCTGTCTGGAATTAAGGCTCTTGGGGAAAAAAACAAAACAAAACAAAACAAAACAACCCCACAAAAACAAAAACAAAGACAAAAACAAAAACAAACCAAAAAAACCCACCAAAACCCAAAAACAAACACAAACAAACAACAAAAAAACCCCCACCTCTTAAATCAATACTTTTCAACTCACTGGGAGATGCTTAAAATGCTTGTTTTAATTCTGGTCTAAAAGACTTAGGGAGGTGCTTCTGAGGGGGCAAGATAGCCTACAGAGAAAATGCCTTAATGCCTCAATTTAGACAATTGCCAGGGTTCAGGCTTAAAAATCAGGCTTTTAATTTTGATCTTCAATTAGGAGAGGAAAGGCATTCACCTTGCTTACCAATTGCCGAATTTTGACTTGATTTCCAAGTCATCCCTAAATTCAGTCCAAATTGCCCTCTGGATTTTACAACTCTCACTGGGAAAGTAATTTAGAGACTACTGTTGATAGGCTTCCAACACTTTCCTCTTCAAGACATCTGACTCAAACATCTCTCTGAAGAGGGGAATGTCATAGGGCCTGACCCTGAGAGTTTTCAAAAGCCTGAATTTCTTTTTTTTTTTTCTTTTCTTTTTTGGGGGAGGAGGGGGAGGATGTTGTGTTTTGGGGGTTTTGGGGGTTTTTTTTGATTGGTTGGTTGGTTGGTTTGTGTTGTTTTTTGTTTGGGGTTTTTTGTTTGGTTTTTTTTGGTTTTGGTTTTTGGTTTTTTGTGGGGTTTTTGGTGGTTTTTTTGTTTGTTTTTTTTTTGTTGTTTTGTTTTGGTTTTTTTTTGTTTGGGTTTTTTTTGTGGGTTCTTGTTGTTGTTATTGTTGTTGTTGTTGTTGTTTTTTGGTTGGTTGGTTGGTTGGTTGGTTGGTTTGGTTTGGTTTTGTTTTTGTTTGTTTGTTGGTTGGTTGTTTTTTTTTTGTGAATGAGACACCATTTCAGCCACCCCTCCTGAGGTTCAGGAGCAATCTCCTGTCCACCAAGTCCTTCTCCACAGAGCTGCTTCCCAGCAGTTTGGCCCCCAGCCTGTGCTGGTGCCTGTAGGTGTTATTTCTTCCCGTGTGCATTTCCATTTGTTGTTTCCATTTGTTGAATTTCAGATGATCCCTCTCTGGCCATCCCTCCAACCTGCCCAGGTCCCTCTGAAGGGCTGCAGAACTCTCTGGGGTGCCAACCCCTCCTCCCAGCTTGGTGTCCTTAGAAAACTTGCTGAGGAGATGCTCAAACCCTCCATTGCACACTGCTCTCCTTCCCATCAGCTTAGCATTTTGTCTGGATGCTGAAGAGCATCATCATCATTTTTAGAAAGAACTTAATTATAGGACAAACTCTGTCAGGCAGATGGCTGCAAATTGCAGAAATCCAGCCTAACAATCTGCACTTTAATAATTAATCACTGACGAGCCCTTGTTTTAAGCTTCTCTTACAAATGCTGTTCCTCTGATGTCACCTGGTAGGCAGCAGACAAATTCAGAGATTGTCAGGCAATGATTTCCCCTCTTGCTGAGGCACAGGATTATCTGTCTATCCAATGTGTTGGAACTGCAGAAATCCTTTTCATACAGCATTAACAAAGTGCCTGAAATAGCTGAATTAGAGTAATAATTCAGGCAGTTCCCTAAGAACTGCAGATATTACCCACAACACACACACATACATATATCTTTTCTAAAAAATATTTCATAAAACTACTAAATTTGTATGGCAAAGAACGAAGTTTTTCCTCTAAATGTAAAATTCACTGACAGTGAGTTTCACATTTCTTAAGATGTCCACATTTTGTAGCAAATAAGCATTTATTTGAATTCTGACCATGTTTAAATTGTTCTGTATCCCCACTTTGAAATGGGACCTAAAAAACCTACTTAGTTTCAGCAGCTACTATAACATTTTTGTAGAAAAATGTACATTTCTCTTCTCCTTTGCCTGCCCCATATCCACCACCTTGGATGTGCACTTTCCATGGGCATTCTCCTTTTCAAAACAGCAGAGGCAATCCATCTTTGGGAAAATGAACAAGAAAGCTGAAAATTCCCAGTGATGCCAGGGAGTTTGAGCTTGGCTGTGGCTCCTCTGCCCTTCTCAGTACCAGGACAGTGAAGGGCTGAGCCCAGGATCTCTCTTCTGGCTACAGGAAATTGAAACAAGGAGTTTTGTGCCTTGCTCTGGAAGTCAGGAGCCTCCAAAGGGACCCAGAATCCAACACAGGAAGGCAGAGAAGTGAAATGGTTTTTGTCACCCTTTATATCTCAGAGATTTTACAAATCTGCAAGCCGAACAGCATTCTTAGGTACAAACTCTGTTGGCTCTTTTATCCATGTTTACTTTTAAAATGCATTTTCCTAGTTTTTTAAAATGCATAATTAGTTTATAAAAAAGGAAAGAGAATGCTTTTTGTTTATGGAAGAGTCCAGAACAAGCACCCAGAGTCATACCTGAATAAATAAATATGGGAGTCAAGTGCAAATAGGAAGGGAAGATGATTGGATATTTACCTACTTACCCAAGAGACTGATCATTGCCAAAATACTGTGTTTCTTTAAATGAAGTGACATGATTTAATGCTGCCACTTGAGCAACTTCATCTCAGGAACTGCTGTGAAGCTAAAAGGAGGGCAAATACCCCTCCATCATACACAACTTTTCCTCCTTGATGGGAAACTCTGAGGTACCTTGATAAAAAATCACCTTTTCCCCTCAAACTGGAGGTAGGCTCTGAACTGTGGCCCAGCTCAGAGCAGGACATAAAAGAATTTGAGCAAGAGTTCAGCCTGCTGGTTCCTGGCTTTAATACAATCCCAAGCTTCCCTACAAATCCCTGTCACAAGGTGCCTGAGGTTCTGCCCCACACCAGGATCTTGCTGTTGATGTTAGAGTTGGTTCAGGTCAGCACAGAACAAAACACAACCAGAAATCAGAGAGTTGACCAGAGCCTGGCTGAAGAGCTGTGTCCAGTCTCACTGACCCTCAAAGCTGTGCCTGTGCTTGGGCTGTCAAGATTTTGAAATCAGAACATAGAAATCTATCAAGACTGCAGCAGAACTCTCAGTTTAGGAAAGATTTCTTATTTCCATTTCCATGGAATTACAGCTAATGAGGTGCTGTGGTGCAAAACACTAGAAGTGACAATCCTGCTTACTACAGACCAAGTAGGTTTTTTTTGTGGTGTGGGGTTTTTTTTTTGTTTGTTTGTTTTTGGTTTTGGTTTTGGTTTTGGTTTTGTTTGTTTGTTTGTTTTGTTTTGGGTTTTTCTTGGTGGGTTTTTTTGTGGGTTTTGTTTTTTTTTTCCCCGAAAAAATGATTGCGTCAAGGTCAAGAGGTAGAAAAATCTGCACTATCAAGCATTGAATTAGCTGGCAAAGGGCAATGCAGTTGTTCCTTCTAGTGCAGTTCCTTCTTCCTTCTCTCTGAATTCTCACCCATTGTCCAACAAAAAGCTTGAACTTGAAATACTTCCTAACCCCTGCATTGATTTGCTGAAGGAATGGACTCTGTGGTCAATCAAGTAACCCTGAAGTGATGAATTATGACATGTTCAGTTCACTGACTTGTTATTATATGATATACCAATGCAGGAAACTGGCCCAGTAGGTCTTTTTGACAGAGGAAAAAGGAAAAAAAAACAAACCATACAAAACCCCAAACAAACAAACAAACAAACAAAACCACAAAAACAAACAAAACAAAACAAAAAACCCCAAAACAAAAACAAAACCAAAACCAAACAAACTAACCCAACCCCGCCCCCCCCAAAAAAAACAAAAATCCCCCCCCCCAAAAAACCAACAAAACAAAAAAAACCCAAACCCAAACCCAAAAACAAACAACCCCCCCCCAAACAAACAAACAACCGCACCAAAAACAGTTGAAAGGAGGTTTTGGTTTCAAAGGTTTTTTTTGCTTTCTAATCAAGATGTGTGGAAAATTTCCCCTTTTCTACAGTGCTGACAAATAGAAGCACTGTTATATCATTTTAAAACTCCTTGACATTTGAAAATAGTGATTTTTATCAAGTTAATTTTTTAGTGTTCAAACCTTTAAGACACCCTTGGTTTTAAATTTAATTTTTGACAATGAAGATTAAATGAAAAGTCAATTTTCAAGTTAACACCCTAACATGCCTTTCTGGGTATTGGGGTGATTTTTCTATCATTGAGAAAAATGTCTTACTGTGGGAAGAGAAATAGGATTGTGGGGAGCCTACAGGAGTTGGATATTATGGTTTGACAAGAAGGCTCAAACCTGTAATTCAGCTGGCAGAAAATGACACCAAGACACAAATAAGATAAGTAAGATAAAGTCAGCCAGTGGGAAAAGTTGAGTTTTCACACAGACAGAAGCTGGAGAGGTAAAACAAAGCTGTAAGGATTGTAAGGAGGCTGAAACAAAACCTGAAGGTTTCGTGGTTCCTCCTGAAAAAACAGCAGCAGTTGTGTCCTGCAGAGCACCCAACTTGCCATTGGCATAGAATTCTGCCTGAGAGACAAAACAAAACAAAACAAAACAAAACAAAACAAAACAAAACAAAACAAAAGCAAACAACCCAAACCAAAAGAAATATGCACTTTCTGTCCAGATTTCAGGTTTTAACTCCAATAAATGTGCTTTCAGTATTGAACTAGTATTATTACAAAGCAACATCATCAGACAAATAACTGCACCTGGATCACTTTCCTGTGCTAGGGAATGCTCTAAATGATACAGGCAAGAAGATCTCTGGTTGGTGGGGAAGGGGAAGCCACCCAGATGGAAATGCAGCTGGCAGGGGAATGCAGGCTGGCATCCTGTCAATCTGCTGCACCTCTGCTTGCCCAATCAAACCACAAGAGTGAAACAAACTTCAGGGGATTTTCTATCACACATCAGTCTCCCTAGGTTAACCAGCAGCATCAGACATGCCAGAGGAAAGCACAGAGATTTTGGTTGAAAGCAAATTAAAGAATAAATAAGGAGTCTACCCTGAATAGGGATAGGAATGGGTTTACATGCTCAATATTTGCCCTGCAATATTCTTTCCACGTGTGGAAGTGTAAAAATGCATGCCTTTTAGCTCCATAAATGCCTATTACTTCTGTAATTTCAGAAATGTCTGCAGTGTTTATGGTAGCTAAAGCTGGGGAATGCATTGTAATGATTTAAAACACTTCTGTCGGTTGTCCTGGTACTTCTGGAACATGGCTTGTCGCTTCTCAGTCTTTTGAAATGCACCTGTGCTCTCCTATTCTAAAAATTATTTACAACAAGATAAGGAAAGCTGCATAAAATGCTCTCATTAATTCTCATATTCTGTTATTTTTCTTTAAGCACAAGTATTAAAGGAAAAAAAAATCTTTGTACAAATTAGCCAAAAGTCATAATTCTATAATTTTTTTTTACTTGCCACTGTAGGGGCCCACAAACTTATTAATTTTCCTAATTCTGTCTCTGGTATTAAGTGAAGATATTACTGTCTTCCCAAACTGCAAATTTTAGGTTTTATGAAGTCAGGCCATATCCTGAAGTATCTGACATCTCTCCAACAAAACAATCCTCAGTATGACAGCTGTGCTTTGACAGAGAGAATTGAGACAGCTTTGACAATGCATCACTGAAGTGATTGTGATCCCTGAATATTTCCAGCAATCTTTTCTGACCTTACTGAGAACTAATGTTTTTCCTTGCTTTTCTCATCACTGCCCATGTCACCAGATGTGTTGTGCTACCCACAGGTCTTTTTTTCCAGAGTGGCAGCAGGGAGAATACTGAAATTCAGGGCAGGAGACAGCATAAACTGCTGTTGTAAACTGACAGAATCAACAGAAAAGAATGAGTGGTTCGAGGTTTGTTCAAACTAGGATCCATTTCCATGCAAAGAATGCAACAAGTTTATAATCCAGCTCCTCAAAGTGTGCAATACAGCATGGGTAATTTTAATTTGTAGGTACTGTTAATTATTCCTGTTCCATTAAGAACCATGGGAACTTTTTTTTTGGTAGGAAATTAGAAATCAATTTGAAAAGTAATTACTTCATTAAATTTAGTAATTATGTGCTATAACCACCTCAATCTTCTTTAAAATGATTGACAAGATACTTTTCTCATTCATTATTCTATATGAATTTAAAAAGTGCTGCTTTCCTTTTTTAATCTTAAGACAATGAAGAAGAGCTATAGAAGACATTTCTGAACCAGATGGGTAGAAGAATTCAGAAACTGGAAATTTATGTTAGTACTGCAGCCAGAGAAAGCAAAACTGAGATATTTAATTGCTGATTTCAATGACTCATGGGCTTGAGGTCCTTTCTCTTAAAGGCATTCTCTAGGTAAGAAGAAACAGCACCTTCCTAGAGCTTCCATTTTCCACATGTACATGTGAGAACAGAAAAAATGAAAATTCCTGGCAAGTATACTTTCTTGAACCTTAAAGAGATGAGTTTGTTGGGGTTTTTTTTAATCCAATGTGTGGTTTGCTAAGCTCTGTGCAAAGAAATTTTTAGGCGAAAAGAACAGGAAAGCATCAAGGAAAGAACTTACGTGTTCTGAAACTCATTCCAATACTTCACCCAACTGTTCAAAATACAAACAATTATATGTCCAGAATGCAGGACTGGAAAGGGGCCTTGAAAATATGCAGGAGTTTTCACAAAATAAGGTAAGCTAATAAAGGCTTCACTAAATGCCCCTCCTTCCATTTAATCAGCCACACTCCTCACATATATTCTCTTATCCAGTTTAGGGAGCTTCTGGCTGTTTTCCCTCTGGCTTGTGTGTTAGCAGCAAGAAGTCAAACATAGTTATTTGCATGTTTTTCCTCCTCTTTCATTCTGCACTTCTGTGGGCTCATAATGCACAGACTGGCTTTTTTTTTTTTTTTTTTTTTTTTTTTCCCACACCTTGAGTGATGAAAGGGTGAGAGATAAAGGAAAGTTGTCAGAATATCAGTAAATTGGGATCTGTAAAAGTAAGGTGGTTAAATATTCAACATAAGCAGTTGCTGTGGCACCAGGAAAGCATGAGAAAGAGCAGAGGAAGTGAGTAGTTTCATCATTTCTTGAGATTGCTGTGGGGACTGTGCAAAACATCATAAATCTCTGATTTAGTTAGAATGCAGAGCACTTCTATTCTCCTATTAACACGTGGGGCCATATGTGCTTCTGTTTCCCTGGTGTGGCAGAGCCTCTGCTGGGCTCTCACAGAGTCTTGAACATGGTTTCTGTTTGCATTTGGGGGCCAAAATTTTGTCTCTTCTGAAGCAGGAGAGAAAATGTCTCAATAGCATGGAGAGGGCACAGGGTGAGAGATGGGACTGGGAGGGGTGGGAGAACAGGGCAAGGATGGGCACACTTTCAGCTACTGCCCCTCCTCTGCCAGCAGATATTGAAATAAGCAGAGATTTGACACAGTTGAGCTCCCTGCTTTTCCCAAGAAGCCCTGGGGGAAAGTGATCCTCTGGAGTTGCTTCCTTTTGCTGCACTGTGGGCAAAGCCGTGGTCAAGCCTTCCTCTTTCTTCATTCTTTCTTGCAGGGAGGTAAATCCATGTTTCTTCTTGTATCCACAGCCTCTTTAAGAGCTTTCCATACACTTGAGAAGTATTAATGTCTATTTTCTCCTACTTCTCTTTCCCTGGCCTTTTAAAATTTAACCTCTACTTAGCCTTCATTAGCTCTTCCATGTAGTTCTTGGCTTACAAGAACTTTAATATTTCTCACTCACCTGTAGAATTTTTTTTTGATCGGTCCACACTTTCCCTGAAGAGTAGTGTCAAAAAACCTGGATGAAGCCTTCTAATTGGTGTCTTGCTAGTGAACAGCAAAGGAATTATTTGACATTTTTTATTTATATTACAACTATCAGTGGTTGAAATAATGTCACCCAACTTTATGCTGTAGCTGTCTACACCTGACCTGGCGAGTCTTCAAATTGCTTTAAAGTGGATGTCCTGACTTTGGGGTGGGACACATCCGAGGTTTTTACCTCTAAAATTCAGATTAGTGAGTGGAACTGCACCTCAGAAGTACCTGTTCATGTTGGTTCATGGGATCATAGAGTGGTTGGCTAAAATAAAGACACTCACCTGCAGTGTGCAGGACTGCCTTTGTCCAGAAAAATTCTACTCTTCATTTGCCAGCTATTTTATACCTCTGGATACTAGACAATATGGGATTGGAAACTATTCCTTGGATCATTGAGTCCTGTCTCCTGCAAACACTGGTGACCAGGAGATATATAAAATAATATATAACATATAACATATAACATATAACATATAACATATAACATATAACATATAACATATAATATATAATATATAATATATAATATATAATATATAATATATAATATATAATATATAATATATAATATATCATATATAATATGCAATATACAATATACAATATGCAATATATAATTCAGGAACATCATAAAAGCACGCTGCAAGTGACAGAGCACTTCCAAACACCCCAAACAGCCATTCCATGTGTAGCAAAAGTTTCAGATGCCATGTGCCTCAGAGTAAGAGGAAGGTTGATGATTCCTCTGTGGTCCTGGGAGAGCACATTAATGAAACCACCCTGAATGCCCCTAAAAAGCAGAAAAGGGGCAGAGGGGGTCAGTGTTTGCTGCCAAACCGACACGGAGTTGGAATTCTCTGCCAATCCTCAAATCTGGCAGTTGTTTTTGTCTTGTGTGGCTTAACATAACACAGGTGTGTCAGGGTAAACCCTGCACCCTGAGACCACAAACTGTAATTTAGAGGATTAAAAAAAATATATTTTCTGGTTTGTATCTGCATTTGCCCCAGTTCTGAAACCCTGCACCACACACATCAAGTGCAGTCCTGCTGGTTTTGTTATAATTGTTATCTGCTGTCCTTATAGAGAGGGAGTGCAAGGCCTGAAAAATGCAGATTATTTGGAATAGCTCCAGTAGTTCAGCCAATGAGGAAGTTCAGTCCTGTGTCTCTTCAGATACAGACACAGGGTTTAATTTTCTGCCCACATTAAAGAGTGCATTATACTTTTTTGAGTAAAACAAATAAACCCTTTTTTTTTTTGTCCTGCAATGAATTGCAGTTAATACTACATACAAAATGCTGAAAGAGTAGCAAAGTATTAGCATTTCTGAATGAAAATATGACATTTTATATATCCTTAAGGAAAAATATTGCTAGCTCCCTGGTGCTACCCTGACCAATTTAATTTACTACATCAGTACACATATGAAGTCAAAACTTCCCACTGCCTTTCCATCTACACACAAAATGCAGAGTATCAGGGTTTTTTTCCTTCTTGTGTGTGTTTTCATTGTATTTCCTTAGACCTTTATTAGATATTCACATTTAATAGATATTCACATTGTTGTGATTCTCTTCTCATTTAATTTGATCTCTGCATTTCACCAGAATAGAACCACACACTCAATCCTTAAGTGGTAGGAGTAGGTCAAAGCCAAAAAGTGGAGGCTGCCCGAAAGCATTGAGGAGTTGCAACATTCAGGTAAATCAGTGAGAGAAAAAATTGAATGGATGTCTTTATGACCCTAGAGCCAACAAAGCCCTGTAGCAGGTAAGCTCTGAGTTAAAAATTAAAAATTTCAAACCATCCCTAACAAGAGGATGTCTAAGCCAAACCTAAAGGTTGAAAACCAAACACCAACTACAGAAACTCCTTTTTTCCTGCTTCCAGGGTAATATCAGATCACTTGGTTTAGGATGAGAGGTTCAAAGCTTTGAAACTGTGTGCATTTCACCCCTAGGAATGAGGAAAGGCTCAGCTGTGCACAAAAAGATTTGGTTTTATGTGTCTGGGAATGCCATGAGGCCTCAATACTGCTTTTAAAAGTCTAAATCAGAAATGTTTAATTGATCACCCTCATCATAAAGCACCTCTCAAACTGCTACCCAAGTGAAGTTAAGTCCACATTGTTAGTACAATAAATACCTGAGAAAATCTGAGAATTATGTGCTCAGAATTTTGTGTATCACGTGCCAGGTTTTCAAACTCATTTGGCCCAAGCAGATTTTTCACTAACACTTTGCTCTTTGGAAGGGGAAGTTTAGCTTGGCTTTCCATATTAACATGTTCTTTTGTTCCTAAGTCATATCTTGATGAATAATTTTTATCATTATAGGGCATTAAAATCTCCAGTTAGGAGACATTTAAAACAGTAACTTATTTCCACTTCAAATATAGAAAGGAAGGCAGGGGGGAAAATTGGTGTCTGGTGCTGAGGGAGAGCATCAGAGCAAAAATCTTTGAAGGATGAGGCATATGAAACTGGCTGGCTGCCTGATGTTCTCTGTTAGGTCCTTGCTGAGACTTACTTGAATTTCAAATTGTTTTCTAAGCTGGTGAATAGCAGGTACTTGCTAACCAGCTCATAATGAGTACAGAGGTCCAACTCCATGGAGGCTTTTCTCCCTGCTTTAGGCTGTCTCCTGTACTTGTGGAGAAAAAGCACTGGACCTGGAAATTGGTAATTTTAATTGAAAGCACACATACATGAGGCAATTTCGTAGCCTTCTGTACATAGAGGGCTAAAAAGAAAGCAGGATGTTGTTAATTTTTTATGCAATGTATGGCTGTTATATATTGGGGTGTGTATATTAGAGCTGACACCAGGATGTTTGCAAAAAATACCAAAATCAAACATTCACCACTTTTTTTTTCTTACCTGGGCAGGTTCTTGTTCCTTGCTGTTCATTCTAGAGGCAAAAAGCTGAGAGACAACAGTCCAGGATCTTTCTTCTGCCTAACATCTCTCTCAGGTTTAATCACAGAACATAAGAGATTAAAGAGTCTTCACTAAATTATTCCCTTTTTTCTCACCCTTCACCCATTAATCCTAGATTAGTGGTTTTAACATGTTTTGGGACTTTGTGAAATTATATCTTTGCAGCTCTGGAATGTGTGTAACACGTAAAATGTGCAGTCTGCTACAAAATTGCCACATAATTCCCCAAAATGGGGTCATTAAAGGTGCAGTAAAGCCAAATGACGCTGAGGACAATAACTGGCAGAGAGGGAAAAAGGCTCAGCACAGCATAAAGACCAAAAATAAGCTGTAAAAACTGAAAGTTTCCTCAGCTCCACAGCTGGAATCAGTCTTCTGCCCCTGTAGAAGACCCTCTCCTCCACTACAGTTTTCATGGAAAGGAAATCCAGCAGGAATGTTGGAAGCAGGTGACAGGTGGCAGGAGTTCCCTGTCTGGGATGTCACAGGGCCAGGTCTTCAGTTTAGCAGAGCCATGATTGTCTTGACCATTACTAGAGAAACTGAATAATGCCAGCCATGTAAGCAAAAAAATTTCTTGTTTTATGTTCTGCAAATAGAGATGTAATATTTTGCTATTTTAAATAAACATGTAAAGTAAACTTTTCTTTAGGAAAAAAAAAAAGTACTTAAATAAATTTGGACTGATTGTCATGATAGCAAAGGAGCCTTTACTTACAAAGAACTGCAGACTGACTATCACCTAGTTCAATTCAGTGTCAACCCATTGATTCATGGAGGCTTTGTTGTTTTACGGCAGTCAAGGATCTCGTCCAACATTAACAAATTCCATTTAAAATGGATTGCTGTAGAGTTTGCAGTACCTCATGTTTGGTTTTTTTATTAAGCAGTGAACTGATTGCATAACCTATTGAGTGAGGAATTTATGTATTCTCATTACTGAGGAGTTATCTGCAGTGCTTTATTGATGGATTTGTGTTGGATAATCCATAATTATCAGTGGCTAAAAATGACTGAAAAACTACCACAAAGAAAGTCAATGTCAGCATTGATGGAGAAAAAAGTAATTCTGTATTTTGCCCAGCACAAAGTATGATATATAAAAGCCATTCCCTTCAGGCAGGTGAGGAGATAATCTATTTTGATAGCTATCAAAATTCTATCATGAATATAAAGCCATGGAAAAATTGGATATTGCATTGGAGGCACCAAGAGGGAGGAATGAGAAGTAGTCTTTCTTTGCCAGGTGCAGAAATGTCATTAGCACAGGACATTTCTCATTGATTATGTGGCAAAATAAGGTTTTGTTACCTGTGGAGGAGCTTTTATTTGGAAATTCTGTCCCTCTGAGTCCTGTTTTTGCTCCTTTCTCAAGAGAGAGCTCTGGAAGTGAGGTGAGGTAAATAGGTAATCCCTGCCTGGGGAGCTGACTGGTGAAATTTAGGAGATTTGACAGTGATTTTCATTTCTGTAGTCCTATCTGCCTTGGTTTTCTTTGGAGGGAAAAGCAAAGCAGTTTCCTGAACCTCAAAAGGTTTCTTCACAATCACACAGGAAGATCTATTTACTTGGACTTTTGGGCAAAGGGATCATGATGAAACTCGTGTGTTGGAAAAAAAAGTGATTTTACTTTGCTTTCCTCAGTAATATATCTGTCAGTCCTTCAGAGTATTGATTTACTATGCTGTGAAGGCCAGTACAGATGGAAATACCCCCAGTTTTCCTTGCTGCATCCTCTGTGCAGCTCCCCAGACTCTTTGTTGCTTGCTGGCCAGTGGGAGCACATGTTTGAGGGGGAATTGGATGAACAGGGGAAGAGTGACCTTGTGAGTGTTTTTTTAGAAGATAATTCCCTGCCTACAGGGTTTGGGGAAATAATATGAAAGGACAGTTGTGTGTCAGCTAGAATGACTGTATCTTTTCTCCAGCTTCTGGAAACATCAATTCCAGAAGTGTCTCAGCTGTCTGCATCATGTCCCTGCCCACCACCAGCAGCTGAGGTTTCTCCTTCCAGTTTCATTATCCTTTAAACCACCCTTCATCAGTCAACCATTCTTTCCCATTAAAACCCAGTGAGGGAAACATTGCTCACATCCCCCTGTCTGCTAGAGCACAGTTGGTTTAAACTGTTTCACGTAGGGGAAATGATTGAGAAGATGTGTTTTGCATCTTGGTGGTGTGGGTTTTTACTTTCACCTTCTGGGCATGAAACAATGCAGATTCAGTAAACAGATCTAACTGTGTGTAATGAGAATGATTTCAGTGCTTTAGGTTCATTAGTCTCACAGTGTGAACTTTAATAAAAATGAATTTGACTAGATTAGATGTAATTACAGCAATTTGAGTTAAAATTTGTGTACCCTTACATGCTTATGAAAAGGGTGATTATTTTAAAATATATTTGGGTAAATGACAGAGAATCACACGCATGGCTGTCATACAAATCAGTGACTGTAATTCTTAGTTTACAGAAAAGGAACTTTTAATCCCTGCTCCCAGTGGTCACTTCACTCTCTAATTAGACAAAATTATTGATTGTCCGCCTTTAATCACCATGACCCTTACATAAAGTCCATACTTTATGTGGAGGCATGGAGGTAGCACAAACATCCCACAGTGGAGCATTCAAACGTTTTCAGTGTCTGCACATGGTACACAAGTCCCTGAATTGGTGCCAAAACTTGTGCATAATTGAGCCAATCTGTGCTCTCTACACATTATGGCTGATGGTGATGGTCTCACCAGCACTGGACACCTCGTGCTGCATCTTTAGCTGAAGGGCAAGAAGGATCTACACACCACGCCAGAGGGGAAGCAGATTAATGTACCCTGGCAGGTCTGAATAACCCACAGATCTTTGAAGTCACACCCTCCCCCCTTGCCTGAAACATTCCTTTCACCTTTTTTTTTTTTTTTTTTTTTTCCCTCCTCTGTCCCCAAGGATTTTCTCAGTGTAGTGGAAGGAAGATTTCAGACCTGAAATACCCTGCAGAGGGTGAGGTTCCACAGCCAGGCCCAGAGTCCCCTATCCTTTGCCAGTTTTTATTTTCAGGGTACTGCAGCATTGTGCAGTGCCCACAAATGTCGTGTCACCTTCTGAGATCAAATCTGATTATCAATCCTTTTTACCAATAAAACACTGCAGATCTGCAGAGTGGTGTTGCAAACAGGAAATCTCCCAATGCTGTGCAGCCAAATTACCCATCCAGTCTACACCTGAAGGTCACTTTGGAGGGCAAGATGGCCTTTTGCTGTTTTGCAGTCTTTCTGTCTGTCTCCATCACTCTCTGCTGTTTAAAAGCACTAAAAACGGATGAAAACTTGTGCTAGCAACTAACTTTAACACAGAAAAAATGCCTGGTTGGCGCTTTCTGTGAAAACCTGATAGTGATGTTGTTTGAGGCACCAACTGCAATCAAATTTCTCTTCTGGTTGTTCTTAAAAGGTAAGGAGAAGTAAACAACCATAAATAGTGAAAAGATAATAAATTCAGAAGAACCCACCTCTTCAAAATGTAAAAATGTTAGAGAAAGCCTTTGTCTAAAAAAAAATGTGATTTCTTTGAGTTCGAAGTGTGACCAAACAGAGCTGATTGAGTGACCTCCACTGGCACAGAAAGGTATGTGGGGTATTGTATCTCTAATGAGCAGAAAACTTGTGCATATTTGATAGGAGTAACACACAGAGACAAAGAATGTTCCATTCACACTCACCTTGATGAAGGTCATGTCTGGGAACTTGGAATTTTGAGAGTCAGAGAGTTTAGGCAGTGTAAGAAAGTTTAATTGCAAGCCCATACCATCACAACATTTGGGTTTGGAGGTGGCATGAATATCTAAGAACCAAAATATTGTTTTACTTTTTAAGAAGCTCACCTCCTGTGATAAAGCTGTTTCCTTCACTAGGCAGGACAGGTTAGACCAATCAAAGCACCACATTCTCGAAGTTACAGCTTTGAGACACAAAAGACAAAGCAGTATTAGATTTAGACTTTGTGAATGACCTGGAGTATGAGCTAAAAGTAATTTAGGTGATAAGCAGTGCAGTTATTCAACACTTGATATCACCAGTAATCATTTTAAAAATCACTCTGTGTCTCTGCACAGTTTGCCAAGCAGCAGTATTTGCTTCTTCCCGTAATTCAAATTCCCCTGGGAGATGCTGTTTTTACAGGAGGCAGGGATTAGCAGCACTGTTAAAGCAGGCCTGAATTTCTGGAGAAGGGAGCAACTAAGAAAAATGAGATTGCATTAAATGGGGATCATGTACACAGACAGCCAGGGGCTAAAACAAGTGTGGCTAATTTACAATATGTCTTTATTTTGTGTTCTGAACCTTGTCAATATGTAAATTGAAAAAAAAACCCAGAAAATCAACATGTAAACATCCATCACTCCCTACAGAACATATTTAGCACCTCTGAATTTTAAAAGGTTAGCCTCTTAACCCTGTGCTTATGGTTTGAAATGGTTGGAAGCCACCATCTGTTTTAAAGACAAAGAAATTTTATCCAATTCAGTTTACAGATTGAAGATAAACTAGGATGATTTGCTGAGCCCATTGCTGAGCAACACAATCTCCATAGATGACAGTCCAGACAGTCCAGTTCCAACATACTATTTGAAAGTGCACACTTTAATTCTTCTTTTTAACCTGCAGATCACTGCTGTCTCAATTGAAATTTTGTTTGTATTTGTTTGTTGTTTTCCTCTCCCTTTCAGCTTCTCACTCTTTTGCTAGCTCAGATTTTGCCATTTATCTTCTAGTGAGAAAGCAGGGATCCATAACTACAGGCTCGAAATTAATCAGATGTAGAAATAATATGACAGCTATTGATATGCTTTTCATTGAGAGAAATCCTCAAGAAGAGAAGTTCAGACAGAAAGACAATAAGCAGAAGACCCCAGTCCTCCCCTGGAAGGCCATAAGGGAAAGCAGTTTTACAGAATAAACCTGTGAGACCCTCCAGAAAGAATAAAAGAAAAAGCAGCCCCAGTCAAACACGACCAAAGCAATAATTCCTGTGTCCTCTGGCAACTACAAGCCCGTTCAGAGATCACTTTAAAAAGGTATTACCTGCTCAGTGCAGAGAAAATCATGATGGGAATGTGATCTGCTGTGCTTGCTGCTGGTTCCTGGAATGGTTATTCCACTTTGAGGCAGATTTTCAGAAGTCTACCAAGATAAATCCTTTCCCTTCAGTTTGCAAACTTCAGGAATTTCCTTCTCCAGTGTCTTCACCCGCCTTATTTCAGTCTTTGTCAGCTCAGGCAATTAGGAAGCTGGAGCTGATTCATACATCTAATCTGGAATCACTCAGATCCTGGATGGATTTGGGTCAGCTGCTGCCTGACAGTAACATCTGGGAAATGCTACTCTTTTTCTGCTGTGGTTAAATTTTTTTTTTATAATACATTAATTAATAATTAATATTTGCTAAATGACCTGTGTTTTAGGAAGAAAAAGGTGCCCTGCATGTATAAGGAGGCAACATAATAAAGTACTAATTTGTCAGGGCTAAAACACAAAGAACTGAGGGGATCTGCTGGATTTTCTGGAATGGCTAGCTATGGAGCACCGTGGCCTTGGGTATGTCTGGCTGCAGAAGTCATTGACTGTGTAGGACTGGATACCAGAAAATCCCTGTGCCTGATATGCTCAGTGTAGAGTGAACAGAAGACAAACAAAAGTGACTTCACCACAGCTTTTAGAGAGACCACTCCTGCTGCCTGTCCTCTGGGGCACCCATGATTCCTCTTCTAGTTCATGATGGAAGTTAATCTTTGCAATTTTATCATTACAATCTACTCCCAATTCCTTAGTTACAGGAACAGTATAAACTCATTTTGGGATGCTTCTACCTTTTTTTAAGGGATGGTGGGACACAGTAATTCCATGTCTGTCTCCATACATCAGTGGAAAAACTGTAAGCATCTATCTTATTGCACACAGAAGGCCCAGCTCTAGAGAAGAAGAAAAACAATTGGAATCTATAGATTTCCTATCTTTTTCAGGCCAATTCCTACGTTTATTTTGTTGGGATGTCTTGTCTGGTTTCTCCTAGGGACTGAACGAAGACTGAATATAGATCTTCTCTTTTGGATGATTGACAGAATATGTGGTTAGACAAGTGTTTTTAGAGTCAGACATAACCCCAGCATAAGGGATCTCAGAAAAAATACTGATTTTTTTGTAGCACGAACCTCCCTCTCCCCTGAGTACCATCCTATTACAGTCATTGCTGACAGGATAAAGAACTATCAAAACAACAAGGTTCAAAATAAAACTCAGGAAGCTCTTATGAAACATGAAAGCTCTGTGCTTCAAAACTCTGGACTGAGGAGAGCACAACATGTGCACAGTGAAAAGTTTGGAGGCAAATAAATGAAAGAAATCAAACCCCTATGTTAAAACAAAGGAAGCTGTAAGCAATATTTACTATGCATCAGATCAACTGTGGTCTAATGATCACAGTGAACCCATTTCCAGTGGCATATATAAACCCAAATGTTAATCAGGAGAGGGATGGGAGGAGTGAAATGGCAGTGCAAGAGGACAGCTCTGGGTTGTGTCACCACTCCCAGTGGTGAAGGTGACAGACAGGGAACAGAAAAACCTTGAAAGCCAGGAGGAAAATGAGGCATATTTAATACCTGCTACCCCAGAATCCCTGCTAGGACAGCTTTTGGCAATCTCAGAGGCAATAAGTGGAGATAAAAGCAGTGGGTGGGAAGATCTTACAAAAGGGAGAAATTCCTTACATGCCAACTTTTTTGCTTGACAGCAAAGGGAAGAGGAGAAACACTTTGGATGGGCCCATCTCAGGCAGAGGCTTGTCACATACAATGAATCTTTTCTAGGATGAATATTTAATTAGTTTCAAGGGATTATGAACCTAGAGTTTATAATTTTCACTTACCTATGCACCACTTGCTGCAAGTAGAAATGAGCACCTCAGTGGGGAAGTTAGTGGATTCCTCATTGATTTCACTGATCCAAACCCATTTTGTGCACAGGACTGAGATGATTCAGACTGCTGAAGCATCATTTTTACACCATATAATATAATATCTAATCTACAGCAGGACCTTGTTACCCAAATTCCTTGTCTTTCCCCAGAGCTTAGAGGATCATTGTATCATACCTGCAGCTTGTGTATATATACTATTATATTATATAATATTTAGGAACGCCTTAATAATTTTTCTTTGCTTTGGTCTTTTATGTCATTACTGCATTGGTGTACTGTGCCATTTTAACTGGAAAATGATAATTCTACTTATTTCTCAAAGACTGTTGAATTACTGATGAGACCTGCATAATATATCCTTGCATTTTCTAATGTTTACTAACCCAAATTTATGTTTTGGTAAATGTTTAAGGGCTATCCATGAGAACTCACTCAAGACTTTCTTTTTTTTTTTTTTTGAGTAATTGATTTCATTGTCATCATTTCCCCTATTGAATTCTTCAATTACTGTAAAAAGTAAAGGAAATTTATTTCTACATGAAACCTAATTCATGCTACCAGTAGGTAGAGAAGGAAACAGGGAAGGGACTGATCATTCTCAAATCCCATTTTTATTATTTGGGTTATTAATGAATGATTCATTTTCCAGAGTAGCATATCATTCAGGTAGCTTGAAAGCTTTTATAGTTTGAGAATTGTCTTGTGTTCTGTCAAACAAAAATAAATAACATGAAATAATTCATATAGCACCAAGTGTTTACAGACCTAGTAACAGTATGAGATTGTAATTCTGAAGTGTAATAATATCATTGTAAAGGACGGGAAAGACAGGAGAACAGTTTTGCAGGTTTTTATAGAAATGTATTTTGCAATAAGCACTGCTTCAGGCAATGCTTTTTTTTGTGATACAAATCAATTTATTTTGGCAATCAGCAGATACCGTCACTGTGCCTACTCAAAACAGAGACAACAATCAGTTATTTATGTGTATGGATACAAACCCTCAGTGTCAAATTCAGCTCTTCAGTTGTTCATCGTGGAAGTAAATTAATCTAAATGTCTGAAATATCCCATTGGTCTGTATGAAGTCATGTATGGCTTTTAAAAATGGGAACCAAGACTTAAGTATTGTGTTCCATTCCATAGTATTTCATTTTACACTGCTTCTCAGACTTCCACACAGCCAAGAATACTGGAGGATTTAATCCATAAGTCCTTGGCCTGGGTGCTTATAAAGTAGAATGCATTAAACAGTGAAAAAATAGGTATCAGCAAAGAAACTCCTGCCTCCATTTTCAACTGTCCTGTCAAAATATATCCTATTCTATTACTGCTGCACGAAAATCTGAACTCCATCCCTGAGTGCAGCACAGCTTCAGGAGATGCATGCACACACATAGGGACTGTCCTATATTCTGCCTCAGGAGCTCCTAATCTTGTGCTGAGCTGTGAGTCTGCCTGCTGACACAGGTGAGTTTTCTGAAATAGCAAGCAGCAAGGCTGCTTGTGGGGCTGGGGCACCAGGCATAGAATAGTTCCAGAGAAGTATCTTAATAATGGAAATCAGTGCACTTACTCTATTTTTTTCATAGGTTTTCATGTCATCATTAACTTAATTTTATCAAAACAGGATGCAGCTTTTCTACAAACTTGTGGCAGGGGAAGAGATTTTATTTGGCTGCCAGAACCTGTGTGTCAGTCAGGATATCAGAGGGATATGAGAAAATATATTTAAAAACACCCTCGTTGGATCCGTTTTTAAGTCAATTCCACTCACCAGATGCCCTTCCTAAACTACTTTCAACTGACTGCATTGCTTTAAGTTCAATTTCAGTAACTACTAAATAGCACTTTTTTTCAGTGACACGCATGAACTGAACTCCACATTACCATCATCTGGAATAGCTTTCTATGGATTCACTCTTTGCAGGGTCTTGACAGGCTCCCATGAAAAGAGGCTGCTTGATTTCTGTGTGGAAACCTGACATTTCGAGTATGAGGCAAATGAGCTGTGAAGAGGATGGGTCAAGTAACATCAGCGGGTGTTAAGTGCCGTCCTGTTTATTGGAAGCATGACATTGATTAGAGGCACGAAGCAGCGATGCTGATTTATAATTTCTGCTTGTGCACTTGCACGCGACAATTTGGGAGTGGCAGCCTTCAAAGATTTACAAAGAAGGAGAGGAAGTGGCCAGTCAGAACATTTACCTTGGTGTCACATCATTATTGAAGGCATTGGCAACACTCCCTTCCAACTTCTCCCTCTCACTTCTGTGAAAGGAGGCACAATAGAAGGGTTGGAAAGGAAGGGAGCCGTTTTAGGCACTGTCTTGGGTTATGGAACCTAAATTGTGTATTCTATTTTCATTTGCTGAAAGCAGTTGGGGAATTGTTCTCCTTTATTTCTTGTAACTCTGGGAGGAGGGGGGCAGATGCCTTCTGGTAATGGGCCAACTGTTAAACCAGGTGGGGCAGTGTTTCTGATCTCTTTCACTGCCCGTCCTCCCTCCAGGGGAATATTTTCTGCTAATGGGCCATTAAGACAACCCTACCCTCCCCAAGATAGTACATCCACATTCCATCATCCTATTGTGAGATGCTCCACCCAGTGGGGGGAGCCAACCATTCCTGCCTGGGTAAAACTGGGACACAGGAACAGAAGGCATCTGGCTTCACCTGATTACCGGAGGAAGACTGGACCCCACTCTCATCATCACTGGACCCTTCTCACCATCACTGGACCCCTTCTCATCATCACTGGGCCCCTTCTCACCATCACTGGACCCATCTCTCTCAGGATCATCTCTACTCCAACAGAACCACATCTGCCACTCCAGGAGGACTCACCTTTGGACTGCTTCCAACACCCTGACCAACAGGGTGTCAGGTTGTAGCTCTGACTCTGTCAGGGTTTTCCAGGATTGTTGTTTATTTGTTTGCTTGTTTGGTTGGGTGGTTTCGTTTTCTACTACATTTCTACTGTTAACATTCCTAGTAAAGAACTATTATTCCTATTCCCAAATCTTTGCTGAAAGCCCTTAATTGCAAAATTATAATTTGGTGGGGGTGAGGGGTTTACATTTTCTATTCTAAGGGAAACTTCAGCTTTCCCTGGCAGATACCTGTCTTTCCAAACCAAGACAGGCACCCAGTCTGGTGCTGTTCACACCCTGTAGCTCGTGTCAGTGGGTGACAATCCGAGCTGCCTGCCAGGAGATGAGGGTGCCCGTGTTTGTGCAGCTCCAGTGGGTGTCAGTCATTACTGACACCATCTGCTCACTTCGGTGACAGATTTTCCAATCTGCTCTCCTGCAAGGTAAATGGCTGCAGAGGAGTTCCAGCAGCTCTGCTGCAGGAAAGGACTTTTGCCCACATAAAATGAGATTTTTTTCTCTTTGCTTCCTTCCTTATACATGTTGTGCAAATATGCAAAGTTCCCGTGCACTTGAAGGTACAAAAACTACCTGAGAAAACAAAACAGAAGGGTCCATTGATTTTTGGTACAAAGTCTGTGTGTCTGACTTCCTATAATAAAACATGTCATGCTTGCTGGAATAAAAATATATATTGCATATGTATCTGTCCACTGTGTGGACAATTATGCTTTCTTTATGATAAATAAGAAATAAAACTTAATGGAAATGAAACTTGAACACAAAACCTGGCCAATATTTGGTGTGTTACTTATCAGTTGATAGGGTTTATTAGGAAATACATGTGAGCAGTTTATAAAGAGGAAAGGGAAAAGTATAAGGGATTAACCATTTGTGATACGTGGTAATAAACTAATGTTGGGTGTTACTAACTATTGTATGATACACAAGCAATAATTACTTTAACTGCTATGAATCATTTACCAGCTCTCTATAATTTATAGCTCAAGCTTTATGAAACATATAAAGTCAGAAAAAAACCAGACTGAAACTGTAGAGCACAGGAGACTTCTCCAGTGGTTCCTTTGTTACACTACATAATAATGAAAACATTCATATGAGCATGCAGTAATATGTTTGCCAAAATAAGATGAAGTTCTTCATTTCCTCTGCAGCCTTGAATTTTATTTTTTCACATAACTCTAAAAGGCAGAAATTTCATTTGTAGGGTGACTCTTGGTTAATGAGTGCACATCCTTTTTCCCCTTTATTCTTTATAGTAGTGTCACTGAAATGTCTCTGAAAAACAACTGGAACTTGCAAAGTTCTGGATAATAAACATGCACTGCTTGGGTGAGGCAGAAGGATGATCTATCTTTTAAATTGCAGTGTAAAATAAAGATGTACAAAATTGGGTAAACACTGAAAGCATTTTGAATGTGGTAGCACACAGGGTTAGACACAATAGTTTTGTTCATACCAAAGTATTGTTCAAAATGATGTTGTGAAAGCAAATTAATTCAACCATGGACCAGAAAAGATCAGAAAAAAAATTTACACTGAAATTTGTGTCTCACATATGCATTTCATTTTCACTTCAGTTTGCTTTTGCAAGAAGTTCTAAAGATAAGTAGAAAAGGCATCTTTTGGAAAATGTTTCCTGTCATAAAAATCAGTGCCTGCTATTAAATATTAATATATAGTACACACTGAAAGAACAATTAAGTATCTATGGTACTTTAAAAATATTTCCCCATGCTTTCAGAAATGAAGTAATGTTGACAAACTAACAGAACACAAAGCTGTAATATTGAAACAAAATAAAGACACAGATTTCCTGATTAATTCCATGAATTGTACTGGCATTCTGTCATGGTGAAAACCATGGTGAGAATAAAACAGGAGGTGTTACAAGTGGAGCAAAGCTGGAAATATTGCAAGTGCATGTAAACTGATTTTTTCAGCTACAAGAGTAAAATAAATAGTTCAAAATAATTACTGTTCTTTGTTTCTCTAAAGTGTGCATGACATAATAATTTACAGGGGTCTAAAGAAATTTGGAATGAACAAAAATGATGCTACAGATTATGAGGTGAAATATCCACTTTCCTATTGTAATTCTGACCCTGACACAGGGAATAGTTTTTGTCAAGTCATTTATGTTTCTTTGGGCTAGACATTTGTTTTTGATGCCAATGGAAATGACATTTGTTTATTCCACAGGAGTTGCCTAGTGAAGGGATCTGTACATTCAGGAAAATTTAAAAATGCTGCAACAAGGAATGGTTAAGATATTGAGCTGTGACTCTGGGAATTTCATTTTTAAACCTATCTTTGTCTCTTTAGGTCACTTTGGTCATTTCACCTCTTTGGTCTTTTTTTTCTCCTACAATTTAGCTCCAAAATAGGGAGAGGAGGGGTTTGCCATCTTCAAAAGCTTTCCAGCCATTACTAAAACCAGAAGGGAAGGGAAGAGTCCAAGAAAACCTAGTGATGACTGATGCATGCAGGCAGTACTTTAATATTTGTCATTTTGAATAATTTTCATATAAAATGGGGCTCTAGGAGTGCCCATTGCTGGGGGTCAGTACAGCTTCCTGTTCTGGAACAAGGGGGAATTTCCTTCCTCACTTTCGTTCCCTTCCTCTCTAGGCTGATGAATGAAAATTAGCCAATATTAGCAAGGGTTTGGTTTTTATTTTCAGTCAAGCATTTAAACCAGTGCAGGTCACATAAAGAGAGCACTCACATAATCTGCTGGGTCTGCTGGGGTGGTGACCAAAAGGAAAGAAATGGGGCAAAGCTCCTCATTAAGAGAGGGCTGAGGCTGCTTTGTCAGCAGACACTGGGGCAGGATGCACGACCACGACCTCAGCTGAAAGGAACTGGGACAAAAAACCTGCACTGATCCTTAAAATCTTCAGCAGTTCAACCTAGGGCACCTTCATTTTTCAGGGTAGCCTGATAGAAGCAGATTTAAGAAGGGTGAAGCTGTGGGTTCATTTAATGTTTCTCTATTGTCTCCTATTAAAAGCATCTGGCCTGTGCTTGACACAGAGATGAAATTAAATTTATGCACTCAGGGCAGGATATGTCACTTCCCTAATCAAGGTGAGGAAAGGATGAGCTCAGAAAGAACATCTTCCAGTGGCTGGGTTGTCAAATGCAGCACCTGAAGTAAATAGAGAGAAAATTCCCTTTTTTTCTGCCTTTATAGGTCTCAATTTATCTCTTTCTCTTGCAGTTTTAGTGCTGTTTTTTCTTTGTGCTAAAGTATTTTATATCTCTGAGACAAAATTTGCCACCTTTCTCCAAACAACTGCTCAAATTGGATGCCATTCTTGCCTTACAAGCATTGTAAAAGTTATTAGATAGTTTGTAATACCCAAATAACTTTCCCTCCCAACACAGATGTATCCTTTAATGTTTTTAATTCTCATGTCAGGTTAAATGTGATAGAAATGCAGGGGTGAAAATTCATGTTTTTAGCAACTTTAAAAAATCAAAAGTACGTTTTGGTCATTATCCTGATTTACAAACAGGCAAACAAAATAAATGTTTCATAAGAAAAAGAGTAGCAAAGTTGGTAACCTGAGGAAAGCTTACATGTTCCTACTGGATTATTTTTCTAAGTCATTTTTTAAAACACAAATGAAATAAATGTTTCCTAAGAGAAAGAACAGCAAAATTGGTAATCTGAGGAAAGATTTCTTTTTTGCTTTTCATGTTGTTTACTGGGTTATTTATCCGCATCACTTTTTTAAACACAGGCATCAATAAACAAGTTATAAGGCACAGTAAGAATTTATGAGCTGCAATTCAGCTGAGCTATGCTCAGACAATACCATTAGGTCTAAGGAATGTAACTGAGCCTGATAGTGATCACTGCAACAGAATAATTTAATTTTTTTTCAATGCAAGCATTCTGGGTGTTTTTCAAGCAAAAAATCCCAGAAACTCAGCACCCTGCAGCAGCCAGTAAACTCACTTGAGCAGAAGACCCAGCACAGTCTGAACAAGAGTTCCAAGGAAAAAAAAAGACTAGAAACCAGCTCTCAGCCAAAATCAGAGACAAAACTGATCTCTTTATCTTTTCCTTTCTGTGGAAATAGCAAAATGCAGCTATTTTGTCCATACCTATATAAAACAGAACTATTGTATATGCAATGAAAAAAGATAGTCTGGAATATTGAAGAAATCTCCCAATCTATGGAACTAAATAGTGCATTTCTTAAAGAAAATACCAGTATCGTTTTTTCCCAGTAAATTTCTCCACTGGAAGTTAAACCAGGGACTGAGCAGAGCCATTGTACATTAGATTACAGTACTACAACTGCCGTGCTAATAACCTTGCTCAACCACTATACATTAATTCATATATATATGTATATTGGAAACATTATATGGCAGTTAATTCTGTATTAAAATCACAGTTGTTTATACACTTGCCTAATTTTCCTTCCTGAAAATGGTGGTCAGCAATTATTTTCCTATTTACCACAGCCATTTTTGCAACTGTAGTTTCTCTCCAAAGAGTAATTCCAGGACAACAAGCTGCAAGGTTTTTTGTTCTCCAGTATTAACCTGCTGGACAGCAGATATTTTGCTAATTTTACAAATTTAGCATCTTTCCCTTCTTAAATTTTATTTTTTTAAATAACAGTTTTATATTGCTGGTGTGTTCCTCTCCATACCATGTGCTGTCCAGTGCAGACACATCCATTGATTCCATTTTGCACAAAAACTGCCACATCCTAACAGTTCAGCTGAAATTAATGGAGCTGATGAAGCAAGAGGGACCTCAGAGTCAGGGAAACACAGATTTGTGAAATTGTGAAGATCTATCAGTCCATCCTCTCTAACCTCCTGTCAGAGCCAGGCTTTTCCATGCAAGGTGTCTGCTTTTCTTCACTGGGCTTCAAATGATGCTGCAATGGGACAGTTTTAATTAGAAGAGGTAATTAGCCCTGTTGCTGCAGACACATTGTAGTGGGAGCTGCATGGACCTTCACCAAGTTCCATCAGGAGGTTGCAGAGCTGCCTCTTTTCTCAGCACTTCCAGCCTCTCAGAGCATGGAGTTTGGTGCTTTTTGGGATGTACAAAGCAGAATCTCATTGCTACAAAATCCAAAAATTAAAGAATCACAGCTCTATACCTTCAGTCAAATTTAAGGATGGGAAAGGAAGTGAGCTTTGGAAATCAAAGATGTTTGAATAGGAATTGCTAGCAATAGGAAAGTCCTTGAGAGGAGAAAAGGAGAGCTTGATTCTTCAGAGGAGACTTGCAGAGAGGAAGGAGAAGAAGCCTTCAAGCCATCAAATTTCTTTAGAAACCAACTGAGGTTATGGATTAATTCCATGAATTGTAAACAGAGCTCAGTTTCATCTCTGCTGCCTTCTGCCCAGCAGATTGCAAATTTTCTTTAGTTTTGAATTTATAACAGAACCTGAACAGATGTCATTGACCCTGATTCCCCAATTTTTTGTGTATTTCTGATTATACTGCAGAATGAGTGCAGCTCTGAGGAGTGACATGAAGTGACACCACCTAATTAGAAAAGGGACTGCACTTCAAGCTTCAGCAACACCAAAAGGAAGATTGCAGATTGAAGTTGTTCCCATACCCTGAGGGTACTAGCTTTACAATTTTGGGTCATTTTAAATGTCACAGATTCTTAAAAAAAAAAAAAAAAAAAAAAAAAAGAGCTCAATTTCTGATATACATGAAATGATTATAACAAAGTGCGCCAAGTAAGAGCCTGATAAAATTGTGTGCAGTGCTCCTTATAGGAGAAGGAATGTTTTTTACAGAAAATTAGATTGTTCTTCTCCTGGTTCATCCTGAGCATTTTTTCTGGTTTATGGGATTTCTTTGCAGGGATATAATACTCTACCTGTTGTCTGCTTGCTGCTGGGGCTAGGGGAAACCTAAGAGATGAGGAAGAAACAGAAATTTGTGCTGAACACCTTTACTATGCTACTTAACCTTGTCATAAATCCTTTAATAACCTCCAGCTGCTCTGTTGTTATTGTGCCCTTCTGAGCTTAGCTGGTTAAACCTCCCTCCTGCATTTAAACTTCTTGGTAAAAGCAGCTTATTTTTTTTTTTTCTTGCAAAGTCCATCCTAAGGCTGAACAGCAAATAGCCAAGGGACTGTGCCCCCAAATCCTGCTCATCTCCAGCTCTACCCTATTCCCATGAATGGGGAAAGGCACATGGAATTCAGCCTAAGACTCATTTATTAACCTGAGGTTTGCAGCTTCAAAAGGAAAGTAAAAGCCAGGCAAACCCCTTGGTGTTTCAGGATATTGTGGAGGATACGTAGAAGTCACTCCAGGAATGATGTGACAACATAGTTAAGACTATTCTGTCTTCTGAAATTCTCACATGCTTGTGAGGATCTCTGCTGGAATTTCTTAATAAAAAAAAAAAAAATCAGATCAACGAGCTGAGAATTTCTGTGAAAGCAAACAGACGGATTCATGTATTTAGCTGGGGAAAAAAAAAAATATCATCATGTTTAAAAAAAAATAAACTTAATTTGCACAATGCAGAAAGCATGGGGGAGGGAGACAAGTCATCATCTTTGGATGTTTAAGGTTGAGGATATTGAATTATTCCATTTATTTTGAGCATACTCATGGTCCTGTGTCTTGCAGGCCTCAGGGGGTGATGAGGATAAAATGCCAAAAGGGATGTCACTGCATAAAAGCTGCAGAATTTGTGCAAGTGAGCTCCCTCAGCTTGCATGAGACCTCTTTGGACTTCACCTTAGCTACAAAAGAAGCTGCTAAATTTAGCTTGCAGAAAAACTCAGAAAGGTCCTAAACTGTTCTTGCAAGCAGCCAAAGTCGTGTGGTGAGTGCTGGCAAAGGAATTTGGTTCTTTTTTTGTAAACTTTGCTTCTCTGACTGTCATTTTCACTTTGAATAATTTTCCCCTTCGAGGAATTCCTCCAGGGTTCTTCCTCCTGCCTTGTCCCACCACAGTGACTCACCTGGGAAAATAATGGAGGCTGCAGTTTAGCCAGTGTGCTTTTATCAAGAGGCTTTTCTGGCAGGAAAAGAAGATTTAAAGTAAAACTCCTCAGTTTAGCACAGATTAGGGCCTTCTGGTACTTCACACGTGCAGAGATGAATTATTAACCTTTGGGGAAAGGTAGCAGTGTGTTCACATTAACTTCTCACAGTGTTTGAGGTTTCTTCCAAGTGCACATTGGGGAGCCATTGGAGTGATAATGTTGAGGAGCTAGCTAATTCCTACAACTCCTTGTTTTATTGCAATAATCTCTGCAGAGTGAGTACAGCACAAACATTCCCAACAACTATTATTATTATTATCATCATCATTATCATCATCAACATTACCATTATCATATTTATTTCTGTGTTAATGTTCATCTAAAATTTTTAATAAAAGCTTCAGCACCTCTCAGATGGTGTTTCTGCACCTTGATCTCCACGTGTATTGCATTTAAACAGAGAAACAGAGTAGTAGGCTGTTCTTTGGGGTGTTTTGTTTGTTTTTCTGTTTTGTTTTGTTTTGTTTTAAACAGACTAATTTCTTCTCATGGGGAAGACCAGTCATTCCTCAGAATCAAAATTCTCACAAAGTAGAAGCCTCTGGGCTGGAAATAATGAAGTTTCTGGGAGACACTGCACATGCAAAGGTATAATATTGATGTGGAAACTGCAATGGGGGATCTATTTCTGAGGAAAGCTTAATTAAGGAAACATTTAACATTAATATAAAAATGTTTGTTTAATATTTCAATTGAATTTAATTTAAACAAAATAATTTCTTTGGCATCCGAGAAATGTATCAGCATAATTTAAAAACTAATAAATCCTTTGCTTCTCTATCTGTTACTCATTGCATTTTCTAGAATTTAAATGAAAAATTGCAGGTAGTATTCACTGACCAGATTTTGGAACCAGTAAAGCAGAGGTTCTAATGTGAGTAGGTTAAACTGTTTGAAGAGTTAAAAACAGCTTTTTCCAGCCACATCCTCTTGGCAGACAGACTTGCTTTGAAGGTAGATTTTTTTTTCCCATGTCAGTTCATTAAAGTGAACCAGTTCAGAGAGTAATTTAAAGTAGAGAATTTTCTGAGGTATTGAGAAATTGGCAGAACTGTTTTCCTCAAAAGGTATGGCTCTAAATGAGGAGTGAGAACTAGCAGTCACATAATCCAGGATAATTTGGACCCTGGAAAAGTAACTCATTAATTAAAAATAACACTTTTAGAACAAGCTGCTGGTTTTTCCCTGTTTTTTCTTCTTTACCTCCCAGCAATATCATGCCTACAAAAAATGTTAGACCCTATTTAAACTGTAAGCTTAATTGCTAATTTAGATTTCTATTTTTAGGCCTTCCTGATTAAAGTCAAAGTCTCAGATGAAGTTTGATGCAAGTCACAGGTAAAAAGGAATAATCTGATAAATAAATGAAAGCTAGCCTTTACTAATAAATGGCTACTCTGAATAAACTGTATATTACTAATATATAAGTAGTCTGAATAATGACATACTTTATCACATATAATAATGGGGAAGTCACCTATAAAAAAAGAGAGACTATGTTTCTTTTTGTTTGTCTGCTGATCCTCTTTTGTACAGTTTCATCTTGTTTCAAGTCAATTTAAGGTTAAAATTTGCATCCAAACCATTTCCATTTTTTGACAGCAGTGTAAGCAGAACCAAATTGCATCTTGCTCATCACTCAGAAAAAAAAAAAAAAGAAGAAAGAAAAAAAGAGAAAATATATAACAGGCTTGGGTACACTAAACAGCATTTTTGAGGGAGAAAAATGAAGGTAGCATAGATCCTCCAAGGTGACTCTGCCTCTGAAGAGGTGGCAAGCTGTTATCTCCTCGGTGTCAGGGCTGGGCTGCCTGCTGAGGGACGCCTGGCGATGAACAGGGGCTCTCTGACAGCAGCCTGATCACCCCTCCTTGGAAAAGGAGCTGGGAGAAAGATTATCAAAGCATGATGCCTTTATGAAGTGTGGCACTTACAGCACAGCCCCCAAACCCCCTTCCCTCACGTCCTTTTAAGAGGAAAACAGATCTCAGGGGAAGAAAGAGGGATGTCACCGTGTCTCGCCTGGCAGGTAATGGTGCACAGATGAAAAATCTCTCATGAGGTGTGCTCAGGAGGATAAAGTCAGAGATTTTGCTGGGTCCTAAACACAGAGCTGTCAATGCCCCCATCACCCAGAGTTATCAGGACATGTTTATACCCACACTGGGGAAACTTCAGCCAGTGATTGGATCTGAAAATCCTTGAACAATTAAAGCCACTGAGTGCCCCACCCTGACCCAGGTGCTCTCCAGGCACAGAGGGCTGTCTGTGTGCAGGTGCTGATCAATCCACTGAAACACCTTGGCAGATTTGCAGGGTGGTTTTCTCTTCAGGACTGTGGCATGTGTCACTGCAAATGCTGAGCTGCTGCCACACAGAGCACACAGACTCTCCTGTTCCACATCAGCAGCCTTGTTTGCCCCTTTGGCAGGAGAGTGGCACCGAGTGTCTGCTTCTGGAAATAGGACTGCTCCATCATGACTTGCACAGATCTAAATTCAGCAGTAAACCAGGAAGGAGAAAGGTTCCAGTTAGTGGATTTCCTCTCAAAGACTGAGAGAAAACTGCCTTTTTTTATTTTTCCCCTTTTGGTATTGTGTCTAAAATAAACATTCATTAAAACTTACTCTGTCCAAAATCCAGCTCCAGTGGTTTAGCAGAATGCCTCAGGTACAGTGCAGCAACAACGTGCCAAGAAGTGGTATCAGATCACCATGGAAGAATAAAAATTTAAAATGATTACACCTTTTCAAAGCCCTCAGGTTATCAGTTGTTAAAAAAGAAAATGAAAAATCTGATGCCAGATATAATGGTGACATTTTTTTCAGTAGAAACCAGGATACTTGATAAGAGCATGATCCAATTCCTGGCACTGCCATACGCAGTCAGAGTTCTAATTTAAGTGCTTCATGTAAAACTACATTTAGGGTTAGAACCACTTTTTCCTCTTCTATAAAAATAATAATTTAAACTTCCTGACCCATGTTAAAGAAACTACTGTTACTTATTTTGATTATATTTACCCTAGAACTCCAACATAACATTAAAACACCCAGCTAATAGAAGAATTTAGTACTCAACAGGAGGAAACCTACAAGTTTAAACCTGACTAGAAGTTGCTTCTCTGTTGTTGCTTATCAAAACCACACTTTACACAACAGTAAAAGGATCTGAGAATTTCCCTTTCTAGAATAGTCAAAGGCAAGGAGCCCCAAAGCCTTCATAAACATTGGTGGAGAATTCATGACTTAGCCATTACCTGGCCATAGCTCTGGGCCATGGGAATCTTTAATCTTTCCAATCTTCCACTCTTCTAACTTTGAATACTACTTTGGATCCTTGAAAGTTTGGGGCACAGTTTAAAATATGAGTATCAGTGTTTAATGATAGCAATCCATCATCTGCCTGTCAGCTTCAGCTGGAATGCTGTTGAGGTCTCCCTGGTAATAATGGATTTTCGAGACAATCAATTGCTTGGGTACAAACATTTCAGGATGCAAGAGCAAAGCACCTGTGAGAAAGGGCAGCTAAACAAAATTCAAGAGGAAAATATTTCTGTGAAAGCATCCAGAGCTATAAGAAAAACCCCAGCAGAGATGTTAATTCAGCAGCACCAGAGGAGCAGCCTGTTCTGAGAAGCAAAGGGGACTGACACATCCCCATTTGATTGACAACTGCCTGGCTGGCAAAGCCCCATCAGGCGTTTCATCAGGAGGTGAGGAGCATATTAATGTTTAGCCTGGCAAATCATCATTCATACTTAGCTGCTGGGTGCATTAGCAAGCTTAAAAAAGCTTTGCACTCCTCATTTGTGCACACACTGCCTGCAGAAGTTGCTTTACTGTGTGAGCTGCTGAAATCATCGTGGCACAGCGAGGGGAGTTGGTTCCCTGCACACACACAGGATGGCACCTGCCTGGCAGCAGATATGAAACCAGATAGTAATTTCACATCCATCCCTAAATTCAGCTTGAATGAACACCAACAATGATCTCACTCAGGTCTGCTGAAGGTTCAGTTTTGCTGAGTTTGTGACCTTAGGAAAGGGCAAAAGAAAATATGCTGAGTCCTGCAAAAAAGCATAGTTTGAAATATATACTGATTGTTTAATACATCAGGAGTCTACAGGATGGCTCTTGGAGCAAAGAAATTTATGGGTAGCTTAACTTCAAGCCCCTCTACAATTCTTTCATTGGTAAATCATACATCCTTCTTTACCCCAGCAATATTCCATTTTAACCTTGGATACATGTTATATAAAAAGCTTTTTTCATATTTAAAGTGGATATTAAGTTAAAGACTCTGAAGAGAAGCCCTTGCTGAGGAGAAACAGAGTCCACATAACTGATAAAGACTATATTCAAGGCATGAGATCTTTGCAGTTCCAATGGCACAGGATGTGACCAAGCCCAAATATTCCAAAATACACGAGTAGCAAGGCTACAGAACATGAGTGACAGGCTGACATTAACAGCATCCTGCAGTGATAACAACTGGCAAACCATGAGCTTAAATCCTGGCTGTCTCAGAGCCTGGTCAGTCCTTTCTCTGTCAGCCATAAATTTCAAGCCAGTGCTCATATATCAGTTAAATCATTTGAATGGTCCTTCACTGTATCATTCCCCAGCTGTTGACTGGATGCATCCATCAGTGAGGTGAGCAGCTTCTGCTGCAGTTGGAGTAAAACCTATTTTTCAGTTTGAGAAGAAAGTCAGTGGCAAGGTTACCTAACGTAGTAACAATCTTTCTATTTAAACTTTTATGCCAAAACCTCTTGATATAAGTGATAGTCACCCATTAAGGACACAGAAACAACATTTAGGCTGCTTGTCATTACAGGAAATGTGAATATCAAAGTGCTGAGTAGCCCTGAACTGCTGAACCATTGGTACTCTAGCTGCTTAGAAAAAATCTGGATCTGACCTCCTTGTTTTACAAGAATTTATTTAAATCAACAGCAATGAACACATTTATTCAAGTGTATTGCAATTTGCTGCAGCCAGCTTGTAAACAGAGGTAAAAATGAACAACGTCAGCCTTGTGTTTTTAACCCTGGGAAATGTATGGACTGGAAAATATAACCTCAGGCTTGAACTTCCAAAACAGGAAATACCTGGAAAAGAAAATACCATCATACAACTGAATTCCCCCCTGGTTTCTATGCATCATTTTTGCTTCTCCCATTTTTTAAAAGCTCCTTTAAATAATTAGCCAACACCAAAACTGCACAGAAAGAAAACTGCAGCTATCTCCATCTGCATGTGGATTAGCAGGTAGAAAAGAAAAGAAATCAATTTTGCATACAGGAGCCATAAATCCTAGGACCTGATGGAACTGGACTAATTAACAAAGAATTAAAGGTAGATAATTTCTGGCATTCCTACTTCATTGATAATTTTATGGCAAGCAAGTTAGGAGAGCACTAGATGAGAGAGAGAGAGAGATGAAAGTCATTTACATCCACTAGAGCTGAGGCCAAATGGCATTTAATGACATATATTTCCATTCTGAAATAATATTGGTTTGACACGAGGGAGGAAAAAAACACCGAAAAAACAAACACCTTTGGCAAAATCTTAAATTCATGGTATTTTTAAGAAGGAAACAAAGATCTTAAGCCCTGATCAGCTGTTTGCAAACCAAATGAAACTTTTCAAAGGACTTATCTTTTGAAACAATGCCTTTAGCTACAAAGACATAAAAATATTTTGTATGTTCTATACTTACAAAAAGACTACATTTCTCCTATGTCTTGATAAGATCAAAAGCATAATTTTCAAACCTGTGAATGTATCTGGAATCTATTAGTAGCCCAAACATTGCTTTTCCAGTTTCACACTGATGAGAATTTTTTAAGTTATGGAAGCAAAAGTTGCAGTTGTGTTTAAATAAGCCCTTGGGCAATGGATTGTGCTCTTGAAGTTATCTCATTCTCCAAGAAAATTCATCAGCTTTGGACAGTATTATCATTTAACATCTTCTGTAACATGCATGCATCCAAACCCAACAGTTTTGCCACACACTCTCCACTATTTGCACACTGATTGACAATTTGCTGACAATCTGCTGACCCTATCTGAATCTTGTTAAACTGGAACATTTTTGGTCAGTGAAAAATGGTTTTACTTTCTCAAGTCCAGGACAAAACAAATAATCTGCCAAGAAGTTATTCTTAAAACCCACAAGAGTCACTCTGAAGGTTAAACAGACCACATAATGGGTGGTTTTTGTTTTTTTTTAATCACATTCACTTTACTAAGCATCAAAACCTTTATATCAATTAACATGCTCCACTTCCTATTACGTGCCATTCTATCAAACTAAAATTGTCCTTGGCAATTTTCCTGTTTAATTTAACAGATCCTGCCCTAAAATCTGTCTCCTCAATTCCACATCTCACTTGTAGAGCCTGCAGCCCACACCACCCTGTGCAGCCCCGTCAAGATGCTGATGGCTGAACCAGGTTCCAAAGAGCAAAATAAATGCTGCCTACATTTCAGCTGGAAATCTCCAAGCAGACTCCTTGCCCTTTGTTCTGCGCATTTACAGAATTGATTCTGGCAGTTACCCATCATTTCCACAGCTCAGAGGAGAGAACCAAGCCTTGCACTGCCTGCCCAGTGTGAACAACAGGACCTGACACAGGAGTGTGGCTGCACTGTAGAGAAGGAAGCAAACTATTACAAACTCATTACAAAACCCACTAATACCATGGGCAAAAAAGTATTTTCTCTCCTCCTGAGGGACTCTATCAGAAATATGGTGAATCTGATGAATTTCCTTAATATGCTTCTACTCGTTCTCTTTAATGATCCCATTTCCTCCACGTTTTTAGAAAAGTTGACCATGGGAAAAAAAAAACCAAACCTAATTCAAAACAACTTTTGTCATGAATTAGATCTCTGAATTGAGCTGGGGCTAAATGGTAAACTTATTTTCAGCTAACTGCTTCTCATGTAGCTCATTCTTTTGAATGCATGGCTGCAAATCTGCTTGCTCACACCGCTGTTTCCTAGGCTGGAGTGATTATTAAGTTTTGTAATTAGTGGAATGTAATTATTTCCCGTAATGGGCTGTAAATTCACATTATGCAATAAATCATTCTTATGTACACTTAAGGATCCATTACTCTTCTTAGCAACTGAATAGCATATTTACTAAGCACAGAAATGTTCAGCTGGAGAGCCTTGTAGGTTATTGGGAAAGCATTAGTTGTTCCCAAATGAACCCTCTTTGGTGAGGCAAAGTGGTTAGCAGCAGGAAAATTGTGATTCTACCACTGAGGTTAGAAATAAGCCCTGCAAACCTGATGCAGCAGGGCACTAAAAAAAATATTTGCATATCAGTTCCATTGGGATCATTTATTGTCCTCATTAAGGCTATTAATTGCTTTCTTAAACCATCTTCTGAAATAATAGTCAGGGAGAGAGAACTGCTGTTATGACTAAAGATTTGTCAGCCAGGAAAGGAGTGAGAGAGCAGCAGAATCCATGGAATTGCTAAACCCAAGCCACAACAACCCTAAGCCTTGCATGCACCTTACCAATTTTGTACCTTGGGAGGGTAAAAATAAACTTGAAAAGGCTGGTTGGTATTCTCAGTAGAGACGAGGAGTAAAGTTTATTATAATATTGTACTGAGCTGAAGACTCTGTCCTAATGTGGCTTTTAAATTGGATCTTCCTTGCAGATATGCTATTTTTCACCTCTTAGTCAATTAAAGGAAGCAGAAGCTCAGAACATCTTTGAGCACTGCTATCAAGAACTGAGAGTGCAGGAAAAGGGAATTTGTTCAACAGAGAAAAAATAAAGATTCAGCACAAAGTGTGTAATCTGTGTTGTCACACTGTTAGCAGAATTCGGATTCTTTCTTATACTAACCTAATATTCGTATAGCATGCATGTACACATGTGCCTCCACCATCCTAGTATGGTTCAGGAGGGATAAATCAGTCCAAAGATACCTGACTCCTCATCAAAATTAAGTTTTATGTACAAAAAGGCAAGCATCATCCTTCACAAGACAGAGGACTTCAGTATAAAAAGCCTTTCTTGCACTTTTCCTGTACTACTTTTGTTGTAACATTTCCCCTCTCCAAAACTGATCTTATCCCACCCATCTCCTTATTCATCATCAGTAATGAAAGTAAGACTTTAAGAAGGCTCAGAATCTCTTTTCCTTGCTGCTGTCATCATTAAACCCCCCCTTACTGTGGTCTTGTTGCAGCAGGACTGGCACAGCCAGGAAGCCTTCCCCTATCACATTTACAAGACATGCATAAGATACATGTTAATTACAAAAAGGATAAAGCTAAAACAATAAAAAAGAAATCCCCATCTGCACCTCAACCATCCACAATCAGTGTTGTCCAGATGTCTAAAATGTGCAGGCTGCAAGGATATCCCAGTGCCCTTCAAACCCAATATGGAGTGTTAATGATTGATTTAACAGGAAAAAAAAAAAAAAAGGCTAATCCAAGAGAGTGAACTACATGCCAATAAAGGGAATCTGAGAATGAGCTTAACAGATTTCCTGCAGAAGCTACTGCAGTGTAAACCTTGAAGGCATCAGTTTGTGGCCAGCAAAGATCAGCTCTCTGCTCGTCCCAGCCTGATCCTTTGCATGTGATTAGCAAAGGTGAAGGGAAGCAGCTCCAGGGGACTGTCACAGTGATAGATGGATGGGTTTAGACACTCTTTGCTTAGGCTGTGATTAAACTTCACATCCTACTGCTGTCCATGAGCTTAGTGTGTCCCCACTGGGCACTGACAGATCCCATCAGCTTTGTTCCCGTACCCTGTGGAAATTTCTGTCCAAACACACAAACAGATTTTTGCTCCCCAGAGGCTCCCCTGGTGCAGCTGAATAACCCAACACAGTTATTCCAGCTAAAGAGAGGGCAAACATTGCTGTGCTAGACCAGGGCAAACCCCAAAATTAAACAGTCAGAATGCTCTCCTCATTCGGGGTACACAGCACCAAAAGCACACGTTTGTCAGGCTGCAGAGAAGGCTGCCTGGGAGTTCTGAACCCTTTAATAGGAATCAGTCAGTAAAAGAGCACTTTTTGGGGTTTTTCAGACGTTCTTCAGCAGTGGTGGGACAACAGTGAGTGGTTAGTGAACACACAACAGAGAGTTTCATGCTTTTCAAGAGCAGACCTGGCATCAATCTGACGATGAGCAAGCAGTGCCTGTTAAAGGTCATGCACCTCGCTCTCCTGGCTGTTCCAGCACAATCTCCCCATGGTTTTAAGGACAAACTCCTGTGAGGAACTTTCTACCACTGCTCTGAGTCTGGCTTTAGCTCTGCTGCTTTTTTCAGCCATTTAAAACCTTTAAAATCTCCCCTTCAGCCCTATTAGGACACAAGAATTCACCAAGAAGCCCTTACAACTTTTGCAGTATCTTTTTGACCAGTAGCAGGACCATCTGCTTGTTGTCTTCATACACAGAAAAAAAAGAATCTGGAACAGAGCCAGGGAGTTGCAAACAAATACCTTTTTATTTTTTTTCTCTCTATTTCCAGGCCTTCAAAAGGGGCAAAGGAGTAATTAAATACAGCAAAAAGAAAATTGCTTTTCAGAAGCTGAATGTGTGATTTTTTCAACTGAATATGAGAAGTGGTTTTATGTATCTCTTCCTCTGGCTACTTTATAACTCTGTAAAATACCATTCAAGTATAAGGTACTTCTGAGATTCTTATGTTCAGTAAAAGGGTCAGTAAGAAGCTGTTATGGTAACAAACTCTTTTTTCTTAATTGCTTATCTGCTTACAATGCAAACCTTTCTCAAGGACTTCTGTTTCTATGAAATGTTTTGCAGCAGAGTACAAAGTTTTACAATATTGATAATTATATCTAATTTTTAGATGAATGGAACCATATTTCTTTCATGTTCAGAGTACATTCAGAAAGATTTGTTTCCAGGATTATGGAATTGCCCATATACCAGATACTAACAAGAAAATTAACATTGTCCCACATAAAGTCAGGAGAGTATCCTGATAAAATTTCAATTTCCATTTTCAATTCAATGTTCCAATTTCAATACCTTTCTGTTACATGTACTTTTTTATCCCAAAAAGGCTTTCAAAGATATAATGACTAATTTTCATTCTTTTTAATATTTTTTTCCTCTTGCAGTCTGTCCTGGAAAATTTCTCACTTTGGACTTCCCTTCATATCCTTCTCTCCCTGCTTTTCCTTTTCATTGCTCATCTATTTCTTGGCAATCCTCCACTCTCCAGGGTATATCTAATGATTATTTAGGTCCACAAGCCAAACTCTAAAACAGCTTCTGAAGGCAACACCTGAGCAAACATCTTTTGTGGGACAAGGTAAGGGTCATATTAACGAGCCTTTTTTAAAAAAAATTATTCTAATTTCTTTAATGTTAATGTTTTACATTGCTCCAAAACCATTTCTGTCAAACCTGCTAAATTAAAAGTATTGAAGGTAATTTGAATCTCTGGGCTGCTCTGTCTTACAGTTCAAATCTCACGTGTGGCTATGACTTAACTTCTTATCTTAACTATTAGCCAAGTAAGAAGCCTCACAGAAAACTCATCCAAATTAATAATTAAAAAGTAAATCATGCCAAAAATTTACTCAGGACTGCTGAAGACAGAGGTTAACTCAATGGAACACACCCTTGAAAGAAATTCAGTTTAGAAAGAGAACTGCCTCTGCAGCCCATCACAAGGATATACAGAGTATTTTACATCACAGCCTAGAGACTCAAATTTCTATTTAATGCAATTAATTACCAATCACATCCTTTTGACTACATTTATGTTCCCATATAATAAGCAAGGCTATGCCAAACAGGTGGCTTTGTATTGATTATTTTTCAGCAATGGATTTTCCCAGTTATCACAGCTTATGGCAGAGTATTCCAAGCTGGAAGGGACCCAGAAGGTTCATCAAGTCCAACTCCTAAGTGCATGGCAGCAAAAGGCTTTAGGGTGGCCAAATTTTTAGCTCTTCAAAGAGTCCAAGTAAATTTTAAATATTAAAAATATTAAAAGGAAACCAACAGTCAGTTGTTAGTCAGTCTAAGCTGTACATTTCACAATGAATGAAAAGGGGGAGGCACGGAGAAAATTTTATGTATCAAAAGATGACAAATTAGTACTGCTCTGTCTCAAATTCACATTTAGTACAAGATAAAACGAACAGGTTCAAAGGCAAGCCATAAATCAAGCTTATGAAAGGAGAGTGAGGGATTCACACACAAATGAAATCTCTTGACAGCAAAGTCAGTGTGGATCACTCCACAAGCTCAAAATAAATAAGAATACATCAGAAACAAACAAAAATTAGTGTTAGGAACAAATACCCAAGAAAACAGAGAGTGGGAATACAGCCTCTAACTTGATACAGAAGCAAACCTGTCTGAAATGAAAACAAGAGGAATATTTACAAAAGTGTGACAGGACAGTGGAACAAATTCAGAAACCTCACAAAGCTTCTAATGCAGGCCAATGATTTTAAACATTTATGTTTGGTAAGATTGTGGCTAATGCTCTCACGTGCTTTGATGTGTCCTTAATTAGCCAAATCCAGATTAAGGTAGTGACTCTTCTCTGTAACAGATCTTGTAAACATTTTAATGAAAGCAGAGCAGAAGGAACATGCTCCTGACTTTCTCTGGGAATGAGGAAAAAAATCTGTTGCAAGATTCAAGTACACCACCAGTTTAAGCCATTAGAAGTTGAAATAATTTTGATAAAATATATGATAGAAAATTGTCTTATTCAAAAGTGTTCACACAGTCTGCCCTCCTTGGGATTTCAGGTAAAGAGTTGCTGGGAATGCAGACACTGTGTTCACTGGGATATTCTGCAAGTCTGTCTTGAATTTAATCCCAGAAAAGTCTAGGGAGAGACCCTCACTGATCTCATTCACGGAACAGGTAGCACCTTTAAATAAACCAAAAGCATATCTTGCCTAAATTTTTATTCTGGAGCTGTTAATTAAAGTGATGAAAGAAAGATAAAATTCCTTTCCTACTAAAGAAAGCTGCAAATGTTTTATTAATTTATTAATTTATTAAAGTAGAAACATTGGGGAAAATATTTCTGATTCCTACAGCAAACAGGAATGTGGCTTCAGTCCCACTATTTCTACCTGGTTTATGTATTTCCAATTCCAGTGAAGTGAAATATTAGCAGAAGGGACCATTTACAGGAAGGATTTCCACACTTATTTCAGCAGAGGATTCTGGACCCTTGGAGTCTTATTAGCACATTGGGATTCTTTGGATGAGGGGTATGGATTTTCAATATTAACTATTGTAAATTGGAATAAAACTGCAGGTTTCCTCCTTGGATATGTTTTCTTTCGGGTTGTAGGACAACATTTCAGTTGCTATCAAAAGGTAGCAAGAATGAAGTGATGAAACCAAGATTGCCTGGGAGAAACACAGCAACTCAGAGAGAAAATATTAGAGTTTAATAGCTAAAATAGCTCAAAAAACCAGTGACAGGCTGATCTAGGTACAGTTGTTAAAATGCCTTTATTCAGATTCTCATTAACTGACTAGTTTAAAACAACTGTGGGAAGTTCTGAGTGAAGTTAGAGAAAAAAATGACTGTCAGACCAAAAATATCTTATACCTGAGGGGTTGTCACAGGGAAATGGAATTCTATAGCTTGTAATGTAAATGCATCTAGACAAGAATATTATTTCTAAAATTACAAATCTGGCATCACAATTCTTTTGATGAGTAAATAAAAAATATTAATGAATGTTCAAATGACTTTCAGTATTAGTTTAGCAGTGCCATATAAATAAATATGATGGAAAGCATTTCTGATGGGACAGATATATGCACGTCCTTAATCTTCAGTATAAATTGGACAAGTCTGTCAAAGCAGAAAGAAAAGTGTAAATACTGTGTGCTGCTTTTTCATAACCAACCTCATTTTAATAGTAATTGAGCCTCTGCCTGAAGATCAAAACAGAATTTGATGGGTTCTGGGTTGTTTTTTTTTCCTTTTGTTTCCCTTTATGAAATGCAGGTAACCTGAAGAAAGAGAGTCTGGACTAAATTTATAACACAGAAATACCTTTTTGATCTGTTATGCTGCAGAAGTTTTCCAAGAATGGGAAGAAAAGCAGATATAGGTGTCAAAGGTTAGGAGTGAGCAATCTCAAGCAGTCATTGACTTTCAGATCCAGGCCACCATCATCCTGATATTCCCACCTCCCTGTGTTGGTTTGGCTATCAGCCCTTCACAGTTTTATTCATTGCTTCCCTTGTGCTCTCTGATTTTATTCTGGTGTTTGATGCTTCAGTAAAATAAAGGGCTTCTCTGTAAAACCTCTCTTAAGACTGGAGCACATTCACAGAGGGATGTGAAGGAGCACTTGGAGAGGAGAGAATTTTTCCAGTATGGCTTTTCCATGAAGAAAAGAGGCAAAATCCTTGAGTAATAAACCCAGATGAATTATATAGCCTTTCTGAAGTGATTTTGAACAAGAGGAAATCACAGGTTTTTACAGAGATGGAGAAAAAGTAATGTATCACCAGAGAGCAACTGGTGACGAGTCATTGATTCCAATACAGTAAAAATGATCAATTGAGGACGGGGCTGAAACCCTCCCAAAGCCCTGAAAACGAGCTGAGACAGTGAACCTTGGCAGAACCTGTCCATCCAAATTAACACCAAGATGTTTTATTGTTGAACTCAGCCAAGACACCCCTGATCCCCTCACCATGCAGAGCAAACCCAGCACCTCACAAACAGCTGCTGTGTTAAAGTTGTTCTTCGCAGGGTGCAAGAGGCACATTTCTCTCAGCCCTGTCAGATGCTGCAGCTCAATTAAGTTTTCTGGTGGGCTCAGCAGCTGCAGAGAGGGAAAGGTTTTCAGGAGCATGTCATCCCCATTCAGACTATAAAATAAGTGACTTGACACTCCAATCGAGCTTTTGCTTGTCCTAAAGATTTGCAAGCCTTGCAGCACTTGTGGATTTATAAAAATTTGCAATTATGGCTACAGGAATACTTTTTTCCCCCAAGTTTTGCAGCATGTGGGAATAGGATTCTATTTAGCTCTACATGGTCCAAATGAAGACATCTGTATTTGAATATTTTATCCTTATTTTGCTACATAGAGAATATAAATACCCCTTTCTCAGTGGGGAGAATTCAGTGCTTCTAAGACATTATACATCTCATCCTGAAGCAGAAAATGATCAGGAATATCACATTCTAAAGATGCTTGTTTCTGCCCATTCATTGTAGAGGAAGTCTACAAAAAGATCATGATATTATATATATTTATAGATAGATAGTGATATAGATGATATAGATATATAGATATATACAGATATATCTATCTATCTGTGTGTATGTATGTATATAAATTCATATACTGTGCTGAACTCATCTTCAGTAGTTTAATAAAGTAATTTAAAAGTGGTTTAATGATTTCTTCCCTCTATTTACACACCTCATTTTAAAGTGATTCTGTTACATTTAAAGGCATAAGTAAGACATTAATCTAGAAACATTTTTTTCTCTAAATTTCAGCACTTAGAACATGGGCTTAGGGTTGGGGCTTTTTTTATCTTATTGAAGAAAACAAAAACAGAATTGTAGCTGTCCTGCACATTCAATGACAACATAATTATGTTTTGTGAAAAATGTTTTCCATTCTTTTTGTTCCTAAATTAGGGAACATTATTAGAAGGAACCTAAACATGGACACACAAGTTCACACACAGCATTTAGAAAACTACAAGCCAGAGTTAAAATTAAAAATGAACACCATCAAATATAGAAATGTGTGTTCTCAGACACAGATATAATTGTTATCCAATAAGAGGACACAAATAAGGACCAGGATTTGGGGAAAAGATCGATTTCTCTAGTGGTCCCACAGGAGAAATTGCAGCAAAGAGACAACTTCAATCCATCAAGGAGGAGACAGTTACAGCCTGTTATCAGCTGCAAAGGAGAAAGACCTTTTAAACTCCAGAGGAGACTAAATCTGATTTTATTTAGAGCCTGTTCACAAAGGGTAAAAGCCTGAGGTGCAGGTACTGGACTCAAAGCCCCTTATGCTTGGACATAATCTAATGACTAGGGTTGATAAAAAACCCCTGTGGGCAGAAGTGTGTTTGTCTCGGGGGTGTATTGATATTTTGTGCTCAGCTTGTGTCTGCCACAACTTGCACTGGTTGTGCAAAACATTTCAGTTGCTGAAATGTTGCACAACCAATGAAATACTGTGCCATAAGACACATTTCATGTATTTAGAGGTGTGTATGGTACAAAAAAATGCCAGTGGTTGGAGCACAGTGATGTTTTCAGAGGTGCCCTTGGTCTCCATCCCTCTTAAACTTGCTTTTCTCTGTGTTTTATTCACACCTGGCTTTTTCTGTACTCTTGAGAACAAACTAAATGCCAACAAGTGTTTTAGGCAGGTGAGTGGTTATCAGCCCTTGCAATACCTGATTTGTAAAACATTAAACCAGAACTGCCTTTTTACCCACAGCCAGCTCAGATGGATGAGATAGACCCCATCCCTGGTGGTTTTCAACGCCCATGATGGGCCTCATCTGCCTTTCCCCACACAAACCAGCTCTGAAAGGTGAGAGGCACCTGGAGACAACACTCAGAGCAGCAATACACCCCTGGGGAAAAGCTGAGATTGATTTTTTCCATCTGGACCAGGGGTTTAGTGTTTACACTGTTTTGCTTGTATTGCAACCCTATCCCTGCCCAGGATGTTTACGGTGATTATAATGGACATTTCTCATCTCTGTTTGCAGAACATGCTGATGGCTGTTTATTTTTCTTGGGACTCAGCTGTTATTCCTCCTATGGAATGACAATGATGCTATTTTAAGCAAAAGCTGATCCATGTAGTCAAAAGGCTCGTTTCACTGAGGCCCACAATACATCCTGCTCTCAGCACACTTGCTAACTCGAGGTTTTTAGAAAGACAGAACATTTCTTGCAAAGGATTCGGGGCAAGGTTGATGGGAAAATTCTGCCAGCAAGACAAAACCTTGTCTTATCATCCACTCCCCCCTTGAGCAGCACCTCTCCCCAAGGCTGAAAGCCTGATAAACTCTGAATTTTAGAGTAGCATAGATTGCAACCATTTTACCTCTAACTCCTCAGCACACTCCCAGTGTTCTCCAAATATTTGTGTTTCCCCTTCCAGAGGATACATTTAAAGACATGAATATGTTTTACAGCTGCATAAACAAAATGCTGCTACTGAAATCTGGGACAGCTGGATGTAGTCTTTTGCTTTCTAGGACAGGGAACCATATTTTATCTTTTCAGCTGAACATACCAGCAGGTACCACAGGGGTAAAGACATCAATTTCAGTCCTCCTTATTGAACCTCCAAGGAAAACTTGTACTCTATCCACCAAGCAGGAAGCCAGGCTGTGTGCAAGCACTGAAGGTGCTGATCTCAGCCTGATAACCCCTTTCAATCCATTGCTGGCAGTAAATAGGATTCTGCTGCAGGTTGAGCAGAGCTATGAAGCACAGAGGATCTGCCCTGCTGTGCTTTTGTGTGACTTCATTTTCAAAGAGAAAACCAATCAATCCTACAAAGCAGCGCAGTGTAACTCCCAGTCTCTCCCACTGAAGACTCAGAGGTACTACAGGAAAGCTTCCCTTCTTTTCCTGAGGGTGAAGGAATGCAAAAGCATTGTGTGTATGTGCACCTGACCACAGACACAGAGCTCAGTGCACCAGAACCTTTTCGGGCAGAAGAGCAGGGGCCACCCCTTCAAAAGGACTCAGAAGGCACTGGCAGTGACATATCCACAGAAGAGGGTAAATCTATAATGTGTTTAACAAGTTGTATGTTTTCCCACAGCTCCTGAGCACAGCCCACGATTCCACCAGAGCAATCACTCTGCTGAACATCCTTCTGCCTCCCAAGTCAGGCTGAAATCAATGGCTTTTTGTGGAAATGCAGCAGAATGATGTATGGCTGAGGATAATAATATCTGGGGGAAAAAAGATACAAACCAGTAAACTGTTTCATCTTCTGTCACTGAAAGAGTGGCCTTGATTGAAAGCTTTTTTTTTTTTTTTTCCTTATAATAATTTAAACAACACAACTTCAGCTGCAGCCTTCTAGACTGTGGTGTTTTTGACTGACTGGACACCAGGTGCTCACAAAAGCGGCTCTATCACTCCCATCCTCAGCTGGACAGGTGAGAGAAGAAATAATAAAAGGCTCATTTGTCCAGATAAGGGCAGGGAGAAATCACTCACCAGTTACTGTCACTGGCAAAACTCAGCTTGGGGAGATAAATTTAATTTATTAAAAATCACATCAGAAGAGGTTAATGAGAAATAAAACTCTTTAACTCATTAATAAAACTTTTTCCTGGGCTGTGCAAATGCACAGCTGTTTTTCTTTTCTGAGTTTTGGTAGAGATGGTGGGTCTTAACCTACTGCTGAATTCTGAATTGTTATATTTTTAGGAAATTATCTCCTCCCATGAAATGCTAAACTTCCTCTTTTTAGCACTAAAATAAAGCCTCAGTTTTCTCTGGTGATATCCTGTCAGCAGTTTCAGAATATTTCATTTACATGTCTACTCACAGAGCTACTGAGACAATTTGTGTTGTACAGTTCAAACTTTTCTATCCTCAGTGAACAATTAAATTCTCATTGGTGCTACTGAGGCAGCTGAGGCACTTAGGGAACTCAGGTCAGGTTGGGAAAATGCCTGGCTTGGGCCACAATAAAGCAAGAATTTGAACATGAAATTTCTGTTTTCCTTTTGAGAATTTCCTTTTCACCTCTGTGAGTGTTACAGGCGGACTGAGAAGCTTTCAGCTTCTGAGAGCCGTGGAAGTTGTTCCACTTCTTTGTGGAAATCACCTCATATCAAAAATTGCTGCACCAAAACCACATGGACCTTCTTAAAAGCTTGGTGATACTTACCCCATAAATATACAAATTTTACTATTTCTTGGAGCAGGTCACTTTATTTCATTTTCCCTTTGCAGTATGTAAAAAAAGGGCAATATTCACATAAGAGCAGTGGTAGATTTTCTCATGTTTAACAATGACATCAAATTCAGAGCTCACCATTATCTCCTCCCTTCTTCCTTGCCGCCCTTATTTGATATTTTGGGGTGTTTTATCAAGTTCTGAGATATCTAATCCTTTGTCAAATTTGCCTTAAAATCACTTGGAAGGTCAAAAGTTTATTGGAGCAGAAGACAAGCAATGTGATCACATAAATTTTACCTTCAAGAACAGAAGGAAAATAATGAGATTTAAAAATAAAAAGAAAATTCTGATCTCTTCATAAGTGAACTGTTGTTGTGAGGAAAAAAACCAAACAAACAGACAAAAAAAACCCAAAACAAAACCAAACCAAACAGACAAAAAAACCAAAACAAAACAAAACCCACCAAACCAAAACCAAAAAAACACCCACACAAAAAAAACCCTCCTTAATCTATTCATTTTATATTGTTTTACCTTACTGGTGACAGTTCTGCTAATCTTTGATTTTCAAAGTTTTTTTAAAGTACTTGAATTATTATAAGAGTAGAAATTACAAAATTCACTTAATGAATATCTTGTCCATTCTGTCGTGAAATCATTTTTTGAAGGAATTTGAAAGGGAGTGTGTTTGTTTGTTTGTTGGGTTTTTTCTCCTTTCTTTCCAGCTGAACTATTTTCATCTATCCTTCACTTTCTAACTGCCTGGGATGAATCCAGCAACATTCATTCAGTGCCAGTGTTCTAAATCAATTTTTCTTATCTGACAAGATTTTTTTTTCTTTTTTCTTCTTTTTTTTAAAATTTTTTTGCATAGATTATTTCCTCATTTATATATTTATTTATGGCTGACCTACACCAGCATTCATCTGAACACGCTGATCAACGAAAGGTGCTCTCTTGTAATTAGGCTTTTTTTTTAATTAAAACAAATTAAGAGGAGTTATTTACACGAAATCAGCTTTGCCACTAAGAAACCTTTATTGGTATTTACATGATTGCCTGCTGCACATTTGCTTTGGTAATTATACACATGTTAGCTCTTAATGGAATGAAAAGGGCACGGGGACCCAATGTTTTTCATCTACTGTCATTTACATCCCAAAGTTGCCAAACTGGGGGCTCAGCTAAAGACAGTTTTTCAGTGGAATAGTGAGCACTGCTTTTTTTCCTCTCATCTTGAATCTGCACTTGTACTCCTATTTATTTTCAAGATAGGAATGGAAAAAAAGTGGAAGAAAAAAAAAAGGGAAGGGCTGAAAAAATATAAATGGAAACAAAAATATTATATAAACTCAATAGTAACTGAGCCTCCTTTGCAAAGAGAATGTATCCCTATCATGACAAACAAAAAGCAAAAAGGACACCTGCAGTTCAGCATAAATCTTTGAAGTGAGTGAAGTTCTCTGACAGAACAATAGACTCTGCCACAAAATAAAGGCATTTTTGAAGAATCTGTTGTACTCATAGCCCAGCTTCAACCTTCTTTTCTTTTTTTTTTTCCTCTCAGTAAAATCACTTTAAAAGGGGCCTGCACAGCAAAACTAGAATCTCTGAAAAGGAATGATTGCTGGGTTTACGTGTTGAAGGAATGTAGGAAAGTAATTAGGGAGGAAACAATGTCAGCTTGTTATACTTCAGCTGAGAGGAGAATGTGGTGTTGATACCCAACTGCTGCATTATTTGTATCCACTCTGCCATCCTAAATACCTCTCCTTAGTTACCCTGAGGGGAGTGAATTTAGCATTTCCTCCCTCTCTATAGAAATACATTAATCCATGTATGAAGAGTCACTTGAGCAGCAGGACAGCACTTTATTTACATGGGAGGCACATAACCAATGCCTGGAGGCACCTTCTTCAATGTAAAAAAAATAGACTGACTCCACAAAACAAACTGCATTTGACATTAAATAGTTCTACATATTCAATACAATACAATACAATACAAACTACATATGTATACATAATAAATACAACACAATACAAATAGTTCAACAAAGTTAAAAATTAAGTAAAACTCCCAGAATCCAAGAAACAAAAACACCCAAATGTCATGGAGGTTTGCAGCAGGATTTAGCCATCGTCATTCTTGCATTTCAGTGGTGCAAGTGATGACACAGCCTCAGAAAGCCCACTTGGGAATTTAAGACATTTTGAAAGTAACCAGGAGCCCTGGTGGACTTGGATGGGCTTGGTTGCCAGTTTTCACAGTGAAGAAATACGCCTCTCTTTGGAAATTAAGAAAAGAAACATAGAATGCTTGGCTGGAAGGGATCTTGAAGTTCATCCAGTGCCATCCCTTCCACTGCCCCAGGTTGCTCCAAGCCCCAATGTCCAACCTGGCCTTGGACACTTCCAGGGATCCAGGGGCAGCCACAGCTTCTCTGGGCACCGTGTGCCAGGGCCTGCCCACCCTCACAGTAAAAAACATTCTTCTAGTATCTAATCTAAACCTTCTTTCAATTTGAAGCCATTCCCCCTTGTCCTGTTACTCCAGGCCCTTGTAAATAGTCCCTCCATATTTTTGGAAGGTTCCCTTCAGGCACTGGAAGAGCTCAATTAAGAGAGAGAGAGGTGGGGGAAAGAGGGGGAAGAGAGGAGAGAGGGAGATGAGGAAAGAGAGAGAGGAGGGTGCTGTGTGCATGTGTTTTGCTCAACAGCAGATAAAAATACACTATTTATGCCCTCTTCCATCTATATGTGCCCAAACTGATCATAAGATAAAAGCAGTCGGTGATTTCTTTCCCCATGCCTTTTCAAAGATAAAATAAATGGAATTTTCAAGTATTTCCAACCAGCTCTCATTCTAAGCAGCCATGAAGTTTTTTATACGACCACCCTCAATTGTCAAATTTTTAGATACACAGCCTGTGAATTATGTGTATAAAAAGTGGAGTTCTGTCCTGTGCTTTAAAAATTAGTGCAGGTCACTGCAGAAGTTAGCCTGCATCTGAGCCTTTGTGGAATTCTGGTTTTTGGGACTGAATTTTTAAGATATGGACAAAGGTTTTAGAATTCTTGTGGACTTTCCTAGCCAGGTTATGTCTATGGAAGAGAGCCAAAATTTGGTAGCTATCTAAACAAAACCACAGAGAACAATAATCATGTGATAAAAGCGTGGCAAAGGGGTCTGAAAATTTGAACTGTTTGACACCTTGCCTAGCAGGCCACCTTTGGAAGCTGAGTCTGCTATGTTCACTGGAAACTTAGTGGTTATTGAGGAGCAGACCTGATTTATTTTCATAAATCCCTCTGGAGACATAAAGCATCTTGCACAGATACCAACTATCACAAAGCAGCCACCCATTGCTGCCAAATCTCAAATCTTCCAACCCTCCCTGCTCAGGTGGTGAAGGCCATCAATCAATAACATCATAAAAGTCATGATTACATTTCACAGATACATAAAACGTGAGTTGTTTACAGCAGCCGGCTTGTCAAGAAATTAAAAGTCAGAGAAGGTTCATAAAACTGAAGGTAGAAGGAGCAGTGCAGATCTGAGACATTCCATAAACATCCTTCTGTCTCTCTCAGAACAGATCTTGGCCAGGAAGGATGCAGAGGAATAAATGGCTCAGTTTGTTTGGGACTCAGAATTTTCCCTGCGGCAGCAATGTGGGTCAGAGTACAAGTCACACGACCATGGGCAGAACTGAACGTGCACCAATCTCTTCATCCTAAAGATTTGTCTGTTTAATATCATGGAAAGAATCACTCCCAGGCCTTTTCCAGAAGGAGAAGGGAATTCTCACAGGAGATGGCAGTAAATGGTAGCTGTGGCATAGGAAAGCAGAAGAAATATCAAACCTTTGAGAAGGCCAGTGGAGGATAAATGAACTGTGGAACCACTGGGTCTCTGCAAGAGCCAGGTGCTGTTTTACAGGCTGTGGAAAGATCTTTTAGTTTTATGCTTGCCTGGGAATTAACACACCATATTCATGAAAAAGCTTGCTTGCTAATTAATCAACTGAATAAATAGGTTTGATTGCCGGGGTTTCCCACCTCCTGCCCCCTCCAAAATCTGGAATCAAGAAACTCTTTTCAGGGGTTTCAATCTCTAACTATAATCTAAAGTGCTTTGCCATTATTTTATGCAGTGTAAGACTTTGTGACACTTCTGTATGAACCTGACATGGCAGAGAATAGATATAAACAATAACAGATGAAAACTCAGAAGGGCAGATTTTAAATAAAGCTCAGTATCTAAGATATTATTTTGCTTTTCTTTTTTAATAACCTGAATAAAAATAAGGTAGCCTGGAGACTGCATGCTAACCATAAAAGAGATGAAACCATTATAGAATATTACACTCTAAGAATTAACTCTGGGGATTAATAATGTTACAAAATCTACTGGTTGAAGTGCTGACTGTACAGAAAAACAGGGTAAGCCACTGTGCTAGTGCCACATCCTCTTTTGCATATTATCATTTTAAAAGAAAGAGAGAAAACCCAGCTGAATGAACAGAGCTTGATTTGGGCAATGATGTAGAAGCCACTCACTCATCCCAGGTGTGCAGTGCTCAGTTTGTAGGGCCTAAATCACCACATCTTGTGATTCAGCAGGTCTCAGAACAAAACATTCTGATTACACTGTGCTGCTGTTTAGAACACTCCAGAGAATTTTGGGGATGAGCTTTCTCTGTGCACATTAAGGAAAAATGTCTTTAAAAGACTCCTTCAACAGGAGGACTCCTCCATGGGTGGGGGGAAGGCATCTCTGAGAGATATTCTTCATTTTTCTTTTTTTTTTTGAATACTTCAAAATGAACCATGGTGTGATCAAGAAAACTGCAGGGCTAAATTTGCATTCCAGTACTTGCTCCTTGGTAATGGCTTTACTTTTAGGGTGTCAGGGAAGCTTTAAAATTCACAGATTTGGGTACTGTGAAGGGCCAAAGGCTTCCTCCTCCACCTAAAAGTGTCATCTCATCAGCTTTGGCTTAAAGGCAATCCTGCACTGGAGCACTTCACTGCCTGAAGTTTCATCAGCCACTGACAGAACTGAAGCTCCTAGCAGGGGCACCTGAGAATATTGATAAAGTATGAGGATAAAAAATTTAATGAATAAATAATTAACATGTAATTAAAGCTTTATTAAACCAGACTTGCATTAGACATGTGCATACTGTGACTCTTTGTGCTTTTCTGAGATCTTACAGGCCTGACTCACTCATTTTTTTAAATTCTGTGGAGATCTTTGCCATGAAAAAGTTAAAAATTAATTGCTACCAGAGAGTAGCGTCTTATTGTAAATTAATGCACATATAAATGGCAAACCCCAAACCCATTCTTTTCAAATTATCATGATATATTACTGTCTTTAACTACATGTATTCCTATTTGCAAAATCTCCCTTCCTACAGAACAAATTGTTTCAAAGCTCAGCCATGTATAAATTAGTTATACCAGTATTTCAGAGAACTAACTAAATCTGCTGCAAAAGATTAGGTTCCACAAGACCTAAATTGCTGTTTCTGCATATGTACAAGTAATTAAAAATGATTCATGGAGGCTGTGAAAATATGAGAACCTCCCATAAATACTGTGGAGATCAGAAATGGGAGAAGCAGGTTTGATGAAGTGCAGGAGATCTGATGTTCTTTCACAAGGAAAGGATGTAGAGAAGGTCCTGACAAGTCACAGCTTCTCTGCCTCCATGGAAAAGAGAGAAAACACTTCTGCTCCTCACTGTCATTCTTCTCCTTGTTCATTGCCACCAACCTGGTTTTCTAATAAAGCCAATTTGTTACTACATTTATTCCTGAGACTTCATTATTTAATGAGTGCACCCCAGAACATGACCAGTGCTGGTAGTAGGTGAACTCACATATTTCAGCTGCAGAGAAGAGTTTTACAAATTAGTCATAACTGGTTTACAAAACACAGTTTGATTAATTAATGTCACTGAAAAAAATATTACGCTTTGAAGAGGTGAGACATCTATGGCAAAATTCATAAATTAACTTTTCTCCAGACTACAAAACTTATAAAAAGATCATCTCAAGTTCCCAGTTTAACCCCCTCCCTTTAGAGAGAATTCAAAATACTCTATGTCATACACATAATTTTTTATCAGATAGAAAAAAAGACTATGTGAGGTTTAGTAGGCACTGCTGCTGATCTCTGAAATAAAAGCACAGGGTAAGGGAATAAGAAAGTGCAACTGAACCTTTAAACATCTACATCCTTTTTGTCATTTATTGGGGATCTTGACTAGTCTTGCAACAGGCCTTGCTGTAGAAAATCACAATTAAAATGGGTGCTGGGGGGGGCAGGGAAAGAATAACAGAATAAAATAACAAGAACTAATTTCTTTTTCAAGAGAGGGAAAAAAAGAAGTAAGCTTTATGGTATGTTCAGGTTTTACTTGTGTGAAAAGCTTTAATATTTTGCCATTTCAAGAACTGTTGCTTAAAAGTAGACAGCCCCTGGCAGCACTTTTTCAGAGAGCCATTGACCCCACCCCATACAAAGAAATACATCTTTAATTTGCAATTTAAAATTTCAAAATATAAAGTTGTTGCAGTGCACCTGGTTTGTTAAACATCTTCTTTAAGGTCACCTTTCTCCCTGCTTCCTTCCCCACAAAGAAACCCTGAATTTTAAATGAATATATAGAATGTTTGAGAGTCTCACAACTCTTTTTTTATAAAACCACTGAAATCCAAATATATTAGGTAAAACTGAATATGAATCTCAGCAGGTTCTTATAGAAACCAATCTGCCTTGGGATAATAAGGAAAGCCAGCTTATACATTAAGAAGTGCTCAAGAAAAAGGCAAGGAAAGCTATGGGTGATACAATCCCTCAAGTGCAGCTTTGTCATTATTTTATCACTGTGGCTTGTGCTGGAATTGGAGTAGGAAAATGAAATCAGCTACTTATTGGAGAGAGCTAGAGAAGATCTGAGATGCCTTTGATCATAATTGACTACAGGGTTTACTTTTCAATGTGTGAAAAAATCACAAAGCAGTGTTTTTTTTTGAAGGCTATGAATGTGGTGGTTTGGGTTTGAAGTTATGGGGGTTTTACATCATTTCTTGTGCTGCCTGATTTGCTATGTTTTTCTGTGGAATTTCTGAGGTAACAAATAAACTTCTTCAGGTGGTATTAGAATCTCATATTATCAACATTTTTCTTATGTGGGTTAGAAACAGGATCCCTTGTACCTTGGAGCCTCTGAAAGCATTGCCGCCAAAAACTGAAACTCCATTTATTTCTCCAGGGTGACAAACCTCCCTGCTTTGACTGAGTTTCCAGGCACCATGCTGAACAACGCAGTCTTAACCCAATTCTTATAATTAATCACTAACAGCTCATTTCCTTTGATGATATTTGTTCCTTTTGCCCAATACACCCAGAAGACAGAGCCAGGACTACTTTGTTCAAACAGTAATGAGCACAAGCTAATCTCCATTTAATAGCATGTAACTAATGACATCTAAATGACCTCTGCTCCTTCAAGCCCCTGACTTTATTACTTTTGTGAATAATGACCCTCTCAATCAAACCTTTCCTCATAAGATTTCAGCAGCATGAGCACAGATCAAGGAGTGGAAGCAGCTGTGATATAAACACGAGCTGCTGTGACTGTGCCCACAGCAAGGCACACTGAGCCACTGCCTTAATCTAACACAGCACCTCTGTCAAGCCTTGATTTGCAAGAATCCTGCAGTCCTCAGACACCTGAGCAATTCATGTCCTCCATTCTCTGAGCTGAACTGCTGTACTAACCTGTAAACTCAATTAGCATCAAAGATAACTCAGTGATTTCTGCCCTGACTAGTTACTGGACAGTAGCTGAGATTATTTGCCACCCTGAGGAATATCAGAGCTAAAAGAAGTACTCCAGATATTGTTGAAAAAAAACCAAACAAAACAAAACAACCCAGTGGTTATAATTTTTCAAGGTGTAAGAATCTCAAACTCTTTTTCCAAAAATAATTTCTAATGTAGATCAACCTTGTCCTATTATAGCTACACCTAATTTCATACTCTCAACTATAACTCTGTCTCTGCCCTAAGAACTACCTGGAATAAATCTACATCTTGCTAGGAAATGTGGAGCAGAGTGACATCCCACATTTCAAATAAAGATTTGGGAAGACAGATCTAATTTTTTGTCTTATCTACTGTAGTTGTCCAGCATGATGATTTTTTAATAGGGTTTTTCTTTTTGGAAGATCTAAAGGTGAGTTACCTAGTCATTAAAAGCATTTTTATATCCCCAAATCCTTCAGAGCCCTTAAACCCACACATCCCCGAGGCAAACTGATTGAGTTCACAGACTTCTGATGTCCAGCAACAACTCTATAATCCTGCAAGGCTCTAACACCTCACAATGCCTCCTTTAAAGTTCTCAGAGCCCTGAGGCAGCCCTTTCCATCACAGCATGGCCAGAAGGCATCAAGACAAGGAGGAGCAGATGGAATATGGACACAGGAAGATTTCAGTGCACCAGAACGGGGAGGTTTGGCACCAGAGAGGGGAGCAGGCAGAAAAGAGTCCTGGAGTCTGCAGATGCTCCAAGCATCCCTGTCCTGACAAAGAGAGATACAAGCTGTGACAAGGACACAAAACAGATTCTCTGACTCTAATTCTGACACAAACTTGGTGTGCCTTTTCCTTCTTGTTACAACCAGGATAATGACTGTGAGGTGAAAGGATGGAATTCAATCCAAAATGTCACAATTGGTATTGAAAAATACCAATTTCCAAAATGGAAAAATGGGTATGAACTTAAAAATTTGACTCTGCTGCAGTCAGTGAGGAGGCAAAACACACAGAAGAGGAGAAAATCCCAAATCTCCTGTGGGATCAACACCATCAGAGCACAGAGAGGGAAGGGTTTCTCCTGCCTCTCCCCAGTGGCAGCAGCTCACTCACAGAACACCAGAGCTTTCAAACATTTATATTTAAGGATGTTGCAAGAGATGACAGTTGATTACAAGGAAGAAAAGCTGCTAAAATATATTTATCAATGCTTGCTAACAAAAGCAGCCTTTTTTCAGCCCTTTGAGGGGAGCACAAGCATTTCTATGGTATTTCCCATCAAATTAAAACTGAAGCTGGAAAACTGATCACATGAGAACAGAAAATTGGCCTTTCTACCTGCAGCTTCCTCTTCAAGGTTGGATAAATGCTTTTGTCATCTCTTCATAGTAGGTGAAAATGGAACATTTAAAAGAGAAAAATGTGGAGTTTATAAAAGAAACGCTGTCTGGATTTTCTTCATCAGGTAGAACATCCTGGATCACTAAAATAATGGAATCATTGCATTACCCATCCTGTGATTCTACAGATAATTCATTTTCTCTCCTTGTTTTTGACAGCTGTGACAGAAGGTCTACCAATGTATGGTTTCTCAGCCACAAGAAACTTTTTCTTCATCACAAGTGGGAAGTAATGGCAGCTGGAAAAGAAATCACCAGAAATTCCATGAGACTTCCAGGCAAAAAATGTAGTGAACACAAAAAAAAAATAATTAAATAAATATATCTATCTATATCTATATCTATATCTATATCTATATCTATATCTATATCTATATCTATATCTATATCTATATCTATATCTATATCTATATCTCCTACCAGCAAGTCCAAAGCAAGTCCAACATGACAACATAAACATCCTGGCACAGATTACAAAAATGTCTTTACAAATACACACACTCACTATGTCATGCACTGGCCAATGAGCAAACTTGATAAAAATGAATAGAGCTATTATTTTTCCTGCAAGAGCAGGTTTAAAAGGAGGTAGAGGAGGACAGAGCTCCTTCAGAACAGAAATCCAGGACTCTACAAGGAGAAAAAGGCAGGTCAGATGTAACTTGTAGTGTCCTTTCAGGATCTGAAATAAAGCAGCAGTTCATATCACTTCAGAGGAAGCAAATGCCATAATATAACACCACAGACACATTGATGGGCTGACATAAAAAAAAAAAATAAATCCATCAGCAGATAAGGTTTGTTTGACATTGAGTCTGGGGAGCTGTGTCTGATGGCTCTGGTCTAACCAGATGATGGAAATTTTATGGACTTGGACAGCAGAGGTTTTGACTTTGTGGGTGAAAATGGTTTCACTTGATTCAATTCATTGGAGTATTGATTTTCAGGGCTGATGATTTATTAAAGTAACATTTGGTACAGTTGGATCTTCCAGTAATGATGATGCTGTTACTGCCACTGAAAATAAATCACTGTAAATCTTTAAAAGAATACGAGTGCTTAGCCAACAAATTGGGTGTCCTGGATTTGAAGAAGCTTGGGAATTCCCACTAAATGATACAGTGACCTTTTTTATTTTTTTTTCCTGTGGAAGTGTTCTGCTTTTTGACAACATTGGACAAAGGACAAATTTATTTAAACATACCAGGGAGTTTATAGCCTGATTTTTTTTACCTAAAGAGTCAATTGAACATGCAAAGTGTGAAGTACACATTTAACTGCTTCACTGCTAAACAATCCTGTGTGAAAATGAGGCAGTGATCTAGCAAACTGAACAACTCACCACTGGTGCAAATGCTTACCTATCTTGTGTGGAATATAATTCAATAGTTCAGAAAATCCCTGGGCACACAAGAGAGTTTTGTGTCCCTAAGTAATCTCTTGTGTGTCGACCTGGCAGGTGCCTCCCAAATATTTACCCCTGAAGAGGTTGCAGCTTCACAGACCTGGAGGATTTCCCTTCCCTGGCACTTTTTCACTGTTTTTTTCTGCTGACAGTAATCTTCAGCACTCACCTTTTTAATTAAGGCTGCACTCAGAAGCAGGCAAGTCCTCCCATGGGGAAATGAGTGCAACCAAGATCATCAACACCCCCCACACCAATAACGCTGCTGCTCATCAGGCTGCTGCTGTATTGCTGCTCCATAATCACTTTTAGACTGCCTGAGATGTGATCTCCAACAGAATGGAGTCCATTCTCTGTGGTAAACAATGATAAAATAAATGTTCAGCAGCACTGCACATTGTGAAAATGCATTTCTACAAAACTAAATTACAGGAGGTTAATAACTTCACAAGGGGATCATGACTTCTTTCAAGGGGATCATGATTTTTTTTTTAATTTTTTTTTTTTTTTTTTGCTAAGGGCAACTAGTTTAACTAGTTTATTTTGCTTTGTAATAAACTTTATTTCCAAACCCTTATTTTTGTATGTGAGAGAATAACCTTGGTAAGCATAATACACTACAAGCAATTCTGCCCATTGACTTTGCAACCCCGGTGTTCCTAAACAAAATTCTCTCAAATATTCTGTCTGAGATCAGGCAAACCTGTAAATGAACTGCAAAACTGAGAGTTAATTTTTCACATTAAGCCACAGCCCTGACAAGAGGTGTAAAGAACCATCTTCCCTGAAGGACCCAAAATTCCGTGCTCCATTGCACTGTAGTTGTACTCAAAAAGTCATCAATTAGCTAAAGCTCATTTAAAGATTCACCACAGGGTCTCTACTCTGGGTTAGACCAGAGATTGCAATACAGAGGAGGGATCAGCAGCCTTGTACTGCTCTTCCATATCTTCTGTCTGATGAGTCAGGGATTGATGTTGCAGGATGTTAAACAAATTTTGTAAAATTATACATAAAATCTGAGTTCTTGAAAAACAGAGGCAGCTCAGAATGAAAGAGATGTAAAAAACAAAACACATTTCTTTCTGAGCTTATTCTGGATGGGTCCTCTCAGACTCTCACTCACACAATCCTCCTTGCTAAGAAAGGAAGGAAGGAAGGAAGGAAGGAAGGAAGGAAGGAAGGAAGAAAGTGAAGATGACATCTATACATCTGCAGAAAACCCATTGAGTCAGCAGTTGTTTGCTGTTTGAGAATTTGAAGGTTTTGATAACTATTCAAGACCACATGTGTAAAAATGGTCCTTTTAAAATTTTGCATCATGTACTTATCTTGGGGTTAAAAATCTCTGCTTGGCTGAATATAATGTTAGGTTCTCAATAAATTCACAAGGAAAATACCACATTTTCTTTAAAAAAATAAAAAAGAGAGGAAGAACTAGCAGAGATGCCAAACCTGTAAATGAAGCTTGTTTCAATGTAAAAAAAAGTTGGCCATGAATTACTGTTTGTCTTAAGCCCTGGCAGGTTTGCCATGAGTTTTGTAGCAGAGCAGCTACAAATGAACCCTCTCTGCTAAAGTCTGTGGAAAGCCTCCCCCTGGGAGGGGACAATCCCTTGGGGACAATCCCTGCCTGGGGCTGGGCAGGGCATTGGTCAGGGTGTGGTGAGCAATTCTTTTGTGCATCACCTGTTTTGATTGGTGTTTACTTCTCTCTTTTTCCTGTCTCCATTTTCATTGCCATAATCATTGTCATTATTGCTGCTATTTTTTTTTTATTTTGTTTCAATTATTAATCTGTTATGACAACCCATGGGTTTTACCTTTTTTTTTACCCCCAATTCCCCTCCCCATCCCAGCAGGGAGGGGTGGGGATGAGGCAGTGGCTGCATGGCACTGAGGACCAGCTGGCCCTAAACCACAGCACTGCTTTTCCTTACAGATTTACCCCTTCCATACACAGTGCACCTGGTGACAGCAAGGTGAAGTCCTCACTGATGCTTCAAGTGGGGCCATTCTCTTGTTTCTCACCTGTGTGGAAACCTCTGTGACCCCAAACCTGACACCCTCTCTTACTTAAGATGAATTATCCTTGTTAGGTGGCTTGATTGAAACTCCTGCTAGACTAAAGGCTGACCTATAACGATGAAGGAGTCCTAAGAACTGGGAGAGATAATTTCTCCCCTTAGCACTGGCATCATTGCAATCATCAGGAATTACAGCGGAAGAACAAGAGCTAGACAGAAAAAAACATAAATAGATTAAAGGCAGAAGTGATTATTTTAGTAATTAAACATTTCTTAACTGAAATCATGTGAAATGCAAAAGCAGCATGAAAGGTCAGGAGAGATTTTTCAAAGAGTGCTCCAGAGGAAGGGAAAGGGAAAAGCAATTAAATACAAAGATAGAAGGTTATGATGCATGCAATATTATTGCAAACAAGTGGCTGCCAGCAACAAACAGCATTGTTTTGAATGTTTAATTAATAAAATAATCTTTTTCATTAACCACTGCCACTGGGGAAGATAGATTGGAAAAAAAAAACATATAGGAAACAAAATAGACCCATTTCTTACTTGTGTGCATTTACATATATGTAGAAATCTGAAAATGAATTTTGTTTGTCTTCAAAGTGACAGGATCAGAAGGAACACGTGGTTGTTACTGACACTGCATGTTCAGGTCATGTTTTCTTTAAAAAGGCACCAAATTTGCCCACACAAATGTCTGGGTGGGCTAAAAGATGCACTTTTTCCTTTACTTTGTTGTGCATAATCCTCAAAGGTAGAAAAGGCAGCTGAGGGAAGAAGAATACTTAAAAAGAAAAAACTAAAAGAAACTGCAGCACTTAAAAATTCCAATTCTGAGACAGGGTTGGTTAGAGCCTGTTTTTAATAGAGCCAGGCTTGTGGGTTCAATCTCCCTGTGGGCCAGTCACTTAAGGGGTGGATTTGATAATCCTGGTGGGGTCCCTTCCAACTCAGAATATTCACAAACAGGGGATAATAACTTCATATGAATGATACCCTCCTTTATACCCTTGACAAGAACTGAGATTGAAGGTTTGTTTTTCCTCTTCTAAGAGGAAAACCCGGAGCAAAACATGGAAGGCAAAAGGATCTGGCTGAAGGGCCAGTGTGTAATACTCAGTCTCTTTCCCCGTGCTCTCTGCTCAGTGAATGTTCTGCTGCACCAACACTCTCCCCTTCTGCCTTCAGCATCAGCCCACGAGCAAAGCTGAGCTGCTCAGAACTCTGACACCATCCCTGATTAAAGCAAGGCCTTGATCAAAAGCAGTTTTTAGGCTCCCAGCTCACAGCTCTGTGCGAGGCAGTGACTTTGTCACACCGTGTGAATCAAAAGCCCCACTGGATGTTGTAAATAAAAAAACACTTTAAACAACAACCACAATCAGGAAGAAAGAATCTTTGATCAGGCTACAGTTAATTGATTAAAATGTCCATTTCATTGTCCTTTCATGTCTGAGCTACAGTAAACAAGATGAGAGAGCAGAAACTCAGCATGCCATAGTAGAAAGGAGGCCACGAAGGAAAGCCTGGCAAGTAAACAAAGATTAAAAAGAAAGGGAAAAAATAGATTATACAGAATAAATACAGAAACCTGCTGTGCTCATGCCCAGAAGCTTAACCCAATTCTCCAGCTATGCCAGTGCAAGGCAGGGGAATTAATAACCATCAGCAAATCAGGGACTCATATTTGCATTTATTTTCCTCACTGTATCCATATGAGACCTTTCCTACCAAACCCACAATGTGATTTGTGCAAAACTAACCTCATATAATGCTTCCAATATGAAATGTATTAAGTACTGGGGAAGAATATTGACTTTCATTCTAGGGAAATCTGAAAAAATTCCTTGTCTTTGGTTAGCTAATAAACCAGGTTTCCCACTCTGATGAAAGTGGAATTGCTATAGTTGCAGTTTCTCTCTCATCTGAGAGGTACCAGGATGGCACCCAAGTTCCAGAAAATCTCAAAGACACTCAAACATATAAACAGCAGCAGGGGCCACTGAAACACTTCAGGATGCTCACAAGTAATCATTTTACAAGCACCTTTTATGTGCAGTGGAAGAGAGCCACACAATGCCTCTCAGACAACTCAGCACACTTCAACTTCTTTGAGTCTTCTCTCTGAGAGCCAAGACTCCCTCCACGATTCAAATAGAAAATATAAAGACACCTGTTTCACCAAAGTCCATCATTTTTACTTATCTCTTTCAGCCTTATCATTAAAAAGAGATCACAACTTCATTAAACAATTGTGTTCAATGCCAGGCATGACATTTGTAAATGGATAAAATAAAGTGAAACCGTATTCTAGAGTGCTGCTATTGTCCTTGTTTGCATTTTCAGTTTTGCATAAAGAACATCAGTGAGATCCCTTAAAAGCATAGGATACTCAAATAAAATGTTTTAAAACTTGAATTTTATGTGTCAAGACATACACATCAATACACACTCACAGACAAAGCAGCTGGGAGGTGAGGCAAGTGAATTGTGCCTCTTGTGCTACACCTTGGTTGAGTTTTATTAAAGAGGAGAAAAAAAATTACTCCAGAGATCGTGAATACAGTGGTTTTAAATGAAAGTAATGATATTTTTCCTAAAAGCAGTGGTGTAGCTGTAATAACACCCCATTTGTGTCTTTGTCCATACATGGAGAGACAGGGAATTGCTGTTACTTATACCTTTACCTCTTCTGCAGTGACTGATGCTTTGCAGCCCAAACATCCACCCTACTGCCAAGCTTGATCTCTCTTTTTTCCCTCATTTAACAACCCAAATGCACATCCCCATCACTAGCTGGATTTGGGGTTATTGCCTCTTGCTTGCTGTGCTTGATGTGTGAGCTCTGTATGGGTGCCTGGCTCCCTTCTCTGAAAAACATGAGAATGTCACTTTGCAAACACCCAGAGCTGCCCAATATCCCACCTGAGTCATACTGGGCTTAAAATACAAAGCACTGATCTTGCCAGCACTTATTGTTGCTTGGGAAAAAGTGACTACCATGAATAAAAGTCCCAGAGAAATCTACCCAGTGCCATCACTCCTAGCATTAAATTAAATTATTAATTAGTATGGGTGCAAAGATGGCACATTCAGACATTTAACTGGTGCAAAAATCTAGGAATATCAGCTTCTGACATAACATGACAATTTGCCTGAAGTATTGCACAATTTCCTTTTCTTCTTTGCAACAGTGCAAACAACTCCTCTGCCTTGGAAAGGCAAACAAACAGCTGGGTACAGCATATTTAACAACAGACCACTAAAAACACTTCTGTTCAAATAGGCAGAATTGCAGCAGCAAACCTCAAGATAATATGGACTTTTATGGAGTTTTTATGGATCCATTAGCCTGAATAGCTGCTGAATTTTTGAGCTAGAATAACAGTTTTGCATATATTGCCTCAAATTTGCACCTTGCAAGGTCTGTTTCCTAATCCTGAATGATGAAGGCAGCAATATAATACCAGAGTGTGCCTGAAGAGCGCATTATACAAACTGTAATACTTTTTATTCTCTCTAATTTATTAATGTGCCATACTTCAAACAGCAGGGGCTTTTTCAATCATCTCATTGAAGTGTCAGAGATGCTTAGTACAAACATTTCCAAGATATTAGTTATTAGACTGTTCATGCATTTTATTTTAGCAAATAGTGAAATCACGCATTTCAATTTAATTTTAATGTTCAATTCCCACAGAACAATTTCATGTAGTTTTCAAATCTACTAATACTAGTCAGGCATAGTTTCCTGGTTGGAAAGATTAAGTTTACAAAACTTCATTCCCATAAGTAATGGAAGTAGTTTCACTTAAATGAAATCACTGCAGAATCGTTTTCATTTAATTTTTTTTTAATGCAAAAAATGCACAGCACTCCTCTTACAGCACAAAAAAGAGTAAAGGAGGGTAGGTTCTCACCAAAGTGCAGTCCAGAACTGATAAAAATTCTGGATTTTTGGGGATTAAAATGAAGACAAACAAGAGAGTTTTTCCAAAATATCAAATAGCACCTCCTCCTAACTGCTTGTTTTGTGGGGTCTTCTCGAATACAAACAATCCAGAATAGTTTTATCAATATAAATGGATATTTCCCTTGCTACAGGAGAGTATTTTTTTTAAACTACCAAGCTATGCATATAAATAACCAGGGAGAAAAACAAGACCAAAAAAGCTGAGACAAACACAAGTAAATTGCCAGATAATCTTTAAAGATTGCTCTTTAGCTAAATTGCTGGTACTGATCTTAATTATCCAAATGGCTCCATTAAACAAATGAGATGTCTGAGAACTACACAGAAATATGCATTCTGATTTTGCTCTCCAAATTGTTTGATAAATATGCTACAAAGCTAATTATTCTTAAGGGAAAGCGTAAGAGTTGTGCTCCATATTGCACAGGTTATCTGTTGTTAACTAGTAATACACCCCAAAGAACTTTTAATCTAAAGGGTGCATTCATTATTCATATGTTTTCTATTTAATATTACATTTTAGGACTGCCTAAATATTGCTGATCTTCCTCTTAAACCCAACTATTTATAGCACAAATTTGAAGATTCCAAAATACACCAGGGAAGTGTAGACAGACTTGCAAAGTTCTGCTCGAGGAAAATTTGCAATGCTGTCATTAAGTACAGAACTGAAAATTACAAGGTTACAGAATTTTCCAAACAGTAAAAATTCCTTATGATTTTTTTTAACCCCTAAAGCAAAGACATTCCTAACTTTGGGCACAACATAAACCCTGGGGATGACACCTCAGACTTGCTTGCAGGCCTGTCATACAGGAGACTTCTGAATCATAGGATGGTGTATAAATTCATGCCAAGATGTGCTCCATGAAATGAGGAAAACTCTTTCCTCATTCTCCTGCAGATGAGTTGAGCAGACAGCCTGCACGTGGAAAAAATAGGAAACAGGACATTTGGAACAGCTTTAAAGAGCAGAAAGATCGCTTCACAAAATTTCATGGAATCATCTTAGGAGGGACTTTAAAGATCATCCAGTTCCAACCCCTCTGCCATGGGCAGGGACACCTTCCACTAGACCAGGTTGAAAAAGACAGTGACAAACTGTTGGAAAAAGTAGTACAAAGTAGCTTCAATATTCTCTACTATAACAAAAATGTGACTTTGTGAGACTGTCAGAAAAGTGAATTTACTTATTACCATCATCAGCATTAATACATATGTTAGATGTGATAATATTTATATCAAATTGTATCATCATTCTAATACTTAGGAAAAAAAAATTGTTTGCTAGCTCTTCAACGCAAGGAGGTGTAAGGACTAATTAGCCCTGTGAAAATGCACATTCTGCCAACTTTGTTTTCAGTCAAGGAAGTTCCTCATGGACACTTGCTCCACTTAGTGTGAAAGTGAAATATGTGCTGAGCTTAAGGGCTAAAGATTTAGAAACTCAGCATTTCCAGAAGGAGGTCTATAAAAAAAAAAAAAAAAAAGTCACGATCTTTCTTCAAAGATGCATTGAGCTGAATTGTATGTGAAACACTTGAAGAAATAAAGCAGAATAAGAAATGGTATCATCAAGGTGTTCCAGCTTCTGATGAGTTTTAAAGCATGTTTTTGGCTAGCAGCCAATTACAGGCTGCCACAGCTTACATGTAATTTGTCATATTTCTGTCAGAGGGATGCTTTAACTGCCTGTGGGATATATGACAATAGAGATAAAAACAGCAGATAGGATCAGAGCACTGGTTTACTAATCCAACTAAAAGCACTTATGGGAGAAAAAAGTCAGAAATGATGCTAATAAAATTTTTTACTCTGTAATCACAAAATAAGACCTTACATTATGCAATGTGCCCTTGTCTTTCAGTACTTTGAGTGGATTTCCTACTCCATTTTGTTTTCTTTCTATTCAACACTAGCCTGATGAAAAAAAACCCCACAAATGAACCAAAAAAAGCAGGTTTTGCCTTATGTTAAAAAAATAAAAAATTAGACAACAATTTTCTCCCTTTTAGAGCTTTGTATGGCTACAGAAATATACTGTCAAGATAACAGGTAAAGATTTTTCTTTTGTAAAACACACCTTTGCAATTACAGACATTAATCCCAGAGTTTATCAATTAGATTTGTGTGCACACACAGGAACTCATTTTCAAGCAGGATGATTGCTTTTTATTTTTTCCAGTTTTCATCATAATAAGAGTTCCTGGTTGATAAGAAAAAGCTGTTGCAATAACAAAGCACAGAAGCAGAATATATTAAACCAGGAGATGTTTCTTTTGATGGTAAATTTCTCTTTACATTAATATCTACCCTTTTGCTAAGGTCACTTGGTCTGTTAAGCCTGGAGAGGAGGAGACTGAGGGGAGACCTCATCACAGTCTGCAACGTCCTGGTGAGGGGAAGAGGAGGGGCAGGCACTGATGGTGACCATGATTTTGGATATTTTATCTTTTCAACTGGGATCATCCAGTGCTTCAGTGGAGATTGAAGAGGAGAAGCAGTAAAAAGAGTAAGAAATGTAACGAGCAGAATGCTAGAAAGATGAAGGAAAAAAAAATCAAAAAGTTAAGTGAATCAGCACTTCAAGTGGAAAGGTTGAAAACCCAGCCATCTCTGATGTAATTGGAAGCCTCAAAATCATTGAAGTTGCTTTGTCAGTGATGAAAATAGAGGCAAAGCTGCCTCTTGTAAAGAAGGCCACTCTCTGCCAGCATGCACAAAAGTAGACAGAGCTCATCCTACACAAATCCTTTAAATGTGGAATGAAAGAGGGCGTGCTGGGAAGGAGGAGGAGGAAATGCTCACAACGAGACCTGTTTGGGACAAAAATGGGCAGAGGAGGAAACTGTAGGGAGGAAAGGATGGTTGTAGTGTAGACTGGGCATAAAAGAGAGGAAAATATGGGCAAAGGGATAAAGAGAGGTGTGAGAAGGTCAAAAAGGGGAGAGGAATTCAGAGTATAAGAGGGGCGTTTCTAAAGGTGTCTAGATATCTAAACTGACAGACATTTCCAAGTGGAAAAAGCAATGCTAAAGTCCAGCTAGGAGAAAGGAAGTGAAGTTTTATATGGAGCAGGTAAAACTGCATTCTTATGTTCACTGGAGACCCAGTTCTCCATCAGCTCAGTGCATGATCAGGCTGAGGTGGGAGCTTTAAGAAAAATCGTGGAATGTGTCAAAACACAGCTTGTGGTTTTGGGGTCTTACAGCTCCATCAAATCATTTTCATCCTTGTTTTGAAAATGGCCACTTGCTCTTGATCTTTTCAGACAAGCAATAAGTAAGAAAAAAAGAAAAATGTACAGTTGGAGATCCTCTCTCATTCTGACCTTGGAATTCCTTGGAATGACCAAGGAATGAAAAAATAACTCGAGCTAAGGTCATAGAGGAACAGACCAGTGACATGAGAAAAAAAAAATGAAATTAGAAGTAGAAGCTAAACTAAAGTTAGCATCTATCAGCCAGCAAATCTTTGGCTTTGTCAGACAATGTAATTTTCATTCCACAGAAGTGGACAGGAGAAAAATGGCACCTAACTGAGGTGAAATGCTTAGTTCTGAGAACGTCTCCTGAAAATAATATAGACTTCCGTTAGGTTCGTGCTGCAGCACAAATATTTTAGTGCTTTTTCATGGAAGGCTTCACTTTGATAACCCTGGCTTTTGCTGGCCAGAATGGTGTGCAAAAAATCTCACTGTCCAGGGGAAAAAACTGGAAAGAAATTTTTATGTTGCGTGGATGTGAGAATACTGACCTTGTTTTGAAACTTCTTCAAAAAGTAAGGCAATATCTGCCAGTAAAAGAGGTGTTTTATGCTCAGAAATTTTTTTTTTTTTTTGTTCTCTAAGAAGTAAGAAAAGGTGTCTGGGAGAAATCTCTGCCCAGATAACTTTGTGCTGGGTGTGAAATACTGACCCCTGTGGTACTGAGTTAAGCTGTTCTCCAGAGAGGCAGATGTGTGACACCCACATGATAAATATGCATGTGCTAGTGGCACATTAACTCATCAGAATAAATACAGAATAAACTATTTATATGTCTAATATTATATACATAAGTATTTGTCAGCATAACAACAGAAGAGATGTTCTGCCTCCAAAAAGTGATCTCAAAGTTTTGTGCTCATCCCAGAAAGATTGCCCTATAAAGCTGATTAATCCAATTTGATTTGGATTTATGAGCTCACCAAAGAGAGATCTCTTGAAGGAAGTGTCCTCCACCTACTGTGGGACCTTTTTTAAAACCTATCCTACCATAAGTGATTCATTTTAATGAAGAGACTGAAGAGGACACCAAGAGCAAGACTGGCCCTCATCAGGGTACAGCTTCACATTCTACGATTTCACAGAAGAAGAAGGAGATGGAGAGTGAGAAAGGTGTTGGGAGGGAGCACAAAAGCCATCTTCCCAGTGGTATCACCTAGCGTGAGTGGCACCTAATTTTTTTTGAAAAATGTGGATTTTGATGGGCAATGTTACCTAATTACCAAATAATTTACTTGCCAGAACATCTAAACCTGGATAAAGTGAAGGTGCCAGCTAATTTGGGAGATGTTTAGGCAGACAGATGATGCACCATGAGTGGAATCCTCTATCCAACCAGCTACACAATTGTACATAACAGGTATCATAGAAAATATCTGAGAGCAAGCAAATAATTAGAACCTTAACCCACCAGTACTATGGGGGTCTGAATTATCCTGGGAGGATGAAATTCTGTTTGGTGAACATCTGTGGGCTGGAAAGGGCCTGGCAAACTACAAGGCAGATGAAATAGCATTATTGCTCTCTATTTCTCAAATGATTGAGGTGATTGTAGATCAAAACTTGTTTCACTGACTTCAGGGCAGTGTCTGTGAATTGGCACTGGGCTTTGTTTCAGGGGCCTGGAGGTAAGCTAAATAATTTACTCGAGGATCCCAGCTTCTCTCTTTCATTTGTATTTTTCTCTCTCAGTTCCTACTGGTAGCAATATCCTTGCTCCTGGCTAACTGTGCTGTGTATTACCAAATTCACATCACCTATGACAGAAAATGTAGCTCTTCTCTTTTCCCAGACTGACCATAAGGCTGGTGCATTTTTTCTACCTGTCATTAAAAGCAACTATAAAAACCAACCAACCAAAAAACCTCAACCTCTCTAACCTTGCAAATACATCTTACACATAGCTAGAAATGAAAGACTATTTTCATAGAAATGTAATTTACCCTTGTAAAAATCAAATTCTGTTCAACATAAATCTGAAAAGAAAAAAAAAGCAGAAATAAAAACTTGATCTCCCACTTTGTGAGCAATGGTGGAACACATTTTCAGAGCGTTTAAGGAGAAATTTGTGCTTTGCTTCACTAGAGCTACAAATGTTGGATCAGTTTCAAAACTGAGCTAGCAACAAAAGCTGATTAAGATATATCTGAAGGAGTTTATGAAATAGTAATGTAAGAAAAATTACAGCAGAGACAAAAAGAGAACACATGCAGCAACTGGAGCTATTGTTTTAAAAGAAAAAATGAAGAACAAAGCTTTTAACTTTCCAAAGGGTTGAAAATGAGCAAAGTAGTTACTGTGTATGAGGGGAAAAAAATAAAGAAAATTTATGAAGATGGAAAGGTGAACCATAGCTGCAGTTAGCAGAGAAAATTCAACTCAAATCACACACTTCAGAGGCAAGGGAAAGTTTCTCTCCTCACTTAGAGCTGTGATCATTATCAGTGTTTCTGTAGGTGAAGTGTGCAACCTTTATGTGTATTGTGAGGTGATTTTCCCAGAGCCTGGCACACAAGTGCTGCAGAACACAGCAGCTGATGCAAACCTGAGACCTGTGCACCCCATGGGATCTGTGCAGAATGCTGACAGCAGGGAAAGGGGCAGACAGCACAGGTAATACTTGTGACAGAAGTGAAGGAAACAAATGCAGGTGGGTTTTGATCACATAAAAAAAAAAAAATCCAGAAATTAATCTATCATATGAATTCTGCACTCCTTATTGAGTTCTGGAGTTCTGCTGCAGCATCATAGATCCTCGAATGAGCCAAATAATTTACTTGCAGACAACTCACTCCTAAAATTAATGGGAGTAAAAGAGAAGGTTGTCTCCCTGCCTTCTGTGCCCATTGAACATTGATCTTTAACCTGCAACAAGCAAAACCTATCAAAGCTCCTGCAATTTTTCCTGCAGCAATGGCTGGGGGAATGAAGGGTCAATGCATTACGGCGCCGTGTCCTGGCGGTTCCGAGCCCTGCTCAGAGATGGATGGTACACCCCAGAAAGGCACCAGGCAGCTCCCAGCAACCTCCTCCTAAACAATCATCATTTCAGACACTTGCACATTCATTCCATGGAAAGCAAAAGGTGTTTTTTGCTACCAAACACTCATTGTAGAGACATCTAAGGTGGACGATGATTTTGACAGAGCTGCAATTCAGTTTTTTGTTAACTGTGCTAAATGCTCAGCTCAAGGGGTGTTGCTGTTAGAGCCACTAAGAGAAAAATGCACATACATGAACAGCACACAAAATTACAAAAGTTGTGTGTGTATATACATATATATAGTAATTACTGTTGTGATGTGTAACCCACACATTCCCCGATCTCATATTTCTTCTCCATGGTGTCTTGCTGTATCTGGTTAGATTCTCACCTTTACTTGAAAAGATGGATTGTTACATTTTTTGTGTCATTTACAAAGTTGAAACAGACCCACCAGGTACAAATATGTCCCAATAAACATAATATCATACCTAAAAGACTCTTCAACTTTATAGGGTAAATGTACTAGAAGCGGAATTAATTTTTTTTTTTTTCAAATGCATCACAAAGAAGTTCCAGTCTTAGGTCAATACATGACGAAGTCCTTCCAAATTTTACATGGAACCATAGCATTTATTTGGAAAAACCTTTGAAAAGAAGAAGATGATGAATGGTTTTTTTTGTCTGTTTTGACAATTTAAAGTGCAGGCATTTGAACTGGTGATTCTCTTGCTCTCACTTAACATTTTCAAGCCTACAGATGATCAAACTCTAACTGAAAACATTAAGCAATAAAAGAAACTTTATCCAACTTACTACTTAATTTTGCCAAAGCCAGACTGCATTCCTATTCCTTTTATTTGGTGAAAGGATCCTGCAAGCATACTGAAGAAATTCCCATTTCTATGACCCTGTCCAAGGAGGTGAAATCTCTATCAAACAGTTGCTGTTCCTTGTCAAGATTTTCCAGCAGAGCAGGTAATGAATTTGTGAGTACCTTAACAACTAAGGTTATGAAATGCATTATAATTTCATCAGATTCCTCAGTCCTGAATGGATTTTCCCCTGCTCTTTGCAGTTCCCACATAGTCTTTTGATTAATTTCTGTCATGAAAACTACAGCTGTGATGGTACTGCACACAGAACACTAACTGCTGTACTTGCATACTTTGCACAAATTTCCTTAGTAAAGATGCTCTCAAGTATAAAAAAAAGAATGATTAATGAATTCTGAAGTTCCTGCATCTTCACTGTGTTACTTTATTCTCCACCATCCCTGAAGCTAAGCTCTAAATGTTTTGGGTTTTTTCTCTGTATTTTCTTTATTCAGTCTTTTTAAAGATACTTACTATGTCTCACATTTTATATATCTGCAGCCTTGTTTCAAGGAAGTGACTCTTTTTAAAAGGCACATATATACTGAGTTTCTTGTTGTGTAATTCTCCTATGAAATGCAGAAGTATTGATCAGCATAATTTCATGCAGTTCCTTGAAATGATAAGAAGCTGCTGAGAACTCTTAAGCACTGAAAATCTACGTGTCCTGTGCTCTTAACAAGTCAGCCTCTGCATGACCTGGGAATCAAAAATTTCCAAGGATCATTCACCTGAAATCTCCCAGCCTCATTTGTAAGGTGCTATTTTTCACCTGTGAAGATACAGGTTGCTCTCTGTATTGTTCTTGTGTGAGTCCCTCTTGGGTGATGAATTCCTGTTCTGAGTTGTGTTCTAGAATCATTCTGCAAGCTTCACTTTTGGCAGAGGTCTGTTAGGGGTGATGTTGAGGAGCTCAATGCTTCCTAATTTCTAACAGGGAGGAAAAAGCTGCCCTGTTCTACACACACAGAAAACCAAAATCCTCCTCTGGCTGGGACTCATCCTGTCACTTCAAGAGACCTGAGATATTTACAGGATGCTGGTGGAAAGACCCTCTTCTGAATGATGAGGGGCAAAGAGAATCAGTGAAAGGACACATTTGCTCCTCTTTCTCCTATTGCCCCACATCCACTTCCTCCCCATCAATATTTTCCTGCAAAAGATTTATCCAGGGTGATTGAGGAAAAGTCTGGTGAGAGCTGTTCATTTAGGAGCCCTCCACCACTGAAAAAGAATGAGGAGTGCCTTCACTGTCATCTCCCACTGCTATGGAAAAAGCCCAGATGATCAGCTTAGGTCAGAACATTTTTGAGGATGCTAAAGTCCATGAAATTAATTTGAAAAATAACGTAATATTCCCATCTTTCTTATATTGCTCCTCCTACATCTGAGCTACAACAAGCAAATTCAGAAGTTAGAATTCATCTTTTGCAAAATGCTGCAGAGTGAGGCAATTCCCTCCTGATGAGACTTTCAGAAAAATGTGGAAGTGCAGGTGAGGCTGCTGGGCTGGAAAGGAGGAATTTACAATTCTGAGCCTGCCTGCATCATGTAACCAGATCATGCAGACACCTGCTAAACCAGGGGTGTAAAAGAAGGATGTAAACCATAATTACAGGCAAGAGTCAATCACCTCCAAAGAAATGCTGGGACATGAATTACAGCTGGCCAGAAATTGTGAGTTAAGCCTCTTTCAACCACAGCCATTAACAACCTGTAAAAGGCCTGCTGAAAAAAATCAATACATAACTGTAGCATTTATCAAGTTCATATAGATTTGTGTTGTTCCTGTCTAATTTGGAGGGCCTTACCAAGGAGATGTTCACAAGTGGGGTATCAAAACAGCACCCGGGAGGCAATTTCCTGGCTTTTGTTTCATCCTTTTGGTGTTCTATTGAGGAATAAGATCTGATGTTAAGTTCAGATTCTCTGAAAAGAGATTGTTATTGATCATGTCAGAGTGCTGTGTAAGACTTTCCATACATGAATCTTCTATGTGGCTTTTCCTCTTATATTTAATACTTTGTGCCAATGTTTTAGCACTTTTTCCGACTACACACACAGGGAAAAGGCTAATCTAAATGATAAGTGGGAAATAACATTTGGAATATGCAGTGGAGTTTGTTTACATTCTGCTTTTATCTTAAGGCTACTCTTTTTGCTGATGGGAAAAGAGAAAGCCTACAAAAGAGCTAAGAAAAGAAATAAAAAACTGAACAACTGTTTCCAAGGGGCAGTCTGAGATCAAATTTGCTTAAATAACAATCCACCTTATATTAATAAACAACAAAACCAAAATCCCTTAAAATTTGTTTCAGTGCCCACAATGCTTGCAAAGTCACATTTTACAGCAGTCATCTTGCATGAGGTACTGGCAGTGAGAATTATCTTACTGCAAGACTCCACAAAATACAAAGCAATCTGTGACCCAAATATTGTTTTACTGTGCAACACTGACATTCTTCACGCAGGATAAAAGATTAAATGGAAAAGGAATTTAATTTTCTGAAGGTTCTTCCATCACCTCCCCAACTCTCAGTTTCTTCTCTCTGCTTTCTGCTCTGAATATTTTGAAGGATAGAAAACAGAGACCTAGAAAATACTGCAGTAGTGCAGGGAGGCAGAATTAAGACATCATTTGCAGGAAACATGAAGAATAATGTGACTAAAAGGTGCAGCTTTTTTTTTTCTTTTTCCCTTTAGTGACTTGAAAACAAAGCAAAAGCACTGTACACACACACAAAAAAAAAAAAACAACCAAACCAAAACACCAAAAAACAACAACACCCTCCCCCCCCCAAAAAAAACCAACAAAACAAGAAACCAACCAAACAAAAACCCACAAACAAACACACAAAACAAAAAAAAAAAAAAACAAACAAAAACTCCCACACAATCCCATGAGCACATTGGAGCCTGCATGGACCTCAGAGATGCTGAAGCTGTGTGGCAGACACATTTACTGATGTAGGAATTCCAGCTAATGATCTGCCTCCCAGGTCTTGTTAAGATTATCTTCCTTGTTCTTGTTATACTCACTTGAGTAGTCATTTTGTAATTTTTTCTCCCTGTTTGGAGTTAAGGAGCCCTGCTTAGCCAAATAGGTCTTTATAGGAGCTGCTCTGCCATTGTAATCAAAGCATCTTCCAAAAGGCTGCTCTTGTAGAAACATCAAATTAGCTCCATTTGCAGTATTTCCTTTCTACACCCTTCACAAAAAACCTAAAGGCAAGTGGTTAAAGGAGAAACAAGGAACCTCATGCTGGGTGCACTGCTGGTGGTAATCATTGTTTAATTAGTCCAGAGGCAATTCAATTCACAAACAGGCTTAAATAAATATTAGGAATACATTAATCCTTTAACTGATTTGGCAAATACTATGTGATATTAAAGCATAACTGTGGCAGAGGTTTTTGAAGAATTTTTTTTTTAAATTTAACATTGAAATATTTTTAATAAACAGGGATAGATTGGGGGTATGCATGTATGTATGGCCACGTGCACATTCCTCTTTAGAACAGGTTCTAATGCAAGGTGGACTCCAAAATTCAGTGCATCACCAGGAATGCTGAAGATGTAATTTAGACTTTCTGCAAGTTGTATTGCTGCTTGTGACTCTCCCTGGGAAACTCAATTCACTGTAGAGTCCCCCTTGTAGCAATTTCTCCAAGCCAAGCAATAAACCCTCTGGAACTTGTCAAAACAAAGGGGAATAGAGCAGCTGAGGATTGCTCAAATTCTGTAAGAAGCCCTAATTTCAATTTACTCAGGGCTGATAAGGCCCAGCCCAGTCTGTGTGTGCGCATGGGAGACGCAGGTGCACAGGAGAAACAGCACCAGTGTGATGCTTGTCATGAGAAATCTTTTTTGTTGGTCTGATTTTGCATGGAAGCACCTTTCTCCCTCACCAGCTCCACCATCCCCTCACAAGAAATGTTCTGGAACATCAGCAGATCTACTCATCTGAATGAGAAAAAGATTTCAGGTCTACCAGTAGGGCACAAATGATGCTTTCTGGCTTCCTTCTGTTCTGCTGTGATGCAGAAAATTCAGTGGCTTTTGTTCCACTTTGTTTGAATGTGCTGCAATGCAGTTTGATGCAAATGACTGAGCTAAAAATGAGTATAACTAGACCCAGCCTGTCTATCTCTACTTCCATTTCTTTTTGTCAGCTGTGCCTTAAAAGAACAAATACATTCCAAGCTCCTTCCAAGCCCTCCCTTCTCCAGTGAGCCACAAGAGCTACTCAAAATATCATCCCTTGTAGTCACTGTGGCTGTTTTGGATAGGATATATTTCCTCTCCTACTTCTTTCAATTCACAAGGGTTTTTTAATTAATCTCTTCAATTCAGTTCTCATGAGAATAAAGCTATTACAATGGCTAAGGTTAAAATTACATGTTTGTTTTAACAACAAGAGCCTTCACAACTTCTCAGAGTCCTATTTTGAAGGATTCAGAGTTAGTCTGAAAGAAACAGTCCCTTCTTTTCCTCTTGTTCTCTTTTCTGTTGATGAAAAAGTGAGGTAAGTTATTGGTATCTTTTGGATACAAAAATAGAGTAAAAGCTAAAAGATCCAGGATTAAACAAAAAGCTGTGTAATGCTATTAGAACTGAATCAAACAAAAGTAGCAAACATTTTCAGACTTTTAAAATTTCAATTGCTTTTTAATAATTGAAATTATGTGGTTATCTTCTCTGATTATTAATGCTTTTCTAAACATAAATCCAAGTTCAAGATAAACACAACATTTACCCACTTGTTATCTGTTCCTGATCATCTCCTCTTTTTCTCTTTTTGCCAAATAGACCAGACCTGGTGTTGCCACTGTGAGAAGGGAGTTTCATGGAAACACAGCTTTTGCATTCTGGATTATTTGGTTAATATGATTTTAGCATCAGCCCACTTTTTACATGTTTATATTCTTTAATGTCCAGGGACCTGATATGATTTTTATAAAATATCACTCAGACCTCAGGAACAAAATCAGACATCAACAAAAGCCCATAAACACTAAATAGCTTGCAGATGGTTGTGCAAAAATAAGTATATATAGATATTATTCTGCTCAGCCTGGCTCATCTAGAGCACTGTATTTCTGTGAGACTGTTGACTGGCGAGGCACACACTGAATTTGGAAGAGCTGGCTGAGTACCCCAAGCAGCAGAACGTTATAAAAGACACATTATGTTCAGTCTCTGAGAATAGACTTGAGAATAGACAGATTCATTTTGGCTTTTGATAGCCTGAGATCTCAGCAACAAACCAACTGCACAGGCAAAACCCTCTCTACAAACTTCTGCTCATCAGTTCTTTCTGAGGGGTGCAAAATGACAGGGCCAGCAGGCCACCCCCTGGGCCAGGACAGGGCCAGGGGACAGCACCGGGCTCCACCCAGGGTCAAAGGCTGAGCTGCTGCTCCCAGGCTGACCAGGCAGGGCATGATGAGATGATGATCCCTTCCAGCTCCTGGCACAGGGCTCCTGGCCTTCTCTAGGGTCAGAGTTTGTCTGTATTTAATCTTTAAGTACTTTCCAGCTGTCATTTTAAATATGTGTATATGTACAGAGAGAGGTTTGTAGATGAATATATACATATATACTCCCTGTACTACAGATGCAGGAATTTCTTGTGATCTCCCATTCAGAAAGGCAGTGATTTCTCTCTCAGGATGAATGCCATCAGCCTCCTTGGCTCCCAGCAGGCTGGAGGTGAGCCAAGAGGCATATTTCCAAGTGACTGCCAGTCTTCCCAGGCTGCAGAGACACCCTGGTTCCTCCTCTGTGTCAGGGTATGAGGAGAACTGTAGGAACAGCCACTGTAAATTGGAGACTCAACAGAATCCAGCATACAAAATACCAAAATACATCACAGAACAGCTTGAGAATACACAAGAGTTCAAGAAAACAGAGACAAAAAATTTGTAACAAAATTCCCTTTGGAAAATGTGGTGAAGGCTATTGCTGGTGTTTATTTTATGTATTGTTAAGGCCTTTATAAAGAGAAGGTTAAAAAAAAATCATAATGCTGGCAAGGTTATTGGGGGTAATGCAGACAGTGCAAACTTTATGGGAGATGGAACTGAACTTTTTTATTTAACTCTTCCTCACACTGAAGTCAGCACTTTTCAGCTCATGTTTTTACAATTCAAACAAGCCCTGAGTTTATTGCTCCTAGAACTAAATTCTCAGTACTTCATACACAGGGACAGAGAGGTTACTGTATCTTCCAGTGGGTGAGTCCTTCACTTAAAAAAAAAAAAAATATTAACTGCTTTTTTTTTAAGGATGAAATATGCTGGAACAACCATTTAATTTCTAGAGAGAAGACTCTAAAAGCCACAATCACTCCCAGTTTCCTTTAGACAGGACATTGCCCTGCAAAACAACACAGGGCACACCTGCTCTTGCTCTACAGCAAAACCAACCTGTTGAATTTCTGCCTGGGGCCAGCGTGGTTTTAGCCCCACAAGGGTTCAACAGAGTCAGAGGGTGTCCAGCAACCTCCCAGAAATATCTCAGAAATAATTAGCAAGATGGCTGATTGTGTGTGTTTTTAAAAAGCAAAAAGATTTTAATTAAAGAGAAAATTACAAACTATACAGAACAAAAGAACAAAAGTTGTGCAAGGTTCAGGGAGGCCCCTTGCATCTGCTAAGACACCCTGAATGTGCCCTGAGAGATTTGGTGCTCTCTCTTAAGTGTTTAATGATCTAGGAGGGGTTTTTGGCAAGCTTCCCAATAAAAAATAGCTACATTCCTTGAGGAACAGCTCGAGGGTCCAACAGGTGCCTTTGTCCTGGTGATGCCTTAAGTTTGAGCTTTCATGTGTTTCAGATTCTGCGCTGCCCAGGGGTGCAGTTCTGAGTCCCATATTAAGTGTTGGTGAGCTCTCTTCACAGAGCAGGGAGACAAAACAAATCCTTTTCCTGCTGGAGACCAAGGACAACTTTCAGGCCCAAAAGCACAAGCAAGGGTGGCTGAAGGGAGGAACAAGAAGGATGAGACCTCACAGCCTGAAGCTGTAATTGGACAATTAAACCCCAATGTGCAAATGGACCAAAACTCATAAAAGTGTGAGACCTCATGACCAGTCAGTCATTTTGTGACCATTCTTAGTCCTCCTTGGGTGTAGCCCTGGCCAGGCCCTGTCCTGCCCAAGGTGTGTTCTGGAGGCCTTTCAATAAATCCCTGCTTTATTCTCTAGCTCTGTCTAGTCCCTGTTCCAGGTCAGCCTTCCCAAGGCATCACTGGCACTGGAGCAATTATGGCAAGAGAAGCATAGAAGCTTCTGGTTCATTTTCCTTATGTACCAGAAACTTAAACTGGTTTGAGTTGGGTGAAGCTTAAACTCTTTTCCTAATGTGGGAACGCCTGCTCAGGTGTGGGGGTGCACTGCAACACCAACCCACTCCAGACAACCCTTGCAACAAAAGAGTATCCACAAGATTACTGAATTTGAATTTATCAATTCTCACTCTGCAGTGTAGCACTGATGGCTCTGACTGTGTGCCGGCCCCCAGGCCTGCCAGGCCAGCTCATCTCCTCACACCTTCAGCAGGCACAAAAGGACATTTTCTCTTCAAATTTCATCCTCTGTCCAGAGCTCCATGAGGGAAAGGTATCAGGTTTTCATCTGGGAAGATGGAACCCATGTTCAGGCAGAAAAGCAATGTGAAAATCAATCAGGTTGCAGAGAATGCTGAAGCTGAAAGGCAGACTGGTTTCGCTGTACACCAGTGATCAGAAGCTGACACTTTCAAAAATGCTTTATTTATGGAAGGCTCAGAAATTTCCTCTTTAACAAAAAAACCAAACCAAACCATAGAAAAAAACCACAAACAAACAAAAACCCCCAAGCAAACAAAACCTCAAATAAACAAACAAACAAACGAACCCCAAAAACTGGACTTAAGAAGTTCAAATAGTGAAGAAGTCTCATTGACAATTAAGCCTTGCTAATTATTGCACCTACTTCTCCTCGGTGCCCTGTACCAGTGATACTCTGGCAAGGGCCATGGATTGAGAATAAATTCCTCACACAGCAGAAATGCCAACATGGATGTCGTGTCTCAGATTTCACTCAGCAGTACAGTAAACTTCAGTGCTTGCATTTAAAAGGAGAAAAAAGAACAAAATAAGCCCCAAATGCTGTTGGCTTCAAACAGAGCTTGTCACTGTCTGTAGAGATGCTCTGTTTGTCAGCACTTCTCACTTTTGATGCCACTATTGAGCCTGCATGAAACAAATTTCTCTGGTTGAAACACTGCTGGGGAAGCTTCAGGAGAGGAACAAAAATCCTTACACCACATCCATTTTGCTTGCATTTTAAAGCAAACTTGCAAAAGCAAAATATTTTCAAGGTGAGGGCCTAAGTTAACAAATAAATATATGTTATTTTCATTAATGCTCCAGTAAAAAAAGACAAATTAAATGAAATATAAATTCTACATTTTATCAGAAATACTGACTGCCTTCTGCTAAAGTGAAATCTGTCTTTCCTCAGATCCACGTTCTATAGTGCCACTAGGATTTATTCCTGCAATATGCACTAAAGAAAAAAAAGAAATAGGAAATTATGAAAAATTCTGCCTTTAAATTTCTTATCCTATCTTACCTCTGTTATTATGAAAAAATTGCTTCTTCTCCAGAGGAGAGACTTATACTTATGACTCAACTTCCAAGCATTCCCATTTTGTCAAAAATAATCCTCTATAATTTAACAGCAGCTTCCAGAATTACCTTTGCAGAGCAGCTGGATGCCTGTGGGCCTACAGAATTCCTGAGGTCTTCCCAAACAAAATTCCCCAGGCAAACCACTCCCTGCAGGGAGGGGTCCTCAGGTCATCAGTCAAACTTGAAAATGTCAATTATTGCACTTGTTACAATGAAAAATAAACTACTTTAAGAGATTTAGAACTTCAGTTCCTTTCATAACTTAAATTAGGATAAGGCAACTGATGATATCCTTAAGATTTTAACCAACCTGAAAGAAATAAAAAGCTGTTTAGGTAGTGATGATCAAAATGACTGTAAATGGTACCACTACTCAAAATGAAAAAATTAATATTTCAAAGAGAACTTCAATACTTGAAGATGTTTAAAATTCATGTGAGAAGCAAATGAAATGTCTGTCCATGGACCAATATAAATGTCCTGTAAACAAAGATCCATTTAGTCAAGTGGATGCCTGCATTTGACTTATTTAACTAAGAGGTGGTTGGAATCACTGGACATAGTTAAATGTAAATCCGTCTTTACTAACTTTGTTCCCAACTTCAATCTCCACAAAAAAAAAAAAAAAAAAAAAAAAAATTAGAATTATTTCAGTAAAATCTGAAGGATGTAGGAGGGCATGTGAGAAGATCATGCAAACTGCCTTCTGAACTTCAAGTACTCTCCTTCACGATATCTAATTTTTTGTGTTTCCAGAAAAGCAAGATTTTACTGTCTCCGAAAGACTCCCTTAATCCTCCCACGCACACGCTCTCTTTCTGCCTTCTGAGAGAATGCATTTCCTTACACTGAGCTCCTCTCATCCCATGAAGTGACAGAACCACATCTTACCCAGCTCCAGGTCCTTCATGAATATTAAAACAAAAGAGATCGTGGGAAGGAAATCGGAATATTGGAAAGGACATTTGAGGAAATCCTCTTAAGAACTACTGAAAAGACCTTGTAAGAAGAGAGAAGAAGGAAACTAGGTCACATCTTCCCCATTTCTTATTCCTTATTTCAGATAAAATATTTATTTTACATAGTTTAATAAAGAAAACAGAGAGAAGAACCAAGGAAACCTGTAATTTCTGAGGAAATACAGTTTCCTAAGCACTTGAGAGGATTTTTTCTTAAGGCAATGGAAGGAGTTAGGATGAAGGAGAGAAAGGATATCTGAAGAAGAGAAAAAGAGTTTTGAAGACAGATGACTTAACTTGCATTCTGACACATGAGGGATTTTTTTTTTAACTTCACAGAATGCAGGTAGAGATACTGAGGCATGTCTTTAATGAAGGAAAAAAAAACCCCAAACCAACCAACCAACCAACCAACCCAAACAAACAAACAAACAGATACCCCCAAAAACCTCCAAATGACATTAATAGGGCCGTGCTGTCCTGTCCCTCTTACAGTAGTTTTGGCAGTAGTATGCTCAGAGAGGCTCATTTGATGAAATATTTTTGCATTTGAAATACCTCCAGGGATATGAAGCTGTTAAGTCTCACTTTCCTGTTCTCCCCAGAGAAAATTTGGTGTCAGTTTTACCACACCTTGGAGGCAGACTGGGCACCACAGAGTCACTGTGAGCCAGAGGACAGATGATTGTGATTTTGGGATTACCATCTGTTTTCTTATTGTTTATATTAAAGGAACATGTAGAGGCATTAACTGAAACCAGAATCTCTCTTTAAAATTTAGGAGATGGGATTTTCACACATATAGATTAGATTAGATTAGATTAGATTAGATTAGATTAGATTAGATTAGATTAGATTCCATTGAAATGCATAGTAAAACTTTTTTTTCTTTCCCCTTGTATTTCAGTTATTTGAAAATCACTGTATCTTCTGTAAAAGAAAAAAAAATCTTTTATTCACTTCCCCTCAGAATTCCTCCTGTCCCTTCCTACTCTTTTTCTGGTTATCTGTAGTTCTTGCAAGAAACAGAACCTGTAAATCTGGATTTGGCTGGAGAACAAAAACATGGTACTGCTGTAACCACAGGTGCTCACAGACAGAGGTAAAATCATCTTCAGGTACAACATTTTTGTAGTTTCTGGGGAAATATATACTCCACATTCATCTGGCAACAGCTCCATCCTCCATGGCTTCCACCTGGAAGGTCATAAAACCTTTGTCATTAAGAATCTGAATAATCTTAAATAATATATAAACTTTCTGGGGCAACATGAAAGTTGTGCATCACGTGGGTGACAACTAATGTTGTCTTTTTGATGGTATGAACAGAAACCTCCCAAATTTTAACCACAGAGTGATTTTTCCCTTCCTTACTGCAATCAGAATTCATTTTTATCCATTCTACTGAAATTACTAGGAGTAAAGCAGTCCTGTAAATAATCAGATAAATTTGCCTTTTTAATTTTTTTTTTTTATATTAAGGATCTATTTACCCTTCACTTAGTATCTTGGTCATTGCTAGATAAGGGGAAAAATATAAAAGCAAAACAGCCAAACAAATCCCAGACAGCTTTATATTTAAAACAAAATAACTGCTACAAATTTTTGAATAGAACAAAATCCATACATAAATGAAAATGTCAGACTAGCTTGCTTATTGTTGGCAATTGAAATGCAAGAAATGGATGATTAGGGAAAATGTGTAAGCTGACAAATTTACATGGATTTTACATAAGATATTAAAAAAAAAAAAAATCCCTGTCATTTTGTCAGCACCAAAAGCCATTTCAGACCCACTTTGTGACAATCTGTGAAGATAGTTGCAAGAAAAATATATTCACAAGCCATGGGAATACAATCAGCACCCACCACAGAGCAATTTTCCTAAAGACTTGGTTCTTTCATTTTCTTTACAATACACTGTGTATTTTAATTGTTTAAACTACACTACACTTACTGTAAATTTATGCCTACAAACACAACAGCTGTGACTTTCTTAGCTCCTCTCTAAGGAAATCTCATTTTCCTTTCATTGAGAGAATGCTCAAGATCCACAGCTTGAGCACAAGAGTAACTTTCCTGTAGGCACCATGGAATCAATCCCCAGAAATTCCTCCCATTTGAAACCCCTGCCATACCGAAAAAAAAGGAGGAGAGACAGTGACCAACCACTTAAACTGCACCACAGGGTGAGGGATGAGCATTACTGAGCAGAACAAGAATGAGAGCAGGATTTTTTCTCTTCCTGGTGACTTGTGTGGGGCTACAGTTTGGATATGTGGTGATCCCTGTGTTGATAACACAGGGGTGTTTTGGTTATTGCTCACACAACAACGAGGCCTTTTCTGTTTCTCACACCACCCTGCCAGGACAGCTGACCTCAAATGGCCACAGGGGTGTCCCAGACCTTCTGGGGTCATGATGAGCAACAAAAGCTGAGGAAGAAGGAAGAGATGATGTTCTGAGCTGGGCATGTTTGATCCCAAGGCACCTTTCCATGTGAGGAAGCCCTGCTCTCCTGGGGATGGCTGAATACCTGCCATCATGGGAGATGAATTAATTCCTTGCTTTGCTTGTGTGGGCAATTTTTACTCACCTATTAGGCTGTCCTGATCCCAGCTCACAAATTTTCTCCCTTTTACCCTTACAGTTCTCTACCCCGTTCCAGTGGGGAGGAACTGAGGGGAGCTGAGCTGACCTGCAGGGATAAACCATGACATGTGCTGCAGCCCAGAACACAATTGTGTGCATCAGTGAGTGGAAGCCACAGTTTCCCACCCCATGGGATTCAGCAGGCAAGCTGCCAGACCATATTAACACCTCCTAACAGCTCAGGTCAGACGAGTTCAGATGAGTTTACACACACTCTGGAAGCCAGAGCCAAAAAAAGGCTTGGCTGACCTCAAAAGGAGGTGCTCAGACCACAATGAATAATATTCATGAGGCTTGGTTGGCCCAGAACAAAACAGCACCAGTGAACCACAGCCGTGAATGAATGACAAATCAATTTGTTGGGAGCTAGTCTGAAATAAGATATTTCCCTCCAGAGAAAGGTCACACCTTCAGAAACCTCTCCTTTGCGTCAGCAGTTACCAGGCAAACAATGAGGAGTAATTCCTCAGTGCTGTCCCTGAGGGAACAACATCCCCAATCACCTCTGAGGGAAAACAAAAGACTTGGGCATACTTCCAATTCATAGGTGGACCTTGTAACCCCGAAATTGAGAGCCCTTGGAAAGCAGCAGGCTGTCCTACCCAATAAGCATAAAAATAAATAGTGTTCTTCCAGGAAATGGAGAGCATCAATTTATGATAAATATTGTTTGGGATGAATATTTCACCCAGCTCTAATTACAAGTGGGGCTCTGCAACATTATTGAGGAAGAGCATCCCATCTAAGCTCTAAAAACAGCTGAAAAAGGAGATAATATCTAGAATATTTAGTGGTAAATTACATATTAATAAAAACCACTATTGTATAGGTACTTTCCCATCTATTTGTTTAGGAGTTCTACAGTGTATTTTATACACATGGAACTGGAAGGCTGCCCAGTAATAAAATGTAATGGAAATTAAGACACTTTCTGGGAAGGTCACCTGTTTTCCCTGAGGCCTGGGCCCCATCTGTAGCAGAATTGTCTGTCTTCCTGATTTAGAAATTTTTTCATAAATAAAAGAGAAGATTCAGAAAGAGGGAATCCTACAAGCAAAAAATAAGCACCAAAATTTGTTGTCAAACCCACAGTAAATATAGAGCACTAAAGGGCTAAATGAAAACAAACAAAGAGTTAAAATGAAAAAAAGAAAAAAGCAGCATTACTGTCCTTTCATATTTCAAAACTGTGAACACCCATCAAGAAAATGCTGTACCAATGTGGATTTTCTCTTCCTTTCTACTCCTGTGGCATGTGTGAGTAGATTAGTGGAGAGTGCTGATTTTGGATGGCATGGAAAATCATTGTACCACCATAAGTTATGGGTTAAGATGTAAGATGGGCCACTAGTCACAAAACCAACACAGAAAAATCCCCTTTATTTCATACTACTTTTTTCATAATAACAATAGTGGTTTTCCACTAATAGTATTCTCTTTTTTAAATAAATTCTCATAATAAAATGTAGTAACACTGGAACACAAAGAACCCCTACATTCTGCTTATGGGCTGATATTTTACTTTTTCCACTAATGCATTACAGGTGCACTGTGCCTGCTTTTTTTTTGTGGGGGAGGGATTTGCAGTTTTAGAAGTGCAGAGCTGAGATATCTTATTTTCTGATTTAACTATGACTAATTGCAACGCAGAACAGATGCAGCAACACAGCTTTGGATAGCAGCTTCACAAATACCACATATGCTCTTTTATACTTTTAATTAGCACTTCCTTCCAGAGTATATGTGAGGAGATTATTTGAAACAGTGGGAGTCCCACAAGACCCTGCACTATCATTCCATGCAAATCACTTCTAACACGTGTCCTCCATTTCCAAGGTGGAGAAAATACCTCAGAATCCTCCATGAGTGTGCAAAATGCCATTAAAAATACTCTCCATTGAAGTGCATTGCCATTTGCCTGAGAATAAGATAGGCAGAGAAGCTCATTGGGCAGTTTGTCTGGGCTTTCTTCAATTCACTTCAAGTCTTCTTCAACTTTTCAGCTCTTTCATTGCTGGTGGAGGAGCACTGAACATACCACAGCACATGCTGGGCTCCCAGGTGCTGGATTTCATAGGTATGTGCCAGCCTGCACCCAAACTTGTTTAGGTAGATTTAAATCTCTCCACCATGCCAACATGCTCCATCAATTTGTAATAAGCCTTCGTGGTTACACTTCTGCCTTCAAACTGATACTTGGAACATTCCTATGGCCTCCCACTCCGTTTGGGAATTAAAACTCAATTTATAATTATATAATATATAATCCCATCACAATTTCTCTAATTATTTTCTCCTGACTTTCTTGGACATTGTCACTTATCTTGCTCCCAGCTCAGTGGCAGCATTAACATTTACACTTTTCTCTGAGGGTGGATTCACATATGTTCTTCCCTGAACTGTTCATGAACTTGACAAAGTCTGATAAGCAAACAAATGCCATTTGGGATGGGGAGACAGTGAGCCAAAATACAATTCTGTTGGATGTATGATGACTTTTTTTTTTTTTTTTCAGACTGAAAGGAGCTAAGTTTCTTTTCTGCAGTATCCCAGGAAAAGAGGATGATAATCTTGATATCTAGAAGAATTTTTTAACCAAATCCCTCTTCACACACCAGCTATGTAGCAGCCAATCCATAGCTAGAGTGATCCAAAACTCCTCTTCTTGCTGAACACAGCCCTTAAACCCAACTGTTGATTTCACTTATATTCATGTTATTATACAAAGCTACCACTCACAGATGCTACCACATAAAATTGCAGACAAACAGAAACAGATGAACGTGTAGATAAATGCATAACACACATTTAGATATGGGGAAGATGGAGCAAAAATAAAACACAACACAAGCTGTGATCGTCATCATGGAACTTACCTGAAAAATGGTGATATCAAAAAGCTCTCCTGGGGAACATTTTTTTTTTTTCTGAGATCTGCTATGGAAACTGCAGTATGGCTGTGCCATCAGGGTTCTGATCTTTTCCAAAAGCAGAGATGTGACAGGCACTGCCACCCCCTGCCACTCGTTGACAGGTTTGGGATGTATGCTGATGGGGAAAATGCAAATATTGAGAAGTTTCATAATTTGTTTTCCTTGAAAAAGGAAAGTTATGTAAAATAACTGCTTGCTGCTTGTTTTTTTCCTGTCACTTCCCTTAAGCAGCAGTACAAATAACTTAAATTTTACAGCTTTGTTCTGGGGGCCTGTTTTCTCTGACAAACACTGCAGATGCATTTTTGTGGTGGTGATGTGACCTTGTGAACAACGATCATATCACAAAGGCAACTTGTTAAACCAGTTCAGTTTAGTATCATATTTTACATCTTGCCCCAAAAAGTCATAGAAGCCCCATATAAAGCAATGTCTTGGCAGCAAAGGCTTCGTTTCTGGACCAAGAACTCTCAACTTTTCCCTTTTCAGCTAAATCCTACTCGTCATGTCCACAAGTGTAAAAAGAGCAGGATGGATGATGGAGGAAAACTTCACACCTGGGTAGCTGTTATCAGAATTTAGCTGTGCATATTGGTGAATGAGATTTAAAGGAAAATTGCCACGTGTGCTAATTGCCTTCATCAAAGCTGCATGAATCAGTTCTTTCAACCACAGAGAGTAGAGCCATTTAGATATTTCTTTTAGAGAATGGTTTGCTTTGCAGACACACTGGCATGAAGTGTATGTGAGCTAAAAGGCAGCATTTTTTGATTAAAATGCTTTTCTCAAAATAGGCAATGAATATAAGGTGCAACAAAGTCAGAATTATCCTACTTTTACACTGGGGTAGCTGAGCCATTAGCCTCCTGAGTTTCCAGCAATTTTGTTCCCCTCAACTTTAAAAAAAATTGCTCTGAATGCTGATCAAATAGCTTGCTAGCTTCTGCTTTTGTTTACAAAGGAAAATTAGACCAGGATAGCCCAAAGTGAAGTCACTCTACAAACCCAGGAGCACCTGAACTGTAGCACCACATGCAGAGCAGTAGAGAGAGAGCCCCTTATTTGTAGCAACTCACAATGAATGAATGCCCAAATGCTGTGTGGCCTCTGAATGGTCTGTAAATTAGAAATTCCAAATCTCAAATTAGAATTTGCCATAAATCAATCACCTGTGCTTGGAATGGTATTGTTGCTCCTGCTTATGCTCGTGTCAGAGGGCTGGGGCTGTCACCAAGTCACAGGCAAAGCCATCAGCACCTCAAGCAGGGATTTGGTGTCACATTGCACCAGATGACTGTGATGATAAACAAAACAGCTTCAGAATAATCCACCAGGATAGAATTCAGATAAATCCTCAGGCATTCCAATTTACCAGCCCTACAGCATTTTTCAGGGCAGCATTCAAAACACTCCCTTTCCACCCCCACCATTTTCCCTTTACAACCTGTTAAAATAACACTGTCTACAATTACAGGGTCATTTGTTATGCATGATATAATAGACTGCAAATATAAAAAGGCATTATCATTACTTTTGTCCTTTGTTCTTCCAGGCCAGAATATTACATAGTCCTTTACTTTGACATTTATTGCTTTTAGATTGGTAATAGAATGGTTTGTGTTGCTCATTATCTTGAATGATGATAATATTAGAGTTTGGGGAGCCTGCGTTCCCTGTTAAGTAAAGTAAAGGCTTCATATAATTTACCAAAGGTTATTACTGGACAATTACCCACAATACAGTTCAAGTCTAATAAACCTTAGCCACATTCACTCTTAAATACCACATCTGGAGTGTGGTTCCTAGGAAACTGCAGGGAATGATTTAAGGCATTTATGAGCCTGCAAGGAGGAGGGCAGTTTATCTGTGCATATGCATCTACGTGGCTTTGTATGTGTGTTTTTGGTGTTCTCTAATTGATATGTGGGTTTGGTGTTTAATAATGGGTGTCCTTAGGGAAAGGAATTAATTGAAAGACATACCTAGCTGGGATTCTGAGACAAGAATGGAAGGGGAGGAGGGATAAGGTATAACCTCAGTTTTTCACCCTTACTATTGGGAATAATGGAGTAATTTCATATTTAAATTCCTAATAATTATATCAGGTTTTGGCCTGAGACTTTACGTAAATTTTTGTACAACAGCCTAATGTATTAAATTTGTCAGTCAGCAAGGCATGAAACTCAGGGTCTGATTTTATCCTTCCATCCCTTTTATCACTGACCATGGTCAGCATCTCCAGACCAGTGGCAGGACCCTGTTCTGGACACACTTCCCCACTTGCAGCTCTCTTCCTGGGGAGAGGGTTTTCCACCTGGGAAACTTTCTGGATCTTTAACAATCCCCTCTGTGTCTGAGTCTCTCAGATGTTTACATGAGTATAACACTCTGTACTCAGGCACACACATGTATACAAACAACATTTTTTTCCCTGTCCCTTTTCTGTTTGCTACTCCAGTTTGCCTGCAGCCATTTATGTTCAATTTATGTTTATCAGTTCATTTCTCTAGCAGCTGCACTTTCAATGAAATGTTTTTATTTGGTGCCAAGTAATAGTAGCTGGAGTTATTTGCCCTATGAATCTTGGTAGATTAGTTTTTGTAATTTACATACATATCCAATTGCTACCAATTTTCACTGACAGTTTTCTCTTTGGACTTTGTTTCTTTTCTATTTTTGAACTACAGCAGTTTCAGATGTACAGCTCTCTGCAAACTTTATGATATACCCTGCATTACTATAGTTATTTAGTAATGCAAAAGTGAGAGAAAACCTTTAACTCAAAATGTTAAAACACTCTGCAGAAAATGAAGTTAATGTTTCATGAAATAAATGTCATAATACAAAAAGACTTATTTTAATGGAAATTTGCTCAAAGCTTCAGATGTTTCTTTTCTGGCTGACACCAGTTACTATTCTTCACATGAATCACAGAGCCCAGAGTGATTAGGTCAGCTGGTTCCTCCACAGAGCAATAAATAAGTGTGAAGCTCCCCAGATTTGCAGTTATGATGATGTGAGATGAGCAGCAGCCCGTGGGTGTGAGTGACACACCTGCAGTGGGTTTGCTCTCCAGAGGGAGCACAATGATGGCTGGGATTCCTGATGCTCTAAGAGCCAGATGAGCCCTAAAAACAGCATAATGCTCTTCCATGCTGTGCTAGAAACGCTGGAGCAGATGTTCAGGGGAAGCAAAGAGAAGCACACAATTGCTGTTATTACATCACTTGGTACTGTAATGGGTGGGCAGGTGCAGGCAGGAGGTGCACACCTGCAGGTTTGCTCAGCATGGGCCCAGCACAGACATCTCTCAGGGTAAGGGGAGGCTTTTCCAGGAGCTGCTGTGGGATTTCAGTGAGCACAGAAGCTGCACAGACCCCTTCAGAAGCAGTTCACCCCCTGGACACAGCAAGCCTGGCCCCCATCTCTCATCTTGCACACAGCAATTGAATGTAAATATTTCAGCTTTCACATGTTTTTCCTAGCTTTGTAGACAATTAATATGTGGTTACACAGCTCCTGGTATTTTTCCTACCCTTTCTCTTAGATTTTAGAGTAATAAGCTATTCCTGAAATACTGTTTAGTCTTATTTTCAAGAAGACGACCTACGGGAAGAACATATTGCTTTCCAATGTGAGGAGAAACAACAAGAAATGGGACAAAGAAGCCCTGGACCAACTCCAATGGGACAGTATCTGAGGGAAAAATTACCCAACCAACTGCTCTTCTAACTGGACAATGTTTGTTAGATATGATAATTTGTTAAACTTTTAAAAATTGTAGAAATCTGATATCAAGTGTGCCCACAGCCTGTAACTATGGATGCACATGGAAGCTCCCAGCAAAGAACTGCTTTTTTATCTTTCCATTTTAACACTGTTGCAAAGGTTTTTATCTTTTGATATCTGACAACAGATGCATAACAAGGTGTTTGGTGTGGGGCACAGCTTGCTGGGTGCAGCTCATGATGCCTGACAGGAGGGGACCTGCAAACAGAAGTTTTTGTTGAAATTTGGAGAGCAGCAGGTGCTGGGGACCTGGAGAAGGCACTGAAAATTGCCCTCAGAACGTCCCTCCCAGACCTGCAATAACACAGAAGGAATTTGTGAGGGTTTTCAACATAGCCCGAGCAACGTAGAGATACAAATTAAATCAATGTGCTTGTTACTTCCACCTGCTTTCAAGACTTCAACTTAATTTTAAAAAGCACAATGGCAGCATGCATAATGAACAGGTCCAGGCTTTCAACTTTGCTTGTCCTCTGGGCTAGAAACTGGGAGTGAATTCCGCTGCACGGCAAAGATACAAGGTAGCAGACAGCTTTCCTATATGAGAAAAGAAATTAATTCCTCCAGGTCTGTGTATCTTGACCAAAAAAAAAAAAAAGAAAGAAAGAAAAAAAAGAAAAAAAAGAAGTATGAAATTTTTCCTGTACTGTCATCTTTCAATAAATGAAAATAAAAAATTCAGAACAACGTGTGATCAAATCTAAGCAATATTAAAAAGCAGCTACATTTTGATGAGCAGTGTCACATTCAAAAAAACAACAGGAACGTTCAGCTGTGGAGTTTTACAATACAGCACGTTCCAAAGAGACTTTTTTTTTTTTTTTCTTTCAATATTGAGGCAGGATACTCATAAAGTTTGGGGGGCTGCTCAGAATCTCATAACTGAGCCTCACATAGGCTAGAATTCAGCCAGAAGAGAGAGCAGTAACTTAGCAGCCAAGCTCCAGCCACTAGAGAAGACTCTAAATCAAGCAAGGGCAAGTACTATTGATGCTGCCTTCCCCCAGATGGATGCTGGTGATGAATGCATTCCAAATGCCAATAATCCCCACCTTTGTTCATCGTGATACAAGCTTTGCATTGCATTATTGGCAAACACCCTGCTGCTCTCTGCCACCTCTCTGCAGTGGGTGCCTGCCCATCTGGGCTTGCAAGCATTTCATTGTTTTCCCTTTCTGCTGGCTGTTCTTATTTCCCCAGTGTCCAGGCAAACACGGCCGGCTTCTCAAATGAAAGTGGCCTTGATGCCTAAGTACATTTTCTTGGTCTTGTTCAGCCCTTTTTAAATTAAATTTTTACTGGTAGGTATTTTCATGCTAGTTTTTATTAGTTCATTTTCACATAGCAGCTCCCTAAACAGGGAAATTCTCTTTGATCTGTTTATGCCATTTACACTTCCACATCCCCTGAATCAAATCTTTTAAAGGTTTCAGCAGCACTATGCACCTCAGCTGCAGGAGTTTCTTGCTTTAGGTACCAAAGTGGAGTTTTGAATTTATTCTTCTATCCCTGCAACCACAGTTTCTAGTGCCATTCTTGTCCTTAGATCATTGATATCATGGTTTAGAACAGCAGAGAGGTCAGTTCAGTTCCTCTTTTTTCCTGGGAGAACCTGAAACTACACTTCTGCCAGGACACAGAATGGAACAAACCTGCTACAATTGTCCTGATTTTGGTGCTGCCCTTTCCAGCTACCAACAACAGAAAATTCCAGTTTCCTCTGGTTGAATTAATTATGTTCTTCTTTAAAAAGTGGCATAACAAATTCAAGCATTCAAGTTTTTCTGATACACAGCTTCAGCCACGACACTTGAAACAACTTTGGGCACCATAATGAGGCACACACCTTTACCACTACAACAGATCACAGCAGCAGCTTCAATTTGCCATGTAATAAATATATTTATATTTAATACACATCTCTCTCCTGCCTACAAACCCAGCAAGAACACAGCTGCAAAGGAGCACCTGCACTGCTGACTACAGGAGCTCAACAGATATGCTTGGAATTTAAGCAGTGCATTTTTGCTTCTCATGCTTGGTTTAAAATTACATTAAAGTTACATTAAAGCAATGAAGGGTTATTGATCACCATCAAAATAAAATACCTAGTTACTCATGTATAAGGAATTGAGTAAGCAGGGGTGTGAGCAGAAAATTATAGTGTTCACAAATGGGGAAGTGATATTCTAATGTATCCTGGCATAACAGGGCTTGAACGGGAGTCTGACAACTGGAAAGTTTGAATTCCCAAGGGAAATGGTTTGAAATCTGGCTTAAAAGAAAAATATTTTCATTTCCTGAGGGATATAGTCTCATTGGGAAGATTTTTTGAACCCTAAGGAAACATAAAAACATTTACCACCTGGGGAATTTTACTATAATATGTCTGTTTTACTGTCACATGCAATATGTTTTCTAGTCTTATTCATTTGGTACAGAAGCAATAACATATAAAGCAAGTAAACTTGTATTTTTGTGCATGGGGTTTTATTTGTGTTGTCTTTACCTGCTCAGAAGCTAAACCATTGTTTTCAGTCAAGGAAATGATCCAGGCAGAGACATTCAGGTCCCTCTCCTGAGCAGACAGAGCCTCTCAGGGCAGCTGTGATGCCAGCAGGGCTGTGCAGGTCACCTGGCACAGGAGCTGTCTGGAAAAGCCTCTGCCTGAGGGTTTGGGCTGCCACGGTTGTCACCAGAAGAAATTGGCTTTTCTGTGCCTCTTATGTCACCCTAAATTACAGCCTAATTGCTCTGCCCAAAGGAGTTCAGATGAGTCATTCCCTACTTCTCATCTCCTGTCACTGCCAACCTGGGAAGAGGTGAGAAAACCAAAACTAGAGCTGCACCTCCTGTAGATGCCTGAAGTCATGTGAAATTTATTCTGCCAGAGAGTTACTGACTCAAAAGATCAATGACACTAAGACAAAAAGCTGATATTTTTATTTGCTGCAAGTTCTGGATCAGGTTTTGATTCTAACTCCGTTCTTGTTAATATTCAAGGAAGGATAATCTGTGTGAAAATGAATGGAAAACGAATCACTGCATTGTAACAAGAGAAGTAGGAACACAGACCCAGTTGTCTAGAAATCTGATTTGTGCTGCATACTGAATGCAGTCCAGGGGGCTACAGTACCTCTTGTGAAGGATAAAAGTGAATGTTTTATAGAACTTTTTAATGGTTAAAATAGGCAGTGTCATTACAAATCCAGTTCTCACTGATGTTTTTCTTTAATCTAGTGTAAACACATTTTGAAACCTCATTTTTAATTCAATATAAAACAAAGAAACAAAAGACCTAAGTGTGAATCATGTTTCTTCAGAGCATTCCCTTCAGTTTTATTCAAAATTCCATTCAAAATCCCATTCTTTTACAACCCTGACCGGTTACTTTGGACAGGTAAGTCCAGAAACATTGACACTGCTTCAGGAAGACATAGCTGTGTGAGTCCTCCTACAATTCTGAGTTGTTAGAAAACAGAAATACACCTGGAAGGACATATGTTTAATAAACAAATTAGAAAGTAGGGAGTAGAAGGTGAATTATTCTTTCTCTTTGTGTTTTAGTAGTTTTTGCTGCATGTCTCAGCATTAACTCAGCTTCTCCCTCAGCCATCCATAGTTCTCTGTAAGACACAGAGAAACTCCCCACATTCCTTCCCTGGTTTTGAGACAAGAAGAAAGGCATGGCAGTGGCACATAAACTCCTGCAAATCTTTTGATTTCCACAGCAGAAACATAAAGGGGCATACCTCAGTGAAAGTACTCCTATAGGGTAAATATAACTGAGGTCTATCCCAAAAATAAATCCCAAAGCAACACTACTTGTAATGAACATGATGGAGCTGATGAGTTTCTAAATTCAGAAAGGAGTGTTCTGTCCTGAACTAGAGGATTTTGTTGTTAGAAGAAAGGAAAACTGCTACCACTAAAATAAAAAAATAAGAATAAATTAAAAAAAACCCCATCCACCAGCAAACCAACCTCCTCCTAACCCATTTTCCAATAAAAGCAGTTTTCATACCTAAACATCATCACACAAGTAAATTCTTACTCTTTATCTTCACACACCCTTTCGTTCATGCACATTTCTGTGTTTTACAGATATGAATTTCACACAATTGGAAGAAAATAAATAATTGCCAGAGGTAATGCATGCGCCACTGCAGTAATGCATGCAAACAGCAGTACCAGAAAACATTGAAGCTTCATTTACTCATGTCTGACATACAGATATTGTAGCAACTTCCTGGTTACTCTCCTCACCAAAAAAATACTGTATGCAGGACTAGAGCTTCTGAAAGCAAATCTGTTCTTCATGTGCAATGGAAATTTCTGAAAATTATTTTCTTCACCACGTCACTGTCTCTCTCTTTTTCACCTTTTCTTTCAGTTGATGACTTACAAACATGAATCTCTTACAGGAATTTCATTTGTTTCTGACTTTTTAATGCAAAACCAGGTATTGTTGTGCTTGAGGTGTTGAAACAAATAAAGCTCGTTTACTTCATTCAGGCAAGAATAATTTTATTTCTTGAGTTACTTTTAGGTGATCCATCAACCCAGAAATGGCAACCCTGCATCCAGGATCTCTTTGCATCTCTTTTCCTGTGTCATCCCTTTGATTCCTCACTGGATATGTTGTCATCCTTTGTACTAAATAATGAGTAGCTTACAAATACATCTGCTGCAAAACAGATAAAAAGCTCACTGCAACCAAAGGTGTGGCTAAACCCTCCCCATGAGAAGCAGCTGGCCAATTTTATACTCTTCAAGAACAAATCCACTTTTCTTCTTATTTATCAGCTAGGGACTGTGACTGGTGGCACGAAACATGCAGGACATGAATTAAACTTCCCAATTTGCAATGACCTCTACATCAAAAGAAAGGCAGAGTGGTTTTCCCAGGAGCTGGAGTGTACTTGCAGTTCCCATTTCAAAGTCACTTCGTCATCTTTGAAGAGAAAGCCCATAAAGTCCAGGAGTAATGCACATTTTCATATTGCTTTGGGATTTGCTGCTCGTGGTGGCACACAGTGCAGTGCTCATGGTTCAGATCAGGACTCCCTTTGAACAGTGCAAACATAATGTGCAATCTCAAATTGTTCTGTGTTCACATTTTCTTTGGTGCATACCTGAAATTTAAATTACCTACATAACTCTTCCCAGACAGGTTTTAATTATTCACTGGTTTAAATTATTCATATTTAGCAGAGCCCCTGCATAACACCCACTGATTTCTTTAATAAAGTAATTTTACAAATACTATGGGTCTGTAAAGCTTGAAAAGCCCTCCTACATTCCCAAATCCAATATTCCACTGCTATTAGCAAACATTCATCTGCCCTGCAGTCCCCATTTTCACAGACTTCCACTACAAAATTTTCTTTCAAGGACTGAAATTCTATTTTGTTTTGTAGGGCTGAAAGAGAGCCATGCCCATGAGCATCTCAGATGTAGTTAGCTGGCCAGAACCTCACTGCCTCAATAATCTGGTGTTTTAGGAGACTTTGGGGTGTTGGCAGAGCTGAGCCATCTGCTTCCTACCCACTGAGGCATCTCCAGGGGCAGCTCCAAGGGACTGCCCTCCAGGCACACCTCCTGTGCTGACCTCCCTCAAGATGCTCTTTCATTAGTTTTAAACTGCCTGGTAGCTTCCACAGTTTTTCTCAGACTGTATAAAATTGGGTTCCAAGCATTATCTAGGCCAAAAAAAAAAAAAAAAACTGGAAAAAAATAAAAAGGAAAATTAATCTCTTTTTCAATTCTATGTTAAAATTCAAGTTATTGCAAGCCATATGGCTGCTCTTCTGCTGCAGGGATCATTAAAACAGGGTGCCAGGAGAAGTGGATCAATGGGCATTGACTGTCTGGAAGGAGAACAGGAGGTGACATCCCTGGGAAGGTTTAACTCCAGCACTGCTTCCTACTGTGACAGGAGCCAACATTTTATCTGAGGACAGAGGTGTATCCTCACAGTACTTCCACACAGCCCCTATGACCTTCCTTCTGCCTGCAGCAGACTGAAGAAAAGACTTTTATAAGGTATTGAGATGGTTAATTTTTTTGTTGTTTGCTCTCAAATCCCTCCACGTCTCTGCTCCTCATCAATCCAGTACCTGGGTCACTCTCCTGAAACCAGAAATAGAACTGTCCTCTCTCGAATTCCCTCTAACATCCCAGATGAGCTTAATAACCTCTCCTACTTTTCCCACTTAACTCCAGTCAGTGCTTGAAGCCTCACCTTGCACTCCCCTCCCTGTTGCCACAGATCCAATTCTCCTGAGCAACAAAAAACCTGACTGAACACTAAATAAATGAAGTAATTAAAGCAAGATAAATGAAACAGGAAGGCTTTAATGCCCTTTGTCCTGGACAGTCTGGAATGAGGTGTCTGATTTCTTCAGGAGAGTGACTGGTATGTAAAATCCAGACAGGCCTTTTACCTCTCTGGATTTAAAATACCAGTGAATGAATTATTGTTGATATGTTAACACAGGTAACACCAAGGTCCAGGGGTGGAGTGTGTGAACATGCTTGTATCCAGTAACAACTTTACATTTGAAATTTTTTGAAGGGGGTAGATTTTGATAAAAGGGTGATGGATTGATTCCAGCTTTTCGCAGCCATTGAGGCAGGGAAAGCGAACAAGAGACTACTCACTGAATTAAATTTTTACAGTGATGCTTCAGCAATCATTTGCTGTGCTAGGAATAGCAAAACCAATATGAAATAGTTTTATATTAGGTGTGATATTAATACAGTATCAACACCCCAGCTCATCTGTCTGGTCTCAGAAGAAGGGGGTCCTGCACTGGACCTACTTTACAGAAATCAAAACTGTCAGGACAGACAACCCCAAAGCAAATTCTGGGTAATTCTGTTAAAGCAAAATCTCCTCTGCCTGTGCTGTGTCATGGCTCTGGGTCTCCTAAAGACACAAGATGGCACAACAGAATATAGTCAATGCACAAATATCAACCACCAAAACCAGCATCCAGCTCCCAGGGCAAGTTATCAGGCAATTACAGCAGCAGAGGCTTTAAAATTTCATCCACATCCAGTTCACCTGCTCAAACAGAGGTGCAACTGTGTGAAATTACCTCTCTGCCTTCCCTCGCTCATCCTCTGCTCCAAGCAAGCAAGACCTCCTAAATTCTTGCCTCAGGCAACTACATCTCTTCAGGAAGTTTCCCAGGGCTTTTTTTGGTTGTTTGTTCTGTTTTGCTTTTTTGTTCGGTTTGTTTTGCTTTTTGTTCTTTGGGTCGGGGGGTTTTGTGGTTTTTAACATTTTTTGACAGAGGCAGAAGCAGTTTTAAAAACCAAGCTGTCGTTTACAGAAGTGTCTCGATTCCTTTCAACATTTCCCCTACAATATTTGTCCCATAACACCCAGGAGCTATAATGATGGACATATAAGAGAGTCTCTTGGCACAGCATTTGGCCTTCTGCAAACATCCCTTCACAGGATCCTTCATTTTGCTGCCAGTGGCAGAGACTGAAGTCTGAAATCTGGGCTCAATCACTACGTGGCAGGCTCCAGGTGGAAACACAACCCACTGCCTGCCAAACCAACACCCTGACAGATTATGCTGTTACCCTTTCTCTCTGCTGCTGTGCACCAGCAGCCCAAATGAATGAACTGCCTTTTTTACCTCATAAAAGGAGGCAGTACAAACGGCTCAAGCTGTTGTAATGATCTTACCTTGCTCTGCACTCCTGCAAGGGCTTGGTTTGTGTTCAGCTTTTGTGCTCCTGTCGTCCTCCTGGATAAGACTGGGGGGGTTTGTGCACATGTGCTAACACCTTTTAAGGGAACAATGACCTAGCACAGAAGCAATTATTCAAAGGCTTTATACTGGTTTTGCTGTCAGGCTTTTGTAGCATTTATACTCTTTTTTGTCTTTACCCACGTATTTAAATCCAGAGAGACGTTATTGCAGGTTGTTTGGGAAGTTCTTTGGCAAAGTGCTTGGGTGAAATCAGTTTATATTTGCTAAACAATGTCAACAATGCTGTCACCAGGATGTGGTATGGGAATTTCCTGGCTTGCTGGGAGATGCCCCAAAGAATAATCTGTTCCTGAGCTGTTTGGGTTTGGTTTCTAATGTAACTGCTGTGTTAATGATTTTCTAATTCAGTACATGCAGTATTGCTTTTAAGAAGATGAGATAGCTTGAGGAAGGTTGACTTTAAGCCATCAGAATTAAAAAAAATGTTCCTGCTTCTCTCTTCTCCTGCTTGCTTCTCCTTTCCCATGGTACTCAGCTGAAGAGGATATCCTATATGGAACCATGACTATAAAACTCAGGACTAAAAAGATAAATCAGGTTGAAAGGAACCTCAGAATGTCCCTGTGAACCTGAGCAACAGGAAATAAATACTCCATTACAGCCAGTATATCACCTGCTGCTTTGTACACACAATGCTGATCCAATGAAACTGGATTCAAATATTTTCCAAGAGGTTCACTGTGAGAGACTTCATCAGTTACAGCTCTTGTAGCTGAACTGCAGCTTTTGTAAAACATAACTACAGGTATTCAAGAGCTCCAGTCTGACCCAGTAACAAACCACAAGCAGGAAAGTGCAAGTTATGACCACTGGGAAGAAGTTTATAGGAAGGGCTTCAATAAACACGAGAGAAGCAGGCATGAGGAACAGCAGCCAGCAGATAAATGCATGGTTTCAAATGATGTTCAATTTGTCCAAGGCCTGTGAAATCTTGTTCAGTACCAGCCAAAGACAAAGTGGTTTCCCTCTTAAAGCCAAACTGGGCCCTGGGCAGCCTTACAGAAAGGACATGGCGCTGGTCCCTCTGCAGCACAGCTGGGAGGTGTGGATAGCATTCAACCCTCCAAGTCTCCCAGAAAAAGGTGTGGTGATGTCCTCACAGAAAGCACTCATGTTCCATGCCAGGCAGGGGAGGTTTTCCAGTGGCAATCAAAAGAAAATCTGTACCACAGCCAAACAGCTACCTTCTTTCATCCTGGCAGCTCTCCCTCTTATCTACACGCCTGTGTCTTTGTTAGGTTCATTTTCTCTGTGTGCAGGAGAAACCTCATCTGTTGTACCCAGAGAGCTGCAAGTTCTGTTTTGCCCTTGGCAGCCAAGATACCAAACCTCCCCTGTGGCTCCTTTTTTCTTCTCCCATTCCCAGGCAGCTACAGCATTCTGAGATCCATCCAGGATGGATGAGTGACTCTCTTGGTTTAGATTTCACTTTTGTATTATTTTCTCTCCTTTGGGAGCAAGAGCTTAAGAGTGTTTACTGAAGACAAAACTATTATCAAGTCCAAACTGGCTGCCTTTATTTCTGACCATTTACTCCTGGGCTGTGTTTTTTGCTCATTTTGTTCTCCTCAAGTCAAACAGTTGTTCTCATTTATAATTCCTGCAACCAGGCTTTCTTTTTTTTCCCAGCTGACTGCTCACACACATTGCCATCGCTCCAGACCTGTCATTCACTAAATTATTTTCCAGGACATCCAAAAGCATGGATGGCCACAGAATCTCAAGTAACCATTGCTGTGCATAACCCCCAAACTGCTGACTGTCAAACACCCAGATTGGAATCAGCAGAGAAATCCAACATCTTTAAGTGGCCACAAGTTCAGCAAGGACAAAACTGCAATCAAACTTCTCACAAATAACTGGGGAATTGGAGCCTCTTGTATGTAACAAAGTTTAACTTAGCTCCATGCACAACATTCTAGGCAGGAGGGCAAATCAGAGTAATTTGAAAAATATTTCATGTTATAACACTGGCATATGAACATTGATTTTTGGTGTACCCCATCTTACTTTTATTGGTGTTTCAGCTAGCAAATTTTGCATTATTTTCTGCTTGTTCTGGTGCTTTCTTCCTTAAGTGGTTTCAAGGGGACCCCTCACAGCTGGCAAACTACATGTCTCACCCTTCCAACACAAGCAAAGGGACAGGATCCTTTTGCACAGCTCCCTCCTATGTCACCTGCTATGAGCTTCACGCTCTAATTGTAAATAGCATTGTCTTAATTTTCTACTTGTCAGGCACGGAGATCTCATGCCCAGATCCTGAGAGAAATGAAATAACTCTCAAGGCAAAAGAGGAACAGAGTTTGCTCCAGAAGATACACTCAGAACTCATGTCAACATATGTTTAACCTAAAGGTTTTAAGTTCCATAGAAATGAGGGCATGGAACAACCACCACACTTAGTGCTTTGATCATAATGAATGAATTTAATGAATTTAGTTTTCCTGTATTCAATTAACCATAAGTGTTGATGAGAGCAAAATGATAATTCTGGACTACAGTAAATAAAATGCAATTAAAAGCACCAGTGTAGAAACACACCTGGGAGTTACATTTGTGCAAGAATGTGATTCAGTAACAGATTGGGGACACATGTCTCAGAAACATTAGTGTAATATCTGCAAAAAAAGTGGCAGATTTCTTTAATTATGGCATAAGCTTAATCAAATTGCAAAAATGTCAGAAATGTCTGATTCAGCAACTTCTTCTTAATTCCAATATAATACAACCATGTCCACCAAACAAAATAAATTTCCTCTTGGTAGGTCTGCATGTGGAGGAAAAGCTTTTCATTCTTCTTCATCAATACACAATTTTAAGTCCAAACTTCCTCGTGCACTGGTCACTGCAGAGTGCTTAGAGAATCCCTATAAAAATGAAGTGAAGCTCTGCTGGCATATAACACCACCTCACCTCTCCAGCAATAGCAGTTTTCACATATGTACCACACATTAAAAGAATATTAAATAGACCTGTTGTGTCTGATAACAAATGAGGTCGTAAGCTAAACATATGGCCTGGAAGATTCAGAAAATTTCTGTCTCTAAAAGTAGAATTAATGGGGCTTTTAGAGAGTCACTGAAAGAAAAATTCCTTACTGGCTCATTTAGTGTCAAACCATCACCCAGCCCCAAATAAAAACCTTCACAACCTTCACAAGGTCATTTTTCACATGGATATGAATGAAATCAGCAGTGTCACATCTTAGACAGGTAGTCCTTTCCATCCTGTATTTCTTTTGCCTTACAGTGAACCACAAGTATCAAGACATATCAATAATATATTGTAAGGATCCTGAAAAAGGTATTACTTGTAGAATATATTGATATGCCTGATTAGAAAGTATATGTTAAACAAAACCCCAAAACTACAGAGCACTAGTGAGGCTTGATTTGCTTACTAAAGCAAAAAATAAATTGTAAATTGTGTTGTAAAATAAATACCACCTAGGACAGTAGCAGAGAACAAATTTAATATGATTTTGGAATTAAGCAGCCATTAATAAACAGAAACAGAAGTAGGAGCTTCCTGCCCCACACAACTCAGCAGGTGTAAGACACTACTTTGAATTCTGTGTCCTTCTGGACAGGAGACCTTGAAGTAGGTGGAAAAAAAAGTCAAACATAAGCCCAGTGTCCAATTAAAAAGGGCTTGAAAGCCAATTTAGGAGAAAACTGAAAATAAAGAGAACTGGCTTATAACAATTTAGGTCATAAGACACCTGTTTACCAGTAAAGCACTGAAAAAGCAAAGGGTTGCAATGAATTAAGATCAGTTGTATAAAATAAAAAGAAGGAAAAACCCCACAAAGTCAGCATCGAGCAATTTCTCACAGCGAGACACACAAGTCTGGCAGCAGAAATGGTGAAGACCCCCTCAAGAAGCTCTTTTTTAAAAAGAGTTCCACAAAGCCCCTGTGCCCAAAGGGTACATGACAGAAAACAATCTGGTGCTGTGGGGGGCTGAGATGGATGACCTCTCCTGTTTTGCTGTGCTCCCAAACTAACAACCACAAGGATTGCAGCTGCAAGTCAAAAATCTGGTAACAAACAGAGACAAAACAAACACCTGATCAAAGCTTTACCGGGGTGGTTGAAAGAAAACAGGGATGTAACAATTATTTCTGTTGGCTGGGGGAAATGGAGCTGTCAGGGGAGAGAGATGATTAATTTCTTGCATCCTCTCCCCAGGCCATTGGTGGGTATGAGAAATTCCTCTAGACTGGTCTTTCACCCACTGCTGGAGATGTCATTGTCCCGGAGAAGGAACAACCAAGCTGAGCAATTGAGTGACACCCAAGAGACTGAAGAGAAAAAAAAATTGTGTGTGTACTTCAACCAAGAGACTGAAGAGAAAAAAATTTGTGTGTGTGCTTCAAATAAAAATGCAAGTTAATGTTATCTGGTTTTTAACTTAGAGAGCAGGAGGAGTATTAAATAGTGAGGATATGTATCTCTTTGGGGACCTCCCATCTCTCCACATAAGGAGACACAGGAAAGGCTGTGGTCTTCCCAAATCTAGACAGAGAAGAGTCCAAGGGACAAATTAAATATTAAATATAAATAATTAAATATAAAAGCACAATTTTATATACATAAGTAGTATTTTGAATGCATCTACTTGTCAGCTGTCACTGTGGAAACCCCAGTGCCTCACATCCAGAGCTTACAAAGATCTTCACCACAAAAAAAAAAATGGATGTTATTTGGCTAAACTCCAAAGAATATCAATAATAAAATAAAAAAATTATGAATGCAAAACATCTGATGCAAAAGTATCAAAACTGTATTTCCCCACACGAATATTCATTCAATCACAGAAGCAGAGAAAACAGAACCACAAGGGAAATCATCAGGTCACTTAGTCTGTCCTTCTTCTTCAAGGTAAAAATCAACTATTGCAAAAAATAGAACCTGTAAATTAGCCTTCAGATTAATGTGCAGTTACCTTTCACTATTTTTCATGCTGTGCTGACAAAAAAAAGAAAAAAAGAGGACCAGAGCTGACGAAATCCACATTTCAAATCAACAACAAGTAAAATATTTTACTCTTGAGGCTGGTATGCAAAACCCTTCAAATTACTGTAATGAAATGAGGGGTGTACAAAAAATGAAGAATACCATCTAATGAAAGAAATGAACGTTGTGAAATGAGTGATTTGTTGGATGCTGCGAGCACGAGCAGCCATGAATCCTTTTCAGAAGCAGTCAGAAAAGCTTACAACGGCTCATAAATCTAAAGCTGGGGGGCAAGAAACAGAGGCAGAAATAAAGGAAAGCAGCTGGAAGGAATGTGAACCTCAGTCATACACTTTTTAGCTTAGGTGCTCTTTCTTCTCCTATATTTCCTTTTAGCCAGGTAAATTCCAGCACACAGGTGTGGTTTTGTACACATCTCACACCCTGGAACTGGCCTGTGGAAAATGTACACTCAGAAATAACTTCTCTCACTGATAACAGACCTGATTTTAATGTTCTGTCTTCCTAGGCAGCAAAACTAGCAGATCATCCAGCAAATATTAAGATAAAGGTGTTATTTGGAAGTAATAATAGATGCAGACTCTTTTTCCAATTATATACATGAGGAAACAATTTCATCTGTTCTTCCAAACACGCTTTCATACGAATAATGTCCTTTATAACTTTGGCATTTTGTTGCCAGTACCTCTGGGCATTTATCATTTTTGGGACTAATGGCAGTCAGAAAGCCTGCATGTAAACATCTAAATTTATCTGTGTGATATTTATTGGGGAAGAACTATACAAAATACATGGACCTTTTGTGGTTTTACCCTATTGTGTAAATAGGGAATGTATAGGAATCCAGTTAAATACTGGTTACACATCCATGCCTTAATTATAATGGCAAAAGTGATAACTGAATTTTTAGCTAAAATAATAAATAATTATATTAAGATCTTAGTAATATTTACTTTTAACATTCAACAAATACAAAATTCAATGAAAGTTGGTTTCGGTGTGAGACTACCTTGATGTAAAAATGAAAGCCTCCAAGGATTAGCTTACCTGATTAAATAAAAGTTAGAACTGAATAAGCCCAAAATGGAAAGCAGGAAAGGGATATGAATGCTCAAACAGCACACTGAATAAGAGTAAATTATGCAAGCATGGAGAAAAAGATGCCACTCTGCTCACTTTCTTTGTCTCATTAGAGACCTGGGGAGAATTTTGAACATGCTAAGAGAAGGCTGCTGGTGTGAGGTCCACTGAGCTGTAAAACTGAAATCACTGTTGTTCACTGGCTGAGTTTAATGTTCATGGAGGATGCTGGACATGCAGGACTCCAGGGTTAAAATGTCTTTAGTCAGTTCGTGGTCAAAATTACAGAAACTGCCAGGGGCCTGTTTGTCATGCACCAGACCACTTCCATCACCTTGGTTTAGTGGATCCCATGCTGGAGTGAAAAAAGCTCTTTGATGGCAGTTGTCACTCAAGAATATCTGAATTGCCTCTTCAAAAGACAATTTTTCATCTTTATGGAGCAGTGTAATTGCCTATACTAACCCCCATTGTTACACTAGTACAATTTCAGCTGCTCAGAAATGGGACCTTTGAGACTGATGTTTCATGACATAGGAGCTATGGTAAAAAGTCTAGTTTTAAGCCTTAATTAGGTTTAATTAGGTCTAATTTGTCGTTGCTACTCATTGCGGCCCCTATTCAGCACTTTTTCACCCCCTGAATTTCGCTGTTACAACCTGTTTTAAATCAGGCTCACTTAACAACAACAACAAAAAAAACCCCAGCAGGCTGAAAAACAACATTTTAAGCAGGATTTTTGTTGTTGTTGTTGTTGTTGTTCTGACCAAAGATTTTTTTTTTACAAATACAACAGGACAGTCCACAAGTTAACTCACTTGACAGAAGGCACTCTATTTCCCAGAGACCAGAATATGCTGCCAGGGGAAGAAAACAACTTACACTAAAACTATGAGGAAAAAAAAAATCCTGTGATACAGGGTTACAACCTGAGATTCTCCCTCTCATCAAATCAGTGTCTTTCTAAACTTACTGAATGTAAATTTCCATGCTCTGGGAAACCATGGAAAGAGATTAGCTGGTTTCAGGCAGGAGCTGGAAGCTACAGAGTGTGTCTCCAGGCCCTTGCCTCCACAGCAGGTGATTTCAGATGGAAAAGGCCATCTGTACAGTACAACTTCCCCAAAGCCTGCAGGTCACTTCCCAGCAAGAAACTTTGCCTCCAAAGTTTCCCCTTTCCTTTCCTCAAGGCCTTTCCCAGCACTGCCTCTAACCCAGCTCACGTTGAATCAGAACTGAAAAAAAGAAAACAGAAGAAAACACATTTTACGTGTCAGATACAGCAACTAGTGATGCTGCTCCTAACAGCAATCTTTCCTTCCTGGAAAAAGAGATGAAGCAAAAGCAGCAGCAGGGCAGAGCAACGTGCCTGCTCCCTGCCCTCCCCACTGCAGTAACAACAGAAATGTTTGGCTCCTTCCAAAGCAGCAATTCAATCCCATTTGCCCCTTTCTTCTGTACATTCTAAGCTGTAATGTACAGAAGCTGCTCTCCTGTGTTTGGAGGCACTCAGCTCCCTCGTGCAGCTGGGGAAACAGCCACAGACTTTTCTCCAAAATGAGATGGTCAGCTTGTTCCCATTTGGTCAGATGTGGCTTTTAAACTAATTTTCTTTTGTGTCCCCTTTCTTTTGTAAAATTGACATTTGTATGCCTCTCCTGGGCACAGTCAGTGTCCCTGCTGATGGATCCAGACCTGGGCAGGGCACAAGCTCCAGGCCTGCAAGAGACTCTGATCCTTCCCCCAGCATTTTTGTATCCAAGGTCCAATGTGAATCCCTAAATGTGGGGCTCTTCTGCTCTACTCCTTGTTTGATCTCCAAAATTATGAATATTTTATTGACTGGTAGAATTATGACATCAGCAATGTCAGAGAGACATCACAAAGGCAGAAAATTCATTTTCTCTCAGCTGTTCTGGTGTTGAAGGGTCTGTACAAACCCCCTCATGCTTTGATAAAGCCACAGTCCACAACTACATCATAAATCCAAATGTGACCCCTTAATGACATTGCACTCATTTTTTTGCCAGCTGGCAGTGGGATTTTTGCTGTGTCCATTAGATATAAAGATCAGATAGATTTTGGAGAGTACACACAGCAAACACTGTAAGCAGTCACTCTGGAGCTAAAGGGAGCCTCAGGCACACTCACAGGTTGTTTTCAAGCTAGGAGAATTCAGCATCCTCCTCAATCTAAGATAAATATTCCAACAATCACTCACCACATCTTGGCAGCAATATCAGCATTGTTGTTGAACATTAGCCTGAGTTTTTCTCTTCTCTTTTTATTCATCTACCCTGTCCTAAGCAAACATGCTTTAGGATCAATAAAATCTCCATTTCACTTCATCGTGATCTCATTCCCTGTATTAAAAGGGTGAATAAGATATTTTAGGGGGGGAAAATCCAAAAGGGTAAATTATTTCAATGAACATATTAATTTGTTTTGCTATGACACAAGTTTTCAAATAAAATAATTGTGAGAAATCACACTTATGCAAATTAAGATGCTGAATCACCAACCAGGAGCCTCACAGACTCTGAGCTCCTTAAAATTCAGAGTAGCAGGACAGTATTTTTCTATTAAAAATAAAAATATATATAAAATGCTTGCCTCCTCATGGTCCACTTTTATTTTTTAGAAGTGTGTGAATGCGTATATATTTTAATGTATCTGTAGGCCACTCTTCTCTTCTTTCAGTGCTTTCTGTCTTTGCTCTTTTTGAGTGTGAGGTGACATAAATCCACGATTTTTATCCCACCCTATATAGCACTGATGGGTATCTGGGGAAACTCCTGTGTTAGTGACAGTGCAGGATCACGCAAAAAAATCCTTCTGGAAAATCATGTGGAGCACAAGGACATTCAGAGAAGAGAATTCTTCCCCCCTGTGACAGGAGATGGGTCCATGACACAGATTTCCAACTTCAGAATTCTGAAATAGTCCAAATGTTAGCCTGGGCACACCCCAGTAGAGAAAATAAAGGACAGCAGGAGAGATCACAAAGTTCTGGCAATTCCTGTGTAATCCAGGCATGTTCTAGTGACACCTGTGACCTCAGGAGAGGCCCCCCCAAATGCCTAACAAGGCCAATTCTTTTTTCACTCCTGATAACTGGAAGATTTCAGAGGCTCAGGTATCCAAATTATACTAATGTATTCATACTACATCCTTTCATTTGGGGAAACTCAGGCTGTTTCAACAAATATTTAATTAAGCCTCATATGGCACAGCAGGGAAGATATTTTTAATGATATCCTGCGGTCAAAATCAAAATTTCCTGTCAGTTCCCTCAGAGTGGTGCCCGAATTTCATCCTAGTTTTTTTTTTTTTTTTCTTTTTTTTTCACACAGAGAGAAGGGCTGTGTTCAGCAGCACTTGGCAAACCCTGACCTCTCTTAGTTATTCCTCACAATGCTGGGACAGCTTTGGGGTGAAATGTGGCAGGTGGTGGAGAGGATACAGCAACATCCTGAGCAAATGGGTTCAGGGTGGGAAGCACTGGATGGGCAAATGCATTAATTTATCTCCTCTAGCACCTGGATAAATGACCATTGGCATCTATAATTCTCTGAAGCCATGGTCTGAGATCTACAAGAAGCAGTGAGATGACTTTAATTTTACCTATATTTGAAGGTTTAAAAGTTTCTTTAAAGGGTTTATAGGTTTTACCTATATTAAAAGGGTTTTTTTTTTTTAAAGGGACCAAGACTTCATCAACGTCAAAATACAGACAAGCTTAATATTAGAATATGAAATTAATATTAGAAGCTGAAGATAATTGCTGAGAAACTTCATTTATGTGTCTCTTCTGGCAAATTTTCCATTGCTCAGAGATTTCAGTCAGCCTGTGGTTAGAGAAGTCAAGCTTTTCCTGCAGGACAAACCAGGTGTGGGAGACTTTAGTTGTAAACTGAACTGAATAGGGAATTCTCATCCTGGCCTTTCCCTTTTACAACCATTTCTCATGGTTAGTGTCATTGCTTCATTTGCAGATTGAAGTAAACCAGAGTATTTTCAGCATCTCCCTTAAAGGGATTGGAATGTCCAGAGGAAAAGTGTGCTGGGAATTGATCACCACTCCTCAGTTCCTGATGGAAGGGAAATCAAGATATTGATGCAACCAAAGTAAAAAACTGGTTTGGACATACCACATCAGCAGGGTGTAATCCTAATTGCTGTTTCAACAATGTTGCTGGAACAAGGAAAGAAGCATGATGCTGATCAGATAGGGATTAACAAAGAAATAATGTCAGGGCCCAATTTAATCCAAATTATAAAAATCTATTTTAACCAAGTTCAAATGGTTCCTTTCTTTTCAGCTGCCAGTGAGACAACATTTTATAGGTATATCTGGTAAAATAAACAGAATTCCTTCTTTTCAAATAGATAAAAATGTTTCAGGGAGTTAGGAAACACTTATTCATATACACTGACTTTTGACATTACTTTCATAGAGCTTAAAGCATAAGCAACATTTTTTAGCAGGTAGCCACAAGCTAAAAAGAAAAAAAGTACTTCTAATGAAACAAGAATTAATTCAAGACTAAGAAAGCATCTATTCCCAAAATTAATAAATTGCATAAAAATACAATTTGACATCCTACATAATGTCTCTTGAGTATTTCTTTGACACAGATACATTCATCAAGTTATACCAGCCTTTAGATTTTTATTTCATCAAGAAGAAGAGGAAAACTTCACCTTTGAACATGACAAATGTCACTATGAGCAAAAATGGACAATGACTGATCACTCAATAACCAGAGATCCTTCTCCTGCTTCGTTCCCATCATCTGTACTGCAACAGCAGAAACAAATATTGAGCTGGCCAGGAAAAAGAGATGGATTGTGATGTGTGCATGTCTAATGCACTTAAAAGGTGCTCTGGAGACAGATTTAGAGAAGTGCAAGTAGAGCCAAGCTTAAGAGATTTGGCTTTGCAAACACTGACTGCAAGATGGCCAGACTTTTATTAAACACCAGCAAAGAATGATGAATACAAGTCTGGGACACTGCAAAAATATTTTTCCTGCTCTCCTGTGCATGTACCTGCTGTGTAATTGTCAAATATCAATGTTGAGCCCCAAACACCATTCCCAGAGTGGAGATGCCTGGTAGGAAGCAGAGTGCCTGGAATCACCAAAGCACGAACAACCATTGAGAAAACCAACATGGCACAGCAGATTGCTTACATCAATTCCAGATCCACTGGTACTTATAACATTTACATATGCACCTAATCCCATACCAGTCTGAGCATCTTTCAGGGGTTTTTAGTTAGGTTTTCTTATTTGCTTGTGGTTTAATTTTGGGTGTTTTGTTTGTTTGTTTGTTTTTCTTTGAAATATCCCAAATAGGTTTTATTCATAGAATACCAGTTCAGAAGGAAGAGCAAAACCAAAAAAAAATTTCAGCACTCACTTTTATCTCTGCCTCTTAATTTCCTTTTAAAAACCTGAAAGCATAACTGAACCAGAATGACATTTTAAATTTATGTAGCCAGAATTTTCATACTTGTCTAAGCGTCATTGCTATGTTCACAATTAACCAAATTAATCCCAATTTCAAGGAGCTTTTAAGAGCACCGAGGAGTAGTTGATTTATCTTGTTGCCTACTCTCCCATTTATTAACCTCGTTGTTTCACTCTTCTGCAGTTTACTAGCAGCAAACAAATCCCATGTGAGACCCAATAAAACACTTCTTTTGTAATGTTGATGCTGCTGTCTTTATAAATCTTCCATTCAAGGTACAGCCTTAGCTCCTTACTGGCTTTGATTTACCAGTGGGTTGACCTGGGCCTAACCCTGTCAACTTTGGCTCTGAAACAGTCCTGAGGATTTCAGGCCTCTGATCTGGCAAAGAAAAAAAAAAGAGAGAGAAACACAGACTGAGAGGGAAAAAAAATTTAACTGAGGAAGGCTCTCTCTGACAAGTAGTAAAGCCCTGTTCTTTTCAGGTTACACTAGGGATGGGGTTATGGTCAGAATTAATTGAGAGAGACACAGGGACAACAAAAAAAAAGTCACATGAGGGAAAAAAAAAGAGAATACAGAGTTTATGGGAGAATTATTGAATAGGAAAGAAGGAGGGGTTGAAGGGAAGCAATCAATTCCCATTTATAAGGTAGGGAGCCTAGCAAACTAATTAGCATTAGAGCCAGATCAATTTTCTTACACAAAGTATTTTATGAGATTGTTACATGACAGCGCGCTAATTAAAACTGATCGGCCTAATTAGAGCAGCATTAATAACGTGGCAGGCAGTGGCAGCAGCACCCTCAGCCCGTGATGTGCTTCACAGATAAAGACACTGAGAGTCATCACAGGCAGCCCATGTTGAAACACAACATTTTGGGTTGCAGGGAGGCAAGCCTGTGAACAGCCTGCTTTTGTTCCCATAGTGGAGGAGCAGGGAGAAAAATGGCAAATTAGGCTGCACAAAAGGGAGAGACAAATTGAGAGCTGATGTCTTGGTTTGGAAAGACAGGTATCTGCCAGGGGAACTGGGGTTTCCCTTAGAATAAAGAATGTAAACCCCTCACCTCCGCCAAATTGTAATTTTGCAATTAAGGGCTTTCAGGCAAAGATTTGGGAATAGGAGTAACAGTTCTTTACTAGGAATATTAACAATACAAATGTAGTAGAAAACAAAACCACCCAACCAAACAAGCAATCCTGGAAAACCCTGACAGAGTCAGAGCTACAACCTGACACCCTGTTGGTCAGGGTGTTGGAGGCAGCCCAAAAGTGAGTCCTCCTGGAGTGGCAGATGTGGTTCTGGTGGAGCAGAGATGAGCGTGTAGCAAAAGGGTCCAGGGGTGGTGAGGAGGGTCCAGGGGTGGTGAGAAGGGGTCTGGTGATGGTGAGATGGGGTCTGGTCTTCCTCCCAGAAATCGGGGTGAAGCCAGATGCCTCCTGTTCCCGAGTCTCAGTTTTTTCCAGGCAGGAATGGTTGGTTCCCCCCACTGGGTGGGCCATCTCACAATGGGATGATGGAATGTGGATGTGCTCCCCTGGGGAGGGTATAGTCCGGGGAGGTGTTAATGGCCTGTTATCAGAAGGCATCCCTTCCCCCTTGAGTTATAAGAGATAAAGAAAAAACATCTCCCCAACTGCTTTTAACAGATGAAATAGAACACACACCCCTGGCTCCACAACCCAAGACAGCTGAAAACAACGGTGTGTGAGAGAGGCAATTAGTGAGAAACAGTTATAGAGCACGGGGGCTGATTGTCACATGTCCTGAACCCTGGGAAATCATTTACTGGGAGATCACCCCAGCAGAGCTTCAGCCAGGCTTTGCTTTAGATTGAGTGAAAAGCTTCATACAATGCGAGGCAGCAGAGAAAAACCTGCTCAGCTCAGCAAATTCCAGACCTGGGAGTCTACAAACCCTGATCAGTCTCCAGGTTTCCAGGCTTCCCTCAAGGACTGAGTGGACAACCAGTATTTCACCAGGTGGGCCATGAGAAGCTGTCCAGATTGATGTTTTGATGAGCTCTTTCTTTATGAGAATTTTTTTCTGAACATGAAAAACTCAGGAAAAGATGCCTTTTTTTTTCTTTTTTTTTTTCCCTGCTAGGAAAGCACCACATAGCATAAGCAATCCTGATTTTATAATTTCAGAAAATGAATGAAAATTCATTAAAAGTACATTTATAATTTAATTCTGAATATTGAGTAATGGATGAATGAAGAACATTCTACAAAAGCTTGACAGAAGACAAGTCATCAAATAACTTTAAAAACAAAATGTTATTTAAGTATGCAAAAAGAAGCCAAACTATTATTAAACAAATTGAAAGTTAAGGCTTATTCAAAATTAAGTAGAATACTCTCCAATATTTGGAGTATTTTGGAGTCTGTTTGCCATTTAGGCTTTACCTGCAGTGACTTTGCCATGATAAGTGAGAATTAACATGCACTGAAAAATCAGGAAGTTTAGGGTTTAAAATAATAGCTGCTGCAGGTCAAGGTGTTGTAAATTTTATAGTGATGAAAACGATAGGTATTGCAACAAGGTAGGCAGCTAGATAATAATAATAATAATAATATTAATAATAACCAAAAAAACCCAACAAACACACAACTTTTAGAAAGTAGAAATTTGGGGTTATTTTTTAGTTCTGGGGCAAGGTTTCCAGTCTATAATATTTCTGGTGGTAATTGCTGCCAAAATCTTGTTCCTCACTGTATAAAACAAACCCAAGCATGAAAATTATTTGGTGTTCTGCTTCCAAAAGCTTCTGCCTTGAAACCCCTTCTCCTGGCCACTGCTGTCTCCCACAGCAGCTGCTACAAAATAGGTACTTCATGCACGTTATCTCCAAAGGAGATGCACTTCCAAAATTGCTTCAGCTGCATTAGAATTTTTCAGCCCTGTGGGCAAATTGTCACCAGCAAAGCAACGTAGTTTCAAGATAACTGCTGCAAAATAAAGTTATTAATGCATCAGAATCCAAGTAGGAATTTATTCAGGGAATTTATTTTGCCATGAGTGTCAACTTCCCTGAGCAGAGAAGTGCTTACAGAGAATTCCCACCCAGAGAAAAAGGAGGAAAGAGGAAAATTGAAAAGCCAACGAAGAACCTGGAATAAGTGACAATATCATGCTTATAATTGTAGTTGTTTGCCTGTCATGCATGAGTATGTACTCATTGCTTCTATATCAATTTTGTATAGAATTTCCTAAATCTAAACACATTCTTGGTACAAAAGCAGAGTAGCACAGAAGTAAAGTACACACAGGACTTGATTTTAAGTTTCACAAATCAGAATCATTAAGCTTCACATTAATTACATAAAAGTTCATACAAAGAAAAGTACTTCTGCAATGGGGAAGGTATATTTGCCACTAAATTATAGTCTGGAATATATAATGAGTCTGAAGAAACCAGGACAACTGATGGACCTTTGCTGAGCACCATGTGCCTCAGCTTTGTGCTCTTCCACAATGCACAGCATCTGCCAGGTGCCACCTAAAGAATTTCTATTTATTTTACACAAACCTATCCCAGAACCGTGGGGAGATTTTACCAACAGTCATTTGACAGCATCTGATTAACTCATGACCTGGAGAAGTACAAATCATTTATTACTAAATGAAAAAAAAAAAAAAAAAAGCCAAATGTTATAGAGAAATGAGTTATCCTTGCCCTCATATCTGAGCCATTCTCTAGAACTTTCTGATGGGTTTCACAGCTGAATGCACATTGTGGAGCTGGAGCTTATCCTCGAGCTCCTTGTCCCGCAGATCCTGCAGCACTGCCTCCATTCTCCCGGCTCACAATGAACATAAATCTTTGGCTTTTGAGGGATTTGGAAACTGTACCTGAAAACCCATCTGTGAGAACCTCTGCTGAGCCCCAGATCCATCCTGTTATTTAAACATATTTCTTTCCTCAAACAAGCAGCTCTGCTGGCAGTCTGGGTTTACAGCCCTCCTGTTTGGGAGCACATAATATTTGACACAAACTGATTCAAGGACTGCAGAGGTTGCAAAAAAACTTGTCATTGCTATACACGGTACAAAAAATGCATGGATATAGTGGGGATGAAATAAAATCATCTTTTAGTGATCTGCCTGAAATGTTTTGCCAGTCCTATCCCCTTACACTTTGAGAAAAGTTATCTTAGTAGTTTAGGTTTCTTTGTAATGTGTGTGGTTTCTTTTCCAGTCAACAGTTTTTTCTGCACATAATTCCATCATCCTTGGGTGGCCCTATACCTAAATTACCTTTTCAGCTATCAAACAATTCCCTTTTACTGCTTTTCAATGTGTCCATAATCACCATTCATGCTGCTCCCTTTTCACTTTTGCCATTCCATAAGCTAACAAACTTGTATCTAGCAGTTTCTTCTCTCTTCTGCAGATTTTTGAGTCTGTAAAGTCTCTTGCTAGAGATTAGAAAATTCAGCTTTTTCATAGGTTGCATCCAGACCTTTTTCCTGGTATTCCCCTCTAAGACTGACTTGGAAGAATTGTAACTCACCCTCCTGGTTAAACTTCACAGTTTATGACTAACCCCACTTACTCTAAGTACTGATTGATAAAGATACATCACAATGCTACTCAAAACTCAGTATATGTAAAGCAAATCTGGCCTCCAGCCATCTCTTCCTGTCCTGAACATCAGGTCACCCTTATTTGTGTGCCTGAGTGTGGATTTGATAGCTAAATTTATGGATAAGTTTCAAAACTGTGGTTCAACTATAATGGAAAATTATAGTGCTACCATTCAGTCCAATTTGTTGACTGTGGCAGTGCCAGATGTTCTGGGGAACAGCACAAAAAGTGTCCTTCAACTCTTAGGCTGATGCAAAGAGAAAGGTCTTTTTAACTTTGTGCTGTCAGCACATCGTTTAAATGTTAACAAATATCATAATACAGCTGAGAAATCTGAACCTTTGAGCTTTGCAACAGAAATGCTGTTTGTAGTTTTAGGCAGCATTGTGAAGCCTTAAATCTGTACAGATTTTTTTTGAATGCTTTCCAAAGGCAGCTGCCTTCCCCTTCAGCAGGACACTGAAGTCTATTAAAATACCACAGGAAGGGCATTAATAAAACAGAGGTGCATCAAATGCATAAAAATAAGAAAATGCTGAGGGGTCTGAAATTTTAGAAACTTAATCATGTTTAAAAGTTCTATTTAGTTTTGTTTAAATACACCACTAATGGATGTTAAATATAGTGGTGCACATCCTCAGCTTGGGAAAAAAAATCAATGAAGTTTAAATAGATCCGGATCAGTTGTGGTTCTGCCCTTCTATCCTGGTATTTACATTTCTGGTTGTTTATTTGTTTTCAGTCTGCTTCTTGAAGACTTTGTGTTTTGCAAACCATGAGAAAGCCATGATCTTTTGGAGACTATTTCTGGTGCAAGTCTGACTGCTGAAAAACATAATCACCCTTTCATGGAATCTCATTTTGACTGGACCTGCTCACACGTTCTTATTGCTCAAAAGGAAACCTGGGTTCCAACAGGGCCCAAATTCTCCGTTAGACAGAGAGATGGGTTCCATTTTCTTGGCAGAGTTCCATTTCTACCATAAGTTTTGGGGTTCTCCCCTGTGGGCAAGCACACTCAAAGGTCTCCCAAAACAGCCTGCACCCCTGCTGGAGCATCTGCTATTTGTCAAGGCACACTTTTTATCAAGAAATCAGGATCCTGAAGAACCCACTTCTCCAAAAATATTTATTTGACAGCATGGAACACGATCACCCCATTTTCCCAGTCCAGGTAGTGATATTACTGAGCTTTCCTTTACTGCTCAATAAAAGTGTTCTTAAAAAAGTACCTAGATTTTTGGTTTTCATTAAATAACTATCTCAAGTGCTGAAATCTGAGAATATTTCATTTTGAAAGTGACACTTCGCCCCTAAGTGATTAAAACAGCCTAAGCTCTGCTTTCCTTCCTTTCCATTCAACTTTGATTTCCTTTTTACTGTTCAATACAAGAATATTTTAAATATTTATGTAACATTTTATTCTTGAGTTTGGGGTGGGGCTTTTAGAGGCTATTCACAGAAATAACAGGTAGAAAGATTAAAAAAGAGGAAGAATAGTAAGAACCAAAAAGAAAAGAATACATGAATACACCCCAGGCACCTCCTCCAGATACCATTTCTGCAGCATTATAGGAAAATAATAAAAGACAAGAACAATAAAAGAAAGAAACTGTGAAGAGGTTTTGTCAAAAATCTGCTATACATAAATTGAAAGAGCTTGCAATCAATATACATGGAGAAAAAAAAATGTAACCAGGTATAGGAATATTGATGTACCCAGCAACTTGCTTTGGAAAGCACAACTTAGTGATCCAGCAATACATCAACTTCACCCCAAATAACAAGCAAGAGAGCACTCAGAGGATGAATCTGTGAGGAATCTCAGTGTGACAGTAATAATTTTATGAATATTATGTGTCCCATTGGGGTGATATTTATGTCTTTGCTTTACATTTCCGAGATGTTAATTCAGGCAGGAAAACTGGCAAAAGCTTTCCACAGCACCATTTACCAAACTTTAAAGGACAACACAGGTGGGTTTTTCACAAGGAAATTACACCTCAGGCTATTCTGAACTGCAGCATCTGCTTGTAAACACAGATAATGGAGTGCAGGAGAGAAAACATTTAGTGTAACATTTGGTGGATAAAAGCACAATTTCTAAGAAATGAGAGAAAAATGTAGTAAGGAGTTCCATGAGCTCAATTTCCTACAGCTGTCAGGAACTTGGGACTCCAGGAAGAAAAAATCTAATAAGCAAGTGATTGCCCTAAAAGGTGCAAATGTGCTTTTTCTAATGTTCAGAATATTTCATTTTAACACCTCATCTTTGTTTCCTTTGTTGAATCTCAATTGTGTCGTGTTCCTAATCAGTGGCTGCAGTTGCCAAATGAAAGAACAATGATTATAAAGATCAATTAAAGCCTTCTACTCCTGGTTTCCAAATCATGGTCACCAGAGGGACCTGTGCTAAGGCCACAATGACCACAGGATTATGCCCTGCAGAAAATGGTCAGGTGCCCATCTCTACCTACTTCTGACTTCTGCAAATCTTTAACTGCCCTTGTATTTGGAATGCAAGAGTTGAAAAATTTAAACAAAAGATCTTTCAAAAGCTTTTTACAATACTAGTATTAAAGTCAAGCTAACAATGAAGAGAAAAAAAAACATATATATGCATGTGTGTGTCTGCACAAAAGAAGGAAAAAATTACAAAAGGCAATGAAAAGGTAAATAGAATCAGGACAGACTCATACATAGGATTAGAAAACTAAATCCCACTCACGCTCCCAAAAATATGCCATGATTAAATATAAGGCTGGTAGACAAAAGAACTTAAAAATAAGAAAACAAGGCCTGTGTAAAGTATCTGCCCCTATATTCACTCATAGTTTTTATTCTGTGCTGCTGCAACTTCTGTTATCACATCACAAAACCTGCACAAATACACAAGACACTGCCTGGAGAAAGAAAGGCTTTCTGAACAAACAGACAAATATATTTTTGCAGTTCCTGACACAAAGGAGTTTATAAAAGGTGTGAAAACTTGAATATTTTGTGTTTCCCTAAAGGTGAGAAGTCTTTTACTTTTCATCTCCAAGAGGACTTCACAGAATCTGACATTAATTTTCTGTGATTATGAACCCTGGCTGGGGAGGGAGAAACTCTCCACAGAAAAGGTCTTCAGTCCAAGTTAGTCACCATGGAGCACATAAATGTGAATGCTTTCCAAGCTGGGATACCCCTTTTGCTTATAAATAAATCATCCCATGAGATTATACCTGGGTATATTATCATATCTGAAATGCTTACCCTCTTCTAAACTTACAAAAATACCATAAAATTAAGGACTGCACATAATTTATACAGTATTTGAAGAGAAGTTATAATCTGCAATCAAATTGTCCAAAACCAGTTCTTAATAATAGTGCTAAATCTTTGATAGGATTGGAATTTTCAAATGTTCTTGCATGATGGGATAGACATTTTATAAGACAGCCTTTTCATACATATTATATATGTGTGAATGTGACACCAAAATAATTTTCTGTGTGCTTTGCTCTTGATTTAGAGCTCTTCTTTGCCTGATGAACTGCATCAATTCACGTTGCTGTCAGTAGAAAATAGTCTTTACTAACCTTGATAGTGTTGGAAGTGTAACCTGCAGTGGTAAAGTAGTAGTCAAAATATAACTGCAAATATCACACTCAGTTAAGGGACAGCTCAGTTTTCCTCAGCTTTCTTCTCACAACAAACAGAAGGTTTCAGCTCTGAAATCCTTAATTCTTTCCTCATTATCCTGCACTATGAAATCATCCCCTCCTGTTGCATCAGAAGAATGACTGGCTGTGAATACCAATTGTTCTGTCATTACCAGCCAGAGGAAAAGAGCTTTAAAACTTCAGAATAACTTGGAATCATTTTCACCATCAACACTTTTTGGAAGAATTTTTAAAATAATGAAAATTCTCATCTCCTCCATTTTGTTTAACAAGGAAAACGCAGAGCCAACATTTGCTGGGTCAGATTTTCCATTCACATCCCAAAAGCTGCAGATGACACAGTATCTACTTTCTCATCTTATTTGTAAAGTGGAGGGGGAGGAAAAAATCTATTTTATTGGACTGGATGCTCGGTGCTGTCTCACTAAGGCAGCATTAAGCACCCTTTTCTGTTGCTGGAGCAGAGCTTTAAATTAAACAGCAAATCCCTTTTGTCAGGTGAGGCATGGCCAAGGCAGCCACCCCTCAAGCAGGGGTGACAGTTTGGCACCCTGGGTCTATCACCAGGCATTACTGGCTAATGCATCACTGCTGGCAGGGCACAGCTCCCATACACCAACCAATTTAAGCTTTCTCTCTACCTCTTCCCATCAAGGCTTTCATTGATATTGGTTCCTCTAATAAAAAATTCTTTTCTAAATCCAATCAACAGCTGTTTTAGTAGGCCAGAAACAGAAAATCAAAGATCTGAAGGCTTGTTTTTGAGTTTAAAAAATGGTTCACAGAGTCTGGGGATGATATTCCCTCTGACCTGTGAGAAAACAAAAAGCAGCTCTGGATATTTGGTTCATACAGGTGCAAGAAAATTCCAAGTATGGAAATCATTTGCAATCTATCCCCTTCAAATGCAGGGAATTGAGGGGCATTAGAGACAGCTGAGGGGTTTAGGGACTATTCTTGATTTGAATCCTTCAGTATCCACACTCTTAACAAAATTCAGGAAGTGGATATACATCATTTCTACTCCAATTGTTCATGAGCATATACCACCTCTCCTTACCTGCCCCTAAGTAAGGATGTTTTCCTACAGGCTAAGAGTGCATACACTGAAAACTGAAAAACAGTTTGTGATCGAATTTTTGTAAATCTTGAGCCTTTACCAAGTTACATTCACTGTAGGAAAGTAAAAAATGTCTTATCCTCGGGTTTCACTGGATTTTCTGGGTCAGCCCTGAGCTGGGATGCCCCAAAGGGTTCAGGGCCATATTGGGCTCCAAACCTTACACAGCTCTGCTGGCAGGAAAGAGTCCTCACAGGTCTCTCAGCAATAGCAACAGCAATTTCATGGGCACACAGGAGAAATAGTTCATCCCTGCCAGTTTGAAAATGAAAGGTGTATTCTAAAAGACATGAAAACTTTACAAGATCACTCGTAGCCAAGTGATCTTGGCAAGAAAAAATTTGGCTGAAATGAGACAGGAGCTTTAATGAAGTGCTAGACATAGAATGAGGGACAGAGTGAACCACGGACTGAACTCCAAAATACAAGAAGAGCTTTACATCAAATGTTGAACAGAAGTGGAAGAGGAGGGAGAAATGTTCCAAAATTTGTATTTCTTACATGATTACATTATCAAAACCTGTAATTCAGCCTTTCAGAAACTTTGACTTTTGGGCTGAAAAAATTATTAAACCAAAGTATTTCTAAAACAAATGAATAGAACAATCATGAATATTTTCTTTTGCTGTCTTGGCCTGAGAGTACTGCTTAATGTTAGAGAAGAGAGTGATGCTACTATTTCAGGATTTCCCAATTGGTTCATTCTTCCATGGACTAGGCAGTACTAAAGACAAAAGTCCATATTCAAATATAGAAGTGTTCAAACTAATGGGTATTTGAGTTAACTATTCAATACATAGATTCATCAGTCTATGCCAAAACTTCTTTCAAGGAAGTATCTTAGGAAAAATTAGACAAAAATATCAGAAAATTTATTAAAATGTCTTTTTGAAGACATGAAATTGCAGAATAAAACATGGTTGTTCTTCAGACAGCCACTCACAATTATATTTATTTTCTGGACTCACCAAAATTGTTAGTTGTATTTTTGTTGGAAGAAATGAATTGCATTTTTGTAAAAAAATGGTTTAACCAAGAAGAGAACAACTTTATTGCATTTTGGATTTGTCAACAGTATTTTGTGTCAGTGCTCTCCACACATAGTACAGCCACACACACATTTTGTAACTACAGACACTGAAAGAACTTCCATTATGACTTATCCACCTGATGCAGCAAACCACCACAAATGGTTCCATTATTACCTGGTTTTGACATGGAAAATGATGACTTTTATTGCTTTACCAGAATCCTTTATAGAAAATTGGGTTATTCTGGTTTTAGAAACTATGCAAGAGCCAGGCCTTGTTGTTCAAAAACAACTAAATCAGGCAAGTAGTAATCACAGTGTGTGGGGGATAGAACACATTAATATAGAGGATTAAACATACAGTAGGCTCATTTGAACTATAATTTGTTATTTTTCAGTAGTACACCATTGCTAATAGAAAAGGAGAAATATTGGAGAAAAGTGTTCCTCCTGTCTTAGAAACACAAAAATAAAGGTGAAGACAGAAAAAACCACATTAATTATGTTTTGATTTATAATCTATGAACATTTTGTATTAATGGTTGAAGATATTAGAGAAAAAATTGGTGTTGTAGGTTATAGAAACTTGCAACTCCCTATATTACGTGCATAATTTGTGTGCATGCAAATACACACAGTTCAACGTTTCTAAAATTAGTAAAATATTTATACCACACAACTAACTGGAGTTACCCCACCTTAGACAAGCAGGGAAGCTTCTGAGAACATCATTACTTGAAAGATAAAGAAGCTATAATAGTGCCTACACTGTCATTGTCTAGATAACTACTGAATAATTGCTCCAAACCAAGGCAATTAGCATTTCTTTTATCTCGTATGTATGATAATAAGAGTCATTCTACTTGTAATAAGGCATTTGATTAATATGGGTGTCTGGTAATTTCAGATTATTAATTCCCTTAACCATAAAGAGACACCCATGTACTTGCAAATTTGATGCAAATTGAAGCTGATATAAATTATCTAACACAAATTGAAATTTACAAAAACCATTAAGCGCCACAAATATGAAAATAAATCATACTTGGCAAAGCCATGGGCTTATTTGCTTCTTCTATGATTCAGATTACTCCGTGAAAATTATTCAAACTTTTGGCCTTAAAACAATTAATTTAAGGGAAATGGAGGCAGTTTTAGCTGGGCTTGGCTGATCAGTGCTCAAGAGTGACCTCCCTGGTGCAGCACATGCCACCACTCAGTATGACACAGGTTCTACTGAGAAAGAAACAAGCCTCTGTAAGGATGAAGGATGTTGAAAGAAGCTTGGGAAAAAAACACATTTTGAAAGGCTGTAAATGTACACAAATTATTAAGTGCTATCATTGAGCTAGAGAAAATTCAGACATAAAACATTTTAGATAATACTAAAAAAAAAAAATGGCCATACTTGTGTGAATTAGTTCATTTCTCTCCACAAATATCAAAATGGCAATTGTTTAGGAAGACTGTGATAACCTGATAAGAATAAATAGCAAACTGGGTTTTATTTATTTAACTCTAACATTAATTTTCATCCTACCAGAGTGATGTTGTTACCTTAAAATCTAAAAAAAACCCCTCCTACCAGTAGTTCTGGATTTCAGTTTTCCTCTTACAGGCAGCAGGCATGTAAACCAGGATCTGACATATAACTTTAGATATGATTAACTCTAAATTTTGGTTTATTACAGGAGTTCTGAGTAGAACTCAGCAGCAGAAGTGGTGATTAACAATGCACAGCTCTAATAAATCTCATGACTTGGAGTGACCTGGTTAATTTTTTAGGAGCATCTGACACGAGCAACAGAAAAACAAATATGAAAATGTGGGAGGAATCTTAATCTGACAGTGGAAGAGGCATTTAATCCTAAATAACTAAGATACCTGCTGCTGTTCACTTTTTGAAGTATTTATATTTCCATTGCTGAAGAACAACCATCAGGTGTAACAGACCAGAAGGTACATTTATGTTTATGAAACTAATTTATATTTACAGAAGCTTTTGTGAGATGAAAAAGGCCCCTTTAGTCTTTCTGTTTAGAATTATGCTTTCAGCAAAATTTCAAACCAAAGTGTCCTGGTGCAAGAAAAATAAAGTGAAATGTTTTGCAAATTGTCCTTACTTGCTGTCAGAAGCAAGTTAAGAATCATGTTTATAAGTAATTGAATAGAAGGGACACGGAGAAAATACAGGAATGTATAGTTCAAAAATTGTATATTTATGTAAAAAATAGAGCTGTTAACTGCTGGGGCTGTACTCAGAGATGCATCTGAGCCTTCCCCAAGTGTTGGATAGAGCTCATTTGGGAAACACAGATGTTATTCAGGATAACTGAATTTTAGCAACCGCTGGAGGAGAGAGAGTTTTTTAAGTGGAGAAAAAAAAAAAAAAAAGAAAATTTTCTTGGTCAATGAGTGCAACTGGGGATAATGCAGCAGACTCTGTGGTTTCCCTCCTGCTCACACACCCTCAATGCCTTTCCATTTAGTACCTTTACTTTCACTGAGATGAATAATTTTTAAAAAACACGTGTTGTGGGAGAAAGAAAACCACTTCTGCCAAACAATTCAAGCCTTGTTGATCAGGTTTCCAGAGAGCAACTGTACTTTTCCACACAGCACAAAATCATTGCTTAAAGATGCCAACTTGCCTGTGCTGCTTGTTTGGGAGCACCTGATGCTTTCCTAGCAAGGCAACCCTTATTGATGAATATTGCCAGGGGTGATCTATCAAACTCAATCAAATGGAGATTTCAGGCTGTGCCTGGTTTCTTGTGAAACTCTTGCCATACACGACAGAAAAGAGAGACTTGTCACAAAGGATTAGTTCCAGTGCCCAGGCTCCCTGTACCTGTCCCTTCAATTCAAAGCACTGAAATTTGCTGTTTTCATCTTCAGACAGGGAAAACGAAACAAACTTTTGCGGACACCCCTGAAAGATTCACACCTCCAGCCCTCTCCTGTGTCACGTCTCCACCCAGTTATCAGAACCGAGAATTCTGCTTGACAAAATGAGCACATCCTGGCACAACTCAGTGAAAGGAGGAAGCCAGGATGCCTTTTTTTTAGCCAGAGCCAAGGGGAGAAACTACAGGTGACACAGGTTATTGTTACAGACTGGACAACAGGGCTGCAGATTTATGAATTGATCTACTCTGGGTTTGCAGGGAATTTTTATTCACTAGTGCTGAAAGCCTGACTCAGCCAGGCCTTTGATTAACAGCAATATAAAATTTGTAGAATTACCCCTTCCTCCTGCAACTCCACTGACATTAGGAAAGCACTACAAGGGTTAATCTGGCCAGGATCCTCTTTCAAACCATGGTAATCAGTTGGATTGGGAAAACATTTCTAAATGGGAATGTGATTTGTCAAAATTTCACCTGCTTTCCTTAAAACTATTTCCACACGTTCTAAGTAAAACAACTCTTAATTGAAGAAGAGTAGCTTAACAATAAACAACACAAATATTAAAAATATTGATAGAATGCACATGTTTATGATGGGGCAAATACCTTACATAAATTCAGGTTTAAGGTATTTTTTTTTTTTTTACCTAATGACATAACAGCTCACAACTACTAAGAGAATTTAATAAGAATTAGCCAGCACATACTGAATTTTACCATTCTTAAACTGCTAAAAGACAGAAGTGCATTTGTGAGAGACTTTTTAGTTGCTGAGCAGAATTAGTCCCTAAATGTATTCCATAAAAACAACTGAAAAAAGAGTTCCCATCAATTCACAACTTCTTCTACCTGCAGAAGAAAACCCAATTTTTTTTTTCCTCAGTTCTGGCATTCTGGAAATAATTCCACAGAATGAAGTAAGTGGTGTGTGAGTAATCTCAGCAGAAGCAGGCTGTGCAGGTACATTTATTTCCCACATACAACTCATTCCATTCCACAGGCTAAAGGACTGATGCATGGTTATTTCACCAGCTGCCATCCTGATCATGTGCTTGTTTAGAAAGAGGCTGAAGTTTGAGGGTATATTATTATCCTTATGCTTGAGTTTGAAAAGGTTAACAGTGGAGTCAGAACTCTGAAGACTCAAATAAACTTGTTATGCCCAGAGCCCCTGTGTCCTGTTCCCCAAAGGTGTTTCTCTGCCCAGACAATGCTGCCCTGCAGGGTGACCCCAGCCCAGGGACCCTTCCCTGTGCTGATGGTCTGCAGTCCATCCCTTTTCTCCAGCATCTCCAGCTCCCTCTGAGTATCAGCCTGCCCTCTCCAGCACTCCAAATTTGTCTCCCACCATGAAATCATACAGTGAATTTTCTGTGAGTGCATCTCTAGCCCATCATTCCGGCTGATGATGGAGACTTTGCACAGAACTGGCATCGCTATCCACCTCTGGGAGCTGGCACCAGTGATCAGCCATCAGTTTGTGCCACTGATCACAACCTCTGAAGTGTCCAGACAGTTTCCATCCACTTTCTCATCCACTTGTCAAGTCCACATCTCACCAAATATGGGACACCCTGCCAAAGACCCTGCCAAAGGCAAGAGAAAGAACACACCCTGTCCTCCCCTTGTCAGCACAACACTCATCTCATTAGAGAGGAAATGAGGCTGGCCAGGCAAGACCTGTCCTTGGAAAATCTAGGCTGACTTGCCCCAAATGCCTTTTCCTTTGTGTTTCTGGAAAAGGTTATTCCACTGCTTACTGGCAATAAAGAGTAGCTCAGCCTCCAGTCTTCCCTGACAGAGGATTATGCAGTTTTCCTCTATGAAAATGTACAGTATTGATGGGGCCACAAATTATTATGGATATCATAATCAGCTTTTCTTTTAGCAAAGTTGTTCCAGCCATATAAGAGCATGAGATACCTTCCACTCTTAAATTGTACCAGGTAAGTAGCACTGCAAAGAAACACCCTCTGAACAGCTTCAGTAAAATCTCTGTGCAGATTTATATTAAGCTCAAAAATTCAGCATGAGTCTGTTCAACATGGTTGAGAGAAGAATTGAGTTATGGAGCTTAAGGCTCAAGGCTATCAGCTGAAACTGAGCTTTAATTAAAATGGATTTGATAATGCACAGTAGAGTTTGGGATGGCTTCAAAACCCATTTCAGAAAGCTGATGTGGTTTTCCAGCTTTAAAAGGAAGTAAAGGTTTTATATGGATACCAGAGTTTGTAAATGATGCTTAAAATTATAGAGGTGAATTCTGGCTTAACCAAAAGAGAGAATATCTTCTAAACAAGAGTCTGCTAACAGCTCACCCTTGGTACATAAAAATCTGCTTGTACGAGTTTTTTGGGGGCTGTTGGCCAACACCATGAGCTGCCAGAGACTGGAGGGTGATTTCCTTTCCTGCAGGAGCAGCTGGCATTGCCATCCTTCCACTGGGCTTGCAGTGCTCCAGGTAACGTGTTGTGAGCAACATCCAGTGTTAGTATTCTACTTTAAGAGGAAAACCTTAATTCTGGGGCTTAGGCATGGTTTATTTTTGCTATTTGGAGTCTTTTGATGATCTGGTCTTTTTACACTTCAGGGTCACACAGTCCCAGACAGCCTTTTTGGTTAGACAGAGGCAGGAAATGAATAGGAAGAGGTATGGAAAGAAACAGACAAATTATCCTGCTCACTCCGAAGCTGAGAAAATATCTTTCTCAATTTCTCAACCCAAACAAGGATATTTCAGCTATGGAATGTTGATTGATTTTTTCTTTACATTCCCCCTTAAGACAGGAGAAAATCTAGAGATTGTACACGTAGAAGGATTTCCTTACTATAACTTTCTCTTAAACTTTTTTCAGCAAGTATCAGCTTTCTAGATTTAATTCAAATGATTTTGGGAGGAACAGATCTATTAAGAGAAATGGTCAGATTTCCAAGCTGCCTCTCATATATATAAATATATATATATAAAAAAAAATTATAACACCAACACGTGATTTGATGCAAGAGTCTGGCACCCATATTCAGCCTGATGACAGACTGAGCTTAAAGTTCCAGGAAAGCAAACAGGAGGAAATAAAAAATTCAATAGCAGTTGTGGTACTATTACAAGGTACCTAATACTAAATTTCAAAGACACACAAATCACAGCCTCACACAAATCTTGCACTCTTAATCCATAACTGCTCTCTCAGCCAGGTTTTTAAGTCATTCTAGAAGTACAACTGTGCCTCTCACTCATCCAGTTATACACACAAACTGAAGATAAATAATCACTGTCAGAGATATTGGCTATGAAAAAAAGTTCTGTGTCATTTTTCCTCAACCAAAATAACGGCAGAAGGCTTTAAGTCATTGTAAGTTTGTTGATGTGGAAGTCACAGCCTTTTCCACACCCATTTTTCCAGTATCCCTAATTCCCAAGAAGCACAGCTTTTTAAATGCTCACAGCTGATAACTGAACAAGGCTCCTTACCTCACTGAGATGGCTGAACTGTACCTGGTCAAACCAAAAAAATTATGAGTCTTTCAGAAGAGCTGCAAGCAGAATTGAAGAAATTTTCCAAGTATTGCCATGGAAAATTTTGGGAGGGGGGAGCAGTGGAGGGCACACATTTCTCAGGTCAAAAATTCTTTCTACCTGCAGGCTTTGCTTCCTCCTGACCTTCCCTCCTAACCTGCCAGGATCTGCTATTTCTGTCTTGTTCATGGTCAGGACCATCAGGGCCAGATTTCTTCATTCCTCTGATCACTGGTAACTGCTCATCCTTCCCTACACAGCCCTGCAAGTTTTTTCCCAGCTGTTTGGATAACCAAAAAGCTGCAGAAAAGGGCATTAAGAAGAGAAGAGTCTGTCTTCTTCACTTATTTAACCACAGCAGACAGGAGAGCAGTCCACCATAAAACAAGCACCAGGCACCACCTGGCAAACCCAAAGTTAATGCTCAGGGCCCAGTGGGACCCTGTCTGTGGGGTGTTCTCTGCTCCAATGCCCCATAACCAATCTGGGTCTGGGCCACAGGGAGAGCAAAGCCCTTTTCCTTGTTGTTTCCAGAGGCCTGAGGCACAGAAGCCTTTAGAACAGGAGTGTCTGAAACTGAGCTCCTCAACACCCAGATGGGTTCCTTGTGGAGCTTTGCTTGGTTTGCCTGGAAACTTGGAAACAGCAGCTGCAGGTCTGTGTCCTTTTACATCAAAACAGGCACATTTCAGTCAGCAAGGAGCCTTTCCATGTAAAAGCAATTTCCAGCCTGTTAAGAGTTCACTCCTACTGAAAAATGACTGAAGCTGAAAGTTTTGTCTGAGTTGCATGGCTAATGGTGGGGGACAAAGTGTTTTCCCCTCAAGCTTACAACCACAGGAATGACCATGTATTCAAACAGCCCCACTCTGAATGCAGGGTATATCTGAGAATTTCTTACTCCTACAACTACCATTCAGTGAATGACCAGAATCTCTCTTTTTAACTTTCACAACAGCAATAGGGGGAAATCAGAAATGTTCTTCACTTGTACAAAACAGTCTGACTGCAAGCCTGCAAGAAATTGCAACTAAATAAAGGAAACACAACTAAATTCAGCCAGAGGTCTTGGTTATTCTGCAGATGGATAAGACTGACATTCACAGCTGATTTCTGAGTTAACTGCTCCAGATGTCCCAGCTCAAAGTGCAGCTGGCTCTGAGCAATGTCCCAGTGAAAATATGATCACATATATGTATGAAACCACACTAATCAATAATTATTTATGCTTACCCTGACTTTACAAAAGGTTATTAACTTCACAACTAAGGCAATTTTATCCTTTAACACTTTCTGTCCTCCATTCCAAACACACACATCCCTGATCTCACAAACCAACCTAATTGCACCTGAACTTTACCACCCAAGAGAATGCTGCAGTAAAACGTGCTCTCAGGGTACTCACAAAACTTTTGATCACACTCCAAAGAGTCTCCATCACCTGACAGTCTGGTCACCCCAAAGAACAACCTTTACACAGTTAACCCTTTGACCCATCTAAACTCTCATTCATGCAATGCAGATGTACCTCACACAACCAATTTAATCAAAAGCTGTGTTCAGCTGGAGACTAAGGCTGCAGACTTGTCAGGTCATTGAATTCCCTCAAGTTGAAGTTATGGAAGGGCTGGAAGAAGGAGGTTGCTACCTTCATTCTGTGTTAATGAAGATTTTTGTCATTGAAGAGAGATCTCTTTGCCTTCGGACAAAGTTTGAGTGTTTTATAACTTTTGTTAAACTTTGTGTGTGAAATCCTGGCTCCCTCACAGTCCATGGAAAACTTCCAATAGTGCTCAATCAATGCTAAGTTGTGCAGTCTTCCCTTTAGGTTACTGTAGAGTTAAACAAAAGCTATGGTTGTGCATGAGCAGACCATCAAAGCAGCCTTTTTCCCCCCAGACTCCCCAGAGGTTCTTGCTATAAATATATAACAATTAATCATATTCAAAAACAACCCAAACAAACACCACCAAAAAAACACCATCGAGAAAAAAATACACCACAAAAAGTAATCCAGAGGCTATATTTTCATAATCTTGTCAAATTCATCAAGCCACTTCACCATCAATGAAATATCACCCATTGTTAATCACAGATATTCCAGTCACCAATCTCAGAATCCCTCAGAATCTGCTTTTTATGGCCTCGATTACAGAAGTAGTTGTTGCCTTCTATTAAAACAATAAAGTTGCAGCAATTTTGTGACCTGTTTGTCTTAGCAGAAACAAATGCATTCACAGGCACTAAGCAGACAGCATTTTGTGTATTATTCTTCCTATTTGGCCCCAATGCCAGCCAAACATTTATCTAGACAATGAAATAAGCAGTTCAGTCCAATCTGATAACATCATTCACTGTAGCTGAAGGCTACAGTGCTCGTAACTCAATTTGTTGCTCACAGTTAAAGAAATTGTTGAGTAGAATAAAATAATAATAATAATAAAAACCCTTATTCACTCACAAGGAATATGATTAAATTAGGAAAGTATTTAGATGACAATTGTTTTGATCATTCTGAAGATCAGACAGAGGCTTTCTAATGACAGAAAAAATAATCACCCTCCCTGTCTACAGGATTAGGTAGAATATTTAGCAGAAATTAATATCTCCTTGATTTTATTTTTAAAGACATTGCTGTTATCAATTTACAAGCTGATCTGCAAAGAATGGATTTGTTATAAAAAATTAACAGGAAAAAAACTCTCTCTCTATATATATGCTAGAGAGTAGAGAGATTACACAGCCCTTTACTGCTGTTAAGTAAAAGCCTCTATGGAATAAAACAATACAAGTGAGGATTCATACAGGGAGGGGAAAATTGTTTTAAGACCTGCACAGGGCAAGAGTAATACATCATTGAAGAGTAATACAGCACTGGCATGGTGAAAGAAAATTGAGGATTGTGTGGAACTCCCAACACAGGGCGTGCAGAGGGCTGGAAAGATCAAGATAAAATTCCATACAGGCAGTCATAAAAATTGGCCCTGTTTATCTCTGAAGTGTTTTTCCACAGAAAGTGTGAACAGATTAAGTTTGGACTCCCACAGCTTCCTCCCTCATGAAGAGCTACTTGATTTTTCCCCACCGTTTGCTTCCAAATTCAAATGAGCAAATGTTATCCTAAATCAGACTCTTTTCCAGGCTCTGTGCCCACAGAAATCACTATGGGATCACTTTTCCCCCTGATTTATAGGGAGCAATGCCCGTGCACAGGTCAGAATCAGGACATGAACTCTTTAAAACAGGAACCACCTCTGAAAGTTGCTTTTCTGCCAGGGTATCTGGGACTAATATTTGGTATCATCAGAAGATTATTCTGGTATATATTTAACTCTCAGGGTCATGAGGAAAATCTGAACAAGTGCATGACTTTAATCAGTAAAGGTTTGTATCAGAGAGAGCCAATGTGTGAATCTTTGCCCTAAATGTTCTACAAGGCATAAGCAAGAAAGGACAAACGATGCCCTGCAGGATTTGTATCCTAGTTACCTCCAGTAAAGTAGATTTTCCAGTGAGGAATGAATTAAACCTAAAGAGGATTAAGGGATGCAGAAGTGTTAATTTCCTGTTTTTATTAAAAAACAGACACAGCAAAAAAAAAAAGGGCAAAAAAAAGAGTTGCCAAAATGCTATCATTATCCTCTGAGCAGAAGTGTCTGATCTGAATCTGAGCTCACCATATTAATGAGAAGTGCCCCCACAGGAGGCAACAGACCTATAAAATCAATGTAAGGAAGGTCAGATTGGGACCCTCCTCATTTGCTGTGAAAGATGTTACCTGGTCCAAGCCCTCGTGGTGTTGAGGATCGATCAGCACTGAGCTGTGACACTCTGTGCCTCACTGAAACCTGTGCTGAATGAGCCCTGGAAGGCTGACAGCTTAATACCTAGCAGCAGCTGGAGAAAAGTCAGGCCATATTTTTCATTTCCAAAAGCAATAATCAGAGGACCATCCTCACTGTTATGAATCAGTGGATTTGTTTTCCTTCACCTGAGAACCTGGGAGAGCCACAGCACCAAAGTCTTTGCCACGTGGTGGGGAGGGAAGGGGTGATTTATTTTTGTTGTTTTGAGAGGGTTTGGAGTTGGTTTAGGTCTTGGATGGAGGTTTTTCTCTTGCTGCTGTTGTTGTTTTTCTGTTTACAAGGATACCTACTTAACAAAGTACAGAGAGAGAAGAAACCAGCAATGAAAGTGGGAAACAAGAGTGGGTGACAGGATTTCTGGTTTTCTCCTTCCTTCCCTCCCCTTCAGCCTCATTTGTCTTGTGCATTTAATTCCAGAGCACATGCCCCTGCGTTGTATTGACTCCTCACCTAAAAATCAGGCTTGGCTTTCAGTCATCAACCTTGCCAAGGGTAAGAGTGAAACAAAATTATCTTTGTACAGGGGCTCAGGTCATCTCTCCCATTGCAGTAATGGGAAATGACAGCTCAATTTCTGCATCCTGCTTTGTCTTCTTGCACTAAACAGCTCAGTCCTCAGCAACTCCCACCACTGAAGCTGGAGAAAGACAATTTTCTTTCCCAGCTCATCCTTCCTGACAGCGCTGCTTTTAAGACCTATAAAATATCTTCTAGTAAATCCTCACTTTGGAATGGAATTCGTTTATTGTCAATAGCATGGCTGCAAGTCAACAACATTAAACAAGCAACACAGCCCTGAAGAAACAGCAGCCCTCTCCCAAACAGGATTCCTGTTACAGACAGGAAATGGGAAGTATTTCTTGCTATTTGTCGATCCCAACCTGGCTACTTTTCTTTACCCAAAGCACCAAGTTGTATGATGATGGGAAAAAAAAAATAAAATCCACTACAACCCAATTGATGTGCAAACCCAGGGCTCCCTCAGCAGGTGGATACACCTGGCATAGTTTGAAGATCCCATACCAGGCTTTACATCTCACATTTTTGTAGGAGTTTTTTGGGCAAGCAAGAATGAAATCATGGGTCAGTACAACATCCTTGTATTCCAACTGAAAGATTTTCTATTCAGCACATAGCTGTATATTTAATGATAATAAAAATATCTGTCTAGAGCTTGCTTATCAGACTGAGGGTTGACCAGATATCTAATAATGGAATCAGAAATGTCAATTACCTCTCCTGAGATCACTCTTCATGGGGACAAAACAAGAGTCCTTTAACCTCAGCAGGAAGCGGGGAGTTTGATTTATTTATTTTATATTTTTGTACTTCAGAGCTGACTGCTGTGAGTCACTTGTGGTTAAATTATTTTCAATCCCACTTGTTCTACCTTGCTGGGGAAAACAGTAAATGCTGGGGTAGCTGTGCACGGGCACTTGAGAGATGAGCAGGTTTAAAACCTTATCAACACATCCAGAGTTTGAACACAGCCCAAGAAATGCACGATCCAAGGTTTGTGCCCAAAAAACCATGGGATCATTGACTGATCTGGGCTTCACTCATTCCAGAAGTGGAAGTTCTCTATCCTGGTCTTCCCTCTAAGGAGAGGTGCATAAATGAAGATCAGCCATCAAAAGGATTCAGGTACAAATTAGCAAATAAACATTTGGATGTTTATATAAAACAGCAGAGACTTGAATCAGCAGTGTTGGAGGTTTTATCTTCATGAGCACTGTTTAAAATTTTGAGATGAATAGAGCAGTTTAAAGAAAATATAATTTTTTTTCTAGACTCATCCATAATCACTGCCAGACTTTTTTTAATCACTCAATAGATGAAATCAGAAGTGCTAGGTGGCCAGAATGGTTTTTTTCCTACATTTTTTCTGTGAAAAATATCATTTTTTTCTCTTAGCACAAAATAAGTTAAAAAAGGCCTAAAGTTACAGATTCATTAAACAAAACCCCACACCCACATATCTATGAATGGACAAGAACAGCTAAATCTTGTGTACTTGAAAGTGCATTGAATCATGAGGACAAACCAAAAAACAAATCCTGGTTTCCTTATTTTTTACTGTAACTGTTCAACTGCTTTGTTTTCAAGATAATCATTCCTACCAATTCAGTCATAGTATTTCATTCTCCCTTTCTTAAAAAAAAAAAAAAACTTCAAATAAATATTCTCTTTTGTGTTTAATTCTCATAAAAGATCCAACAATCGTAATTTTACCTGTAATATCTTTGGCCAGATTATTTAGCACATGAAAGTTCACTGTACTCTTTAAATATTTGGCCTAGGTGGGAAATGAATGGGGAGGCCAAATGCTTGATGATTTGTTGTTGTTTTGTTGGTTTGTTTTTTTTTTACTTTATTTATTCTTTAATTTAGTTTGTCACAGAAATTCCTAGGATTGATTGGGGATTAATAATCGTGACATGAAGTTGACTGTAATACACTCCTTTTCTGGAGATGTCATCTTTATTGCCTCAAGTGAGCTGCATCAAATTGGAAGTCCAAAAAAAATTATGTGCCAAGCATTCCTGCGGGGGCAATTCGTCACCCACCCTTTTCCAAGCCACTGACATGCAATTAAAATAGCATCATATAAATAGATGGGGAAAGTTGGAGAATATTTTAATTCCTCAGAGAAGGGCAGCTTGGACAATTCAGTAAATTACTTTTGATTACCTTCCTGTTTCGTCTTTGTGCAGGAGACACTACTGAAGAAAAAACACAAATTTGTGAAGTTTGGTGACACTCTCTCACTTTGCTTCTTGACATCTGAAGAAAAATAAGTAGATTTTTCAGAAACCCTAATTTATGTTGTTCTATTGAATGCAGTAAATAAAACTATTTCTTTTGATGCCAAAATTCAGATTTAGAATGTCAGGCTTGATTTTTAATTCACCTTTGCTTTGCTTGAGTAACTATAATAGAGAAGTCCAAACTAAGCTCCATGCAAAGTTCCAGACTTTCCAAAGAAAGTCAAAAATTTTTCAAAACTTCTAACAAATTGAAATTCTTATATAGTACTATTAGGATAAAGGCTTCCTTGTCTTCAAATTTAAAATCATCTAATTTTGTTCTGGATCATCCAGTTGCCTCTTATTCAAAGCTGGGCTTTGCAAGATCAAAGGAAAAAATAAAGGAAGGAGGATTTTTTTGGAGAAAAAAAAATAAATTATTCCATATACAGCATTCAGAACAACAGTTTCCCTTCTAATGGTGGTTGCTTTGCTTGTAACTAAAGCAGATGTTTTTAAAATATAGTTTTTAAATATAATTTTTGGATTTTGGAAATTGGAAAAATGGAAATTTTGCAGCACCAGTTGAAGTTAAAACAGATTCTGCCATTCTCTGCATAGAAGTTAGAGTGTGAACTTCCCAGGAAAGAGGAAGACTTTTCATTTAAGTTTACTTAGTCAGACTTTATAAGATATCATTTCTGACACAAATCCACTCCACTGCTCATGCTAAAGCTTAATGGCTGTTTTCAAAGACTTTATTTAAAATAGATATGTAAATTATAACTCCTTAAGCACATAGGCAATGATACAGCAAACAATTGAGCTAAATCAATGCAATATTTATGTGATAAATCTTTCCATCACTGCAGCAAACTCAAGGAAAACACAGCATTTTAACACAAGAGAGCCAAACCACAGCACCTTTTCTCACCTGTCAATCTGGCTGGAAACTTCCAGAGATTCCTTAACTTAACAAAACTTCCAAAATCTTCAGCTAAGAGACCTATTTTTAATTTTATCAGAGCTAAATGCAGACAGGAGGCTGATGCCAGGGGCCAGACTTGGGAGAGAGGGAACAAAGCTCCCTGCAGCACCTTCCAGTCACAAAGACAGAAGGAGGGCAGGGGAAGGGCACCACTAAAAAGGGCTAAACGCAATAAAACTGAGTGGAAATGCTGTGGTTTAGCTGAAAAATCCCCTGCTTGATGCTAAAAGTCCATTTTTATCATCATTAAGCTGCCACTTAAACAATACATGCTGGCATCCTTGATGGCAGGAACGCTTCCGTTCAGCAAACTGGGTTGCTAGGGGGAGTGAACAACCTTTTTAATTTGCTTTTATGTTTAGATTGCAGGATAATGCCCACCAGAAAGCCTTAAAAAAGGAAGGGCCTGGTAAACATATGCATAGGTCACAACAACCTCATAGGCATTTTTAACATCTATGCATAATTCATTCTGATTTTCCTGCATGGACCAACGTTGAATAGATACTCAAGAGATGTGGGACTGAGTGGAAATTTATGCACCTATTTTTCCAATTTTTGTGGACAAACCTCCACAAAGCAGCTCACCCCATAAAAAAATATGAAAATCCAAATTTTTTTCAGATTTTTGTTTTACCACTGAAAGAAAACATGATTGCAAAGGTTATCTTGTATTTATTAGGCTGGGGGAAACTTAAGGACAGTAGCAAAATATGTGTTTGATCTATAGGCATTTGGAGGCAACTGAAAATGGTCATTTTGGGAAATGACAAGTTGCCAGCTACAAGGAATAAATTAAAATGTGATTATTAGGGAATGAGCTGAAACAAAAAGAGCACACTAATAAAATCAGCATAGACACGATTAAAGAGCTGGGTTTTTTCCCCCAGTGTAAAATTTCTGATTATAAGACCACACTATTTTTAATAAAACCTACAAAACAAGCAGGCTGAAGTCTTGATGGATTAAAGAGCAGCACCATTGTGTCAAAGACCATTTATTCCCAATAGCTTGCTTTGACAGTAGCCAAAGAGCCTAAAAAACTTAAGAAAAAGGGAAGGTATGTATTGGCATTTCATTAAAATACTCCTTCACCAATTTGTGGTCAGGCACTTTTCACTGATATTGAAGGATTTCCCTGTTATGAATTTGCCCAGCCTCTCCTTAAATTCACGTGAAATCTTAGCACCAAAGTCATCTTGATGCAAATTGTTCCACAGATCAAATAAACACATTTAGTGGTTATTTTCCATTCTGCCCTGGTGTTTTTCAGCTTCTTCAGGTGAATCAGTTTCTCAGCATGAGAAAAGGACCAGCAAGACACAGTGGTTAACTGCTTGAATTAAAGGAGCTCAGATCTTATATTAAAATATATATATATAAATAAATATATATCCTGATCCTCTGCACTAAGCCTTATTTTTCTCATGCTTTCAAAGAATACAGGCACCTTCTCAAAAATATTTCAGGACAGTTAGAGACCAGAAATAGTTGGAAAACTTGGCAGCTCTGACCTTCCTGTCACCTGCCTGGTTTCAGGACTCCTACGGCAGTGCCCACATTGCTCACACCTGTGCAGACAGGGCATTAAAGGACCAGCCTGTATCAGGCAATAGAAATTACAGTCTATGATGCATTACCTATCAAAGTCAGGCTGTTTAATCACACCTGGAAGTTCAGTGGAAGCCCATGTGTTGTAACCCCCAGACATGTGCCTCGCACCCATGCTTATCACTCAAGCTGCTGCAACCACTGCTGTTAATTAAAATTTCACTGTTTTCACTTTGTCTTCATATCCCAGTACCAGTTCCTGTTTCCTTCATGACAACGCTTGAGCAACACTGCTTTTCTGACCAAAAGCAGAAGAATCACATAGAGATGAGAATTCCTGCCTCCCCTGAAGCAATAACGTAAGAAATCAGCTCCTTTGGCCCCTGTGACAAATCTGTATCTGCTGCAAATCTGTGGGGGCTAATTTCAAAGCCAGGTTTCATGCCAGAAACTTGAGCAGCCATCTGATCGAGGAGCAAACAAAACTGCTCAAATCACCTTTCAACCCATCACTGCTAACCAACAAACCCCAAAGCAGAAACTGTCTACCATAAAACACTGTCAGTAATCACTCTGAGAGGCCCAAATGCATAATTGAACTACACACCTGAAATAATTTTGTCTACATCTGTATTCAAGTGTAGACTTGTCATGATTTGATGCAATTTGTTGATGTAACTCTGTCACCACGTAAGTGGGTGGTGGAGAGAGAAAGTGTGAATGTTTTACTGTACAAGGCACTGAACCTGAGAGGAATGCAATTTTGAATTTTGTTGGCCAAATTCATCAAGGAAAGAAGTTCAGAATCCTGGATCTTTGAAATGAGAGCTTTTAAAGTAAGAGACAATATTTTGGGAAGTTTCTGAATGGTTTCAATGGAGAATTCTTAATCAAAATGTTATCAGAAATAGCCACAAACAGTGGGGAAACCAAATCATGAAAATTAATTCAGAGTAGGTTCTTCAGTCCAAACCTCTGTCTCCTCCCCTTCCCACTCAAATTCCCACAGGTACTTTGAAATCTCATTTTTTCGTCCTGATTGACCAAAATGTTGAAGTCATTACAGTAAAAACATCTCAGTTCTTTCTGTCAGCCTAATTAAAATCACCATTAAAATTACCATTTGGTCTATAAATTCAGTGGCCCTGTCTCACTCTGTGATGCACATCACCTGCTTTCAACACCTCATTTCTCCATAAACTTGAAGGCTTGTTGGCAATGAAGAATATTTGGAGACATGGTTGCTGGTATCCATGGAAATTTAAAGTAATTAGAGAAAAAACAAACAAAAAACACTAAAGAGGGGGGAAAAACCTGTACTGGAATAATCCACCTGAAATTTTTAGCTGGTATATCCACAATAGTGAATGCTAGAGTAAAATATCTAGGTCAGTAATGATTAATTCATATCACAGATTGAAGTCAGAGATACAAGTGGTATTATAAAGAGTATCAAATACAAGCAATAACAGCAGGGAAAAATATTGCACCTCTGAGCATCCCACAGTTAGTCCCCCACTGCCTCACAGGAAAGCTCTCTGCTTATCAGGATTGAATTTCAAACTCAGTTTATCCCAAAGCCAAGGGCCTGATGTTATCTCAGCTAACAAGGAACATTATCAGTGATCATAATATTATCAGCCCTCTAAAAAATGAGGCATTTGTCTGTGTGTGACCTCCTGCAGGAGTGAATGCTGCAGGCAGAAGCTTTCCAGAGATGATGACTTCCTTGTTTGGAACCTGATTTGAGCCAATGTCAATGTCTATGTTGATCTTAGCAACCACCTTACCTTAAATATAAAATATTTCTTGCCAGCTCACTTCATTAACTGAGAAACAGCACACTCTAATGAAATAAATAGGGCTCAGTAAACTGTTTTTATCCTACAGTCAGGCTGTCTGAAGAAGATAGTTATGTTTTAAATCATAATCTTAAATGTATCTGTGATAATGTCACAGAAGGCAGCAGAGGGGAGGGAACCAATTTTACACTATGGTAGAAAAAAAAAGAAGCAAAATACAAATTTGAAGTATTTAGGCTCATGGAATACAATCTGAAATTAATACAGCAAGGGATACCAAAGTCAATCTCCAGGTTAAAGCAGTGCTTGAGTACCAGTTGGACCAGTGAAGCAGACTATTGGAACACCCCAGCATGGAACAGGAAATGAAATTGCAGGTAAAGCTAAGCTGCCAAAACTATCAAATAAATATTTCCTAACTACCAGCTTAGAGCTGGCTCACCCAAATCAATTTGCAAACTGCTTGCTCTTTCAGACTTAAGAACCCTTCAAATTGAAAGCTGATGGCAAGTGCGTCCTTGAAGACCAATTCCCATTAAGCATTCTGCAACTATTCAGACAGAGTGAAATGATTACATTTACCTGGAGGTGGGTGCACTGAAAGATGAGCTTTACAATTGTGGAGCAGTATTAGTCCAATTAGTTATTATGTCCTCAAAAGCAACAGGGTAAAGAAATATATGTCATGTATGCAGTCTTTAATAATATATATATATATATTATTTATTTATTTAAATCTATTTTTTAAAAATTCAACATCAGGAAACAGAACTTTACCATTCTCTATCTCCAACAAAACATCTACAGAGAATTATATACATATATATATACATATATATATATATATATAAATACAGAGAAGAGTTCCCAGTGTTGGGGTTTTTTCCCCATTAACACTTAGAAATAATTTTCTTTACACATTCCTTTGACTCCTAATGATGAAATGGAAGATTTCTCAGGTTCCTGCATTTTCATCAGATACTATCAAAGAGAGAAAAAAATTTATAAAAACAAATAGGCACTTGGCTACAAAATAAATACATTTTCTGCACAACAACATCCAGAAATTTGGCCACAAATCCACTGCTGAAGTATCTGATGTCCATCTCTGTTTGCTTTTAGTCATCTTCCCCCACTGACAAAACACAGCTAAAAAAGTGCATTCTGAAGCCTTTGCTCCATCAGTTTTTCACAACAGCATTTGCACTTTAACACTTGAACATCTTTGTTAGGATAACTTTATTTTGATGTCTGTTACTTTAAGCTACCTTTCTGACACCACTGAATTCCATTCCTTTAATTCTGATACTATGACATGCCCTAAACCTCAGCTTCTAAGATATCCAAGATAAGATACGGGTTAAAACACACTCTCAAAGAGCACTGACAGAAGTACAGGGTTTCATATTTAAACATACTTTTGTACAAGAGTAGAATAAATAGAAAAGTGAATTTATACCTAACCCCAAAACTTCCACCCATCTTGTGACTTGTATGATTTTGTATTTTTGTATGACTACAATATGAAAAAAAAAGGCCATTCATAAACAAAAGTTTGCTTCCTTGTGCTGGAGCAAAGCTCATCTTAGGATTCAAAGGCAAGCCAGAAATGGAAATTTTCCTAAAGTGTTCTCACAGAATTCATCAGGGTAGGCACAATATGTGGAGAGGCTGGAGGAGAGGTGGCACCAGCACCTTGATTTTCAGCCTGGAAATAGAGTTCCCAACAAATTTTCCAGGGATCATTTGGAGCAGGATGGTATCTCTCTTCTGGAGAGAAGATCACTCAGGCAAGTCATTCTCACTTGGTGCACATAAACCCATCCTCACACTGGTAATTCTGTAATTCCAAGGAAAAATTACAAGGAAAGCAAACAAACAAACAAAACAACACACAAAACAAGAATACCAACAAACAAACCAACAAAAGGAAAATAACACGAGGCTGAACCTACTTTAATGAATCCTCAGACCTGAAAAACACTCTGCAAGGCTTGCAGAACCTCAAACTCCATGAGAGCTAAAGCACTGCTGTAATGTATTAGCTTAATTTGTGATGCACTCTGTGGCCTGCATCCTAATTAAGCAGCAGCTTCCCCTGATGCCAGGGGAGAACGGAGCTCAGCAGGTGATGCTGGGTCACCAGCCCACCTTTAAATGTCTGCCTGCCCAGCTTTTTTTTAGCCACTCAGGTTTTACAGCAGTTTCTGCCTCTGCAGAGCCTCTCCTCAGGTCAGTAACACGGTGCAAGGAACTTGGTGTAGATCAATCCTTGATTTCTGTTTGGATCCTTCTTGTGGACAGAAGGCAGCTGTTATCAGTCTAGAACCTCAGAATTCAGAGCTCTCCAAGTCAAAAGGAAAACCTGAGCTCTAGGATGTATTTCGTACTTCAGATACAGAATTTTTTCCAACTTCGGGGTTCCTGCTTATGTGCAGGCATAGGATAGAGACCTGAGAATTCCCACTTTAATGGAAAGCTTCTCCTAGGAGGAAATATTGAGCATTGCATTGAGCATGCATCTTTCACCTCATAATGCTGGTGTATTTTAAAGGGAATTTATGCACATCTCATAAGCTTAGCAAGGAATACATTTATACCCAGCCCTGATTCTGAATTAATGCTTGTACAAACACTCACAATCTACTCCTTTAAACTAACATTTCTCATCTTTTTTTTTTTTCATGAGTACTTCAAAGTATTCATTGCAAGCAGCATTCTTTAACAGTAACCCAAGAACATTTGTAATGACATTACTCCTACTGGCTCTAGAGCAAAAACAAATGCATTTGTGCAAAACTGCATTTGCAGCTGTTCCAAGAGGAACTAAAAAGCAGTTTATAATGCAAGAAGTACATTCATCTTAGCATGCAGCTGAAGCACTCATTTGCTTTCAAAATGTAAATGTCACACCTCTGGGCATGGCCCATTTTAGTGGAAGGAAAAAGAATAACAATCTACAGACACAGGGCTACAGAAACTTGGCTGTGACTGGTACTTTGGAGCATAGTTACCTGCAAGAGAGAAACAATCATTGACTCCTGCTTGGTGGATCAGTCTCAGAAGGGGAGTGATGGATGGAGATATTTTAGAATGTTGAAAAACACCAGCTGAGCTTCCCCTTGTGCTTAATGGACAGAGTAAACGCAGCAGTGTCAGCAACCAAAGAAAGCAAACTGGGAAAAACAAGAATTTTTAATGGGAAAAAAAAAAAAAAAAAAGGCCTGCTCTTAGCTTCCTTGAAAAGTTAATACTCTTCTCTGTGGAAGTGTTATTGCATGCTCACACTTTGCTGTCCCAGCAGCCCATTTCAAACCCACAATCTATCTCAAAGAAAATAAACAGAAAATCCACTTACTCCTTGTGCCCTGGGGCAGGGCAGGGGCTGTGCAGGGAGAGGCTGCCTGCAGTACCCATCTCACTCTTGCTTTGCCAACAAAATGCACTCCCTGCAATCATGGAGGCTGCAGCAGTTGCAAGGAATGTGTGAAATAATTGCATGCAGGGTCCATTTCAGACCAAAGCACCTTGATTGTTATGTCATTGTAAGGCTGTGCCATGGACTGACTCAACAGGAACATTTGTCCAGGCTTTAGTCCCTCAATGGCAACTAGCACACTCAGTTTTCCACCCTATTTTCCACCTCCTGGGTGGATTGGAATTGTTTACTTTTAAAGGGGTGGGATGTTTGTGGTTTGATAGGTGGCACTTCACATTCCCTGCTGCAGCTCTCCCTCTCTGCTCCAAGGGAGGTTTCCCAAGTCCAAAACTGCAAATAAACAGAGAGAAGCAGGACAGGCTTGCAAAGATAGACCTTCCCTCTAATCATTCCCTTATCATGAACAAACATTACTTATATCCAAAGGAAAAATTAACAAAATAGGACTGGACTGTTAAAAGTTTGCAAATCATGTATCAGAGATGGCTGATGAACTGCTCTTATCAAGTAGCACATACAAACTTGGATTAAATTATGCACTGTTCACTAGGGAGAAGGAAAGCCACTCAGCCTCTGGATTTGCCTATCTGAATAGAAATACTTGGAGATGGAGGGGGAACAGGAAATAATCATCATCTAGAGAAATACCTTTGGCAAAGACCAGACAAAATCTCTGAGCTTTTCTCTGACATGCTCAGAGTTTAATTACCTCTTCTACATAACTGAGTTTCATACTCCCAACTGAAAAAAAGACAATTGTGTGTTTGTTAAATTAGAATTTTCCCTCATTTCTGTGAGACTGGGTTGCACTTTAAAGATTGCCACACACTATTGGAGATCAGGTCACATGGAGCCTCTGACATTTAGAATTCAATTAAAGGCTAAAACTATCATATAAACAGTGATGAAGCATAAGATAGTTTCAGGAAATAAGGATGAAGCCCTTTCCACAGCTGAGGTTAAAATAAAACAAGCAATTAAGGACTGTAAAGGATATTCTGCAAAGGCTTCTGAAATCTAATGTCTAATTCTGATGCATATTAAAGAGGAGACCCTGAGCCACCAACTGGAACCAAGGTTCAACTCTGAGACTTCAGAGCAACAGCTCCAATTATTTGTGCTTGCCACAGGCAATTACTGACAGCCCTGCCATATCCCAAAGGGTTAATTAATTACCTTAGTTTAAGAGCCTATTACTTATTCTAGATGTCTTTGATCTCGCAGGATTTACTTCAAAACAGACATGCCTGAGTTGTTCATCAGCAACACAAACACTTGATTCTGTTCACTGTGATAAGAGGTGAACATTGCATACAAAATCTGAACCTGAGCTGCTCAGATGAAAGGGATCTGGGTGTGTGAGGAACATGATGTAGAGCCTGTGATGTTCCTGCTGCTAAAAGCTCCAATTGAAATATTTGCTTGCCAAGCACTGAGCAAGAAAACAAAACAAACAAAAAAAAACCCCAAACAATGCTGAAAATTTAAAAGTGACTTTCACAACACTATATAATCTTTGATAAAGTGCCTGACAGCTTACAAAGTGCACTGCTGGCAGATTTTAGAGGATATGACAGATATCAGTTCCCTCCTTTCTTAGAGATGTGTGACATTTGAATTTTACCTGCATCCTCCTTCTCTCCAACACAATCAATGGCAAAGGACAGTCAGCACTGTGTCTCAGTCCTTGGGACAGTGACCCTGGGTAAGCCTGACCCTAAATCTGCCCAGAGCAACAGGAAGGTCAGAAACCCTGCAGGCTGAACAGGAATACCAGACTAGTGAGAAGAGTTCAGCATCAGAAAGAGAGGTGGAAAGAGAGTATTTGTTGATATTTCCACTCCCATGTGACCTGGGCACCAAAACAAGAAGTGTTTGGTGAGATGAAGCTGCAGATGTGATCACCACAGGGTGGGGAGAGCACTGCAGGAAGCAGGCAGGATGATCACAAGGACTGGAACAGAATTGTTTTCTGTTCCATCACAGATGTCTCACATTGCAGTGAAAGGTCATGGTGTCACCACAAGCTTCAGGGAAACAGCAGGAGCTAATCAAATGGAACAAACTCAGATTGAGGAGCCACAAAACAGCATTTCACATCTCTTCCACTAGTGTTCTAACTGTTGCAGTTCTGGAAGTTGACAGAATTTCATTTATCTATCTCAGAGACAGGAAAAGAAGTTGCCACAACTCACAATACACTGAACCTCACCAGCAACAGTGCCTGGCGTTCCAGCTACCCACAATCACAAAAGAAACCAGATTTGTGCCAAGAAACAGAATAGAAAGGAAATTTGATCTCTCATTTACCCTAAGAACAGGAAAGTGAAATCTGCTCTGATCATGCAGACGTTAAAGTAAATATCACTGGACAAACAAACAGAAAGGGAAATAAGAAATAAACTTTTTAATTAATAGATTTTCTTGGGGCATTTTTGACCCAGAGCAAACCATCAGGATTACACCAGCACCTGAAGACAACTTCTATTTCTTAGAACAACAATGTTCTGATTGAAGCAGCAGGGGCAAAATACTTGTAATGTGACAATTAATTCAATGGCAAAGGTGATTGTACTGATGGAGCAAAGTACAGTGATGAGCAACCCAGGAAGCTTTGTGAATTTTGGAAGATATAGTACATTACAAATAAACAAATAAGTAAGTAAGTAATAAATAAATAAATAATTCCCCCAAACCAATCAAGCTCAGGATACCCCTGAGGAGATTTTTCCCCCTCCCTTTAATATCTGGCCTGTTTATTCTTAAGGTTCTTAAACAGCCCACTGTCTAACAGCAACACAGACTCTTTCCAGCAAAAAAAAAGTTTCCATGGCATTGCACTCACCATTGCACTGCAGAAGCTTTGCTCATTCTCTTCAGGCTCTTATTTAAATGCTAAAAATTCTAAGGGATCTTCTCTCTGACATTCTGAGGTGCACCAGCACCCTGTCACATGGCCTGACAGCACCTTGCATGAGCTATTACCTCAAAGTCATTTTCAATTTGCTCCCACTTGAGTTCAATCCCATTAATTCATAGTCATGAACTCATTTTGAAGCTAAATGTGTATTGCACTCCACTTGTAGACATGCAATTTCTTCATTTGCTTTCTTTGGGGCCCCTTAAACAACAGACCTAAATCAGTTCTGAATTTTACCTGCTGTTCAGAAGTGACCTCAATTTTTGATTTTGTGGCATCAGCAAGTTCAATTAGTTTATTTCCCACATCTTGGTCATTGATGTTGGCTGCAAACAGACAAGGCCAGATCACTGAGCTCCATGGAACTCTCACTGCCAGCAGCCAAATTTGTCTTCTCCCTTTTCTCCTGGAAAACTGGGTTTACCCATTTTTTTTCAATTATCTCCAAAGCCCGAACTCTGCACTGAAATGACAACTAAAGCTGTCTCTTTTTTGAGCTGTTAAGTACATGTCCCCATCATCACTGGCACATTAGACATTTTCTTCTGTTCCCTTTTGACACCGTTTTTTCACTCCCCACACCTCCCAATCGACTGAGTTCCTGCAGGTACAAAGTTCAAGTGCAGCCTCACGATTTCCACTTCTGTTAGTGCATTTCCTTCCCTTTAAAATCGTGGCTAAAGGAGCACTAAGCTGTAAATTTATTTGGGCTTCATCCTGAATGCATCCTTGCTAAAGCATTAATTCCTTAATAACTTTTAAGCTGGTCAATTCAGAGACAAGTACTTTTTTAAATTGAAGTTCTAAAGTAAAATTACACAAACCACAGGAAAGATGGTGAGGGCTCCCAAATTTCTAGCTCAAGATAGATCTCAAAAAAAATCTTAGGGCACTAAAATGTTTCTTTTATGAAAAAAATAGGACTCTG